>CAWUFW010007522.1:0-600000 GCA_963921515.1 Calotriton arnoldi | reverse complement strand
GGTTCCTATGGGTTTGGCCTCAGCGCTGTGCTGACGCTCAAACTGTTATAAAAGATTTGCGAGTCTTTATCGGGACATACGCAGTTGGCACATTACATTCTGACCGTGATCCGGCGTTTAGCTCTCGGGCTTACAAAGAGGCCATGGAAGGAATGGGCGTAGCATTGCGGTTCTCCTCTCCGTACCATCCTGAGGGAAATTCGGTTGTGAAGAGGAAAAACCGTGACTTAAAGCAATCTTTAACAGCTAGGGTATTAGGCAAGTGCGGTAGATGGGTCGATCACTTATATGGGGTACAAAGAGCCCTACACAATCAGCCAAGAAGCGCTCTAGGGGGTGTCACTCCTTACGAGGTCCTATTTGGGACAAGAATGTGGGTACCTGATCTTGATTGTGGAGGCACAGTGGCGGATGAAAAACTATTTGATATCCATGATCGTTTGGCTGTTTTACAGGATCTAAATGGATCCAGGACACAACAAAGCAACGTCCACTTAAAACAGACCGCCACTGAGGAAGTCAAGGCAGTAACGGCAAGACCTGTCTGGATCCCAAAAGTCGGGGATCTGGTCAGAGAAAAGATTGTTATGTTATGTTATTTTAACTTGTAGCGCGCACGGATACTCGAGAGTGTCCCGGCGCGAGCAGAACCCAAGGGAAACAGTGCTCAGTTAGGCGAAGAGAAAAGTCTTTAATTTCTTCTTGAAAAATGCAGTGTCAGAAATGGAACGAAGTGCCAGTGGGAGAGCATTCCAGGCGTCTGCCGCCTTTCTAGACCAGGATCTACCTCCAAGTCTGTGAAGTTTAAATCTAGGGACCTGTGACAGATGAAGAGACATTGACCGCAACTGTCTAGATGGGGTATAAAAGGAGAGCCGTTTTGGAGGTATAAGGGTCCACTACCATGAAGAGCCCGATGGGCGAGAGTCAAGGATTTAAATTTCACACGATCCGCTACCGGCAGCCAGTGTAGTGAGTATAGGTGAGGTCGCGCACTTTCCCGTGAGGGGATGTCCAGCAGAAGCCTAGCTGCTGCATTCAAGCTTGAAAGGACATAGGTTTCCTAAAAATTGTGCATAACACCTTATCTTAGTTCCCTTGGAACACTTCTTCCTCTAAACATGTCTGATACCGAGGTAAGGGCAGAGAGAGTTGAACTGAATTTTTCAAAGCAGACCAAAGACTATGTCTTAAAGTGCGACATCTGCCAGCAGATGAAAGGCTCCACCGTAGCACGCCCAGCGCAGACACCATTACTAAAATCAGACAAACCTCTCGCATGTGTGTATTTGGATCACTGCGGACCCCTACAATCGGATGGGGCCAAGAAATATATCATGGTTGCAGTGGATTCCTGTTCTAGGTTCCTATGGGTTTGGCCTCAGCGCTGTGCTGACGCTCAAACTGTTATAAAAGATTTGCGAGTCTTTATCGGGACATACGCAGTTGGCACATTACATTCTGACCGTGATCTGGCGTTTAGCTCTCGGGCTTACAAAGAGGCCATGGAAGGAATGGGCGTAGCATTGCGGTTCTCCTCTCCGTACCATCCTGAGGGAAATTCGGTTGTGAAGAGGAAAAACCGTGACTTAAAGCAATCTTTAACAGCTAGGGTATTAGGCAAGGGCGGTAGATGGGTCGATCACTTATATGGGGTACAAAGAGCCCTAAACAATCAGCCAAGAAGCGCTCTAGGGGGTGTCACTCCTTACGAGGTCCTATTTGGGACAAGAATGTGGGTACCTGATCTTGATTGTGGAGGCACAGTGGCGGATGAAAAACCATTTGATATCCATGATCGTTTGGCTGTTTTACAGGATCTAAATGGATCCAGGACACAACAAAGCAACGTCCACTTAAAACAGACCGCCACTGAGGAAGTCAAGGCAGTAACGGCAAGACCTGTCTGGATCCCAAAAGTCGGGGATCTGGTCAGAGAAAAGATTGTTATGTTATTTTAACTTGTAGCGCGCACGGATACTCGAGAGTGTCCCGGCGCGAGCAGAACCCAAGGGAAACAGTGCTCAGTTAGGCGAAGAGAAAAGTCTTTAATTTCTTCTTGAAAAATGCAGTGTCAGAAATGGAACGAAGTGCCAGTGGGAGAGCATTCCAGGCGTCTGCCGCCTTTCTAGACCAGGATCTACCTCGAAGTCTGTGAAGTTTAAATCTAGGGACCTGTGACAGATGAAGAGACATTGACCGCAACTGTCTAGATGGGGTATAAAAGGAGAGCCGTTTTTGGAGGTATAAGGGTCCACTACCATGAAGAGCCCGATGGGCGAGAGTCAAGGATTTAAATTTCACACGATCCGCTACCGGCAGCCAGTGTAGTGAGTATAGGTGAGGTCGCGCACTTTCCCGTGAGGGAATGTCCAGCAGAAGCCTAGCTGCTGCATTCAAGCTTGAAAGGACATAGGTTTCCTAAAAATTGTGCATAACACCTTATCTTAGTTCCCTTGGAACACTTCTTCCTCTAAACATGTCTGATACCGAGGTAAGGGCAGAGAGAGTTGAACTGAATTTTTCAAAGCAGACCAAAGACTATGTCTTAAAGTGCGACATCTGCCAGCAGATGAAAGGCTCCACCGTAGCACGCCCAGCGCAGACACCATTACTAAAATCAGACAAACCTCTCGCATGTGTGTATTTGGATCACTGCGGACCCCTACAATCGGATGGGGCCAAGAAATATATCATGGTTGCAGTGGATTCCTGTTCTAGGTTCCTATGGGTTTGGCCTCAGCGCTGTGCTGACGCTCAAACTGTTATAAAAGATTTGCGAGTCTTTATCGGGACATACGCAGTTGGCACATTACATTCTGACCGTGATCCGGCGTTTAGCTCTCGGGCTTACAAAGAGGCCATGGAAGGAATGGGCGTAGCATTGCGGTTCTCCTCTCCGTACCATCCTGAGGGAAATTCGGTTGTGAAGAGGAAAAACCGTGACTTAAAGCAATCTTTAACAGCTAGGGTATTAGGCAAGGGCGGTAGATGGGTCGATCACTTATATGGGGTACAAAGAGCCCTAAACAATCAGCCAAGAAGCGCTCTAGGGGGTGTCACTCCTTACGAGGTCCTATTTGGGACAAGAATGTGGGTACCTGATCTTGATTGTGGAGGCACAGTGGCGGATGAAAAACCATTTGATATCCATGATCGTTTGGCTGTTTTACAGGATCTAAATGGATCCAGGACACAACAAAGCAACGTCCACTTAAAACAGACCGCCACTGAGGAAGTCAAGGCAGTAACGGCAAGACCTGTCTGGATCCCAAAAGTCGGGGATCTGGTCAGAGAAAAGATTGTTATGTTATGTTATTTTAACTTGTAGCGCGCACGGATACTCGAGAGTGTCCCGGCGCGAGCAGAACCCAAGGGAAACAGTGCTCAGTTAGGCGAAGAGAAAAGTCTTTAATTTCTTCTTGAAAAATGCAGTGTCAGAAATGGAACGAAGTGCCAGTGGGAGAGCATTCCAGGCGTCTGCCGCCTTTCTAGACCAGGATCTACCTCGAAGTCTGTGAAGTTTAAATCTAGGGACCTGTGACAGATGAAGAGACATTGACCGCAACTGTCTAGATGGGGTATAAAAGGAGAGCCGTTTTTGGAGGTATAAGGGTCCACTACCATGAAGAGCCCGATGGGCGAGAGTCAAGGATTTAAATTTCACACGATCCGCTACCGGCAGCCAGTGTAGTGAGTATAGGTGAGGTCGCGCACTTTCCCGTGAGGGAATGTCCAGCAGAAGCCTAGCTGCTGCATTCAAGCTTGAAAGGACATAGGTTTCCTAAAAATTGTGCATAACACCTTATCTTAGTTCCCTTGGAACACTTCTTCCTCTAAACATGTCTGATACCGAGGTAAGGGCAGAGAGAGTTGAACTGAATTTTTCAAAGCAGACCAAAGACTATGTCTTAAAGTGCGACATCTGCCAGCAGATGAAAGGCTCCACCGTAGCACGCCCAGCGCAGACACCATTACTAAAATCAGACAAACCTCTCGCATGTGTGTATTTGGATCACTGCGGACCCCTACAATCGGATGGGGCCAAGAAATATATCATGGTTGCAGTGGATTCCTGTTCTAGGTTCCTATGGGTTTGGCCTCAGCGCTGTGCTGACGCTCAAACTGTTATAAAAGATTTGCGAGTCTTTATCGGGACATACGCAGTTGGCACATTACATTCTGACCGTGATCCGGCGTTTAGCTCTCGGGCTTACAAAGAGGCCATGGAAGGAATGGGCGTAGCATTGCGGTTCTCCTCTCCGTACCATCCTGAGGGAAATTCGGTTGTGAAGAGGAAAAACCGTGACTTAAAGCAATCTTTAACAGCTAGGGTATTAGGCAAGGGCGGTAGATGGGTCGATCACTTATATGGGGTACAAAGAGCCCTAAACAATCAGCCAAGAAGCGCTCTAGGGGGTGTCACTCCTTACGAGGTCCTATTTGGGACAAGAATGTGGGTACCTGATCTTGATTGTGGAGGCACAGTGGCGGATGAAAAACCATTTGATATCCATGATCGTTTGGCTGTTTTACAGGATCTAAATGGATCCAGGACACAACAAAGCAACGTCCACTTAAAACAGACCGCCACTGAGGAAGTCAAGGCAGTAACGGCAAGACCTGTCTGGATCCCAAAAGTCGGGGATCTGGTCAGAGAAAAGATTGTTATGTTATGTTATTTTAACTTGTAGCGCGCACGGATACTCGAGAGTGTCCCGGCGCGAGCAGAACCCAAGGGAAACAGTGCTCAGTTAGGCGAAGAGAAAAGTCTTTAATTTCTTCTTGAAAAATGCAGTGTCAGAAATGGAACGAAGTGCCAGTGGGAGAGCATTCCAGGCGTCTGCCGCCTTTCTAGACCAGGATCTACCTCCAAGTCTGTGAAGTTTAAATCTAGGGACCTGTGACAGATGAAGAGACATTGACCGCAACTGTCTAGATGGGGTATAAAAGGAGAGCCGTTTTTGGAGGTATAAGGGTCCACTACCATGAAGAGCCCGATGGGCGAGAGTCAAGGATTTAAATTTCACACGATCCGCTACCGGCAGCCAGTGTAGTGAGTATAGGTGAGGTCGCGCACTTTCCCGTGAGGGGATGTCCAGCAGAAGCCTAGCTGCTGCATTCTGAATGACCAGGAGCCGTTGGAGCGAATATCCAGGTATACCCACGTACAATGCGTTGGCATAGTCGAGTCTAGACAGAATGAGAGCGCAGGTGACTGTTTTGCGTGCTGCCAGCGGGAGGAGGGGAAAGAATTTTCTTAGAGTCTTTAAAATGCCGAAGCAGCCTCCTACTAGCCTATTGATGTGGTATGAGAAGGATAGACTCTCATCAAACCAGATACCCAGGTTCTTTGCTGGTTTTCCCACAGAAGCAGGCACAGGGAATTCAGGAGGCCAAAGGGTGGCACGGAAATCCGAGGGGAACTTACCAAAGAGAAGAATCTCAGATTTCTCCTCGTTGCACTTCAGTTGTGCCGCTGCTAGCCATTTAAAAATGGAGGAGAGACAGTGATGAATCTGCACTACTGATTCATCCTTGTTGTCCCAGGTAAAAAGCACCTGGGTGTCATCGGCATAGGCCATTACCTTGGCACCTAGGCTTTCAGCCCAAAAAACCAGGGGTGTCAGATATACATTAAAAAGAAGGGGGCTCAAAAAGGACCCCTGAGGGACGCCCGTGGTCACCGGCTGAGCAGTCGAGCAAGAAGGAGGGATCCAAATCTGCTGCATCCGCCCTTCTAAAAAGGACTTAATCCAGCCCCAGGCCGTGCCAGAGACACCGACCTGGGTCAGGCGCTGTAAGAGAAGGGAATGGGGGACCGTATCAAAGGCCGCCGAGAGGTCGAGCAGGATTAACGCTGCTCTCCCCCGGCGTCTCGACACTCCCGAATCGCCTCCACCACCTCTACCAGAACCGACTCGGTGCTGTGTGAGGAGCGGAAGCCAGATTGTGATGGGTGAAGAAGGCCCTCTCTCTCAATATAATCGGTAAGTTGGCTATTGACGACCTTTTCACAGATTTTAGACACAGCCGGCAACAGAGATATGGGTCGGTAGTTCACCGGGTTAAGTGGGTCAAGGCGCAGTTTTTTCAGAAGAGGTAGGATCTTAGCCTGTTTCCAAGCCTCCGGGATCTGCGCTGTCTGGAGCGAAAGATTGATGATCCCGTTAACCTCACCGTTTATTGATTCTGCCACTGCAGCGAGCAGTCTGGCAGGGCACGGATCAGAGGGGGACCCTGATTTCAGACTCTTTAAGATTTTTAACGAGTCAGCCAGAGCGACTGACTTAAAGGTGGTCAGCTCGCACTCTTTCTCTTTGGTAGCTAGAGAACCCATGGCTGGATCGGCCACCACCTCATCATTATAGGAGAAAGTGTTTTGGATGACGCAAATCTTCTCGAGGAAGAAGTGCGATAGAGTTTCACACCACGTAGGGGAGGTAGGGGTAGCCATAGTTAGAGCGGGGGGTCGTGAAGCTTTCCACAATCGCAAAAATTTCTTTCGCGTTATTCTTGGCGGCGGAAATGCGGTTGGTATAAAACTGATTTTTGCAGTAGCTATAGCTGCATAATACATTTTTTGCTGGGTTCTCAGTTCCAGCTTGGCAATAGGGCAATACTCCCTGCTACGCCAGGTACGCTCCAGAACCTTGCAGTCGTGCTTCAGAGCTTTCAGCTCTGGACTGAACCAAGGTTTGGACGGGGACTCTCGAGAGAGGCGTACGGAGGGTTGGGGGGCCAATATGTCTACTGCCTCACAAATCCAAGATGTAAAGCCCTCCCAGTGATCATTCAGATTGCCTGAGAGAGTGGGTCTGGAAGCATCCAGAGTCCTAATGAGTTCGACCGGATCCACCTTCCTGAAGGTCGGAGTCCGGGAGGTGTTCCTTGTCAGTGAACCACTCTTTAGCTCCCATGAGAAGCGAATTAAGAAATGATCTGACCAAGTGACAGGGCAAGGGCTGTTGGTCTGAATAGGAAAGTTTGTGCAGATAGGATCTAGCAAGTGGCCTGCCTGGTGAGTGGCAGAGCAGACGTGTTGCTCTAGATGCGCCATATGAATGGTGTCTAGAAACTCTCGAGTATCTTTGCTATCTGCCTGATCTAGATGAATATTAAGATCACCTAATAGAATGAAGTGCGAGAACTTTAGTGCCCTAAGGGCTAACGCATCACAACTCCCCTGGATAAAGGAGCTAGCCGAACCCGGAGGTCTATAGACCAGAGAGCCACCAACCGTAACGTGGCTCGAAATCCGAGTACTGAAGTCTAGCACTTCTCCACCAGCCCAAGGAGCCAGTTCTATTTTATGAAGGTCCCACTTATTTTTATAGAAGATGGCAAGCCCACCCCCTCTGCCTTTAGTGCGGTCAGTCCGCACCATCTTGTAGCCGCCCGGGGTTGCCAGGGCGATGACGGGGTCTGAATAGGCATCGAGCCATGACTCTGTG
This sequence comes from Calotriton arnoldi, assembly GCA_963921515.1. NCBI lineage: Eukaryota > Metazoa > Chordata > Amphibia > Caudata > Salamandridae > Calotriton > Calotriton arnoldi. The sequence goes on along the minus strand of CAWUFW010007522.1, from coordinate 592,546 downwards.
GTAAACAGGAGGTCTAGGGAGCCGTCTTCAAGTAGGTCAAAGACCTCTGCATGGGGTTTACCCAGAAAGCGCACATTTATCAGAGCTGCAGAGATGGAGCAGGTATCCAAAGAGTTGGGTGGGAGTGAACAGGCAACGTCAGGGAAGTTAGAGCCCGAGCCCAGAGTGAAGCCGCAGCTTACACATACCTCTCTATTCACTCTACTTAAGTCCCAACTGCCCATTGAGGAGCAAGCAGTGAGATTTAAAGAGCGTAGAGCCTCGCTTGAGTAGTGCAAATCTGGTGTCTGACGGGCAGCATGGCCGGCGCCGGTTGCCTCCAGGACGCTGACGGGCGCAGACGGGCTTGCCTTAGGCGCGCCTTTGGCGCGCCCGCTGCGCACGTCCGTTGCGCGGCCGCTGACACATCGAGTTAATGTAGGGTAGAGCGCGGGAAACTTCCTCCACCCCCTCTCAAACCGGAAGTGGTTATTTGAAGGCCCTAATGCTGCCTACCCCGCCCTCCACACAAACGGCACACAGCCGTGATGGACCGGGGCGGGGGAACGATTTCGAAGTAAGTGCAAGTGCAAAGTGCGCAATGAAAGCAGATAGCAGCTGAGGTAATTTTTAAAGATAAAAGTCTAAAAACATTCAATTAAAACGAAGGTAGCAATATACAACTTAAAATGTTAGAATTCGTAGAGGCAACAATTAAATGTCAAAAAGAGCAATTGTTAAGGTAGGGACTCGCAATTACGCCAGGGAGACAGGCAGCACTGGCAGTGAAGACCGCCCAGCAGCCTTACCCGGTTCCGCTGCGCGGCCGCTGACACATCGAGTTAATGTAGGGTAGAGCGCGGGAAACTTCCTCCACCCCCTCTCAAACCGGAAGTGGTTGTTTGAAGGCCCTAATGCTGCCTACCCCGCCCTCCACACAAACGGCACACAGCCGCGATGGACCGGGGCGGGGGAACGATTTCAAGTAAGTGCAAGTGCAAAGTGCGCAATGAAAGCAGATAGCAGCTGAGGTAATTTTTAAAGATAAAAGTCTAAAAACATTCAATTAAAACGAAGGTAGCAATATACAACTTAAAATGTTAGAATTCGTAGAGGCAACAATTAAATGTCAAAAAGAGCAATTGTTAAGGTAGGGACTCGCAATTACGCCAGGGAGACAGGCAGCACTGGCAGTGAAGACCGCCCGGCAGCCTTACCCGGTTCCGCTGCGCGGCCGCTGACACATCGAGTTAATGTAGGGTAGAGCGCGGGAAACTTCCTCCACCCCCTCTCAAACCGGAAGTGGTTGTTTGAAGGCCCTAATGCTGCCTACCCCGCCCTCCACACAAACGGCACACAGCCGCGATGGACCGGGGCGGGGGAACGATTTCGAAGTAAGTGCAAGTGCAAAGTGCGCAATGAAAGCAGATAGCAGCTGAGGTAATTTTTAAAGATAAAAGTCTAAAAACATTCAATTAAAATGAAGGTAGCAATATACAACTTAAAATGTTAGAATTCGTAGAGGCAACAATTAAATGTTAAAAAGAGCAATTGTTAAGGTAGGGACTCGCAATTACGCCAGGGAGACAGGCAGCACTGGCAGTGAAGACCGCCCGGCAGCCTTACCCGGTTCCGCTGCGCGGCCGCTGACACATCGAGTTAATGTAGGGTAGAGCGCTGGAAACTTCCTCCACCCCCTCTCAAACCGGAAGTGGTTGTTTGAAGGCCCTAATGCTGCCTACCCCGCCCTTCACACAAACCGCACACAGCCGTGATGGACCGGGGCGGGGGAAAGATTTCGAAGTAAGTGCAAGTGCAAAGTGCGCAATGAAAGCAGATAGCAGCTGAGGTAATTTTTAAAGATAAAAGTCTAAAAACATTCAATTAAAACGAAGGTAGCAATATACAACTTAAAATGTTAGAATTCGTAGAGGCAACAATTAAATGTTAAAAAGAGCAATTGTTAAGGTAGGGACTCGCAATTACGCCAGGGAGACAGGCAGCACTGGCAGTGAAGACCGCCCGGCAGCCTTACCCGGTTCCGCTGCGCGGCCGCTGACACATCGAGTTAATGTAGGGTAGAGCGCGGGAAACTTCCTCCACCCCCTCTCAAACCGGAAGTGGTTGTTTGAAGGCCCTAATGCTGCCTACCCCGCCCTCCACACAAACGGCACACAGCCGCGATGGACCGGGGCGGGGGAATGATTTCGAAGTAAGTGCAAGTGCAAAGTGCGCAATGAAAGCAGATAGCAGCTGAGGTAATTTTTAAAGATAAAAGTCTAAAAACATTCAATTAAAACGAAGGTAGCAATATACAACTTAAAATGTTAGAATTCGTAGAGGCAACAATTAAATGTTAAAAAGAGCAATTGTTAAGGTAGGGACTCGCAATTACGCCAGGGAGACAGGCAGCACTGGCAGTGAAGACCGCCCGGCAGCCTTACCCGATTGCAGACAAGAAAGAATTCGGACCATCCTACAGAACTGCTGTACCGGTCCTAGCAATCCGAGGCACAAGAACAGTACTTTTGCCGCCTCTTGCCGGAAAAAAGGAGAAAAGATTTGTCTCAATCGACTTAATCAAACCACACTATGTGGCCGATACTAAACAGTAGGCCTCGTGGACTCCACAGTAGCAGACGCCCTCCTCTCGCTACAATCCAAGAAGTTCAAACAGAAAGACTCATCACGTTTGAAGAGCCACCTGTACGGAATGAAGGACTAAGCAACAATGCTATGGAACTCGTTCCACTTCAACAAGAAGTTTGACTTCAGAATAATAATCAACTTAACAACGAAGTTGCAATAAGACCGACTACAGACGTCTATGTCAACATGCCTCGTCAAGAGCAAAATCCTATTTCAACAAATCCCGATGCAATTCCAACAATTGATCGAACTGCTTCTGGCTTTTTCATGAACTTTGATACGTTTTCACTGGATCCAAGCGAGCCGGAAACGACGCCAGCCAAAAACTCACACAAACAGAAACTCATTGACTTTTTGAACTTTTTAGAAAGACTTACCTGGTGTCACCTTGGATAGAACTATGGTATATCACTGGGATTCTATTTTTTCTTTTCTGGCTAGGTTTAACAATAACTTTTAGTATGCTTATTAATGGATGATATCTCCAGCAGAGCTCTACAGCCCAAAGAGTCAATTTGATTTTAAAGTCACACCAGTCTTCACATTGTGAACCAAGAGACTTGTCTTCAGTGAACATCACAGCAGTTCCTATACCGGACGGTATAGTCTGGGACAAGATTGATTTCGATATATTCGGTCCGACTTAATTTTTAATGCTTAAACATGTATTTAAAATTTGTTTAAGTGATATCATTACCTCCAGTACATTTTCTGATGATTGGGACACTGAAACTGTAAATAATATAATGTCTGATTTAGGAAAAACTGCAGTATTTCCGAACATTGAAATGTTAGAAGGTACTTCAGACTATGATACATTGTACTGTTACCAACATTATGGTCATCATTTCTTGCACAAATCTATAACACCTAGAAATGTATTTGAATACCACCAGTGGGAACACTGCCCAAAACCTCCAAAAGGTAGTTCGCAAACTTTTGCACAGAAATTCACATACTTTTCAGGGTTTAATAGATCTGACCAGAAGTCATTTTATTACAAAGTGGCAACAACGTCAGCACAGAAAATTATGTTGACTAACACCAAACAGATTTACTCTGCTTCCTTTATGGCCCAGTTGTCTACACAGGGTTTCGACCTATGGAAGGACACTATAGATTTAAAATCATTCTGGGGTTCTAGGGACTGGCAGGTCCAGGGAATAGAAGCGCTTTTTAGAGCATGCCTCATTCCACAGCAGATGATATTTCTAAATGACACTGTGCAACAGACATCCTGTCTTGGACTAGCCAAGAACAAGGAAATGAACACACCTGGGTTTCCAGCACCATCACAGATGGGTGGGGGGCAGAATTCAACTACACATGGGGTAGGATTAGATGACATTCTCCAGTACAACAGGTCGGATCCCAATTGGACAGAATGGCTGATTTGGCCATTGACACAAACACATATCAACAGAGATTCCTAGGTATATCCGAGGGGTTTAGTATCAGTAGGCCAGATACACGCTATGTACAAAGACAACACCCAGGGGTAGTGACATCCTATAGTGTTGGGAAGTTGTGCCTTGATTGGCTAGAGACCTCAACACTCACAGAAGTAAAACACCACTTGACCTTACTCACACCCGATGTGGACCTTAGGGATTTTTTGTTAGGCCCAAGGAAAACACGTCAGAAATGTTTCATATATGCTGGCATTTATGCCTACTATAATGAAAACTGAAAAATATCCCAACAGGAGGCCGCTCTCGAATGGGAGTTACTTGATGCTAAATGATCAAGGTTGCTGTGGGATGCTTCCAGGCGTCGCCTATCTGGTCACTGTTAACTCCAGGGTTACTTGCTGTATGCAAGCATTGTTTCCGCCACTGAACACAGTCAGGGAGGCGCCGTTATGGCCTTTGTTGAATGTTTCCTTTATACAATTTGATACTTTGAGCAGACTGAAAGCCATGCTTTTACAGCAACCCGTGCCCCTAACCTCCGCTCGAGAAACCTTTGAACTTCAAGTTGCAAGGACCTTGACTGAGATACAGGCGCTTATACGTACGAACTGCCCCTTTCATTTCGCAGAAATGGTGGGTCGTATCTTTAACATGTCTGATACGAGCGGTATTGTACACCTATTTAAGACCATAGGGTCAGGACTATTAAGCACCTTTCAGACAGTCCTCGGAGTAATACCAAATTTTATACACTCCGTATTGGGAAGCGTGTTTGGAGGTCTCCCGCTTATCCTGTTCCTAATTGCAGGAGTCCTGATTGTAATCTTACTGCTACGCAATGGACGGCCCAATTTCCGAGGAAATGGTGAACGTACTCATGGAGCGGAAATACCGTGAACGCATGGTGCAGCTTGTGGGTATACCTTGCCTAAGAGAACTGAACGCCTCTTGGTTTCTATCGTTTAGACCAGTCTGGGTGGACTGCATCTTACCTGTTCTTCGATGCCTGTTTTGCGGAGAAGAATGCACGTTGGATCTCTGTCTAGTGTTTCCATCAGATACGCCTCCAGACATGGATGCTATGCTGGACCCCCTAAAGGCCCAAGCTCTGCGTTGTCCCCAGCGTCTTCCAATTCTGATGAACGCATTCCTTGAGAATCCATAGGTGCCGTTTGCTCCTGCTGGGTTAGGTGGCTCCTCCACAGGCACTCAGGTAACAACTGCTGCACAAGTTGCCGCAGCACCGGCTGTTGGCAGTACTGAATTCCATCTATGTGCGATTGACGTTCTCTGCGAGGCGTTGGATTTGTCGTCTGCGGTAGCTAACACCGATAATGCTGTATCTCCCAGCCAGGACACTTAATCTGGAATTGGCTCATCGCGTCCTGGGAAAGAATTCGGCTTCTCCACTTCGTTTCATAAATAAACAAACTAAATTTGGAACATTTCCTAAATTGACACTTTCACTTGAGAAAGAATGGCCTTCTTCTGCTTGTAGTAATGCAACTTTTATAAGTGAGACAGAATTGACTTTTTCAAGTGGCAACAAAAGAATAGCTGACTTTTAACATTTTTAATCATTTTTAAATGTCTTTTTAAAACCATGGTTTTAGCTGTTTTTAAGAGAATTTTTAAATTGTCCAGATTTTAAGTATGGTCATTGTCATCCAATTCGAAAGTGGAGTGGGTGTTATGTTTCATATAGAAGCCCTAATATAGGCGCGTTCATATATGCCGTATATGGTCATATTCGCATATGCCCTATTATGGTCATAATCGTATATGCCCTATTTTGGTCATAATCGTCTATGCCCTATTATAGTCATGATCTCCTATGCCCTAATATAGGCATGATCTTTCACTTACATTAGTTCCCTACAGTACACAACGAGCTCTGAGGGTTGAACGTTATCTAGTCTGTGGTTAGAACACTGCAGGGTTTTTCCCGAACACAGGCCTACAATGTACTCATAAATTATGCATGAGCATTCACCAGCTACATCTCCCGCATAATATGTATGTACAAAGTTCACCCCTGACGTCTTCCTCATGTCTAACAAAGACCAATACAAACCATACTGAGGGACGAGATACGTTAGGGTATAAATACACCACATCTTGCCACGGTAAGACAGAGGGAACCAATACTTCCATGCTGACACACTGACCAGAGACGCTGAGGCTCCTGCATGCAGTCGCTCCAGCTGACAGCGGTCTAACACAGCCCTTGCGGGGTGTCCAACTTGAGACCAGGACGGGGTCCCACAGTCTCTCTATTCAGGTAATGGGGTTCGACTAAATCCTAGAAGGATTCTTGGCTCTTAGGCTTTTAGACCTACACACATGCTAGGTACACTTAGGTACATCTAGTTAGGCATCGTAGGAGTACGTGCACTTTTATAATGCATTTTATATATTCATGTATGTAACCATTATTATTGCAATATGGTAGAACTGTACTACCCTTTCACTTTTATCATACTGCTGATAATATATCTCTGCTATTGTCTGCTGGTTGCTGCAGCACATATATTTCACACTAGAATAACAACTGTTCAATAAATACTTATTGAAACGCCCAGACTGTTTATTCTGTGTAACTCTCTGAGACAAACAGAATAAGTAAGCACGAATGACTGAGCGAAAAGTAGTACATTGTTTCCACGATTCTGAGGGATCAGGGTTGTCATGATCTAAGGTTGCCAGAAACGAATCTCTCCCCGATAAGAGGAGATTCTAGTGGCACTGTGAGCTAGCTAATGCAAATCCGGCTAACATACGTGGTGGGGGTGCACAGAGCCAGTCAGTCACCAAGCCCACAGTTTATGTTCTCCAAACACGCAGGTCCTGCAGGGGTACTATAGGAACTACACGACAAAAGAGTCCAATGTATTAATGGCCTCAGCTCCTAGGTCTCGTGGAGTTGCCTTTCTTTTCCCCATATTCGAGAGCTAGGTCGTTAGAGGGGGGGCCCATCCCAGCCTCCTCCGGGCTCCGACTGGCGTGGACGGGCCCGCCCTTGGCCCGGGCTTTGCCAGGGCACGGCTCGGGCGCGTCCCCACGAGCGTCCCGTCGGCCGGCGATGGTGTTTTCAAGCGCCTCCAGGCCCTTGGAATGGCGGGTAAGTAGTCCCCCCGCAGCTTCTCTGCCCAGCTGGTCTCCGCTTCCACAGGCACGGGCTACACATGGACTACACCGGCCGCGGGCCAGCGACGGTGTTTTCCAGCGCCTCCAGGCGCTTGGAATGGCGGGTAATGTAGTCCCCCGTGCAGCTTCTCTGCCCAGCTAGTCTCCGCTTCCACAGGCACGGGCTACACACGGACTACGGAGATGGTAGTAATCCCTAGCCCCAAGTATATAGCTATTAGTCGAGTTCCTGGGCCTACCTTTCACAGGGAATTTAGAAAGTTATTTTCTACCACTTGGAGCTCCATTAAATTGCCATACCACTATAGCTCGGCTCCATATATCGGGCCAGCCACCGCCTTCTGCTTGTAAATCTGCAGGATCATACTTACAAATTGTTTACTGGCTTTTTTTTTTAAAGCAAGTACAGTCATAGAAGTTTGTGATAGAATGGCACTTGCCTTCACGATCTGCTCCTTTAAATTAAGTTGCCTTTAAAACTGGATGCCCAATTGATAATACTGTGTCACACATTAAAAAACTCCCTATGAATCTTAAATTGTCTTTTTAGCATAGGGGACCACTTCAACAATATAGACTTAGTTTTACTAATATTTATAACTAAATCCTTATCCGTGCAATAGCTTACAACATTTTCCAACAGCCTACGCATTGCATTCCCAGTTCTGGCTGGTAGGACTGCATCATCTGTAAACCTGAGAATCGTGAACTTTGTCCTTGCCACTTTTGGGACATATAAATTGACTTTTCATCACATGATCTACAACATCATTAAGAAATACACTAAACAACGACTGTGTCTAGGACAAAGCACTGCCTTACTCCTTTGTCACTCGAAAACTATCACTGCATTCTTCATGGTGCCCATAGTGGCCTCGAGCAGGATTGTTCATGTGCAGGCCCATTGCTGCACTCAAAAGTGAGTCCTCAACACCCAATTTCTGTAATGAATGCCAGAATTTTCCTCGAGTAGCAAGGTCAAATCAATGAAGGTCAAGCGCACCAGGGTCTTTTTAAAGTATGCATGAGGCACACCATGTAAAGCTGCACGGCCTGATCAATTTCTCTGAGGCCTAAAGCCCACCTGCTCCTCATACAGTACATTCTTGCCATCTACTTAGCCCTGTTGTTGATTTAGTAGGACTTTCCCAAATATCAAAATCACATGACACCAAGAAGAAGGTACAAAATTGGCGACTTCAACAGAGTAAAAAACTTTTGCTAATACACAGGACCAGAACTCAGGTTTAGCGCAATACAGATCCTTAAGAATTAGATCAGGACCAGGAACTTTGCTTGCTTTAATGCTTAACAGCCCTCCTTCTACTACCAATATATCCAGATAATGTGTTTTGGTAAGGGATCTCGCATTACAGTTCAGACTGAACCAGATGTGGCAAATATCCTACAAATCTTTTCAAGTCCTTCCTATATGTTGCTTCATTTAACTCAGACCATAGTTCAAGCTGGGAGTCCATATTTTTTACTCTTTACTAAATTGCTGAAAAAGCAGTTCTTTAGATGGTTATTGATAGTGAGGAACTGTCATCCTGGATAGTTTGACTTACTAAGGGGGGGGGGTGGGCACTGCAATTTTATGTCTGTAAGCATTATTAGGAAGAATTCTAAGAATACATTGTCTATGTCAAATAGGATATCCAGAATTATATCACCAAACCTGGGTAGGATAATGCCAGTAGTTTAATTTTTTCTGATATTTTCCATAGTTCCAATGCATTGACTTCCTATCATTGTTCACAGTGGTGTAACATATGCCCCCACAGCCCCGGCGGTGCCCTCTCAGCAGAGTACCCTGGCCTGAGACATCTTGACTTAGTCTGAAGGGGGGAGGGTCCACCCTGTACTTTGCAGGGAGGCCCCCTCAAGTTACATTATGCTACTGATTGTTCAGCATAATCTCTGGATAACATTCTACAAAATTGTGTTCTATACATGTGTTCTGTCTATTTTTGTTTTTAATAAGACTTGCTACTAGAGTCATGGTCCACCCTTTTAGTTACTTCCATATCAGCTTTCCATTTCTACTTTTCATAATTGATCATTTACAGTAGTGATTAAGAGAGGATTTGGTACCATGATTAAATGTGTTATGTGCTGGACAGTCTGAAATAGTATGCAAATACAGAAAATATGGCACAGATTTTATAAGAAAGGTAGAAAAAATTGTACCTTTCTTACTAGGTCTTTTCCATTTCATGGTGGGTTTTGCAGTACCCTTGAGGAAATCTTCTTAAACAATCTCGCCATTGGCCACTTTGTGAGAGAGAAATGTATTAATGTCTCCACAAGTGGAAAATGCCTGGGCATTAATCGTCAAGCCATTCTTTATAGTGAGGTTGAGATACTCCTCTCAAATATATGAGAGGACTTGAACATTGAATGACCATCCAGGGGGGATAAAAACATTAAGAATATTAATACTTCCAATTTTTTGCTAACATCAGTTAACCTCAAATGCAGAATGTTAGAGCCTCAGTTACCCACATGTAATTGCTGAGATTTACATTTCAATGTACATGAGACCAAAGTTTAAAGCCCACCCACAAGCCGGCCTTTTTTTGACAATTTTTTGACAATTTTTTGGGTTCATAATACTCACCCAAATCTGATGTCTCATAATTCTTAACAAAACTTTGCCACTCTCTGTTTTCTAATCTACTATTTAAACCAGCAATATTACAACATAGAATCCTCTTAGAATCTCTTGCAGAAGCCACCCCCCTTCCTAACTCTCATAGCCCACAAAATTACTAGTTTTCAGTCACATTTATTTCACCATGTTCAAACTAACTGGTCCCTGGATTTTCCTTTGCTGACATTGCTGATGCTAGCCATTCCCAATTAGACACTTCTTTTCTTGCATCTCCTCTTTCAGGGTTTTTACCCCTTTTTAATAGTTTAAACTTCTCTGTATGGTCATCCTTGGTGATATGGAGACTGTCGAAATTTCCTTTACTTTGGACTACTACTGCATGTACTCAGTAGGATTGAAGACTTGAGCAGGTCTTGAACTATTAGAGTTGTTACTCAAAAATAATGAATGAAATGAAAATGTTGTACTGGTTTTGACAGAAGCAGGGAAAGATGTCCATACTCATGATACGCAGATCACCTGGTGGTCTAGAATCAGTTTGCTGACATTAAAAGATACAAACTTGACTTCCTTTACTAGGGGTTTCCCACCAGTTTTCATAGATTTTCCACTGGCTCACACGCATTATGTCTTGTAACGTTGTTAGCCTTTGGTAATGATAAAGCATAATAGAGTAATAATAAGTGTGATCAACTCAAAGGATTGATTATATTACCATCAGAGAATACATCGATAAACTCATAGTTTCATGTGTTAACATTAGCACCTGTCATAGGATCGATTTTTCCCTTTCAATTGCCATCTTACAACCCTCTTAATCCATCCCCATAGAAAAGGAGTTAGCTAATTGATTTAAAAGTTGATCATTGACTTCTGTGTCTAATGCTATCAAAACCCCTTTATTCTGTGGAGGAACATGATCATCCAAACTTGTGTCATTAGATGTCACACAGACATTATTTTCAGATAGGGACATAAGGTTTTTCTTCCTTTGGCTACAGTGCTTTTTCTTCTGCAACATATGAAGCAATGATGTAGATGGCCGCCGGGTAGGAGCTCTCCCCTGCAGCTCCCGGGTCAGGGATTACTAACATCGGTAAAAACCCCGCTGCTTACTCGGCCATCCACCCCCAATTTTACAAACAACCTAACTCCCCCAACATCGGACTACTATTGAAGAGTTTTCTTACCGTCAGAGATGACCCCTGATGACCCGACACTCCTCCGCCTCGCTGGCCTCGCTGCTCCTCACCAGGACCGGGCCCCCCGAGCCGTACTCAGGCGACTGGACGCTCCTGCCTCTTCGCTCCGGAATGCGACTCCTTCACCCCCAGATGCACGGAGACGAGGTTGCTCCCAGCATCAGGCACGCCACCCCATCGCTGGTCGAGCTCTCCCTCGGACTGGGACGTGCTCCCTCTCGTTGCCGTTTCTCGTCAGCATCGAGGGCGCTAACAGGCACCGGAGTGAGGTTCTCCCTGGTCGCCCCCACTGGCAGGGCTGCTGGTGCCTGTCCTCGCTCACTGGCCACCTGCATGAGCCCTTTCAACACGCTCCACCACAGACGAGGCTGCTAGGGCGAGCGCCTCTGTTAGCCTGCCGCCGTGAGGAGCCTTTGAAAGCGGACCGCCACCGGAGCTCGGGGGCTTGAGCCGAGGCTCCCCTCCGTGCAGCCGTCTCCCTCTTCCCCCCCCTCTGGCGCTGGCTTTGGATCGACGAGCTGGCTGGGGTGTTGGCTTCCGACTGGGAGACTAACGAGACGGCAAGACCTGGTCTACCCCCTGCTGCCGCACAGCCCCCGACGTCGCTGGACCTGTGCCCTCCCCACCGCAAGGGGCCCAGGCCATGTCCTATCTGGCTGTTTCACGGCCTCTCCTCTGCTGGATAACCTTCTCAAACTTTCCGTGCTGCCTGACCCTAAGATGGCCACCACACACGAGGCCTCTGGCAAGCCCTTCTTCCCTCTGATTACAGGTGAGATAACCGTCTTTTGATGTAAGAAGCTGATCCCTGACCTATTTCCAGTGGGCCAGTATCCCTGACGATCGCTCCGGAGATTCTGCCTGACTTTAAAATGGCGGCCGAATCTTCCACCGACCCCCACCTTCCCTCTTCTCACCGCAACATTTGTTTCCAGTGTTATTGCGGACCTCATAGTTTGCCAGTTCTCTCCTCACTCATGTGGCCCGCTTTACTCTGCTCGCACACCCATTTTATTCCGTGAGTGTAGCTGCTTTTTCTAGAAACTACGATCAAAATAGCGTCTGACACATACTAATTTACTGGTCCTAACCTGCTACCATCATCATTGGCTGAAGTGGGGCAGCAGTCTCCCAGACTACGGATCTAGCGACACAACTCTCAACTGCCCCCACTGCAGTCAAGGTCTTTCTCTAATCCAGCCCGATTGTCCCTAATAATGGCCACCATGAGTGGGCCCCTTTCCAAAGCACTCCTTCTCCCCTTGTTGGGGAGGAATCCAGCATTTATGCCCTGGAGTCTCAGAGACCCCCCTGAGAGAGTCCACAGCGACAAGGGAGTCTCACACAGCGGAGGCCTGGGATTGATCCCACTACCGCTGGGAGCACGTACACCGGGACCGGAGCTCTCGATGGAACTTTTGGACTATGCCCCCCCCTAAGCGGAAACTATCACCTTTCTGTATGTACTACGGTGCCTGAGCAACCTTTGGCCGATGACCGGTGGAGCTATCCTATGCAGCTATAGAGGAGTTTAGCTCTGGTTCACCCCTCGGCCGTCACCTACCCAGCCGGACGTCGGACACTGTTTTTCCTCGTCTCCCCGTTGTGCTTCCTACCCCCTCCCCCACCTCTTCCCTCCATTATTCTTTATCTATCTCCCCTATTCCTTTCCTCTCTCCCCTAATTTTTCTCTCCCTTTGCCTATTTTTTCTCCTTATGTTTATGCTATGCTTTTGTACTCATGTAACTCATGTAACTATGCTCCAGTAACTGATGGAACTTTGTAACCATGTTCTGAAACAATGCTTCTTCCTCATGTAAAGCGCTCTGATACCTACGGGTCTAGCCAGCGCTATATAAAACTTTTAAAATAAATAAACATATACCTCCTACATTTTCCTAGCTGTTTTCTTCTGGGTTCCATTCAGATGTTTGCATCAACAGTGGTGGATTTCTTCCCACCTCTAGTAAAGGTGGGCCTGACCAAAAAGTGTCTTTGCTCTCAACAGTTTTAGGTTTTTGCCCCCTATCAATTACGGGGTTGGTCTCGTTCACTACTTCCACTATACACTCATCTATTGCCACTTCATGATTGAACTCATTTGAAGATTCAACTAAAGAGAACAAAGTTGCATTCCTTTTTTTTCTTTCCAGTTCTTCCTCCCTTCCCTCTTCTTGGACTTTGACGGTAATGAATCTTCCATTTTGCTCCTATAGCTACCCATCTCACATAATTGATGGTGTTACATTCTCCGGTTGCTTTGCTTCGTGGTAACTACTCTGTGGCCTAGCATGAGTTTTTCCTCTTAGGTTGTCCCTAATTTATTTTGTAGAAGTACTTGTATATGATTGAGAAGAGTTAAACTCACTTCCATTTGAGGAGGAATCAGTTCATAAAGTTACCTTGCTTGATGGTTTTGCATTAGTCATAACCTGCAGTATTGTTGTCAGCAATGGCATAATATCATCAGTGTCTCCTGATGATTTCTCTGTTATCAAAAGCATAGAATTCAATACTCTATGTAGAGCATATGATACATTGGAAATAATAAAATCTTGTTTAATCAGATTCTTGGGTGAGTGCTTGGCAAGTTGGTTCTGATCAGGTACAAAAGATCGCATCGCCCAAATGTGGACCCAGACTATCACCATCATCTGAAAATATTGCACATACATTGCTAGGTTCTGTATGGACTGTAGCTTCAACAATTTTGGCGATATGTATTTTGCCAAGGGCCTCTTCAGGGAAGTCAGGGAAAGTGAAGTCAATCTTAACTGCAGAGCTTTCTAAAGGAATAAGATCCTGGGATACCTCGCTTCTGTTCTCGCAATTATTGGAGGTGTCAGTTGCCGCGAGGGTTTCACCTTTGCCCATCTTCTCTGTCTCACTGTCTATATACTTTAGCAAATGGAACAGCTGCTTGACAGAAATAATCCCATTCAAGAAATAAACCCTAGGACAATGGGTATCCTTATTGTCAACAGTTTTGCAGGGAGCCTCTTTGACAGGCTTCGCTATATCACTCACCTTGTAAAAAGCCTTAGGCCAACTTGGTTGTTTTCTGCTCTTGAGACAGTGAGGCACTTGCCTCCTTTATTCAAAGAGGAAGGTGATGCTTGAACAGACCTAGGAGTGACCTTTGTACTTTTGTGCAGACAGGCAATCTATTATAAACTCAATAACCATCTGGACTCTGGACGCTCTTGCAAACATTTAGATTTTTGCTTGCTGCCATTTTTATGATTCAGCAACCTTACTGGTACTTCTCCGGGTGCTACTCCAGGTACTTGTCAGAGATCAGTCAGGGATACTACCCATGTATAGGCGACTGTTTATAAGTAAGTAAAAGTCCCCTCCTTCTAAAGTTCATTAACAGCAGTTTTCCGGTAATTGCCATTCAGTTACTGACTTGATATCTCAAATGTATTGCCAATTCATAAACCTTTGAGTGAACTGGAAAATATAAGTCAGTAGAAATAAACTTGTGTATGAATTGGACTCCAGCACCTGACTTGAACACTGGCACAATTCCATTGGTTGTATCATTCACCTACTATCTTCCTGTTGCGCTGCCACCTTCTCACCCCTTCACCATTCAAGGGGATATTAGCCATGGGGTAAGCAAGGGACTCTCTGTGCTTTGCCTTATTTTCCAGTTTTTCTGATGTCACGCAGTATGATTTGACGGGACTGGGCGACCCCTATGTTTTCCAATATTTCTGTTATTTCTCAATTCAGCATAAGTTGGCCTATAAGCAGATCTTGAGCATTTTTACAGTGCAGTTTTACAACACAGCTTTATGGAAACTGCAGAATCTGCAGTTCTATGCGTTCTGTACAGAAACTGTCCATGAAGTGCCCGCCACACCCATCTGGCAAGCACTTGCCACATTCCCCAATCAACCGTGGCTTTCTGTGGAATGGAAACTAGAACCTGTGCTCCTGCCATGCACAGTGTTGTCATCAATGATTTCAGATGTTGTGTTGATGTTATCAATGATATAATAGAACATGACATGAGTAATGTTATCTGTGAGATCATAACCAGTGCATGGTGAGGGCGATAGTTAAAGTTACTTCAGTTAACTATAACTACTGAATTTCAGTAGTTTTAGAGTTTGAAATGTTGCATTTTCACCTAATCATAATGTCGCTTTAACCTATGGTTTTTTGAGTGAATTTCTTAGATTATTTTGATGTTAAGCAAGATATTTTTCCTAGACTTAACTATAACATCACTTTCACCTTTGCTTTTTTCAGTGAATGTCTAGGGTTTTTTTTAACATAAAGTAAGGCAGACCTGTCAAAGAGTCAGCATTCCAAAATATACTAGACAGACCTATTGGCACCAGCAAGAGGTCAGCACAATAATCTATATAAAGAAGACCTATAGGCTTTGCCACAAAGTGACTACAATAATTTTTCAATCTATTCCAAAATTATACTTACCAAAACACACATGGCAATGCATTATAATTATTTTCACCCAAAAAATAAAATAAAGCAATTTTATTCCAAACAACTTTGAAAGTGTGTTTGACTCTTTATTTAACACTGTTCAGCCCACAAAATGCAACCATAGTACCAACCACACATGCTCCTGGCACTCCATCCGGAGCGCATACAGCTCCAACTCGGAGTGTATTAAGAAAATGGTAAGCTTTCCTGGGGTCATGTATTTAATGACCCTGGAGGCTTACTGATTGTGTTAAGCTTTCCTGGGGGTTTGCGGTGCATCTGGCAGCCCCCAACAGCACTTTTTTAAAATTGTAGGTGGTGCCCCTGCACCTTCTTGGGGCACCACGGCAACCACATTTTTATAAAAAAGCCTGTGCAAGGCATTATGCGGCACTCCCGGGAGGGAGCAGTGAACATTTTATTCAGTTTTTTCTGTTTTATATTTACTTGGGAGCCCCAGTCTCACCTGGGGTACCCACAGCCTAAAGTTTTTTTTTTTTAAAAAGGGCAGTGAGGGGAGCCCACTCCTCTACTGCCTATGTGTTTCTTTTTCTATTTTCTTTTTGTTAAGTGGGTGCCCGGTCCCACCTGGTGCACTCACACCAATGCCAATGTTAGAAGTCGCAAGGGAGACCCGTTGCCCCCACGACTCCTCCAGCTTCTCTGCCAACACCCATCCTGGGTGCAGCAGGACCTGGCTCTATTGATTTGCTTCCATCCAGTGGGGGCAGTTTTTTCTTTGCTCCCACTGGGCAGGCAGGTAATTAGATTTATTTTCTTTTTCCCTGCTAGGGTAGAGGGTCGCTGGGACACTGGCTCTCTTTAGGCACTGAAGAACGGGGTCCCTGGTGCTGTTCTGTGGCTGGGGTGAGGCCACCTGACCCACTCCCAAAAATCAATATATCAACCCTGGCAAATGGGGTCCCTGGGGACTTTTAATGGCTCTGGAAGGGGGCCACATTCCCCCTCCCAAAAATAAGCATATCGGCCCTGGGGTATCGGGTCCTCGGAGACTTCTAATGGCTCGGGAAGGGGGGCAACATGCCCCCTCTCCATAAACATAGAACCAGCCCTGGGGCATGGGGTGGTCTCTGAGGCCTGCTAATGGCTCAGGAGGGGGTGCTACATAGCTTCATACCTAAATATTGGGCTACTGCTGATACACTCGGGCCCCGACCCACCCTAGGAGGTTTAGAATTGAAAGGGCTGGCGCCCGACTTTTTTTCTTTTTAATTTTACTGCAGATGATCTTTGGCACTGGTAAAAATATATTATGTTTTTAGCCCTCCCTTTCCTCAGCCACCACTTGACAGATCACACTGAAACTTCCAAGGTAGGTTCTGAGTTAGATGTACTTGTTTTTTTAGAGAGTTTTATGAAGATTTGTCAAACCTCGCCAAAATTATTATCAAAACAAAAAAACTCTCATCCTATGGTAACTAGGTCCTAACTATACTACAAAGTGACGGAATACATACACGTACACATATACATTTACATATATTACATATATATGGCTTTAATTTAACACTAACAACCATCCCTTGTGTTCCTTTACCTCTAACTGCCCTTGAACCCTAAAAACCCCTTTCCTCCCTTTACCTCTCCCCACCCAAGAACACTAAAAACGTCTTACCTTCCTTTACCTCTAACCTACCTTGCGTACCAAAAACCCCTTAACTCCCTTTATCTCTACCCAACTCTGAACCCTAAAGACCCCTTATCCATTTACCTCTCCCCACCCCTGAACATTAAAAACCCTTTCCTCTCTTTATCTCTACCTATCCCTAAACCCCAAAAAACATTCCTTTCATCTCCTCTTCTGCCCCAGACATCCTAAAAACAGTTTACCTCCTTTAACTCTACTCTCCCCTAAACCATAAAAAAACCTTTACCTCGCTTTACCTGTCCTCACCCCTGAACCCTAAAAACTCCTTACCTCACTTTACTTCTACCAACCATGAATCCTAAAAATATTACCTTCCTTTACCTTTACCTGCCTGCAAAACAAAAAATACCCCTTACCTCCCTTTACCTATACTCGCCCATGAACCCTAAAAAAAGTACCTTCCTTTAGCTCAACCTGCTCCTGAACCTTTAAAATTTCTTAGCCCCTTTACGTCTAACTGCCACTGAACCCTAAAAAAACTATTATATTCCTTTACCTCTATCTGCCCCTGAACCTAAAAACGCTTACCTTCCTTTACCACTGCATACCACTGAACCCTAAAAATCCTTGCCTCCCTTTACCTCTACCTACCCCTGAACCTTAACAGCTCCTTACTCCCTTTACCTCTACTCACTCCTGACCCCTTAATACATCATCCTTAACCCGTAAACCCTCCCTTTTCTGAGTGACATAAAAATTGTCATTTAAAAAAAAATACTTACCTGTGTGGTAAAACGCTTAAAAAAGTCCCTATGTACTTTCCTGCATTGTAAAGAATTGCATTGTATCATACATGGTGGTAAACACCACGTTGTAATCGTTACATACTGTATGCATACGTATATGTATGCTTTTTAATTATGCATTTTTTGCAAAACATGAGGCTGGAGTGGCAGCAACATCTGTCTTGGGACCGACCTAGAAAGGAGGACAGAGGGGTAGGTTGTCCAACCCTCAGTAATGCTAGTAACTAGTCAGAAAGAGGGAGAAGTTTAACTGATTAGGTAGTGAAAACTCTTATACTTTGCCCTGAAGGAACTTATCCAATCCAAGCTTTGCCATGAATGCACACATTTTGAGCATATGTACTAGTAAGAGCATTATAATGGAAATTTTTGCCAGAACACTGACATAAATTTCAAAATGCTTTACTTTTACTCATTGTAATTAGATATTGAACTGAACGAATTACTTCATCGTGTGAGTACTTAATAAAATTGCTTACACTAGGAGTTTAATATAAGAGCTGACCTGGAAGATCAGTAAAAGTAATTAGCTTCCGCACATCTCATGAAATCAAAATAGTCAATGAAGTTAAGATATACGTGTTCAAAAACATATACACCAGAAG
Organism: Calotriton arnoldi; assembly: GCA_963921515.1. Taxonomy (NCBI): domain Eukaryota; kingdom Metazoa; phylum Chordata; class Amphibia; order Caudata; family Salamandridae; genus Calotriton; species Calotriton arnoldi. Next base: position 574,064 of record CAWUFW010007522.1, on the reverse strand, counting down.
CTAAACACTTTGGACCTTTTCACAACAGTCTGAGCCAGCACTTCCACCCTCAGGTTTCTGATCTGATGGGTGCATATTTCTCACTTTTTGGAATTCTGTGAATCTGTGGTACCGGTTTAGAATTATAGGTGCACCTTGCTTTGAAAGTTCTTCTTATATAAAGATTGCATCTGAAAGAGTGGCATGGGGTGGTTGCCAGCTTAACCTATGGTATGGTAAAGATAGCTGAGAAATATTTATCTAAATGGCTGCCATAGCATCTAGATGAACACTGCTTATTGGCTATGTCTCTGACAGGATTTAGACCTGGCATGGGTGCTGAAACCACACTAGTATCTATTCTGAATAACCTCAGGCTAAGCATAAACATAGGACATCTTGGGGGGTTTCTTGCTCTTGGATCTTTTCAGCCGCATCCAACATTATTGGCCATCCGATTTTGATGGAGCATTTGTCGGAAGTTGGTCTGAGAGATTCTGCCCTGAGTTGGTTCACTTCCTTTTTGAAACATCATATACAGGTTCTGGAAATTTTCCATTTCAGATCTAAAGGGAGGTAGGTCATTCATATACTACAGTTATATTGCTAGAAACTGCCAAGGCTGCAAACATAAGTTTAATAATCACAAAGCATCACTTCATCAGGGCAACAAATCAGTGTTGAAAAAATATAGATGAATGAATTTATTGAAATTGTCATTTAGTCGTTATCTAGACAATAAATAACACTATAAATATCGTGACCACAAATAGTAAACTACTTTAATATTGCAATGTGTCGCTATATCAAAATATTGCTTCATCAGAGCAACAAATCTGGGCTGAAAAAATATTGATTTAGAAATGTATTAATTAATTACAATTTTCATTTAGGCATTATCCAGACTCTAAGTAACACTATGTACAGTGTGACTACAAATTCTAAACTACTTTAATTAAGCAACATGTTTCTCTATATCACAGCATCACTTCATCAGAGCAACAAATCACTGTTGAAAAAATATTGATTTATGAATGTATGAAATAATTCATGTCATTAGGTTATTATGCAGATTCTACATAACATTAGAAATAATGCGCCAACAAATTGTAAACTAATTTAAATGTCCAACATTGTGCTCTTTAGAAGCAAATCTTTATAAAACAAGCAATTAATAGCATCTATAAATAATGAGCAATGTAAATAGTTATCTTGTATCACCATCCTTATCAGTAACGGGACAGGTGGGATGTCATATTTCAGATGTGTTGCAGGTCACATGCGGAGTCCCACAGGGATCCGCGCTCAGCCCTACATTGTTTAACTTATACATGCGTCCATTGTCCAATATTGTTCAGGAGTATGGCATATCAATCTTATTGTACGCAGATGACACACAACTTATAGTATCGGTGTCGGAGGGCCCCAATTCCAATTACAGCCAACTGGTGCCTTGCATAGAAAAAGTGGCCAGATGGATAGCCAGCTGCAGCTTAAAGCTGAAGGGCGATAAAACTGAACTGATGTTCCTGGGAAACAATCCCGGGCCCTGGACTACAATCAGCTGGCCACAAGAACTGGGTACCCGAAGGGTGAATAAAAAATTTGGGGATGTGGCTGGATCACAATCTTTCTATAGAAATACAAGCAAAAAAACTAGCAGCCATCTGCTTTGGTATACTTCGAATGATCCACAAGATCCTAGCTCTTATTCCTGAACAGACATGGAGAACCGTGGTACAGGCTCTGGTAGGTTCTCGACTGGACTATGGCAACTCCCTGTATCTGGGCTCTCCAAAATATGTGGTGAACAGATTGCAGGTGGTCCAAAATGCGGCAGCCAGGCTACTCCTAAAAATACCCAGACAAGATTCAGTGAAAGCTTTTCTGAAACAGCTTCACTGGCTGCACATCCAAGCCAGGATCAAATTTAAATCTCTCTGCCTGGCTCACAAAGCTATGAATGACAAGGGCCCAGCCTTGCTTATGCCACTTATCTCCCCATACATGCCTAAGAGGTCTCTCAGATCATCATCAGACCATCTCAAGAAGATTTCGAGGATAAAAAGATCAAGATGGGGAGAAAGATCATCCTCACACCTGGTTCCGAAGCTTTGGAACTCCATGACCAAGGAAATGAGACGGTTAAGAGATGAACTCAGTTTCAGAAAAAACTAAAGACATGGCTATTCCCATGATGACTCACTAAACCCTCTCACAACTACCTCCTCTCTGCAGCGCTGCGAAGCCCTTGGGCAGCCATGCGCTTTATAAATCCAGTAAACATAAACATATTGCCACAAGATTTTGTATGCATAGGAACTATTATACAATTGATAACAACACCAATATAATAGACAAATTCGTTTTTAGATTCATTAAATAACTTCACTAGTACTTTGATGCATATGGGGTCTGTCAATTCACCAAGTATACCTATCAAATTGTTGTCCTACTGATATGGAATGATTTGTGAATTAAATACATAATTAATAACTTTAAATTAATTATATAACTCACCTAATGGATTTCCTTTCTATTCGGGGCACATTTGCTAAATTTCTATTGGAGGCTCATTCAATAAATTTACTAATAATTTGTGCAAAGCAGCACAGCAACCAAAGTTGCGGTACTGCCTTGAGTGAAAGGGAGAAAGCAGAACACCACCATATGTTCTCTTCCCAAGTGCTGGCACTGGTTCAAATGTGTGTGCGTGTGATGTTTAGCGTAGTTTTGTACTGAAAGAGTATGCTTTCAGTGCAAAATACTTTTGCTCAGATGTACTTTTAAACTTTTTCCAGTTTGTATGTTTACTGTTCAAAATGTTTATAGAAAAAACACCTTTTTTACTGTTTTGTGCCTGCCTCATGGAGGCATATGTTTTTGAGCAAAGCCCTGTCTACGAATGTTAATAGATAAGTCTTTGCATCAAAAACCATGTTGCGTTGAAACACTGAAGTACCATCCATGGAATGCCCCCCTTGACACACAGTAACTCAAAGCAGGGCTAAGAAGGCAACTTTCCAGTGCAACGGTTTGCATAACTTTTGGTGGCTATGCACTGGCTCAAAGTGTTGATTAATCTAACTCAAAGTGTTCTAACTTATTGTTTCAATATTCCAATATTACTAATATTATTGAGTGCAATTATACATTTTTCTTTTTATTATAACGTTTTTTTCTATCTTGAAGAACGAACATTGAAGCATTGCCCTGATGAAGCAATTCTTTGATATCACAATACATGAGTTAGCAGTCTTGGTAGCTTCTAGCATTATATCTGTAACATGTGAAGGATTTAACAAATGGCAAATTTGTACCTTTTTCGAAGCAGATGAAAATTGAGCTTTGAAAATGTTTGCAAATATACAATAAAAAACATTTTTTAAGTATAATCGTTGACTTTGGGACTGGGAAGAAAAAGATTATCTTTATTGTCACAGAATCATATTTAATATTTTTGAGTGTGTGTGAGTAAATGGGGTATATTATATTGTATGGCTGTGCGACCTCATTGTGTAATACACTTACCAACCCCAGAGGACCAGTCAGTTTAGTTTGTAAAACCTTTAGCTCAACCCTGGGAAGTTGCAGCTCTGAGCAGCCAGGCTTACACAAAAGAGCAAGTGTAAAGCATTTAAACAGCACCAAAACAATTGCAGAAGAAATGCAGGAGACACACAAGAAATCCGACACCAATTTATAAAAATAGACTGTTTTTTAAATATATTTGTAGACACCAAAATAAAAAAGATCCACCAGAGGGATTTGGAAATACAGGTTTTACAAGGTATGGTAAATATGCACTTTTTCACTTAACCATGAACAAGCATTGGCAAATTCAACAAAAACGTTTTCAGGAAGATCTTAGGTAAGTATCAATGTGGTTATTTTCAGTTACTTTAGGCAATCAACTCTGGCAGGGAGCCTATCAATGGACCAGAAAGACCTTCAGCAACAGTTACATCAATGGATGGAGCAGGCTCTTTTATCCTCTTTCTTTAGGGTTCTATGGAAGTAGACCTGATGCAAGAATACAGGATGCTGAAGATGCTCAAGGATGCTGTGGGCATGATGTGGTCTTTCTGTGGTCCACATGCAGGTGAGGTGGTCCTGTCCACAGGGGTTGATGACCCTTGAAGTCCTCTTGTTCCTGGTAGAAGTCTAGTCGCCACTGGGCTACAAGTTGTCTAGTATCACGGTTACAACCAAATCCATTCCTGGGCAATAACTCATCTTCCAGTTGACCAAGCTGCACTGCAAAGACTCTCCTTGGTTCAGAAGACTAATGTGCAACTTTGAGCATCAGATTCTTGTCTCTGGTCTCTGGCAACGAGTGGCGGTAATGCAAAGATGTGGACTACCAACTTGCTCCAGCAGGCTTCTTCAGCTGTTGTGGCCCTGTGCTGTGAACAGGAGGTCAGCCAACTGAGCCAAGTCTCTTGCTTTGGCTGGGCTCAGGAAACTACTTTTCCACAAGCAGGACACAGTAGGCACAGTCCTTTCCCCACCATGTTCTGCAGGTGCAGTACGCATCTTTGCAGCCACTCTTTGCCAGGTCATTGGTGTACCAGGGCAGTCCTTCTTCAGTCCTTTCCTTCAGTCCAATGAGATCTTAGTCCTGGGTGCCAGGAGTACCATTTTTATGCTCAGAAAATGTCCTCAGGGTTGGATGTGGGTTGTGGCCAATGTACTATAAGATGTCCTCCCTCCTGATGACCGCCTCCTGTTAAGTGTGGCTATCCCAGGATGCAACATTCTGCTCACTCTCAAGTAGGGCAGGGCCTTCTCTTGGCATACAGAGATCCCTAGTCCAACCTAGAGGTGTGACTACCAAGGGGGCTACATGCCCCTGGAAAACCGGTTTGGCAACTGGTTTCTGCTCTCTTACCCGAGTGCCAGCCTGCCCTCTCCTAAGTGTTCCCCATTTGTTTTTCAAAGGCGTCTACTCCTTTGAAGCTTGACTTTTGGACCAACACCTGTGTGGCTTCCTGCCAGGGAGAGGTAACACCACTCTCCCGCGCAGACTGCTATTGTCTTGTTTCCTAGAAGTCATTTACTTGTCTCACCAGGAGGGCAGAAAGCTGTCTCAGGGACAGACCCTATGTGCAACTTTGGGCAGGCACAGGGGATTTAGGGCAACAAAGGAGCAACTTTGTAAAAGTTGCACACTACAATAAGTTGCATTATTCTTGAATTTGGCATTAAGTTGCACTTAATGCAATTAGTTGATTGATACTTTACAGTATCAACTTTAGTAGTCCCAGTCAGAAGTTAGCAGGGTTGCTGTGGCAGCCTGCAGCTCTGCACTTGCCAATGCAGCTACCAGCCTTTTCCGCAGTAAAAACAACAGTTGTGAGTTTTTATCATTGGACCATGTAAAAACATATGTTCCACTTCTTAATATACAGCACCCTGCCTTAAAGCTCGTTAAGCCTGACTTAGGGGAGACCTACATATATTAGAAGGGAGGACTTGGTTTTGCCACTGTTTGAAATGGCAAAGGCGAGTTAGCAGTTTAAAGATGCTCTTCCAGTCTGCAGACCAGGAGCCAGTGCATAATTTGTGCCTGTGGTTTTCGGTGCACCGACACTTATTGTATATGTGGGCAGCAGCAGTGCAGTAATTTTTCAAAGATGCATATGCACTCGTGGTGTGCAGAGGATACTGCAATTACATGTGTCTCGCTGCCTGGGACAGCCTCTTGGGCACTCTGTTGCTGGGTGCTGAGCTGGACGGAACCGCTGGACTTAGTGTGAATCGGCCAGTGAATGCCTCTTTCAGCCTCCACCAGTACCAAGCCTCGCTGGTCATCAAACAAAACATTTTTCCCAAATGCTTATTGTTGGTGGTCATTAGAGATGTAGGGCTGGTAAAGAGAACAATTGTTTTTCTCCACACAGGAGGGTCCTTTAAAAAAGGTTCTGCACATTAAAAGGGTGGTGTGTGTTTGTCAGCCAGCGCTGACTTTTGAATATTCTATTTTTTAAAGGTGTGCTGGTAGGTATACTTCTATTCACACATAACATTGTTTTGGTAAATGCATTGGAGCAAAAACCAAAACTTTTTTTTCCTGAGACTTTTCGTCCTATGCCAGGCAGTGTCTGGTGGTAGATAAATCAAATGTCAACCCCGCATTTGGCAGCACTGGTAATAAGATTCAGTGACAAAACTGTGGTCCCTGGCACTTTTTTTTTTTTACAAATTAAGTACTTCTAGGAGCCATGTTTTGTCTTGGCCCCCCCAGGTTAGCACAACCAGTGCTACAGTCCCTGGGGTGACCCTCTAACTTTAGGGACTTACACGTATGTTAGCTTATGCCAATTAGCTATGAGCCAATCAAACATATACACTTTCAAGGTCACGGCTCAGGCACTGAGGTCTGGTTAGCCAGCCTCAGTGCATGCTCAGAGTCAAAAAGCGAGCAACATCAGTCCAAAAAACTGGGGGTGAACATACAAAAAGAGGCATTTCCTTACAGTGTGTCACAAACATATACTGCATTACATATCTGTGTGATATAGGCCAATTTATTCTACATCACAGTAGCACCTGCAGCACCGGTCTTAATCACTCATTGCTTGTAGTAAATTATATGCCAAAAATGCCCTGGAAAAATAACACACAATACAAGAGCTACCCAATATGCCCAATGGTAAACTAGGGTACGGATTTACCATTCTTTCACGCAACGCAATGGAGCAAGACAACTTGCAGTGCTGCATTGGGTGAAAGGGAGAGGGCTGAAACGCTCCATATTTACAAAGATATGGAACATTTCTGCTCTCTCCTTGCCTAGTGACATGCCAGACACTGCTACACCATAGTGCAAGGGTGTCTGTGTTATGGGCAGGATTGATTTTGTGCTGAAAGGGACACTTTCCTGCATGTAAACAATCCTCAACCAGATATTCATCTATCTGTGCTGCAGAATGTAGCACATGTGGAAAGAGGAACTATTATTATTTTTTTTTAAACCTGTATTTTCATTTTCAAAAACAGCTGACAGTGATACATGAAGGTGAAATAGCAATGGTCAGGTAGAGAACACAGGGGCAAAAGGTTCACTTAGGAATTCTTATACCAGATTTCCTCTCAGAAAGGGGCACTTCAGAGCACCATCGCATCCGTAGATTACTGCAGGCATGTGCATTATCTTCCATACGGGACAGCCCTATTCATTCACATTCCTCCTTTTCTACACTCGCATCAGGAAAGAGGAATTATTAAGGCATAATAAAGATATTCCTCCTTGCTACGCCTCTGTTGTGTAGGTGCACCATTTTGATGCGAACACAGGTTTACAAGTCTTTGTAAATCTGGTTTGGCATCAAAATACATTGGAGGATGCAATGGAATGCCCATGCTCCGCCCATGTAATGCCCACCCAGTGCAAAGTAATGCAAACATGTGCTATGCCTGCTTTGCGTTACTTTGTATTTACATGGCTTCATAAATCCCAGTTATATACAGTACTCTACAGAAAAATGGTTCATTAGGGACCTGTTCCAATACTTACTAACATTTTCCAAGCTTCATAAGTTGCACTGTGTGAGGTCAAAGTATGACTATTAAAAATGGTACTAGCCTCTCTGTAATCCAATACTTTTAATAACTCTTAATAGTAGCTTTATCACAGTTTTTAGCATCATAGATATAAAGTAAGAGGCAGATACTTAGGGGCCGATTCCGATCTCGGCCGGTAGGGCACCGAATCGGATTCGGCTTAACCGGATCCGATTCGGAGCCCTCTTTCCCGACCGATTCGTACGTGCGTCCGGCCGAGCGAGTACGATGCGAGCGCACGCGAAATCGCCGACCGACTTGTTCGCGGGTCCGAAGCGCTCCGACCGACTCGCACGGACACGATGCGCACCGCGCAATGGAGACGTTCCCCGGCCGGGCAAGTACGATGCGCGCCGCGAGCAGTCCGACCGACTCGCGCCGTCTGGCTCGAAAGAGCAGTCGGAGCCGCACTTTGGGGGTCCGTGTCGGACCCCCCTGTACGCGTAGCCGCGCGAGTCGCACACAGGGGGGACCCATGGGTCCCCCCTACCTGTGCATGTACGCCGCGAGTCGCTTCGAGGCGTACCCGCTGTAGGGGGCACCCTTGTTCGCCTCGCACCCATTGGGTCAATGGGAGCCCGCGTACGCGTTGTACGTCCGGCTCCCATTGACTCAATGGGAGTCCGACCGACTCGAGTCCGATTGCATGCGTGCGCATTGTACTTGTTCGGTCGGACTGCCAGTGTCCGATTCGGTCGGAAATCTCTCCGGGTCCGGCTCGGTCGGAGAGATTTCCGGCCTGAATCGGAATCGGCCCCTTAGTGTCCACTGTGTTCACATACACCACTCTATAGCAACTGTTGGGGTAATCTCACTCCTGAGGTAACTTCAAAAACTTATATATATGTGACCTGGTTGGTTGCACTAAGCGTGCTCTCATAGCAGGCAAAGAACCTTGGTCCATGCCCTGGGGTAGTCACAAAAAATGTTGGTGGCAGCCCATCATCTTTTTGGGAATTCTTAGAATCTCTACTTATATGAGATGCATCCAGGTCAGCATGGGTGCAGACGTAATTAGTGACTCAGACATTCAGAGAGCCTCGCTCTCAATCAGATCTTTTTTCTGTGTCAGGTTAGAGCACTGCCTAATGACCCCACTGTCTAAAGCTCTCCTTTAGTGTGAACCCCAAACCTTTGTGCTGCCATTCTGTCCGTGTGTAGAGTGTGCTGGGGCAGAGGATGTGTAGCACATGTGCAGTGATAGGACTATATGTGTGGGGAGAGTCTGATTTGGGGTCCATTTTGGTTAGCCTCTGGTTTAGCATGGCAGAAAATGAAGGATGAATACAAGTTCCTCAGACAGCAGAGGTGTATTGACTTCATTCATGTGACTGGGGGGTGGAGACTCAGACACTGAAGTCAGGGAGGATAGAGACATGGCTAGCCTTAGAAATTTGTTGAGGAACTTGTTAGCAGAGGGCTCATGATTAGCTTTTCTTGAGTACTACCATTTGGTAGATAATAGGATGTGGGGAGGGAATGCAGTTCCTGTTGTTCAAGGTAAGGATGTTTTTCAGGCAGAGCCTGACATTTTTTCTATCTTTGATTACTGCTTCTGGAGGTCTGATGACAGCCATGTGCAGAGATATCACACTTCATTGTGCCCTCATTAGAATAATCCTGGTTGGAGCTTGCCTCAATGCTACCTGATGTGGGAGCCACCACCTTGCAGAAAGGCAGTGTTTCAGAGACAGCTAGAAAATAAAATTTGAAAGAGGACCAACCCAAACTAGTCCAAATCCTTAGAAAGTGGATCCTCTGTCTGGAAAATGAATATAAAGGTAAGACACACACCACCCCACTTTGCTTCAGTTCCACAGTCTTCTTGAACAAGGAAGGGAGTGGTCCGAAGAGTACTTGAAGGATGACTGTGTAACCAGGGCCTGTGTCTGCAAAACAGACAGACTCCCAAAGGTGAGGGGACACCAATTAAAGCTTTGCTGGAGAAACTTAGGTCAGCTTAAATCAAATCAAATCAAATCAGGGGCATTTGTACAGCGCACACATCACTCGAAAGTCTCATGGCGCTAGCAGACAGCTCTGAAAGGAAGTGAGGTGGCTTAGATGTCAAAAAGCCATGTCTTCAGCCTTTTGCGAAAAGAGTTGTGATCAGGGACATTTCGCAGATGAATAGGAATTTTGTTCCAGGATGATGGGGCAAGAAAGGAGAAAGATCGTCCTCCTTTTCTGGCAGTATGTATCTTGAGAGGAGTGAGCAAAAACTGGTTGCTGGACCTAAGCGCCCTGCGTGGTTGGTACCAACATAACTTCTTGGTCCAGTATCTCGGACCATTTCCGTACAACTGTTTATGGACTAAACAGAGGACTTTGAAAAGAATTCGTTTTCTGACTGGTAGCCAGTGAAGGGATCTTAAGCAGGGTGCGGAGGGCGATCTGGGAGGGAGATCCAAGACCAGCCGTGCCGCAGTGTTCTGCAAGATCTGTAATCTGTCCAGAAGGTTTTCGTTAATTGAAAACAGTAGGGAATTTCCGTAGTCCATTCGATTTATTATCAGCCCTTGAACTAATGGTTTCCTGGCCTCCACTGGTAGCCACTTGAAGACCTTCCAGAGGCTACGCATTACTCCAAAACACGTGCCAATGATATGATTGACCTGGTTCCTCATGGACAATTGATTGTCCATGTGGAAACCTAGGTTTCGCACCGTCAATGTGGGGGTGGGGCAGAGGCCAAGATGGGATGGCCACCAGTCGGTGGACCAATGCTCCTGTGCTTTTCCAAAGAGCATGACCTCAGACTTGGCTCCATTTAGTTGTAGGTGATTGGAGCTCATCCACCTGTCAATGTGGGACAGGCATTTGTTAAAGCGTAGCTGGGTTTCAGTAGGATCTGGACCGATAGTGACCAGAATTTGAGTGTCATCTGCGTAAGATATGACATCAAATCCATAGGATCTGATCACCTTGGCCAGTGGGGTCATGTACAAATTAAATAGGGTCGGGCTCAAAATAGAGCCCTGTGGTACTCCCACCTATAAGTCTGTTTGCTTGCTGAGAGAAGGAAGGAGAGTGCCTGGCTCTGCAACAGGAGAGACTTTCCAGGAAGAGAAGCCCATGCATAGCACCCAGAAGAAGCTAACTGCCCTTGTGACCAAAACCATTAACAACTCATGTTGTGTGCGGTATTCTAGTCTCCCTGAGCTGTGCCCCCTTAAAAGCTTCACCAAGCTTGACAAGGGAGAAGCAACATTATGCCCTGCAAGTGCCAAACGACTGGTATGCTGCCGCTGCTTCAAGAAGAACCGCTGTCAATGCTGATGTGTAAGCCCTGATCGGCCTCAGAGGCAACAACTGCCAAAGCTGATTACCTGCTGAAGGCCCAGCCTTTAGGCTGCAACTGCCAAGATTGATTCACTGTCTACAATTGGCCTGTGGGACAGCAACTACCAAAGGCCAAAGGCAATCACCCGCTGAAGACAAGGCCCACGGCTTGCAACTGCCATGACTGCTCCTATCTACAATTGGCCTGAGAGGCCACAACTGCTGAAGACAAGCAGCGCCAAACAGGCCTACTGCATTGATTCCCAACAGTAGTTTGTGACCCAAGTGAGCCTTCTGTTCCAGCATCACACTCCTGCAGCTGCTGCAACAGGATATGGCTTGAATATTCTCCACTCAACCCTCCAGGAGCCAGATTGACCAACTTCTTATGCAGCGCAGTGCAGCAGCCGCAAATGCTGCGCTGCGTGAGAAGGAGAGAGTGGAAGAGCAACAAATTTACTGAAATATGGCACTCTCCTCCACTCTTTCTAATGCCGGCACTGAAATTAGTTGCCCTGCGCCACGGAGTCACCTTTGTGCCACAGTGCAAGGGTGTCTCCGTGAGTCAAGTTTAGGTTTTGTACTGGAAGGACACCCTACCAGTACATAATATTATGCTTAGACTAATTTTAAACTTTTTTCCATGTGTGCTGCATAGTGCAGCACACATGCAAAGTCGGAAAATAAAGGAAAAAAAAAGGTTTCTTCTTCTAAGGGCCTGGTTGAAGGGTGCACTATTTTCTGATGCTTAACAGTGCCTACTGTATTTAGTAAATTGGGTTTAGCATCAGAAACCTTGGGTGGTTGCATGGGAACGCCCATGCACCACCCATTGTATGCTCCCTTGGCGCTAACTAATGCAAAGCAGCCCTATGTGTTGCTTCGTGTTACTTTCACGTTATTTCCAACCCTAAACAAGTTTAGCGCTGGAACGAAAATCGGACAAAAATATTTTGCGCCGATTTGCATCACTTTTGTGACGCAAAAATGGCTTCAAATTTTAATAAATCTGCCCCTTGGTGTTTTGAACTGACTGTGCAGCGGTAGTAAGAGCTTCACAAAAAATAAGATAAAAAACTCATGAATAAATAAATGCATTTGAGGGAGGAGAGGAGCATGAAGGGGAGAGACAGTATCATGGCACTGTGAGGTGAGAGACCCAAGTCTTTCAGGCCTTTTTTTTAGCATTCCCCTGGTAGGCAGCACAATGCGGACAAACTCGAGCCATATGTCAATTATATTCATATATCAGGGCCTGTGTGTGCCCGCCCATGCTATGCCACACCGTCTTCCATACTCGAGGTAGGCACATCGGTATTGCCCCTGGAGAATCATGGTGCATCGATGTGTCCAATTTCACAGCCTAATAACATTTGCGCCAATACCCCCTACTTTTATTTCTATATACTTTGGAAAGGAAGGAACGCAAAGCTCTAAGGACTGACTCACACGGGCTCCCCTTTAAAGCGAATGGCGAGGCACTGCTTTATGAGATTACCAAGCTAATGGAGCTGCATCTTTTGAACTTTCGGTCTCAAACTTTCTCAACATGTGTTTCCGTGAAAATGAGGCTTACAGTAGCCCAGTCTGCAATATTCAGTTTAAAATGTAATTTATGTTGATGTCTAACCACTTAGGAGTTTACGTAAATGAGAAACAGGAAATACTACAAACCGAATGGAAAATTTGAAGCAAAGGACAGATTACTGAAGACCCGTATACCATATATTTCAGCTATATATTTTTTATAACACAAGCGAGTTAAATAAATTCCCTTGGGATTCTGAAGTGGGAACCAAATGTTGAAACCATTGAAACAGCTTTGCAGGAGCTGCTTGGCAACCACATTAGTCTCCAATTTTTGGATTATAAAAAAGCACACTTTATAAATAATGGCAAATGACTGCCATGTGGATTTCCTAAAACAGCATCGGTTTTACATATCAGAAACATTAATTAAAGGCAGTTCTTGGACAGGAAATCACAAGTTGCCAGCAAAATCATTGAGAAAATCTCCTGAAAACAGATGGTTCAATCTAAATGGTGTTTGCTCTGTTTCTTCAAAGTTTGTTAGGGCTTTTTCATATATTTGCTTTTCAGAAATTGGTGTGCAGTATTGATTTCAGGTACTTTAAAATGCTTTTTCAATTATTTGAATGTAAAGGTACTTAGGGGCCTATTTACGAGAATGCCATGCAGTGCAGCGCAGCAAGTCACATTGCTGCGTTGAGTGACAAGCAAAGAGCAGGAATGTGCCATAGTTAAGGCAATAGTGCTCATTCCGGCCTTTTCCCCTGTGCTGGCACCCTTTTGGCAGCCTAGCACCAACGCAGGCACCCTTACACCATGGTGCAAGGGTGCCTGCATTGCATGCAGGAATGTTTTGTGCAGGAAGGGACACCTTTCTGCACAAAAACAATCCTGAGAGTCATATTTCTCGTTGTATGTGTGCTGCAGAATGCAGCACACATTGAAAGAGGAAGTGATGAGGAGAAACAATGATATTTCTCCTCATTGCACCTCACCTGAGAAGTCTATCTTTTTTGGCGCATTCCCAAGTCTACCAGTTCTGGTAAATATTGGAATGGATCAGAAACCATGGGAGTTGTGTGGGAATGCCTTCCACGGGCAGAGTAAGGCAATGTGGCAATTTGCGCTGCGTTGCCTTACTCCAGATTTATGGAGCGACTCAGGGCCATGCAAAGTGGCCTTGCGCTGCTTCATAAATAACATGTAAAGTTTGCATTGCGTGGTGCAAGAGTAACGCAAGCTGGCTCATAAATAGGCCCCTTAGTTTTTCACCTTCAGGAATGGACTGCCCGTTTATGCCATAGGACATTTCCCCGGTAGGCTTGAGCCATGGGAAGCCAATATTTGAAAGCAGAAGGCCGCTTCCAGCACCTCTCCCACTTTCTCCAACTCCCCCATGGAATTACAGCAGGCACAGTGGATGGATTAGAGGAGAGAGAGGTAACAGAGAGATGAAAGAGAGAAAGGAGAGAGAGAGGGAGCGAGAGAGATGAAAGAAGAGGAAGGGAGTGGGGAATCGGGAACTTTTGAACATTTTTGCCAGGGCTTCTTTAAGTTTGCAATCCAGCCTTGTTCACCTTACTTCTTCCTTGTCTTCTTTCGTATGAGCTAAAGTACATTTAGGCAAATCTGGCAGTCACCTAGCTCACCAACTGACAGGGAAGTCATTATTCGAAGGAAATCTAATATTTGATTGATGAAAATTGAAATTGGGGGATTATGATTACATAGTTTTCCTACTTTGCCAGTTGCTGGGTACTACTCTATGGCCGTTCCTGGGTGTGTCTTCAGTTTCTTTTCATTCTGTTGTCCTTTTGTCTTTTAAATGTGTTCTTTCTTAATTTCTATTTCTGTTCTTCTCCTCTCTTTTTTAACATTATGCTGCCTGTTTAACTTGTAGACCAACTGTCTTTCTGTCGAGGGTGAATAACTTCACGTCCACGGACCCATTTATTCTCCGCTGAACTGGATTCTCCAATTTATCATTGTAGAGTACTTCTTCAAAACTTTTCTCCATCTGAAATCCTCATTCAATCAGTTATGGGGTGCGGTTGGCCAATGATGAGTACTTTACATAAACTTTAGGCATGCATGAGGTAGACGTTTCGCAAATGGCGAAGCCTGATTGCCAAATTCCTTCTTCTCATCTGTCAGTTATTTTGGTGCTACACATGTGAACTTAATGATTTCTCTTATTTTTTTTTTCATCTTTGAATTCAATATAATAAAATACAAGATTTCCTTTATAAGATTTCTCACAAAATTACAATATATATAACATTTCAGTACCAAAATTATAGTTTTCAAGTCCTTTTATACAATTGATACATATTCATAAAAATAGTGAATCAACAAATATTTAGGAGTAGCAACCATCGACTTACAGTATATATCTAAAAATAACCCAGGGCTTGTTTTTTTTCCTACTTCTGGGAATTTTCTTCAAGTTCGGAATATTTTTGTTGATGCATCATTTCTTTAAAACACACAAAAGGTGAAGGGATGAATGCTTTCAATTTGCTAACCACTGACAATCGCTCAGGGTAGCATCCCAATCTTTCATTCTTCAAGCATTCAAGCACTGCATCCATCACTTTTTCTATACTTTAGTATGTCTCCTAAGTGGTACCGGTATGCCCAGGCATGAGCCGCATGCACACTGTGTCACTGGAACCAAGCTGTACCCGACTGATGAGCCCATAAGAAGGGCAAAACCGTTCCTGGGTTGCCTCTGTTCCGGTTCAGGTTGGACCTGGCTTGGCAGTTTGGGCTGGACTGCTCCCATTGGAGCATGGTCAAGACTGATTTGCATATAGTAAAGTCCAAATTGAGGTGGCATGGTGTGCAAAATAATGAAGGATTGGGATGCAGCACAAGTAATTACCAGTGGCTGAAATTAATTCTGGCATTCCATCCATCACTTTTTGTATACTTTAGTATGTCACCCTAAGTGGGATTGGTATACCCAGACTTGGGTCTTGTTCACACTGTGTCACTGGAACCAAGCTATACCTGGCTGATGAGCCCATAACATTGGCAAAACCGTTCCTGGGTTCCAGTTCAGGGAGGACCTGGCTTGGCAGTTCAGGCTGGACTGTTCCCATTGGAGCATGGTCAAAATCTGATTTCCACATAGTAAAGTCCAAGGTGGCATGGTGTGCAAAATAATGATGGATTGGGATGTCACCCTGAGTAATTACCAGTGGCTGATATTAATTCAAGCATTTCATCCATTACTTTTTGTATACTTTAGTATGTCGGTGTTGGAAATGGCTCTTTTTGAAGGGTTACCTCAAACTTTTTGCCTTCCTCCTCCTCTGTTTGTGACTTTATTGTTGCTGGCTTTAGGACTGTGAACACTTTACCACTGCTGACCAGTGCTAAAGTGCATGTGCTCTTATCTAAAATGTGATGAAAATTGGTTTATCTATGATTGGTATATTTGATTCACTTATAAGTCCCTAATAAAGTGGATTAGCATATACCATGGGCCTGTAAACCAAATACTGCGAGTGGGCTAGTTGCAGCACTGATTGTGCCACCCACAGAAGTAGCCTTTCTAACCGGACTCAGGCCTGCCACTGCAGGACCTGTGGATGCAGTTTACTGCCACCTTGACTTGGCATTTCCAACTATTTGCCAAGCCTTAAACTCCAATTTTATTACATATCAGTCACCCCTAAGGTAGTCCCTAGGTAGCCCTGAGGGCAGGCTGCTGTGGAGGTAAAAGGTAGGACATGTACCTTTTTGTTTTACATGCCTGGTAGTGACAACCACCCAAGTGTGTTTTCTCTACTGCAAGGCCTGCTCCTCTCATAGGTTAACATTGGGAATTCCTTAAATACCCTTTTTAAGCGTAATTTCTGATTGCAAAGGAGTAGCTGTTTTATGATTTATATCATTGGATTGGTAATGACAAATACTCTTTAGTGGTAAATTTGGATCTGGTATTACTAATCTAGAAATGCCACTTTTAAAAAGTGGGCAATTTTCTGCTCTTAGCTCTCTTGTGTGCCTTACAGCCTGTCTCCAATACCCGTCTGGGGTGGAGTGACTGCTACACTTTGTGGATTACCTCTAGACAGCCACAAGAACAGAACTCTTAGCTGCATTTGCATTCATCTGCTTACTGATGGGTCTTCCTGGGCAAGAGGGAAGGGAGGAGCTGGCACGTACATCTGAATAAGTAGTGGCCTGGACTCACACAAAACACTGATTTACCCCCCGCAGATAGGCTGGCAGACAGAGCTGGGCTGAAAGGAGACTTGTGCACCACAAAGGCTTTGCGTTGTAGTCACCTCCACTTCAAGGATACATTTGGGTATAAGTACAGGGTCTGTGACCCCCTCTCACTAGTTCACTTTGGAGTCCTAAGGAGACCCTGCCAATAAGAGGAGCTGTGCTACAGGAGGGACTGCCACTTTGCTAACTGCTTTGCTGTGTTGACCTGCTGACTGCTGGGCTACAGGAGTGACTCCCACTTTGCTACCTGCTCTGCTGTGTTGGCCTGCTGCCTGATGTCTCTGACCTGGGTGGTGAGAAGAACTGGACCTGTTCTCTACAACCTTTTGCAACCTAAGTAACTCCAAGGGCTTGTTGGCTTGCCCCTTGTTCAGAAAATCTCAGGATCATCAAAGATTTCATTTGCACAAACGACCGCTGCTAGGCTCTGCTAATCCGGAGTCTAACTCTGCCTGACTTGCCCTCGACCAGTCCTGAGCCTTCACAGAATGTCAGCAGCCACTTTTGGGCATCCACATGCATAAGTGGGGTGCACCAATCAAGTACCACTCTGTCTGCCTGCCCAAGCGCTGACCATCATGTTTGTCGACTTTGCTGAAGCCGCAGCACCCGAAGGCAGTCCAGCACAACCCAGTGCACTAGCAAGCATCAAGGAAAGACCGGCGTCTGCCCTCCGTGAATTCAATCACCGCATCGCACCCAGCAAGGGGAGACTCCAGCAAAGCAGGTCCCAATCCCGATGCCAACGGCACCGCTGCAATCCCCCAAGAAAAGTTCTTTGCACTACGGGACTTACGAGGTTCCTGCCACCCACAAGCGCTCTTCCCCCGCAAACTTGATATTGCATTTTAACTGTAATAACTTTGGAAGCATTGCTTCGCACTGACCCAGGGAGAAAGTCCTTACCCGATCCACACATGGATCGTTGTCATTCCCCCAGCGTAATGTTAAAGAACGTACTGAAAGAGCAATGGCTCTTTCAGCATTGTACATTCTAGAAGTAGAAGTTTAATTGGATTCTTATAATTTTTATCTTGTTTTGAAGAGTAAACAAGATTATATTTTCAGGGGGCGTGGCCAACAGCCGGAGGAGATGGCCGCTTGCTAGCGTGGCTCTGGCACCGGCAACTCTTGTCCCTAAACAATCCTGTCTTTAATCCATCTACAGGAAGGTAAATCCCTGTGTGCGAGTCCCGTGAGGTGGGGGGGGAGCGACACCGGCCATTTCGAGCACGAACGGCAGAGGGAGGAGCATCCGCGTCATCAAGGCCTGCAAAGGCAGAGAAGCCACGGACTCGAGTATTCTGGTGCCCGGACCTGAATAGGTGGGTCCAGGCACGCAGTTCGTGAGCGTCCCGTGCTGGTGACGGCGTGCATGGACTTCCGTCAGGGTGGGCCCTGCCTGTCTGACTATAAGCGTTTGCCCATCTGTGGATGCCTGGAGATTGGTGGCACTCACTGTCGGTGCCGGCGGTGCTCCTGTTTCCCCCCTTTTCCCCGTGGGGCGCGGGGCTCAAAGTAGGCATCACAGGACGGGGTCGGCCCTCAAGTCATTAACTCTGCCTGCGGGCCAATGCACCTGGGGATACCACCGTGAAATACTGACGAGGTGGAGGCGCTGCGTGATATATCTCCTGCCCTCCCGGCGGCTTTGATCCTGAGTTCTCCCCCGGCTGGGGGCTTCTCCCTGGGGTCGCTCCGGCGGGATCGAGGTGAAAAGTGACCCACGGTTGTTTGCCTGGAGGTACTTGGACGACCTGGGGAACAGAGGAATGACACCAGGTTTGGGTGACCTGATCTGAAGAAATGCGCATTGCTCTGCCGGACAGTGGCGGAGCGCCATCCAGGTGGCTACGGTGCAGTGACGAGGGTCCGCGCTCGTGGAGTTGGTGTGGGCCTGGAGGAAGGCACCGGAGTCCAGAGGGGAAGGGTGCTGCCTACCTGGGCTCCCAACAACTAGTGCCCTTGCATTGGAGTAACTTTTGTTATTGCCCCCTTGGCGGATAAATAGGAACTGGTACTTGAGCAATTTATCTCTGCACCCGACCCAAAAGCGCTCCAGCGGGACGCCGTGGTTTGGTGGGGAGGAAACCGACAGGCTACGTGGTCTTTGCTATGGTAGGCGGTGGTGAGTACCCCCTGGCCGTTGACTCCGCGGACTCGGTCCCAGAAAGGCGACTATCAAAGGGCATTGCAATGCCCATCAACAAAAAATTGATACATTCGCATTACAGAAGACGCAAGAGGGGGCCAACCACCTCTGGGTTTGGAACACGACACCGAACAGAAGGCGAGTGAGCAGGAACTACCCACACTCCAGGACGTCCTGGCGGCCATCAGTGGTGTGCCTACTTCACTTGAGGGGCGTATTGATTTAGTCGCCACAGACATATCCCTCCTCAGAGCAGATATACGTAAAATGGACACCCGGGTGAAGGAGGTGGAGGACGCCACACAAGAACTTGTCGCTGTCGCATCCACTTTGAAAAAACAAGTCGCTGAACTACAACAACAGACTGAGTCCCTTGTGACCCAATTGGACGACTATGAAGGAAGGTTGCGGCGCAATAATGTTTGCTTCCATGGGGTGCCGGAGAGGGCTGAGGGGCCAGCGGTGGACCTCTTTGTGGAGGATTTGGTGATCAAGCACCTACGGTCTAAACACCTCTCCAACTACTTCTCTATTAAGAGAGCCCACCGTATCCCAGGGGGTAGGCCCAGGCCGGGAGCGCCCCCACGACCTATCCTGGCGAGAGTGTTCAACTTTCGAGATCAGGACCATATTCTCCAGATGGCTCGGTGTGACCCCCCCCCCATAAATTTGAAAATAATACGATCACGTTTTTCCCGGATTTCACCGCCAAAGTTCAGAAACAAAGACGTTCCTTTCTGGAGGTAAAAAAGGCTCTCAGGGAGCGAGAAATCAAATATGCTATGATATTTCCTGCGAAACTGCGTGTAGAGGCAGAGGGAAAAAGCTGGTTCTTCATGGACCCCGCGGCTGCAATTGACTGGCTCGATGGCTGGCGGAGAGTAGGCGAGAAAGGAAGACTGGAGCGACTAGAACGTTAAGGGCCAAAGAAGCTGAATGATAAGAACCTGTATGCGATTTGGTAGACCTACACACGGCAGGTAATTCCTGGAACCACCCAGGTAACCTGAACTCTGACTTGACTTGTTGATTACCACCTTGAGGTACATACCGTGCCGCCTCACCAATGGGGGGGCGGGGCGGGCTGGGAGATTGGCATGGACCTGTCAGCATATTAATTTTCAATATGGCCCGGCCACTGGTGGAGATGGAGTGGGACTGCCTTGTGGAACTGAAGAACCGCTATCCGGGATTACGATGAGTACATTTCACTGTACATACTGACTCCTGTAGCTTAAAATATGACCATTCTGGGTAGGGATGGGAAGGACGGGTTGAGCCTACGTTTCCTCTATTTCAGGGTTGGGAGGGCGACAGGCACTGTGCACTGTTGGGGAAGCGGGTCACTGGATTCCGTTATGCAGGGAGGCAGGGAGGGGGGTGGTGGGAGTTCTGGGAAGGAGGGTTGGTAGTTTAGTTTGTAGTTTTAGTTTAGCACAGCAGCTTAACATTAATAGTAGTTCAAAGGTGACATTTGATTCTCTTCCCTGGATGTTTGGCGACCTCACAATGGTGTATGGGGAATGTGTCTTCTGTCTGCTTTCACGTAACATTGTGGGGTTGATCTATCAGCAAATATACAACACGAGCCCTCGCAAACCGCATTATCACTGTAACTCCGGAGGTAAAGGTGCTGTGCTTCTGATACGCATGGCCCACACTCGGGTTTCCATTAATGGGGTCAAGCGCGGAATTTAGGTTCCTTACATGGAACGTAAATGGGCTTGGGGACAAATTGAAGTGAGGAATCGTCCTCCAATACCTAAAGAGACAGGCTCCCGATATGACCCTTTTGCAAGAAACACACCTGATTGGTAATCCGTGTAAGGCCCTAAACAGATGGGGTTATCAATTGATTGCACATGCGGGGTTCACCTCAGGCTCCCGTGGGACAGGGATACTCCTGCGGAGAAATTGCCCCTATATGGTTAAGAAAACATGGACTGACGAACAGGGCAGGTTTGTGGCGGTGTCTGGTTCCTGGGAGGGGAAAATACTTAACGTGCTCTCGGTCTATATCCCCCGCGTTGCGACAGTCCACCCTGCAAGACCTTAGTAAATTTATCCTTGACCTCCCAATCGGCACGTTAGTGATAGGGGGAGACTTTAACCTCACAGTAGACGGTTCACTAGATCCACTGCCCCGCGTAGAGATCCTGCCTCTGGGTCTAAATTAGCTGAATTCCTCTCGGCTCTTGGCCTGGTGGACATTTGGCGACAACTTAACCCCACGACCACACAATTCACCTTCCATTCCGGGGCCCACAATAGCCAATCGCGAATAGATTACATGCTCACACATGACGAAGACCTGCCCAAATTTAGTGAGGCTTGCTGCCTCGCTTGTGAAATTTCGAATCACTCTCCTATCTTGACCAAGATGATGGTGGGCCCCCAACCCAGGTGCACGACCCTGACTATAAATCCTTGGGCACTCAAAATACCTCACATTAAGACAACGTTAATCAAAGATACCGAATTATATTTTAAAGAAAACATTGGTTCGGTCACCTCTGCCCAAATCCTTTGGGGCGCATTTGGGGCAGTTATAAAGGGAAGAGCCCTCGCCTTAATGGTAGGCCACAGGAGGGAATTGACAAAACGTATAGCCCAACTTGAGGTATACATCCTACGGGGGGAAAAACATTGGCACAGACCCCTGACCATGTTGCACAGCAACTATTGGCGGTTAAGATACTGGATTATAAACAGCTCCTCACAGAGGCGGCTAGGGCAAAACAAAAGTCAATCTGCCATAGGATCTACGGGCATGGGAAGAGAACACGCAAGCTATTAGTCTGGCTGGAAAAAAGAGAGCAAGCATCAAGATGGGTACACCAATTACAAGGGCCTACCGGGGAAGAAATCACTGATCCCCCACAGATAGCAGAGACATTTGCCACTAACTTTGAATCGGTTTATACATCTGCCATGACAGTCTCGCCACTGGCAACGTGGGAGCTTCTCTCCACTATTAAAGTCGCTTGTCTATTGCAGGAGAACAGAGACTCCCTTGAGGGAGAACCTACAGAGGAAGAGATCCAGCAAGCCATTCGTGATATCCGCTCGGGCAAGGCCATGGGTCCCAACGGACTCCCAATTGAGCTCTTTAAGTCAATTGCTTCCAAGTTATCTCCTTATCTCTGCCAGATGTATCTAGAAAGTTATGAGAGAAGGCTACTGCCGGAGGAGATCCGGCTAGCCTCAATTGTGGTTATCCACAAACCGGGCAAACCAACTAATGACTGCAAGGCATATCGACCTATCTCTCTTCTCACGGCAGAAGCTAAGATCCTTGTGAAGCTGTTGGCCAATAGACTCATCCCTCTGATCACTGGGCTGATACACACGGAACAGTCAGGCTTCATGCCTGGCCAGAACACCGCCTTGAATCTAAGACGCCTACATGGGGTGCTGGGTAGGCAGCATACGATTAGGGAAGACGTGGCCCTGTTGTCTCTCGATGCCAAAATGGCCTTCGATACTATCGAATGAGTTTATATGTTTGCGGTTCTAGAACAAATGGGCTTCGGGCCTAAGTTTATAAAATGGATCAAGATATTGAACACTAGCCCGACTGCCCAAGTAGTGGTGAACCGGCATACTTCCAGACAATTTCAGTTGGGCAGAGGAACTCGACAGGGGTGCCCCCTATCCCCCCTAATATTTGTTTTCGTACTGGAACCTCTGGCAGTCTGGGTGAGAGGGGACCCTCTGATCCATGGACTCAAATGGACCGAGAATCATGAAGATAGAATATCGCTTTATGCAAACGATATACTGTTATATATGGCCTCTCCAGCGTCTACCCTTCATCGTATCCTCCACATTTTCCGCATATTCGGCACGCACTCTGGGTACACAATAAATTGGTCCAAGTCACAACAATACCCACTGCAGGGCACGCCGCCGCGTGTACCAAGGGAATATGAGATCCCCATGGCACCAGAGAGCTTCCGGTACTTAGGAATCTATATAACGACAGTCCCTGCCCGTTTTTATGAAACAAAGTTGCAAGAGCCCTTGACGCGCTTTCGCACTGATGTTAAACATTGGCGTTCCCTCCCTCTGACCCTTCTGGGACGAGCAGCCCTTTTTAAAATGTTGGCTTTGCCTCGCTTTCTCTATGCTTTGCAAAATACTCCCTTTAAGATCCCCGATTCCTATTTCTCTAGTATTGATGGTGCCGTATGCACCTTGCTGTGGGATGGACAGGCACCGCGAATTGCGATGCAGAAACTATCGGCAGGATGGTATGATGGGGGAATTGCACTACCTGACCTTAGGTCATACTACCAGGCATCTCAACTGGTGGTGGTTAACCGCTGGGCTTACGGGGATCGGGGGGACCCGAGTTTCCGTACTGACTGGTGGCTCATGGGGAAAGGCGGATACAAAAAAGCACTATACATGAACCCCTGGAAATTGGGCTTCACTGGACCGACAGCACGCACTATTGAAACTTGGCATACGGTCAATAAAAAATTGGGCTGGCATAACAAAATCACATGTGCTACCCCACTCTGGGAACCCGAGCAACTGGGCCGCTTGAGTGCTTGCTGCGGTTTCGACAAATGGGACCTGATTGGCATCTCAACAGTGGGGGTCATGTGGAATTCCAAGGGGTTGGCCACCTTTGCTGATCTGCAGAAAGAATATGACATCGCACATTCTGAAATATTTAGATATCTGCAGATCAGCCATGCGCTTAAATCAGCAATACCGGGGGGTGGTCCACTTTCTGAGGCTTCCCCACTAGAGGACAGGTTGATACTCGACCCCATGGTCAAGAAGGCCATATCCCTTAAATATAAAAAAATAATAAATAACCGCCCGGATCTTTTAACGCGCTTGCAGCAGCACTGGGAGGCAGATTTGTGTGAGCTGGAGGAGGATGATTGGTGAGACGCCTTGGCCTTCCCCAAGGAGGTGGCCATCAACATGAGATTGCGACTGGTTCAACTCAAGACCCTGCACCACATCTACCTTGCTGCGGGGGTTTTGGTTAAGATGGGCAGGAGGGCTGATCCTTATTGCCTCAGGTGGTGTCATCGGGAGGGGACTTTCTTCCACATTATCTGGGAGTGTCCAGTTGCCCAAACATATTGGAAAGTTGTCGCTGAGCAAATGGAGAGAGCTGGGGGGAATAAAGTGACAGCTACCCCGAAACTATGCCTGCTAAATATATGGGAGGCCACGGACCTCACCCAGACTGAGAAATCATGGGTTTCATTGGGTTGGGCCCTTGCAAAACGGAATATCGCACAAAAATGGGGTGTGGGAGAAATGCCAACTATCAGAGACTGGGCTGCTGATATGGATAGAGCCATGATTGCAGAGAAAGATGTTTTCAAGCACAGAGGGTGCCCCAAAAAATGGGATCGTAAATGGGCTGCGTGGAATACACACAGGGGTGAAATATGCCTGTCTCCTACTGTGGAATTACGAGGCAGTGAGGTTAGATGGCAGGGCTCATTAAACGCCGTGGAAGGGATGCTGGAATGTAGAATCATTGTTGTATCACTATTTGTAAAAATAACCTGTGTCAATTTTGCATCTGATTGTATGTTATTGATAAATTGCATTGCTGTGCTTTTTGTTATTTTGCTAAATAAAAAAGACTTAAAAAAAAAAGATAATATTTTCATACCTCATTGTGGAGTCTTTTTTGTGGCTTCACTGTGTTACTGTATCCACGTATGCACAACTGCTTTACAAGCTGCCTCTCATGATAAGCCTGACTGCTCTGTGCCAAGCTGCCAGAAGGTGAGCATGGGCTGATTTAAGTGTGTGACTGACTTACGCTGACTAGAATTGCGGTCCCTACTTGGACAGGGTGCATACCTCTGCCAACTAGAGACCCGGTTTCTAACAGTCAGCGTAAGTGGGACAGGTATGCCCAGATGTGGGTCTTTTATACACTGTGTCACTGGAACCACCCTATACTCGGCTGATGAGCCCATAACAAGGGCAAAACCGGCCCTGGGTTGCTTGCCTTCTGGTTCAGGGAGAACCTGGCTTGGCAGTTGGGGCTGGACTATTCCCATTGGAGCAGGGTCAAGACTGATTGGCATATACCTGGGTCCACACTGAGGTGGCATGGTGTGCAAAATACAGGCGTGGCCGGCACAAGTAAGAACGGTGGGGCGGGGGCAAGGCGGGGTGGGCGGGGAAGTCTACAGATGACAGGATATGTAAAATTAAATAAAAAAATAAATATAACCACTTACCTTGCTCTCGCCGCAGTGCCGACTCGGCGGTGCGGCGAGCTCAAGGTAAGTGGTTTTATTTATTTTTTTATTTAATTTTACCTATCTGTCGTCTATTGACTTCCCCGCTCTGCCCCCACCCCGCCCCACTGCTCTCATCTGTCCCGGCTGCACCTGGCAAAATAACGATGGATTGTGATGCTTCCCAGAGTAATTACCAGTGGTTGAGATTATTTCAAACATTCCATCCATTACTTTTTGTATACTTTAGTACGTTATTTCTTTGGGCATTCAGATGCTCATATCAGCAGACCCTCCTCATCTTATTTAGTCACATAAAAAACTGGTGGCTGGTCTGATTTCCAAAATCTGGAGACTATAGAGCAAGCTACCAACATAAAAATAAAAAAATCAGCTCCAGCTTGCAATAACGCAGTCATAAAGAAACTCTCCTGAGTATCCCCCAGAAATCATAGAAATAGTACATAGAAGGAAGCATTTGTGTGCGGCATAATAGAGTCAGAGCGTGAGCAGAGGAGTCTGCACGCTATACTGGATACACAAAGACCTTGCAAGCTTATACTTGCATTTTTTGTAACCCCATATCAATAGAAAAGAGCCCCTGATTTGTCTAAAAAAAGGAGCTTATGGTACAGGTCTAAATTGGAGATACCCTGCCTATAATCAATAATAGCATAGCCTTCCACTTAACAGAGCCCTTACTTTGTATATAAAGGGCCAAACATTAGATCATATGGATTTGAAAAGCTCTTTGTCACCATAATCCCTTTGTATCATTTTGTACTCTGGCTGTCCTCTTTGTGGGTGAAGTTTAGGAAGAGTCTTCATTACGGTGCTGAACTTTCTGGACCTCGGGTTTAGAGGTATTTTGCTGATATCTCATAAAAATGTATATTGTTCGATACGTAGAAATATTCTATCGGCTCAGCTTCTAAAAATAGTGTAATGTCATTTGTGATGAACACCAAATTTTGTTTGTGACAAACACCAAATAGCGATAGTGTCCCTATAGCGAGCATGCATAAAATGGGGTCATAGGGCACACATGCTGGGTTCTCTGAGTGACAGATAGAGTTCCTACCTTGTTTGAGTTCAGCATTAGAGTGGCTTTGGAATCCTGGTAGAGAGGCATTTTTTAACCGAGTAAACTGGGAAGGAACATTCATGCTTGTCAGAACTGCAAATAAAAATTCACAGCTCACTATGATAAAAAAAAAATTTTTTGTATGCAGAAATTTTATTGTGGCGAGCATACTTGTTACTTTCCGTAGAAAATGCATCACTGTAGCCAGTTGTAATGTCAGGATAAACCGTTCTGATCTTGAGGGATTAAATGGGGAGCATACATTTTAATCCGTTTGGCTATAGCATTAGCCAGATTGTTATAGTCTGAATTCAAAAGCATAGCCAGATTGTAAGAACTTGTCTTGACCGCTGGTGCCCCTCATTTTAAGGAGCTAAGTAAGACCCCTGGAGGGAATGATGGGTACACTTTGCATCCTGCCAAACTGTAGTTACAATTTTAGTAATGGGGCCCTCAAAACTCTTCCAAATGATTTAAACCACTCTCCTGAAAAATGTGTCCTCACCTAATTCATTACAAGATGGGAGCAATCGTATGATTTACTTTATTTCTCCCTCCATTAAATGAAAACTTACTTTATTTCTTCCACTGTGAAAAGACCAGCCACACTGTCTGCAACAACCACGGAGAGTCGGGAACTATCTCTAGTTTCAAGAAACCTTGGCATTGATGCAACAGCTGATATTGGTCCTGATCAATGCATTATCTGATAATGTGTCCGAAAAATCATACAATAGCATCAGAGTTGTTACTGCACAAACCAGCATCTGGGTCTCAGACTGACACTATCTGACTGTGCAATATAATTCTTCATAGACCTGCTGCATCTGTGACCTGAGAGTTTCTTCCTATAGATAACATTTTCTGAGCTTACTTTTCATGTATTCCTGTGTATGGTGTGACTTGAGGTATCTGACCTGTACACACCCAACTCAGAACTCCCCAGTCGAGCTTTTATAAACGCAAACTGTTTTTTTCTGGTTTGTTTTACCTTTTTACCTTTCATGTACAGTGTAAAGATTCCATGCAAGGTGGGTTTAGGGTGCTCCCAGGTGTGTTCATGTGCTGCGAGGTCGTTATTTAGCTGAAAATGTTGTTTTAATTTGTCGTCCATGAGCATTTATTTGTCACTCACCTTGGTGGCTCCAATGGAACCACAGAAATATTAGCTACCAAGTGAAGAGCCGAATGATGCACTGTGCACCCTGGAGTTCTGGACACCAAATAAAAATCTTCCTTATGAACATGAAAACAATTATGCTGGTGGACCAAAGGAGCTTGCATTCTCCATGGGCCCAACACACCCAGCACTGTTGAAAGGTCTTGTTGCAGCGCGTACAATAAAAACTATTCTCCTCCTAGGTTATTTATAGGTCATCCAGGGGCAAACTATATTTCTCATATCCACATGACGATGGGGCCCATAAACATCGTCTAACACACACGCACACTCCTGGATTTTCCTTTTACACCTTTATGAAATTCTGTACTCCTAGGAGAAACATGAGAACTAAATGGAGAACACCATTTTGTGTACCGCTGGAAAAACAAGGATATCTATTTACCTTAATTTGTCACTCTCTTTTAGTTATTTCTTAAGATATTCCTGCTCATTGTTTTGTCGATGAATCATTCATTTAAGAAATTAGTTCATAGTGATTAAGACCAGCTGAATCACAATCAACCAATTACTCAGGTCACAATCATTTAGGAAAATAACCACTGAGTCATTTTGGGTTTAAAGAATCTTAAATTTTATATAAATTTAAAAGCATGGAAAGAATTTTAATACTTTATTCAATTATTCATTCTTAAATTCACAATTTTATTAAGCATAATCAATTTATTGCAGAAAAGGAAATTTTGTCATGAAGCCAAAACCCTAGTTACCTGCCTAGCTTCCTAATTTAGCCTAAAGATTTCTAACCTAACTTTGGGATTAGAAATAGCCTGATTCTCATACTCAACTGTAAAGTTAAGACAGCAACAGCAACTTCAGCTCGTCAGCATCAGCTACCTGCAACCCGTCTCCTCTAACAGCCTTTCAGCATCTCCCGCTCAGTAAGGGATCGATCAGGACCACCCAGCACTGGAAGCCACCAACACGAATCTTCTACTCCTCTCCTGACTGTGACTGCAACCACGACTGACATCAACTGCCCCCTCCCACTAAGAGTAGGCCCTCTTATACCCTAATTCTAACTTTGCTAACTAACTGTTGCAATATTAATATCACGCTTTTCTTTCATTGGTCCATGCATGTCAGCTTATTCATTCTTTAATCAAGTTCTTTTGGATTCAAGGGTCCTTGGATCATTTCCTTTCCCATACGCTTAAACATTTCCATCCGATTCGATCAGTCCATTTGTATCTTCTTTTGACACATTCAAGAACTCCGCAGTCATTGTCCTTTCTCTTGGGCTCCTTTCCCACGGACTCTCTCCTGATCCTCACGGCACACTATCAGTTCAATTAGGTCACACCAGCCTTGACCATTTCTTGCATCCTAGCCTCTCAGAGACATCACGAGGCTCCCGATTTCTTCAATCTCATCCCGTACCACGTGTCCCCTTGCGCCTGCGCACATCTTCCCACTGGCGGCCATTTTATATCGCCACTCGGTTCTACTTTAGAAGCACTAATTTGAGGCAAATAAAACATAATTAAAATAGAGAAAAATATCCCTTTCGTTTCCCTCCCGTCTACGTACCCCAATTAGTTGTTACCTAGCAGAAAGCGACATTTAAGCTGCTCCTTACTTACCATCACTATTGTTTTTGCAACGACACGTTTTATTTCTATTAAGCACAATAACATGCATTTATTTTATTTAGTACGCTTTTTATTCTTACGTTATGATTAGACACATGGACATTCATTAATAGATTATTTAGCACATACATTGGCATATTACCATTCCCACATATACAATGTTGATTAATACATTTAAACGAACATTTTCTATTAATTAATTATATAATTTGTTAGGGGTTAAAATTTTTATTTTTACTGCTCCATCAATCCCCCCTTTGGTGATTTTTAAATCACCACATAAAACCCAAGTCATACTTCTTTTCAGGCAGCATGTCTTTCATCCTTTACTTTCTGTTATTCATATCTCTGTCTCTTCTTCATCTTGCCTTTTAGTCTCTTTATACATGCTTTCTTTCATTTTCTCCAACTCAATTTCACCCATTTCTCTCTCTCTTTCTCTCATTATTCTGTTATTTCTTCTTATCTTATTCTGTCTTACTTTTCTCTTTATACATGTTATTACTATTTTCAATGTCATGGCTAACAATATCACTATAGTTGCTACTATTATAACTTTCCCTATTACTAGTTTACTCATCCTAGTTAACCAATTTGCTACTGAGGAAAACCCTCTACCAAGTTTTCCCAAAACACTTTCAACCTCCAGTGGGACTAATTCTTTGTGCAGACTTGTAATATTTGTAATATACTTCTGTATATTTTCACTGTTATCCGGAATGTAAGTACAACAATGTTGGACTTTCAACATTCCACAGACTCCACCCTCTTTTGCCAAAAGAATATCAAGGGCAAGCCGATTTTGCATCACCATAGCTCTCATGGCAACCATTT
This sequence comes from Calotriton arnoldi, assembly GCA_963921515.1. NCBI lineage: Eukaryota > Metazoa > Chordata > Amphibia > Caudata > Salamandridae > Calotriton > Calotriton arnoldi. The sequence continues at coordinate 544,393 of CAWUFW010007522.1, read as the reverse complement.
CGGTATTTACCATTAAGAACCCTCCCGCAGTATCTGTAGACAAACGATCTACTACTGTGGATAACTTCCGAATTTTAAATGCATTCAAAGATATTCCCACTGCTGGTATCAATGCTCCAAAAATATCTCCTACAATTTCTGAAAAACTTTCCCTCTTTCTACGTGTAAATCTATTAATCATCTTGTATGTTCCCTTTTCTTCTCTGTCCATGTGAAAGATTTTTGGAAAGACCAGGCCTACATAGCAAGTTCCATACCAATGGTCCGGTAACCTGTAATAAGCTCTATTCCCACAAATATAATAGATACCTGGAAATATTGGATCTTTTCCACCTTTGAATCCCCAACCTCCCAGAATTTGATAATTGTCATGGCAGACACTGGAACCTACAAAGTAATTGTCATAGACTGTCCTATTTCTCCTAATGCACAACTTTCCTGTTTGCGGCCAGTCTAATGTCATTGCTGCATTTATCTTTTTCCCTTCATGATTTCCTTCCTCAAACGTCCATAAACGTTTTCCTTCCTCTTTTATTGCTTCTTTTTGAAATTTCATTCTTCTTTCCTCAACCATGTCTAGAAATACTTTTTCTTCTTTCTTTAACTCACAGGTAAGGTTGTTACTAACTATTTCTTCTAACGTTAATTTTCTATGTTCTAAAAGAATTCTCCTAAAACTTTTGCTGGTTTTACTTTGTTAAGTTCTGGTACTACTGGAATGTTTGCAAAAATCTTATCTATATCAGTATAATAAGATTCTAATCTACCTGTTTTATAAAATAAACTTGCTATTACACTACATGTTATTCCATAAGTCAGAGGTAAGTGATGATAAGTCACTCCTTCCGATACTGACGCAGGCAACTGCATACAAACATAACAATCTCTTACGTCCATTGTCTCTACGTACTCATACAATAATTTTGTAAAAACGTTCTTTGAAAAATCTGTTACTGATTTATCCTTATGCAACTCTGCACTACTTCTTAAAATAACTTGTTCTTTAACACTAGCTTCTCTTTCTAGTTTACTATCATTTTTTGCTTCTATCACAGCCACACTAATTGGAATTGTGATTGCTAAAACTATCCATATGGTCATTAATAACCCTGTACAAAAGCAGCACATTTTGCACCATCTCTTTACAAATTCACATTTATTTCTTCTATTCTCATTATTCTCCATTTTTCTTTTTCTATTTGTTAAATTTTCAGAAAATTGTGTCACTACACCTCAAAATGACTTAGACGCCACTCTGCTTTCAAAAAGTCTTTGCTTGGTACTTTCTTTAATTCTCTCCAGAATTCTTTCGTTGTCACATCCGGTGATTTGTCACATCCAGTAAAATTGTCACGTCCGGCAGAAGCACTTTAAGTCTTCACTTCAGTCCTTTTGTTGCATCTCACCTTTTCCCATCCGACTTCTCAGTCTCTGGTTTCCGTGAGTGTTTTCTTCTTCTCCTTTGTAATCTGTTAGTGCAATATACAGCCACTCAGGTGACTTAAATTTTGAATTTATTTTCCTTGTCCTTTTGGACTTTTGTAATCTTTTTCCACTTGGTTTTTCTTGTCCCTTTTGACTTGTTACTTCATTTACTTGTTCAGCATCTTCATCTTCTGCTCTTATTATTCTATATCTCAATTTTCTTACATAGCTGTTGGGCCAATTATCTCCTTTTCTTGGCCTTTTGACCTCACCCTCTCTTTCTTCTCTTTCCGATCTCCAATTTCTTTTTCTTGATTCAGTCTTTGCTTTTTCCTCTCCTCCACTTTCTTCTGTTTCTGTTTCAACTGTCTCACTATTGTCTCTTATTTTGAAACTTATAATCTCGTCATCTCCTACTGGTGGATCTGTCTTCTCCTTTTCGTTTTCCCTTATCACTGTCCCTCCTCGGGGTTCTTCCGATTTGGTGTTTTCCTCCTTACCTGCTTCTGAATTTCCCTGTTCTCCTGTTTCTCTATCTATCCCTATTGCTCCTCGGGGTTCTTCTCGATTTTCTAACTTTTTGTGTACTTCTTTCCCTACTTCATCTATTAATATTGTTTCTGAAGGATTTCCACCATAACTTGTACTTGGTTGTTCATTTAACTCAATTTCTTGCTCAGTTTCTTCTCTAATTGGTTTATAACCCCAAGTTCTCTTTCGGAATTCTTCCCAATTTGCAGCTGAATCATCAGATCCTGAAGTTGTGTCAGATATTTCCAGATGTCGACTTACAGGTCGATCTTCAAGTTCTGGAACTTCTGAATTTCTTTCTTCTTCTTCTTCTTGTTCCTCTTCTTCTCTAGAGGTGTTTTCCGTTGGGGTCTCCAGATGTCGACTTTCAGGTCGATCTTCAAGTTCTGGCACCCTTTCTTTTATCTTGGTTGTTCCAGCCGTTAAACTTTTATCCCACACTTCCAGACGCCGACTCACATGTTGATCTGTAGGTTCTGGAATTCTGATTGTGTGGCTGGCATGAACCCAGTTCTTTACTCCTGCACACTTGACAGCAGTCGTTGTTACTAGGATTACCTGTCTTGGCTCATCCCAACGCGGAACTAGACAGTTTCTTCTCCTGTGGACTTTTATGCGGACCCAGTCTCCTGGATTCAAGTCGTGAGCTGGTTTTCTTTCAAGAGTGGTCGCATCCGGTCCAACCTGATGAAACACAGAACGCACCACATCAGCCAGTCCTTTGCAATAATCCAGTATTAGATCATCAGTTATTGTTAATAACTTGTTGACTGGTACGTGGGCTTGTCTCATTGCTCGTCCCATGATCATTTCATGAGGACTGAGTCCCGTTTTCTTTTCAGGGATGCTTCTGATGGTCATCAGAACAAGAGGCAGTGCATCTGGCCATTTGAGTCCTGTAGCTTGACACATTTTTCCTAATCTGTTTTTAATCGTTCCATTTATCTGCTCTACTACCCCAGAAGCTTCGGGTCTGTAAGCACAATGTAGTTTTTGTTTAATACTCAATGCTTCACAAATCAATTGGATCAACTCATTTTGAAAATGTGTTCCTCTATCTGTCTCAACTGTGACTGGAAAACCATACCTCGGAATGAACTCTCGTAGCATAAGTTTTGCCACTGTTGTTCCATCATTCCTTCTTGTGGGGTATGCCTCCACCCAACGAGAGAACAAACAGACGACCACCAGAACATATCTTAATCTGTTACTAGGGGGCATCTCAATAAAATCCATCTGTATCCTTGTGAATGGACCTCCTTCTCGTCCTATTGTTCCTAGACTCACTACTGTTTTTCTTCCTGGGTTAAATTGTTGACAAATAAGACATCTTTGACAAAGACTTTCAGCAATGGCTCTGAATTTTGGATTATACCAAGTTTGTCTAAAAAGTCTAATCATTGCATCTCTCCCAATATGAGCTTGTCCATGGTACATCCGTGCCATGTCTGCAATCATGCTATCAGGCATAACTGGTCTTTCATCTCTGTATACCCACACTCCATTATCTTCCTGTCTTCTACATCCTGCTTTAATCCAGTAATCCTTTTCCTCATCTCTTGCTGTTTCTTGTAACTGCCTTACTTCATCCCATGTTTCGACTGCATTAGTGAAAAGCAAAGGACAAGAGACATGCTCCCTTTCTCTATTTCTGTTCAGGGACGCCATGTTTTCCGCACAATATCTAGCGATCTCATCAGCATAATTATTGCCGACCGCTATGTAATCTTCGTTTTTCTTATGCGCCTTGCACTTCACTACAGCTATTTGTTTAGGCAGCTGTATCGCCTCAAGCAGTTTTTTAACATAATCTCCATTTCTGATAGGTGTTCCTGCAGATGTCAAAAATCCTCTTTGTGACCAAATCTGACCAAAATCATGTACGATGCCGAAACCATATTGGCTATCGGTCACAATCGTGATTCGTACATTTTTCCCCAATTTACATGCTTGAATCAAAGCAATTAGTTCCGCAACTTGGGCAGACCTAACTCCTTTCAGACAAGACGCTTCCATTACAGTTGCCACTGTGCATACTGCATAAGCTGCGCTTAACACTCCTTCCTTTGTGCGTAAACATGAACCATCTACAAACATGACATAATCGGATTCCTTTAACGGTTCATCTTTTATGTCAGCTCTTGGTTTTGTGCAATATTCCAGCACATTCAGACAATCATGATCTACTTCATCTTGTTCAATTATACTCTCTTCATCTGGCAATGATGTCGAAGGATTTACATTTATGCATCTATCTATGGTCACATTTTCTGCACTTAAGATGACTTTTTCATACTTAGTCAGCCGACTATGTGTCATGTACTGTGTTTTTGTTCTTGTCAAAAGAATTTCTACTGAATGGGGAACATATACTCTCAGTGGATACCCCATCACTATACCTTCACTTTGTTCCAGACTTACACAAGTAGCAGCAACTGCTTTCAGACATCCGGGCAATGCTTTTGCTATAGGATCTAAAACAGCTGAGAAGTAAGCTATAGGCCTCTTCATGGTGCCGTGTTTTTGTACCAGTACTGAAAATGCACATCCATCTCTTTCACTGCAGTATAACTCAAAATCCTTTTCATAATCAGGCATGCCTAATGCAGGGGCCTCACACAGTTTCCTTTTCAATTCTTTGAAAGATTTCATTTCTTCTTTGTTTAACTCAAAAGGGTCTTTTACATCTTTCTTTGTTAGTTTTTGTAATGGTTTTGCAATCAAAGAAAATCCACTTATCCATTGTCGACAATATCCAACCATTCCCAAAAACATTCTTACCTCTCTTTGAGTCATTGGTGCTCTCATTCCTTGAATCATTCTTACTCTTTCTGTCGCTATTTTCCGCACTCCTTTCTCAATTTTATGTCCTAAATACTGGACTTCTTTCTGACAAAACTGTAATTTTGAAGGAGACACTTTATGTCCTCTTTTCTCTAAGTGGTTCAGCAAAGCAATTGTATCACTTACACATGCTTCTTTGGTTTTCGATGCCACCAATAGGTCATCGATATACTGCACCATTACTGATTTTTCTGGCATTTTTAAATCTTCCAGAGATTTCTTTAGAATCTGATTAAAAATTGAGGGGCTTTCTGTATACCCCTGAGGAATTCGGCACCATGCCAAAATACGCTCTCCAAACCGGAACGCAAATAATGGCTGGCTATCCGGATGCAAAGGAATAGAGAAAAATGCGTGACATAAATCTATCACCGTATACCACTCAGCTTCATGCGGAATTTGATATAGAATCACTGCAGGGTTTGGCACTATTGGACAGCATGGTACCACTATTTTGTTGATCTTTCTCAAATCCTGTACTATTCTGTATGTTCCATTTGGCTTTTTCAGTCCCATAATAGGTGAATTACATGGACTGCTCATGATTTCTTTCAGAATTCCCTGTTCAATCATCTTATTTATCACAGGAGTTATTCCTTCAATTATTTCTGGAGTTAATTTGTACTGTGGCGTGTTTGGATAACTTATCCCTTCTTTCACTGTCACTTTTACGGGATCAACTTCTCTCATTAATCCAATGTCTTCTCCTGTAAAATCCCACACACTTTCTTTCACTGCACTTTTTAATTCTTCTGGAAGTTTTTCTGCATCAAATGCAGGAAACAAACCATTCATTTCAGGTTCCTGATTCATCAAAGTTACTTTATACAAAGCATCTTCATCTGAAGTCTGAAAACCAATTCCATCTGGTGTACAATAAATTGTGCAATTCATTTTACACAAGAGGTCACGACCTAGAAGATTTACAGGACTACAATCGCACACTACAAATTTATGCATTTTTCTAAAAGAACCAATTTTTACTTCTACCAATTCAGTAAGTGGGGTTTTAATCTGCTGATTGGCAACTCCTACCACTTGGATGCATTCACCTGAGAGAGGAAGGTTCGGAATTTCCACTGACCTAACAGTAGAACGGGTAGCTCCAGTATCGACAAGGAATGTTACGTTTGCTCCATTCACTTCTCCATCCACAAAGGGACCAGACTGATCTACCTCTAGAGTTGCGCCAAGCACGCACTCTTTCCCCTCTCTTGCGCACCGTCAGAAACTTTCATCCGGGTCATCCTCACTCTGATGCAACCAATACTGGGAAATGTTAGCTGCTCTCGGCAACTGTGTTACCTGCTCTCCTCCGTAGAATCCTGTTTCTGTACTGTATCTTTGCTGGTTAACAGTGTTGGGAAGTGGTGGTTGTGGCACCTGACTTTGTTGAACAACTACCTCATTCTGCACCTGTGGAGTTAATGATTGATGTTCCGGATTAGGTTTAGGTGGGAACTTACACTCATTTCTCCAATGCCCCAATTTTCCGCAATTATGACATGGCCATTTCTTCTTTGCCTCTTCTAGACTCACTTGTCCTTTTCCTTTACCTATATTTGGTCGCATCTTATTCTGTCCTGATTCGTTTCCATTATTATTATCCAATTGAGCTTCTTGTTTTTCTGCCACTTTCACTTGTGCCCACATTGCTTTTTCTTTCAACTTACGCTGTTTACTCTCTATTTCATCACTACAATACTTAGCATACCTCAGCACCTCATCTACACTTGCATTCTGCCAGTTTATCATATGTTGCTTAATCATATCACTTATTTCTTGTTTCAAGCCAAATACAAATCGGTATACAAAATGACTCATATCCTTCTCACTTAATTCCTCATAACCACTATACTGTTTGAAAACTAACAACAATCGCTCATAATATGCATGTACACTCTCCTTACTTTCCTGTGTAGTTCTATCAATCTTAACCCAATCTGTCTCTTTTGGAGGAATCTTATTCTTCAAAAAGGTAATCACTTTGTCGTATTTCTTCATCACATCTGGTCCTGGAGCTCCTGTCTTAGGATCTCTTGGATATTCTGTAGTTGGCCAGTCAACTGTAATCTTACATTCTGACCACAGATCCGTTGGTACCACTATGTCAAACAATCCATCCAAATCTATCCACAACACTTTCGAGACCTTTACAAACCTTTCTACCTGTCGGTACCACTCAACTGGCTTTTCTCTTAACTTTGGAAAGTCATTTGTAAATGACAGGATGTCCTGCCTAGTCCAGGGAACATGCACATAACTACCACCTGGAGTTTCTCTCATAGGGTACTCTTTAACAACATGTTCCTTTTCTGTTATCATAAAAGCCAATGAACCTTTGTCTACACTTTTCTCATTCTTCTTTGTCCATCTAACCTTCCATCTGTCCACATCACCCCATTTTCTCAACAAAACAATCAACTCTTTTATCTGTGTCAGCCTTCCTGCTGTATTCAAATTTTCAATATCTTTTTCACAAAAATCTACTCTGTATGGTTTCTGCAACGTTTTTACTTTTGCAAAATCTATTCCAATCTCACCGGCCACTTCTTCTAGTTTGTCATGTAAATTCTTTGCCCTCCATGTTATACTTTTGCACAGAAACATTATTTCATCATCCTGATAATTCTTTATCTTTTCTGTACCAATCGTTCCTAGAATTAATTCTTCCATGTCAATTTTCAATCTTATCACATCTAATGGTTTTTCTTCCGTTTCTTTTATTTTAAAAGCTTTTATCCACTCATTTAACTCATCAGGAGTCGGACCTATAGGAGTACTATTTATTTCTGTCCAATTTCCACTCTTTTCAGGTGTCACTGTTGCAGATTCAGTTACCATAGGCCTTTTCCTACTGCTACACTCATTTACTGTCAAATTTTCAGGTGGACTTGGTCTGTAAGCACTAGTCAAATTGCTCGTACCTGGACTTGTTTCCATTCTTTCCTTTTCTCTTTGGAATTGCGAACTCAAGGGAATCACCAAAGATCGTTCATCAATTTTCTGATTCTCGAAAACTGGTATTACTGGACCTATTGTTACGGGTACGGTAACTGCTTCCATATTCTTTGTTAATTCTCTAATTTTCTCAGTTAGTTCTTTTGTTGTCCTTGCCAATTCTCTTGCACTATCATTTTCTATTCCCTCAATTTGGGAAGTTCTTATTTGTTCTTGTGACCTATTTATTTCTTGTCTTTTTCTGGACTTTCATTTCGCATAGCTTCTATTGGTGGCGCATTTGGTGTCACCACTGTAGAATTCTGCTGATACGGAGGTGGATTTTTATTTAATATATCTTCCAGCAACTCGTCATCCGTTTCGCTCTCATGCATATACTTTTCTCTCTCTAAATGTTTCTTTTTCTCAGTCCGTTTTTTCTTAGTCCCTTCCTCAACTGTAAAAGCTGGAAACAAACCTCCTGTCATGTTAGCACATCTCCATCGTTTTATTCTGTCCTCATGATTCATTCCCCACATTCTTCCGGGCACGAACTCATAACCTTTCATACCTCTGAATCTTTCTTTTTCGTACATCTCATCTTCCCATTCTGTTAAAGCTTCAAACTGTGTCGGTCTAGGTCTAGGTTCCAATTTAAGCATCTTTTCTTTTAAATTCCGTAAAATCGCTACATTAAAAGAACCATTTTCAGGAAAAGCCAATGCTCCATCATTCTTGGTATATTTTACCCAATTATCCAACCATATGCACGTATGATATCCATATTTCAGCATCATATGTGAAGCTGCTGATTTCGGCGGAGGAATTACTTGTCCCTCTCTAGTCACAACCTTTTTGTCTTTCTTAAAGAAATTCTTTAATTTCGTCGTCCATGACGTTCTCTCCCTTTCATACTCGTAATACGGCATGTCTTCTATTTTGTTTTCTCTTTACTCTAACACTGTTTCTGTGTACGGAACTTCGTCCAATTACAGCGCGATTCACACTAACGTACCAATCAGAACAATTTCCACCAACCGCGAACCAACCAATCCTAGCGCGGCACTTTTCTACGTCACTCCTGCTCTGTGTTCACGTGGCTGGCGCACTATCCAATCCTAGCGCAGCACTTTTCCACGTCACTTCTACTCTTTACCCCTCCTTTACAAAATTTATCGGCAATTTTTCTTTTTACTATTTTTCTTCGTTAGTTACAACAAATAAACAATTCCATAGTCTGATTCGCTAAACAAAGTGACAGCCTAGTCCTTTTACACAAGAATCCTGTTTTTCCAGTAGGCAGCGCTTACCTCTACCCTACCACAGAATTATTTACTTTCGCCGATAAAGTAGCACTTCCCTCTACCTTACCCTTCTTTCAAACAAACAATTTACTCGTTTCTCTGGGGATAAGACACATGTGGAGACTAGGCTCCTGAGAATTAAGGCCAAAGTTTCACAAGTAAACGTGATTTGCTATTTCATTTACACACTTTTCACACCGAAATCCCTAACATAACACAACCTGCGTTATAACTAAAATGAATTCAGACCATGTACCAAATTCCATGTGACTTCTCTTGCCACACGTGTTCCACTTCCTACATCCCAGAAGCGTGAAAACTTACATATAACATAACGCGACTCAACATATAGTGTTAGTCATCAAATAATCAATAATCAATAAACAATAATCACTAAACTAATCTATAGAAAACCATAACTCTGCTACCAAGAAATCTGTTGCAGCGCGTACAATAAAAACTATTCTCCTCCTAGGTTATTTATAGGTCATCCAGGGGCAAACTATATTTCTCATATCCACATGACGATGGGGCCCATAAACATCGTCTAACACACACGCTACACTCCTGGATTTTCCTTTTACACCTTTATGAAATTCTGTACTCCTAGGAGAAACATGAGAACTAAATGGAGAACACCATTTTGTGTACCGCTGGAAAAACAAGGATATCTATTTACCTTAATTTGTCACTCTCTTTTAGTTATTTCTTAAGATATTCCTGCTCATTGTTTTGTCGATGAATCATTCATTTAAGAAATTAGTTCATAGTGATTAAGACCAGCTGAATCACAATCAACCAATTACTCAGGTCACAATCATTTAGGAAAATAACCACTGAGTCATTTTGGGTTTAAAGAATCTTAAATTTTATATAAATTTAAAAGCATGGAAAGAATTTTAATACTTTATTCAATTATTCATTCTTAAATTCACAATTTTATTAAGCATAATCAATTTATTGCAGAAAAGGAAATTTTGTCATGAAGCCAAAACCCTAGTTACCTGCCTAGCTTCCTAATTTAGCCTAAAGATTTCTAACCTAACTTTGGGATTAGAAATAGCCTGATTCTCATACTCAACTGTAAAGTTAAGACAGCAACAGCAACTTCAGCTCATCAGCATCAGCTACCTGCAACCCGTCTCCTCTAACAGCCTTTCAGCATCTCCCGCTCAGTAAGGGATCGATCAGGACCACCCAGCACTGGAAGCCACCAACACGAATCTTCTACTCCTCTCCTGACTGTGACTGCAACCACGACTGACATCAACTGCCCCCTCCCACTAAGAGTAGGCCCTCTTATACCCTAATTCTAACTTTGCTAACTAACTGTTGCAATATTAATATCACGCTTTTCTTTCATTGGTCCATGCATGTCAGCTTATTCATTCTTTAATCAAGTTCTTTTGGATTCAAGGGTCCTTGGATCATTTCCTTTCCCATACGCTTAAACATTTCCATCCGATTCGATCAGTCCATTTGTATCTTCTTTTGACACATTCAAGAACTCCGCAGTCATTGTCCTTTCTCTTGGGCTCCTTTCCCACGGACTCTCTCCTGATCCTCACGGCACACTATCAGTTCAATTAGGTCACACCAGCCTTGACCATTTCTTGCATCCTAGCCTCTCAGAGACATCACGAGGCTCCCGATTTCTTCAATCTCATCCCGTACCACGTGTCCCCTTGCGCCTGCGCACATCTTCCCACTGGCGGCCATTTTATATCGCCACTCGGTTCTACTTTAGAAGCACTAATTTGAGGCAAATAAAACATAATTAAAATAGAGAAAAATATCCCTTTCGTTTCCCTCCCGTCTACGTACCCCAATTAGTTGTTACCTAGCAGAAAGCGACATTTAAGCTGCTCCTTACTTACCATCACTATTGTTTTTGCAACGACACGTTTTATTTCTATTAAGCACAATAACATGCATTTATTTTATTTAGTACGCTTTTTATTCTTACGTTATGATTAGACACATGGACATTCATTAATAGATTATTTAGCACATACATTGGCATATTACCATTCCCACATATACAATGTTGATTAATACATTTAAACGAACATTTTTTATTAATTAATTATATAATTTGTTAGGGGTTAAAATTTTTATTTTTACTGCTCCATCAGTCTCCATGACTTTCATGGTTTATGGCTTATTCTGGTAACGACTACTATTAGAAGTATAATCTAATACACACAGTATGACATTTAAATCCTTCCCTAGTGATATAATGACAATTAGTGGTGCCACTCTGAAGAACAAAACATAAAGTGGCTATGGATCATAGATGATGGGTGTAATAAGTGGCAAATTTATACACACTCGAAAGGCAGTAAATACCAGCAGAACTCCTTAATTTTGGCAATGTATGTATGGACGGAATTGACTGAGAAGAAAATCGAGCGCTCCGTTCCTTGGACTGACTGTCTAGGCTTGTTATCCTCTTTGAATGGGTTTATTGGATAAGGATTGTCGAGGTGTTATAACCATCTAGCAAAGAAAAGAAAACGTTCTTTTTCCATCTATTGTTAAGCCTATTACATGTAAGGTATATTGCAATCAATTGCTGCATATTATCCTTAGAGTGGAGAATTGAAGTGGAGCATGTCTTGTTACTGCCTGCCCACTCACAAATGTATACAGATATCTATTGCCCCGTTAGAAGTCCTCATTTCATAAAGTAAGGCTTTCTGCTCCTTAGCCCCCATACTCTCACACCAACCACTTTTCCCATAACACCCTCCTCACGCTACAGTCCTGCCATCCTGGGTCCAGAGTCCACCTAACCTGCCTTTAATACGTTGCTGATGCACTGCCCATTGCATTGTCCTTCTCAATTCCTACCACACCCTTTATGCCTCTGGCACTTTAAATCAGTAAACACCTATACACCTTAAAAATAAATGGTTGTAGACAAAACCTTCAGTCAATGCATGCTCTCCTGCATGGTGACATTGGGGAACAGTTGTTTAAACTCCCAACAATACTGGAAAGTGTCAAATAACACTGAGGTCAAATCCGTATCAAACCAATGTCAATTCAATTGATTTTTTCAAAATGTGCTCTTTTGGACAAAAATCAGAAATATTTACTAAGAAAGTAAAGCATTATCTTTTGGGGGTGAAAAGAGACTCAATGTGCCCTGGAAATTGTGAAGTCGCTGAGGAGAACCTATTCTCTAATGAGCTTCTCAGCCATTGTTCGGGAACAGCATCTTAAATGATTCTTCAACCCTCTTGTTTTAATGAACTGCTGCCAGGCCTTTCATCAACCCTTTAAGTTGAATATGAACTTCCGTTTAATAATCATATAGAAACAGCTAGCAGTGCGGTGAGCAGCGTATTTTACCTCTGTTTTACTGTTTGAGCAAAGAACAGTCTTGTAGATCCTTTTTAATTTGTGACATTGCTATTTTTAATTAGGTCTTTTAACTAAGGAATTGGTCTTGCACATTGCACTTTCCCTTCTTTGCTACGTCCTTGGTCCGCCGCGGCAGTTAGTGCCGATTGAAGTGGAAGGTCATAGCTCCTTCCACCCCCCCTGGCAGCACTCACTTCCAGTGGGGTGACGGGCTGAAGAGGGGTGAAACCCCGAAACCGGTCCTAGGATGCTTGTTTCCGGTCCAGGGAGGACCTGGCTTGGCAGTTCGGGCTGGACTGTTCCATGAGGCACAGGGTCAAGACTGATTTGCATATGGCCAGGTCTAAACTGGGGTGGCATGGTGAGCAAAAGAATGATGGATTTAACCCAAATCTCTTGACTTGGGGTGAATGTTTTGATTTGTTCTGCATTCCGTCCATCAATTGTGTGTCTTTTGCTTTCTCGCCCTAAGTGCGCCAGGTATGCCCAGACGTGGGTCCTGGGCTCACTGTGCCACTGGAATCAAGCTATCCTGGCTGAAGAGGGGTGAAACCCCGAAACCGGTCCTAGGATGCTTGTTTCCGGTCCAGGGAGGACCTGGCTTGGCAGTTCAGGCTGGACTGTTCCCATGAGGCACAGGGTCAAGACTGATTTGCATATGGCCAGGTCTAAACTGGGGTGGCATGGTGAGCAAAAGAATGATGGATTTAACCCAGATCTCTTGACTGGGGGTGAATGTTTTGATTTGTTCTGCATTCCGTCCATCAATTGTGTGTCTTTTGCTTAGTGTTTGAATCCCGGCACTATAACTGTAGCATGCTGGGCCGGACCCGCATCGGGCGCACCGCAGGCGCGCGATGGCGCGCCAAATGCAAGCCCGTCTGCGCCCGTCCGTACCCGGCCGGGGCCAGGGGCCATCCCCCCTGCCCGTTTTAAGATCGGTCAGGCCCTGAAGTACTCGGTAAAAGAGTTAAAAGAGCTGGAAATACCATTACCCGATCCATGCTACCATACGCTGACGGCAGAGGCAGAAATTCTATGCTGCACTCACTGTCCTTTTGTATCTAATTTAGCTAAGACAGCGCTCAAGCAAGAGCACAATTTAAAGTTTGTACTCATTAATTGCAGGTCACTCAGTAAACATAAAAACGAAAATTATGATTACATTGTGGATAATCATCCTGATGCTATGTTACTTACGGAAACTTGGCTGAATGGGGATTCTGCCCCTGATATACTACAAGCTCTCCCTCATGGCTATGGCATCCTTAGACAAGACCGCCCTATCAAGCGTGGAGGAGGAATAGCCATCATTTTCCATATGTCATTAAATTGTACTATGGATAAAACTAATGTAGAAAATGCTGAAGCAGCTCATTTCACCATAAAGGTGGCAAATGATCTTACGCTAAACAGCCTTTTGATATATCGTCCCCCGGGGTCAGCTACTAACTTCACTTCTAATCTTGCAGAAACAGTGATGCAATCTGCATTACGCTATAACAACTTTACGGTGCTGGGGGACTTAAACCTACATGTTGAGGATCGCATGAAGTGTGATGCTCAAGTCTTATATAAAGAATTAGCCACCTTACAGCTAGAACTCAAATCACCGGACCCAACACAAAGGTCAGGTCATGTATTAGACCCCATTTTCTCGAATTATCGAGAGCTAGTGGTTGAGCCCCCGGCCCCTATTCCTTGGTCTGACCATCATCTTGTAGCCTTCTATATCCCACTAGCCACACATCCCCGTACGCCGAGAATCGGCCCCATCTTCCCACGCAGAAAATGAACCAGATTCAATAATGAGAGTTTCACTTGCGCCTTACAGCAAAATCTACTGCTATTGGGAAATTAGATTAATATGGCCAACTCAGCAGTGGATAAGTGGATCACAGAAGCACTGGATGTAGTTGCTCCATGGACCACGAACACCCCGCAGAGATGGTCTAAATCAGCACCGTGGTATAATGAAGAGCTCAGAATAGCAAAAAAAGGCTGCAAACGCCTAGAGCGCCAATGGAGGAAAGACTTCTCGAAAGATAATAAGGATGCTTATAAGTTAGCACAAACAAAGTATCACTCTCTTATGAAAAAAATGTGTACCACCTATTATAAGGAGAAAATAGAAAAGGCGGAAAACTCCTTTAAGGAACTATTTGTCATCCTTAAAGATATATCCTCGCTACAGAGAACGTTGATTCCGCCTTCCAGCTCTCCTGGGCTGTGTAATCGGATCGCTGACTTCTTTTCATCTAAAGTATCCAAAATATACAACTCCTTCCCTGAGGAGGCTCGGAATTGTCCTATCGCGCAGCACAAGAGACCTACTGAGCCCGGGATTAACCTTCTCCTGGAATTTCTGACCCCCTCATTTAAAGATCTGAAGGGTGTGGCCCTAAGTATCAAATCTGGCTCGCCAATGGATCCAGCGATGCCGAGCAGAATAAAGGAAGGGCTAGATGTTATACTACCCTATGTGCAGCAACTGCTGGAGCTATGCTTTCATTGTGGGATGGTCCAGAGGAAATGGAAACAAGCTATTGTTCTCCCTCTGAAGAAAAAACCCTCAGCCGACCCTGATATGCTGGAAAACCTCCGTCCCATCTCATTACTTCCTTACTTCTCTAAAATAGCAGAGAAGGTGGTGAACAAGCAATTAGTTGCCCACATTAATCAGCATAATCTTTTCCACCCTACGCAATCAGGCTTTAGAGCCACATACTCTACTGAATCAGCACTTCCTTTCGCCACAGAGTCAGTAAGTAGGCGTGTGGATGCCGGTCAGACGGCAGCCTTGGTCCTGCTGGACCTAAGTGCAGCCTTTGACACGGTATCCCACAAACTGCTCCTACAGCGACTATGGTCTGGTGGGCTGGATGGAGAAGCTCTAAAGTGGATGAGTTCCTTTTTACAGGACTGTAGCTTTCAGGTTGCACAGCACCCACATATGTCTAAAAGCTTGCCACTCTCACAAGTGGTCCCACAGGGCTCAATTCTTAGCCCAACCCTTTTTAATCTATATATTGGCCCCCTGGCAGATATTGTGGAAAAACACAATGTCACCATTGCGTCATATGCGGATGACACGCAGCTTGTTGTCACTCTAGCCCATGACTCAGACGAGCCAGCAACCCAGTTCTCCTCCTGCTTAAAAGACCTAGCTTCGTGGATGTCTAACAATTTCCTGAAACTGAATGGCAGTAAAACTGAGGTTATGGTCATAGGGAAATCCCCCTCCATCTAGTGTTCGGCTTGGTGGCCCAGAGGCTGGGGCCCATGCCTATTCCCAAAGAAGAAGTAAAAAACCCTGTCTCAGCCAGGAAAACCCTAGTCCACACTCTCGTTACATCGCAACTGGACTATGGAAATGTCCACTATTTGGGAGCAATGAAAAAAAGTATCCAGCAGCTACAACGCATTCAGAATGCGGCAGCTCGCCTAGTTCTTAATCTACCTAAGAGAGCTTCCTTGACGAAAGCCCTTGATATCTTTCACTGGCTACCTGTTTTCAAAAGAATTCTCTTTAAAGCCTTGTGCTTCTGTCACCGGAGTCTACAGGGAAAAGGACCCAGCTACCTGCACGATCTCCTGACCCCTTACAATCCTACTTGTCATCGGAGATCAACAGGAGCTCATCTGCTCAAAGTTCCAAAAATCCAAAGGGCGAGGATGTGTGCGTGCTCATTTGGCAGCCAAAAATTGGAACACGTTACCGCCTTCATTGCGTGCAGAGGCATCTGAAAGTGTTTTCCGGAGAGGCTTGAAAACCTGGCTTTACTAGATGTAAGCTCCACCTACCTTGTCCTACTCTGCATGTAGCTGTTTCTAGCGCAGGGACACACTAGTCGGTGTAGCCAGGCGCTTTATAAATGATTATTATTATTATTATTATTATCTTTGATGATTGAGAGTCTCTTGTTCCACTCTCTAATTTCTCCAGTATAGAACCCAATGCATCAGGCTTCTGGAGCAGAATTGTTGCAGCCTCCGTCTGTGCTTCTTTGATACCCTGAATCTTGTGGAGAACATGTCTCAGCATCCTTATGATGGAATCCGTATTATCAAAGTTATATGAACTGTTGGAGCTCAGCCTGTTTGAATGTGCGCTCAGCGACACAACAAGTAACTGCGAGCAGAGATTCAGAACTGGAATTTTCTCTTTTTACTAGTGGTGTGAGCCGAGTCTATCGGGTGAGGACCCTTGAATATAGGGAGAGCTAAGTGTACCCTAGCTACTGCTGGCTGCAGAGAAGGACTGCTAACTGTTGTCTGCAAGCTGGATTGCTATGTTGTGCTGATCTGCACAGATCTGTTTTTGAAAGAGCTACTTGTAATTTCTTTGACCTTTTGGAGTAACTTTAGATGGTTTGTAGTCCCACACTGGTATGGGATATTTTACCCCTTCTCTCCATGGGGATCAATCCCTATAGCGCCAGTTGACGTATTAGATTAAGGGAGACGTGGAAGAATGAATTATTTGTCAATCTTGGGTGCTTTGGTGCCTGGGCTAAGGGATTTGGTATTGATTATGATGTGCAATAAACCTGGAGGAATCTCATAAAGATCAACTAAAGTATTAAGAGAATCCTGACAGATTGGAGCTCTGGTTTCCGTTTAAGAAATTGTGCCAATAATCAATAATTTTTATATGTATATCTTTCTCACGTTCTCATTAAAAAAAAAAAGAAAACTGACAATGGATTTCACTTTTAACTGAAGCCATCTGAAATCCCCTCACTTATATGAGATCTTTAAGGCATTGGCAGGCGGACTGCCCGCCTGCCATGGTATGAGACCACCACCTGCATGGTGGAGATATGACTGTCTTGTGTACATCCTCTGGCGCTGTGTTGCACTGGAGGTACAGAGTTTTGCAAAGCGGGTGCAATGTTGCTTTGGTAAAGTTCATTTTTATTTTTGAGGCAAACCCCCTGAAGCGGGAGTTTGTTCATGAAAAACAAAAAACAAAGACCTTGATAAGCTGATAGTTTTGTCCCAGCTTGTGAGGCGTCAATGTCTTATTGTTTCCCAAATGCCTCCTTTCTTACGTGCCATGTTGCAGTGAGATGTGAATGAACATCTTTTCTCAGACATTGAATCGGGGAAGATAGGCTCAATCATTTGCAAACCCCACTCACTTCTCGTGTATGTTTGTGATTAATTAGCAGTGCCATTCCAGGTTCAACCATACTGCGGCATGTTATGCGTAACAGACAGAGTAGATGCTTTAAGGTTCATGTGCTAATCATACCTGGATTCATTTTCTATTTACTAAAGGAAAATGCTGTGAATGTAAGATTACCTTAGTGACAGCTGACATTGTAGAGCCACCTTCAAAAGAAATCATTATTTTCCAGGTGAATGTGTGTTTAGCTTATCCGCCTGATATATCCACTACTCGGCAACAACCTTTCCAGCTCTTCAAAGCCACCTTCGTGTAAGGAAAGCTCCTGATCTCTCAGCATGTCAATTTGCCTTTACCGAAAAAGCTGGTGGAACACAAACACTACAATATGAAACAATACTGGTCTATTGGCGTGGCTGAAATATACAGGTATGTATACAAGTATTTCCTTTAGGTGCGAGGCACAGTGCATAGAGGTGGACTAGCCCATGTTGTAATTGGCACATGATCAGGCCAGTACCTCTGAAAGAGCAGAGGCCAGAGCTGGGGCAAAGCCAGTCAGTCATGCAAGACTGAGCCTGGCATGCAGGTGGCTCTTACCAACCCCATGAACCTCTTCAGAGGCCTTGGCAGCTTTACAAATCTCCTGATTTCAATTTACACAATTTCATCTTCGCCTGTGATTGACCGACCACCCCCCCACCCCCCAGCAGTCCTAATAGATTACTGCTATAGCTGTCTCGCCAGTCTCATACAATCCAAACAAATCATGAATAAGAAATGCCTACATGTATACATGCCTTGAGGGGTTCCAGGTCAGGCCTCTTCATCTACTGTTATTTCACAGTCTTTCAAGGCACCATACAGTATAGAGCCATGGGTTAGCCTACTTGTGTAATTGACCCTCATGCACTGTGAGTAACTGTATTCTGTCTGATCACATTCTCACATCAGCCTAAAAAGAACTGCAGTTCGGTGCAAGGGAAAACACTTTACTTTGCAATTGCTTTCTTCTTTCCATACTTTAGCCTTCATTGTTAAGCTTCATTTTGTGTTTTTAAACTATGTCATCAGGTTATGGTAATTGTAAGCCCATGGGACCTTTACGTTGCAGAAATAAAAATCATATTTTTATGTGATGTACATTGAAACTAAAAAGGGTTTCTATACATGTTCTAAGTATAGGTCTCTTCTAAAAATGCATGCATACTGTTTAATAACAATTATATGCAATATTTTTTTTTTTAAATCCAATTTTTATTGCAAGCATATGCCTGCCACGTTTAGGCGTCAACGTTTAAAAAAAAAAATCTTTTTATTTGTGTGACATATGCTTGCAATAAAAAAAAACAACATGCCAGTTTGGCAAGGCCAGACCCAGAGGCTTTGCCAATGCTTGCTACTATAAATCATGATATACAAGCCCTGCGAGAGGAGCTTGCATTACATACTGCAGGAACATGTACTAGACTGCTGGGAAAAACAAGCATTTGCAATGCAGTAGGTCACGCATTTGCGAGCGTTTGAGCTATTGGCATTGTAAATGACAATGCCTTTTATTTATGTGTTTTAAAAAGATGCAAGTGGTGCATAAACACGCACTTTGTACTTCTAGTTCTTGCTTATGAAAAGCAAGACTGGCAGTAAAAGATGCGTAATTACTGCCAGCGTTGCTTCTCGTAAGCAACTACTAAGTTCAAAGTGCGTATTTACGCACCACTTGCAGATTTTTAAAATACATAAATAAAAGGCATTGGTATTTACAATGCCAAAAGCTCAAACGCTCACAAATGCGAGACCTATTGCATTGCAAATGCTTGTTTTTCTTTCTGTGACTGAAGTTAGAGGATTTTGTAAAGTGAACTGAGTGTCAATTGAACTGTGCGAAGCATGGGAAATAAAAGGCTGTAAGATGTCAGGCTTTTTTCTGAACCAAACACTGAAATAGCTAAGTGAATTGTTCAAACATTTCAAATATATTTCACTAGTTATGAAGACATTTTTGTAATTCTGTGGTGAAAAAAATATTTTTATAGGATCAAAACAGATTAGAACACTTTACTTGGTGATGTGCAAATTTTAAATATTTTTGCTGAAACCCAATTTCCAAACATTGTTTATGCGCTATTATCAGTTAAACTACTTGTTAGTGGGAAAGTTATGTGGCCATTTCAATGGAAAATAAGCTATCTGTAAATGACAGTGCACTACCAATTCATGCTTTAGTAAAATATTTATGAAAAGTGAGTTTTTAAACATGAACTGGGAATTATTACTGCTCCTGCCCAAATGACAATGCTATTAGTGAACTATGAGAGAAGCCAGGGATCATGTGTACCCTATATATGGGCTTGATTCTTTTTATACATGGAGCAAACATTTAGGACCAGATGTACGAACACATTTTCCCATAGACACAGAATGGGTAAAACTGCTTGATACATCTGGCCCTTAGTCTAGTAAACAAAATGAGTTTTTTTGTACACCAGAAATAGTGAACTTGCATATTTGAAGGTGCTCTTTTCTGTGATAATAATGAAAAAGGCGGCTCCATAAGACAAAATATTTGCCTAGGATCACACAATTTGAGACCAGCTCACGGGTCAAGTACATTACAGTTAGGCCGAGTAGATTATTCAAGTTACTAGACCTGCAGGTCTAGTATCATTTTTATGATTTTTCGAGCCCTAGAATTGCTTTTTAGCTCTAGTTTGAAAGCGCATTTCTCTGTGAGGGGTTAGATCATCACTAGAAAGACAGCTGGAAAACATAGTACCAACAGAGGACCTGTGCCTCTGTTCACAATTTGATCTTCTTCTCTACAATCATTTCATTGCAAAATAGTTGTGTTAGCCCACTCACACACTTCTTTTGCTGAGAACTGACAGATACATTGGTGAGTGGCAAATATTAAAGGGAGGAGTTTAATACTAAATGATCTGGCAAAAACCATATAAAGTAGTTTTGCAATGTGGAGAAGCCAAATGACCAGACTAGCATAGGGAGGGAAAGAACTTTGGGGCATATTCTCAAGGACTCATCGCCGATTTATCGGCACTTTAGCGCCGCAAAAGTGGCGATAGAGTCATCGCCCTATTCCCAAGCTGGTGCAAAGTGCCGATATCGCCAGTTTCCCAGCGATAGCTCCCACAAAAAACATCGCCACGGATGAGAGCGACAACTAACGCTAATGATGTGCAGAGTAGGCGTACCCGTGCAAAAACACACGAAAACACCACTTCGCGATATTCTCAACAACCAGCCAGATCCGCGATGCGACCCAAAAACAGGCGATAAGGCGCGTTAGCAGCAGGGATTTAACACCTGCCTTTTACTGGTGTAAAGCCGGACGACAACCTGCAGCATGAAAGGGAGCCCAGCCCAGAACCACATCTGAAGACCAACACATGTCATGGAGCTACTGACCAAGCAGCTCGGAGACCCAAGAGGGCCACAACACCCACCGCCACCACCCCCAAGCCCCCCCCCCGGACTACCACCGAGGCAGCGCAGAACAAGACAGTTGACCTTCCCAAAACGGCATGGCCCCACAGCCACACAATTGCAGAATGTGGGGAGAGGTGGGAACCAAGTATGAGTGAAGGAGGCAAGTCACCCATGAATAAGAATGTACAGAATGCCAAGTGTGGCGGTGATGTGCTGGACAGACTACAGTATGCAGAGCACAGACATGTCCATGTGGACATATACTGCTGGTGTCTGAAGTGTTGTGGAAAGTGGACGCAACCATGTTACCTCAGGCAGTGGGGAAGACCCCGGTCATGTATCCATGTCCCCCCCCCTGTAAGCGTAAGCGGAGTGGGCTGGGCCGGCGTACGCCAGGCCAGCGTAGGAGTGTGAATAAATAGGCCGGGGCTCTGGGCGTGGTTCACTTCCCGGATGGCCAACGCGTCTGCCAGGGAGGCGCCCCTCACCCTGCCACGAGTCCGCCGCCATTACTGCCAGACTCCTCAGCCGATCGCTGGCCTCCGCGACACAGGCCCCCAGCGCACCCAGCGGCACAGCACCACGGAGTTATTTGTGTGCTGACTACTGTCTGCGGCCTACACTGCGGTCAGCAGGGCCCGCAAATCAAATCCAATACTGACCTGCGAGGACATGCCATCATCTCTGGCTGCACACCCGCTGAGCGCTACAGGTGCCACCAACTCAGTGCACCACAAGTCATCATCACGTGGCTGTGGGCCCTTTCTGACCTCTGCCTGCGGCCTACACTGCGGTCAGCAGGGCTCACACATTAAATCCAATCCTGACCTGCAAGGATACGCCATCATCTCTGGCTGCACACCCGCTGAGCGCTACAGGTGCCACCAACTCAGTGCACCACAAGTCATCATCACATGGCTGTGGGCCCTTTCTGACCACTGCCTCCGGTCTACACTGCGGTCAGCAGGTCCCCCAAGTCAAACGACGCATCATCGCAGGCTGCACACCCGCTGAGCGCTTCAGGTGCCACTAACTCAGTGCACCACAAGTCATTACCACGTGGCTGTGGGCCCTTCCTGACCGCTGCTTCCGGCCTACACTGTGGTCAGCAGGTCCCCCAAGTCAAACGACGCATCATCGCAGGCTGCGCACCCGCTGAGCGCTCCAGGTGCCACTAACTCAGTGCACAACAAGTCATCACCACGTGGCTGTGGGCCCTTCCTGACCGCTGCCTCTGGCCTACACTGCGGTCAGCAAGTCCCCCAAGTCAAACGACGCATCATCGCAGGCTGCGCACCCGCTGAGCGCTCCAGGTGCCACTAACTCTGTGCACCACAAATCATCACCACATGGCTGTGGCCCTTCCTGACCGCTGCCTCCGGCCTACACTGCGGTCAGCAGGTCCCCCAAGTCAAACGACGCATCATCGCAGGCTGCGCACCCGCTGAGCGCTCCAGGTGCCACTAACTCTGTGCAGCTCAAGTCAACGCCACTTGGCTGTGGGCCCTTGCTGACCGCTGCCTCCGGCCTACACTGCGGTCAGCAGGGCTCGCAAATCAAATCCAATACTGACCTGCAAGGACAAGCCATTATCGCTGGCTGCACACCCGCCACCACCGCCAGGACCACTTCCAACCAACAACTGCCCGAGTCGGAGGAGTCTCACAGCCAGCCATCAAAGTTGCTCACACCTGTCTTGGATGCCATCATCAGCTTGATACCCTGCTCAGCTCTTCAGGTGCCACTAACTCAGTGCACCACAACTCATGGACCCTTCATGATTGAGTTTTGTGCTGTGGACAGCGGACGCAACAATGTCACCTCAGGCAGTGGGGAAGACCTGGGACGATGATGATGAAGATGAGGCAGGTGTACCACACCCCACTGCAGCTGCAGCAGGAATATCCCGAAGGGACCACCTCATTAACAATTTCTTCACATGAGCACGCTCAGCTTTGGTGCCCCTACCTCAGTGCAGCTCAAGTCATCGCCACGTGGCGGTAGGCCCGTGCCGGCCGCCGTGCATCTGGTGCCACTAACTCAGTGCACCACAAGTCATGGACCCTTTATGATTGAATCTGTGTGTGTGATCCGATGATCACTGTTCTAGTTGTTGCCAGCACCATCCACTCCCTGAGGGCCGGCTTACACTCACCCCACACCCATCCAGCACAGGCGTCACTGGACATGTGACTCTGGTAATAAAAAGGGGCCGGGCGCACGTGCCCATAGCCAGTTCCACTATCTATCTAAGTGTGTCCGTATGGTCATTATGTATGCATAATGGCCCCGGGCCCTACCACATTACATTGTGCTGTGGACAGCGGACACAACCATGTCACCTCAGGCAGTGGGTAAGCCCTTGGACATGTAGCTTTGTCGTCGTCCCCGTAAGCGTAAGCGGAGTGGGCTGGGCCGGCGTACGCCAAGCCAGCATAGGGGTGTGAAGGATTTGACCGGGGCTCTGGGCGTGGTTCAATTCTGGCCTGGACAAGGAAGTAACTAATGAGTGTGTCACTGTTGTAGTGTCGGCGCCACCCAGTCCGCAATCGACAATGTTGCAATGTAGCATGCACCCGGAGGGCGGGCTCGCGCGAACGGGGAAATGAAGGAGCGCAAGACAGCTCGGGGTCTTGGCTCATACATGCCAAGTGTTATGTGTATTGGTATTGCCGCAGCATGAG
Organism: Calotriton arnoldi; assembly: GCA_963921515.1. NCBI lineage: Eukaryota > Metazoa > Chordata > Amphibia > Caudata > Salamandridae > Calotriton > Calotriton arnoldi. The sequence continues at coordinate 520,718 of CAWUFW010007522.1, read as the reverse complement.
CCAAATGCCTAGCCTTAATCGCAGCGCGAGTTCAGCCAGGCATGAACTCTACATCTGTGTCCGCCCTATCCTTCCCACAGGCCTACACTCACGTGGCCGCCCACCTTCAACGGCCAACATCACAGTGTCGTTGTCAGGCTTGTGGACATGCGCAGACAGGCATGACAATGGTGTGCCGTAGGAGTGCAAGTGATGCAACGGCGCAGCGCACACAAGTAAATAGGCTCGGGGAGGGAGGAGCAGCTGTAAGGCAACGTAACACACAGTGATGCCGCTCATTTGCCACATGCAAGACATGTCAAACATGAATCCCAAAGTCGCACACATCCCACCCCACCCCCAACAAGCCACTTCACATTTCCTGAATGCAAGTAGATGAGACACTAACATTAGGGATGAAAGCTCCTTTGTCTGAACTATCAGGCGGAAGAACATCTGCACCTCCGACCTCGGAATTGCATGTGCCCGGCACCCCCTGACAGATACTATAGCAGCTGATGACGACTCCCACACTACGCACAGCCTGACGAAAGACCAACGTATACACACCCCACACACTGAAGTCCTTGCTCGAAGTTATCTTGTATGGAATGGCCTTCACACTTACTCCCACACCATCCCAGGTGTACAACCGTTGCACACTAATACAACTCATTGATCCGAGCTGTGGCATTTCATCCACAGAACTGGCGCAGGTCAGAACAATGCCGCTTCAACCAGAGCCACTAACGCAATGGCAGAACATCTCGGACACTTGCACAACCCCTGTCAGGTGGAACTGTACCTTGCACGTATGCTGCGTTTACTGTGGGCACTGCCATTGGCAGTGCTGCGGATCAGTTACCGGCTAAGCTTCCGCCTTGCCAACGTCACCTGCGTTCAGCCTGTGTTGCATTGTCGATTGTGCATATTCGAGTGGTCCATGGATGTCTGCCTATCCAACAGGACGGTAGCTGAACTGGATTTTGACATGTGTGTGCGCCCCCTGTTGGCCAACGACAAGGAGTGTCACCGTGATACCCGTTTATGGGATGCCTTGATACTTGGCATACATGCTGGCAGCTGGACCTGGGAGATTGCACAACTCCTCATGTGCAGTGACCACATTGAACCTCTCCCCTATTGGGCTGTAGTGCTAATTGGTGGAAGGGGTGGACGCAGCACATCTGTCCGGACCTGCTAATGGATCGCCTCGCTGTCCTGTTTGATGAAGTCGACAACGACCTCATGTTGGAAATGATAGCCTACAGAGCTGCAATCGCTTTCATGGACGAGTGACTACGTACCTGCAGCCACAACAGATTGGAATCCATTGCACATGTCCCAACACCTTCCTTGTTACCTCTTGGAGATCTGGTCACATGTCCCACGACAACAGTGGACATGGCTGCATTCGCCTGGACTCCGAATACATGAGCGGACAACAACGCGGGTTAACACACACCTGTGAAAAGTGAGGCACTCCCCGGAGTGGACAGCGGCGCTTGGCAACGTTCCTCATCCTGACATACTGCTGCATTGGTCTGCATGTTGTGGCACTTATCTTGCCCGTACTGACACGCATATGCTAATAAAGTCTACGCACCTTCACTTGTATTCAACTGTGATGAGTGTTGATTTGAATGACAATGTGTGTCTCACTGCCTATCTGGGTCACGGCCATACATGCGCATTGATAGCATTACCAAGGAGTACCTGTTTGTGGAATCACTGTCCCTACATTCATCAATACTTTCATGCATAATTGATCAGGGCCATGACACATCAGTGTGAATTTGAATGTTTTATTAGCATTCAGTGGGGTGTTCAAGCTGGACCAGTACAGGGCCATGTAAACCCCACTTTACATTGTTGCCCCGTGGAGGGCCAGCCAGAGTCCATTAGGGATTGACAAGTTCATTGGAAGAGGAAGACTTCAGTCCGCAGTGTGATTGCTGGGTCATTGGTAACCAAACCAAATATGGCAGTCCCTGTCGAGGTCCAAGGTGAGTGTCGCTGAGTGTATCGGGGGACAGTGGAAGGTGTTATTCCAGGGCATGATGCAGAGGGCAGAACCAAGCTGAGACAGGCCATATGGCGGAGATGAATGCTACCACTTCATTCTTACCACAAAGCCAGATTCATCATCATCTTCATCCTCTGATGTGTCAGGTGCCTCACATGTGGGTGGTGGTGTTTAGTCTGCATCACTGTGCGGCACTGACACTTCAGGGGGCGGAGATGTGGATGGAGTAGTAGCAGCAGCATTCATCCGTGCCAGGCCTTGTGGCGGCAATGCCATGACGAGGATCTGCAGGGCATGGAAGATCACAGCTACATCTCGCTGGTGTGCAGCCGTGGCAAACATTCTTTCCGCCTGCATCCGCTCCATGTTCAACATGATCCTCCGCATGTGTCCCAACTCCCAGCTGACATCGCTGGAGCCACTCAGACTAGACAGTTGGTCTTGGCTCAGAGTCATGACTCCAGCGATGTCAGCCATGGATTGTTGGAGAGCATGGAGCGGACAGTGGGTGTCCGTTAGGGACTGTAAGTGGTCCCTGATGGGACGTAGACACCCACGTATGGCATCTAGTTTGGCTGCCATGAGGTCGAACCCCACCCGCAGCTGATCAGCCATCTTCTCCTGGCACCCTAACACATGGCGTTGGAATGCCATGTGTTGGTCGTGGGGGTCATGGGAGACAGCCGTGGTGGTGGGTGCTTCCTGCTGTGTGGTCTGTGCAGGGGGTGGGGTTTCCTCGATGAAGCTGGGCTGCACTGCTCCTGGAGGTGGGGTGTCGAAGCTGTCCATGGGCTGTTGGAGGGCGTCGGTGTCGATGTTGGGGAGGTCCTCTTCATCATCAGTGCTGAGTTGTTGTGTCTGCTCTGCAGGAGGTGTTGATTCTCCCTCTGCAATGTGAAGGGGAGATGCAGATTGACATTGTGTTCACATGTATGTTGACGCATTGGACAAGTTTACTTACAGACTTGTTGCGGGGATTCTGCTCATACACAGAACTATGCACAAGAAAACAGGACCTCAGTAAATAGGGGTGTACCTCCTATCACCTTAGTACCCAAAATCCCAACCGACTAGCAATAGTGTCTCATTCGGTCTCCTACAAATATCAAGAAGCTACGAATGTTTAGACAACCCAGAACACGAGCACTCCTGACTCACCTCAGAGTCGCGGGAACAAGAAACTCTTTCGCTCTCTCGTACTTGTCCACAATAAAAATAATCAGAGTCACTAAATAAGTTCAAAATGTTTATTTTGACTATAGTGATTCATAAAACAGAACGCGAACCACAACTAGCAGCAAAATGCATAAGGCAAGAATCGTTAGCATTGTTACAATACCAAAGAATATAAAAGGAGTCGTCATTTTATAAAGACTGTGAAAAAGGCAAAATAACTGGGCCTATTCACCCTCCCCATGCCAGTAAGAAGTTATTTTATATAACAGAAGATCTCTAGGCGTTATTAGCAGACCCCTACCTGAAAGCCTAAACTCAAAGGTTTACATCATGGGAACAGCAGAGCTCAGCTCCATGGAACGGCTTTCTTCGAGTGTGTTTCAAAAACATGCAACAACGTTATATCAAAGCACGATTCTTCCACATTGCAGCTGTTGGTAACATGTTTTGTCTAAGTAATAGGGACTGACCAGAACAGAATAACAAGAGACATTGTTGACCGACCTTGCACATTATGTTCAGACAGAATTGAAGGGAAAGCTGAGAACGTGAAAAACAATCTGTTATCATGTACAGGGCAGAGGCAAAGTGTCGTGAAAACAAACTCTTAGCAGAGGCGTGCGCAAAAGCAGCAGCATAGGGCAAGCAAAACCCATGCTAACTTAGCAATGTCGACAATGTATCCAAGGACTACATAACCCCATATAACACCCTCCCCCTGGTAAGTCAGTAGGACATAGACAGAAGAACAAAAACTGAGTCCAAAAGTCAGGCATTGTTTAAAATACTGGTGAGGAACTTTCTAAAAAACCAAATTGGAGAAAAAAGGGAAAGTTCGAAGAAAAAGCTAAAGGCATTTTGAGCTTCAAAAAAAAAGTCTGTATTTCCGACAGTGGAGTAGGGACGAACCAAGTAGTCAATCCATGAAGGTTTGGGTACAAAGGAATTCAATTCCTTCAAATAGTTCATCATTATCATTGGTAGAAAAAAGCGATGACATCCAATTTAGTAAATCGAAGGAACAAGCATGTTCCTCACAAGCAGGAGCATCCAAAAGTAGAAATGGCAAACTTGCGTGATATTCAATGAAACCTCGTTGTAGGAAAGTCTGCACAGCCGCACAGATATCCCATTGATCCAAGATTCCAAGTAAAGCTGCACGCGTCATTTGACCATCCACAGAACAAGCCTCGTCATGCGTCTCTAAGGGACCCATCTACCGGCTGAAATCAGGGATTGGACACCACGTGTTCGATAAGCAAAGTTCCATGGCCCAGGAGAAATGGCATCTTTTGCAATTAAGCACTGGCTGCACGCAAGTATAATAGGCAAAACGGAATGTCAAGTCGTAACTTACGCCAAGTGTTGCTAGAGGCAAGCATCCAAAAGCCTCATATAGGCGATCACGGCACAGTTGTAGCTGGGCCGGCCTGTGCAGAGCCACAAAGTGAGCAGCCATTACGAAGCACAAGGAGGAGAAGCAGAACTCCAGCTGCCAGCGCCAATATTAAGGGGAACCCTCCGAAAATGCTGGAAAAGATAGAATGAATAAAAGCCGGTATTACCACAAATATAGTTTGAAAGGAAGAGACCAGGTCAGATCCCACACATTTAAAAAAAATGGGCAAGGCCTGTCGTATCAGATGCATTAAATATTTGGTGAATTAGTTCCCCAAAATGAAGTGGGAGGTTAGTGTTAAGAAGCGACTGTATCTCACTTGAGGTCTGAGCCACCTGCAATTTGAATGTTTCACGGGCGGAAGTGAGGGCCACCTCCTGTTGGAATAAAAGGGCTTTGAGCCTGCTCAACTTGTTGAACTCTGTTTTCAAAGTTGGAATGGAAGGCCAAAGCGAAGAATCTAAACTCCCTTGTGGGGGCGGGAAAAGGACATTGCTACAGCAAGTTACGCGCTGGGAAACAGTTACCAAGTGTGGGACACCCGCCCGCAAACCACAGCAGTCTTGATTGTTTAAAATGAGATAGCTGCCGTTAGTAAGCAATGTAAAGACAGGCGTGATGGATGGTACTGGGGTCCCCTTTAAAAAGCAAGCGAGATTGGGCGCTGAAACATTACACTCGCCGTGCAACTTAACGTGTTTGCACACAAGAGAGTGACCCACTACCGAATCACACTCTTCCCCTGTGAGGAAAACTACTTTATCCTCCCTTAAACAGCGATAAGCAAAGGGCAGGACCCATAATTCATGTAGAAAAGCACTGCCAAGCGGTTCAAAGCGGCCAACAGGAAAGTGTTTCATACATGATTTAAATTGAAAAAGCGAAAAGGGCAAAGTGATAACGCCATGAATTAACCAAACAGCAGAGTCCATTTCTGCTACGGAGAACGGCAAAGGCTCCAATTGTTCAATATGTAACAGCGTATATACAGCATCTTTCATGGACATAAATCTCTGTTTTTCAGTCAGGTTAAAAGGCAAAAATAAAGCAGTGAAATTTAAATAATCCCAAGGCACTTTACCCATTTTCAGTGTCTGCAACGTCCAAGCAAATTGCATGACCTACCTTAACTGATTCTGACCATGATATAACACAGAAACATCACTTTGCACAATATCTATTACAGAAGAAACAATATTGTCTAATGTGTAAATGCGTGAAGAAAGTGTGTTAATGCTATTGTCCACTACAGCAAGGACTTTTTCTAAATTTGCCTGATCAATTTGACGCAGACGGAAGGCTGCTTCCATCTGTGAAAGTTTCCAAATTTCGTTATAAGCGGCATAAATAAATCGCCTGGCCCTTGGATTACGTGCGCCCAGGAGAAAATCAGCCAAATTTATATCGTTCGATAGGAGGGAAAGGTGCTGTTTCACAGATGCCAGGGTAGAGTGTTCTAACCACTGCTGGCACAATTTACCTACCGAATAAGTAGTCACAGAATGATGAGGTGGATAACGAGGGTCAGGCTTAGTCTGAATAAAACCAGGTGTAACATTATAGAAATGCAACTGGCATGCATTTGCATTAGTTTGCCACACCAACCATCCTGATGAATCAACCTGAGAAACATTAAAGGAGGCATTTTTAAGCAGAGCCTGCAAAGCCTCAATGGTGTAGTTATTGTGTAACCGCCAATTGTCATATTCAGCTAAGGAAGGAATGGAAGGGGTATTCAAATTTTTAACAGTTGCAAGGCCATAACAGGATGTTTGGTAAATGGTATCATTTAAGAATAACAATTGAGTTGGGATCAGGCAGGCACAATGTAATGCCTCAGTGCCTTGTACCTGCCATGGCTTCGTGCCCCAGATTGACTTTAAGTCTATAGCCTGTTTCCAATGGTCATAACCGTGTGTGGCCAACTGTGTTCTAAACAAGTTGGCGTAAATTAATTTAGTGTGGGATAACAGGTACTTAGATGTAGGGTATTTTTGAAGCCTAAAATATTATGATTCAGGATTCGTCAAATCATAATCTGAAAAATAGGTGAATTTATTTCTAAGAGTTTTAGAACTCCCTTCTAAGGGAGTTGGACAATGTTCCCATTGGGTGAAATTAAAAACAGGTCTCATGGTGTTTGTTTTGTGTAAAAAATGATGCCTATAATGTTGATAGCAAAAGAGATCACCATAATTGGCGGAAGTTAAATACAAATCTTCAGCATCAAAGGCAGCATAATATTTTAAATCTGAAAACAGTGCATGAACTGCCTGCACATCCCAATCATCCGAATGTATGTCCCGTGTCACCACATCTCCTAATGAGACGCGAAATACGTATGGAACTCTAAGGACCTCAGTCGGGCCATGGATTTCATAAGCTACTTTGTCCCAGACGATGCCATCGGGAACTGGGAAAGCTGAAATGTTCACAAAAGACTTGTCACGTTTCATGATATGGGACAATGTCTGAGGAGCCAAAGTTCCATCGACCATTTTTACTGCAGAGCGTTCAGGGAGATAATGGCCATTTATAAGTAAAAAGAACACCGTCACAAATCCAATTGACATGAAAAGAAATATCAGGATAAGCACCAACCAAATGTAGGTCCATGGGGGAACGAAGTATGTCTTTTTGAACCAGGAGTAAAAAATACGCAACTTAGACCTAGGTGCATCAGACAAACTGGATGATGAGGAGGACGAGCCAGAAGAAAGGTTGCGCCGGTTCTCCATCACAGGCACTCACTGGACTTACAAGCAAAGGTGAAAGTGTCGAATCGTCCATTCGTACTCGTGGGCTAGATGGCATCTCACTCACTGAATTAATTCCCGGAAAAGGGCACACAATATCCATTGCAGATAAGGCTTGTCGCAAAGGCTGAAGATCAATTATAGTGTCCATCATATGAGCAGACATTCTTGTGGCAGCAGGTGACGACAAAGTTAACGGTGCTAAAGATATTGCGTTGCACAAAACTGCAGGTGTCACACTATTCAGAATCGGCCACACGGTGTAACTTGACATTGTCCACTGAGATGTATCTGTTGTCTTTGCGACCTGGCAATGGTGGCAGAATGACAGTACGAGTACCCTTCAGTCCAAGTACAGAAACCGGAGCACGGTAAGAGGGACCAAATTCTTTTTTGTGTTCAATCTTCTCCTGCACTAGATCTCCAACTTTAGGAAGCCAACCAGTAACAGGAATCAGTTGTGCATCAGCAGGCGAAGATGGTAAATGCTCAGTTGCCAGAGTATCACGGGACTTTTGTAGATCCTGTAACATAGCAGAATGATTATCTACGTCGAACTTAGAGGCGGCCGCCACAATGTTCAGACCATCAAGGTCAGGAACAAACATGTGAAAGCCAAAGAGCATTTCGTAAGGGGTCCGCCCACCCAGAGATCTAGGGAGATTATTTAATGCACATTGGACCCCATACAAGTGGGACAGCCAGTCCCTGCCAGTACCTAAGACTCTAGCTGTCAAGGATTGCTTTAAGTCACGGTTCATTCGCTCCACAACTGAATTGCCCTCAGGCCTGTATGGAGACGAAAATAGGACCTGTACCCCCAATGACTTCATCGCATCCTTGTAAGCCTTAGAGGCAAACGCTGGACCTTGGTCAGAATGGAAGGTACCACAGGCAAACATCCTGATTATGCCCAGTGTATCAAACCGCTTTATGCGTTGATACAAGCTAAGTTCTCTTCTGCCAGCTGGCTACCGGAACATACTTCTGTTCTGCAGTCTTTGCAGGCGGATTTGCTTGCGACTAACTTCTTAATGACTCGTGATACCACCACCAACCTGGTAATACGTATCGTTTCAGGGGCAGTGGGTTTCACGTACTTAACATTCAATGAAGGAGACACAATACCTATTGCATACAAATCACACTTGTACACTGCGGCTGAAATGCGTTTTCCCTCTGTTGAAAAAATCTTGAAGGTAGTGCAGATGGCGATTCTAAAGGAACGCTCACTGGCACAGGGCAAACGCATTGCATTGGACACCACGTGTTCGATAAGCAAAGTTCCATGGCCCAAGAGAAATGGCATCTTTTGCAATTAAGCACTGGCTGCACGCAAGTATAATAGGCAAAGCGGAATGTCAAGTCATAACTTACGCCAAGTGTTGCTAAAGGCAAGCATCCAAAAGCCTCATATAGGCGATCACGGCACAGTTGTAGCTGGGCCGGCCTGTGCAGAGCCACAAAGTGAGCAGCCATTACGAAGCACAAGGAGGAGAAGCAGAACTCCAGCTGCCAGCGCCAATATTAAGGGGAACCCTCCGAAAACGCTGGAAAAGATAGAATGAATGAAAGCCGGTATTACCCCGAATATAGTTTAAAAGGAAGAGACCAGGCCAGATCCCACACATTTAAAAAAAATGGGCAAGGCCTGTCATATCAGATGCATTAAATATTTGGTGAATTAATTCCCCAAAATGAAGTGGGAGGTCAGTGTTAAGAAGCGACTGTATCTCATTTGAGGACCGAGCCACCTGTAATTTGAATGTTTCACGGGCGGAAGTGAGGGCCACCTCCTGTTGGAATAAAAGGGCTTTGAGCCTGCTCAACTTGTTGAACTCTGTTTTCAAAGTTGGAATGGAAGGCCAAAGTGAAGAATCTAAACTCCCTTGCGGGGGCGGGAAAAGGACATTGCTAGAGCAAGTTACGCGCTGGGAAACAGTTACCAAGTATGGGACACCCGCCCGCAAACCACAGCCATGTTGCGGGGATTCTGCTCATACACAGAACTATGCACAAGAAAACAGGACCTCAGTAAATAGGGGTGTACCTCCTATCACCTTAGTACCCAAAATCCCAACTGACTAGCAATAGTGTCTCATTCGGTCTCCTACAAATATCAAGAAGCTACGAATGTTTAGACAACCCAGAACACAAGCACTCCCGACTCACCTCAGAGTCGCGGGAACAAGACACTCTTTCGCTCTCTCGTACTTGTCCACAATAAAAATAATCAGAGTCACTAAATAAGTTCAAAATGTTTATTTTTACTATAGTGATTCATAAAACAGTATGCGAACCACAACTAGCAGCCAAATGCATAAGGCAATAATCGTTAGCATTGTTACAATACCATATAATATAAAAAGAGTCGTCATTTTATAAAGACTGTGAAAAAGGCAAAATAACTGGGCCTATTCACCCTCCCCACGACAGTAAGAAGTTATTTTATATAACAGAAGATCTCTAGGCGTTATTAGCAGACCCCTACCTGAAAGCCTAAACTCAAAGGTTTACATCATGGGAACAGCAGAGCTCAGCTCCATGGAACGGCTTTCTTCGAGTGTGTTTCAAAAACATGCAACAACGTTATATCAAAGCACTATTCTTCCACATTGCAGCTGTTGGTAACATGTTTTGTCTAGGTAATAGGGACTGACCAGAACAGAATAACAAGAGACATTGTTGACCGACCTTGCACATTATGTTCAGACAGAATTGAAGGGAAAGCTGAGAACTTGAAAAACAATCTGTTATCATGTACAGGGCAGAGGCAAACTCTTAGCAGAGGCGTGCACAAAAGCAGCAGCATAGGGCAAGCAAAACTCATGCTAACTTAGCAATGTCGACAATGTATCTAAGGACTGCATAACCCCAGATAACACCCTCCCCCTGGTAAGTCAGTAGGACATAGACAGAAGAACACAGACGTTTGGTCTGGTTCTTATCTGCGAGACGCTTGAGTAGTGCTCGTGCTGGTCCACAATACCCTCACTTCTGTTTCCGGAGACAGCTGTGACGGAGTAACCTCCTATATTGACATTTTTATAGGTTTATTGAAAGCTTGAAGTTTTAAAAGGTATTTCTTTTCTTATAACCCGAGTTTGCGCTGCCACTCTTTAAGTTGTTCTACTGTCTTCTCTATAATGGCTGTAGTTGATATTCCAGCTCATAGCAGAGCCGCGCTGAGGGCGCACTTGACTCATTATGCAGTCCCTGATGCTGGGGCCGCGCTTATTTTTGTGGTGGAAGCCGATCCGGCTCACCAGTTTGAAGTTTTTTACTCTTGGGTCACTTTTCCGGCGGTGGATGGCACTGATGATTTGTTTCACACATATGCTGCCACCGCCATTCCTCAGCAGTATCAGCCTTATAGAGGACTTGAGATTCCGCTCACAGCTTGGCAGCACCGTATTTGGTTTAATGGCGCCCTTCCTCATCCATTAACGGCAGTCCGTTTAGGCGCTTTATCTATGGATGGGGCCACATGGCCCGTTTTGGCTGGGTTTACCCCACACCCACGTACTTTTACAACTGCAACTTTGGCAGAGCTCCGCGTCTTACATACATCGTTAGTGCGCGTATATAGAGCGGTAATACAGTATGTAACACGCACCGTCCAGGTGAGACCTCCTGGTGCTGCAGTACAACCTGCGGGTCCTGGTGGCGTAACCATCAGTCCCCTTATGGTTAATGCTGTCATGGGCAAGCGCCCACAGAATAAGGATGAATTTCCTTATTGGCTTGCCGAGAAATTTGTACAGATAGAAGCTGTCTTTCCTAATACTACTCCTGTGGATAAGCACAGGATCTTAACTATTAGTTTACCAAAAGACTTAATTCCCGAATTGGCTGATTGTAACACCTGGGGCAGGGTGTTTGCAGCAGTATATTCTATGTGTTTCGGCACCCCCTCCATGACCGTACTCCCCTCTGTGATTAAACGCGTTTAGGATGAACACGGGGCAGAAGCGGCTGTTGAGCTGGGGATGAGACTGGTGGGAGTGTTCGACGTGGTTGCTGATATGATCCTTGCGAATGTCAAGGGCGATGCCGTTAGCTTTCAAGTAGCAAACCGCTTGGAAGCGGTCGCGGAGGCTGACAGACCACGAGAATTACCAAAGATTATTGCAAAGGCTTACAAAACCATAGGCCGCAATAGTCTGGGGAATAAGCCTACGACTCAAACACAAACGCAGTCTCAAGTACAACAGAAAGACCAGCCTGGCAAGGATGGGCGCCCTTTCTTTCCTAAAAAGAACTGGCAAAGTAAAAAGAAACAGGGTTCCCAACAACAGAAGCAGGGTTCGCGTGCCAGTTCACCGACCCCTGATGCTTCTGAACGTATTTATGACTTGCGCGATCGCCCTAAAATTAAGTCTCCTGAAAGATTTCAGGTTCCTGATCAGCGTTCTCCTCGTTCTTTACAGGAAACATCAGGCTCACAAGCCGGTGGAGGGGATCGCCAGGATCGGGGTAGGAGTCAACCTGCGTCACACCTTCGTGAACAGCCTCAACAGTTTGAAGTCAAGGACAAGCAGGGTGATTCCGCACGAACCCGTCCTCCTTTTCAGAAGAAAAAGGTTGCCGCTTTAACAGCGAGATATGCCACAGACGGTGAGGACGCGACTCCTGGATTGGACTTGGGCAGTGACTCTGCTCGACAGCGCGGCGGAAGTTACCATAGTCAGGGAGGCTCTACGTCCCCGTCTGGATGTGACAGCAACTGACACATTTGTTACAATTGAGACTGCAGATACCTGGGTTGCCCCCCTGGATAGACTACACGAAGTGTTTTTCCAAACTGAAGGAGATATACTGCATCCCATTAAGGTTGTTTTCTGGGAGAATCTAACCGCTACATATGACATTTTATTGGCGGAGAAATATTGGCCACCACCCTTTGTGTTATCCTCTTCTCGGGGGGAAGATGTGATTCTTCCGAGTTTTTCACGTTGTGTCCCTGAGGAACAAGCGCAGGCTTTTGCAGACGAATGGGCTTTGGCCTTAGCCCCTGCGGTGTATCGCAATCAGGTGGGTTGGGACGTTGATTCGCCAGCTCATGAAATACCATTGCGCTCTATGCCACAACCTCAACCTCAATATCCCATCAAACGAGAAGCGAAGGCTTCGGTTTGTGACATTCTAAGACAATTGGAGTATCAGGGGGTCATTGAGTCATGTGTATCACCTATGAATAATCCTCTCTATACTGTCCCTAAACCTGATGGTTCTTTTCGGATTGTATTGGATTATAGAAATTTGAACAGCCATTGCCGCACCTTTGCGGTACAAAACACACACAGCTCGGCGCTGGTGAATAATATTGTTCGTAAAAAATTCAAAACGACACTTGACATTTCCAATGATTTTTACAGTCACAATCTCGACCGTGCGAGTGGTGACCTGACAGCGTTCAGTGCCGTCGGAAATCAGAAAAAATGTACACGTTTGCCTATGGGGTACAAGAACAGCCCCGGGGCATTTGCGGCACGCATAGTGTCTTTGTTACATGACATTGAACCCTGAGGCCTTGTCGTATGTTGATGACATCTATTTGACTGACTACGACCTCGCCCCGCATCTTGACCGAGTCGACCACATAATATTGTCTTTTGCCGACTACGGTTATAAATTTAATTTTGCAAAGTCACACATTGCCCATCTGGCAGTGCTCTTTTTGGGCTACGAGCTCAATAATGAGGGAAAGGGTCTAGCACCTCACTTCCTAGAGAAATGTGCACATTTGCAACCACCTTCTTCTTTGAAAAAGTTATAATCCCTGCTGGGTTTTTTTTTACTTCGGGAGGACTTACATTCCCGATTATGCCCAGCGTATCAAACCGCTTTATGCGTTGATACAACCTAAGTTCTCTTCTGCCAGCTGGCTACCGGAACATACTTCCGTTCTGCAGTCTTTGCAGGCGGATTTGCTTGCGACTAACTTCTTAATGACTCGTGATAACACCACCAACCTGGTAATACGTATCGTTTCAGGGGCAGTGGGTTTCACTTACTTAACATTCAATGAAGGAGACACAATACCTATTGCATACAAATCGCACTTGTACACTTCGGCTGAAATGCGTTTTTCCTCTGTTGAAAAAATCTTGACGGCAGTGCAGATGGCGATTCTAAAGGATCGCTCACTGGCACAGGGCAAACACATTCTTATGGTCACTCCCTTCCCTGCTTTGGAAGCGGTGACTAAAGCAAGTCTACCTAACTCGAAGGCATTGCACCCACGTTGGATTCAGTGGGCTACTTCTTTGACATCTTCGGATGTCACATTTGTCTTTGACCCATCTCTTCAGACTCAGGAATTTTTACAGTATGAATTTGTTCATCCTCCTCCTTTGTCGCTTCTTCCTCTGAGTGAATACAAATGCATCATTTATACTGATGGCTCGGCGCAACCGCCCACGGGTTCCAAACATGCTTATTCTGCATCTTGCGCTATTGTGGCTGGCTCCATTGAAGATGGAGAGTTTAAGTCATCCATTGTGTACACACAGGCACTAGAGACTGCACAGCGCAATTGGCCGAGCTGCGTGCTCTTGTTCTAGCTCTAGAGTTTGCTGATCCTCTTGTGAATACTCTTATTGTGTGCGATTCTTACTACTGTGTCCAGTCGTTCAATGACAACTTATTCTTTTGGTCTCAAAATGATTACCGCGATTCAAATGCAGCGCGATTAAGCATAAAACGCTTTGGGTTCGAGTCGCAGATCTTAAACAACGTCTGCCTCTCACACATGTTATTCACACTCTTGACCACCAGCGCATCGGAACACACGCTCTTGGTAATTCTCTGGCTGATGAAGCGGCCAAGTCCGCAGTAGCCACGTGTTCCGTAGCAGCAGTTACAAGATCTATGACTAAGGTTGATAATGAGATTCTGGCAGTGGTCGCTGCAACTAGGGAGGGAGGTAATTATCCTGCGGGTTTCCCTTCTAAATACTCTTATCATGTAACTCCCGAACAGGTTCCTTATGCTACCATTCCTTTGGTTGGGGATCGGCTGATTCCCAACTCTGACCGCAGACAAGCTTTGATCAAGGCCGCACACGAAGGCATTGCTTCGGCTCATGCTGGTGTGTCAGCAACAGTCTCTATTCTTCAGCAACGTTACTGGTGGCGTGGTTTATATGAACAGACTCGTAACTATGTTCTTTGCTGTGATGTTTGTCAACAAATCAAGCCTTCTACAGTCCCACGTCCGCCACAAACACAGCTATGTATTTCTAATAGACCTTTTGGCTGTGTCTATCTTGATCACTGCGGTCCTCTTTCTTCTGATACTACATACAAGTATATCTTGGTTGCGGTTGATTCGTGCACTCGATTCCTGTGGGTATGGCCACAACGCAGTGCTGACGCTCGAAATGTCATCAGGGATTTGCGTGTCCTTATCGGGATGTTTGCCTGTGGTACCTTCCATTCTGACCAAGGTCCAGCGTTTGCCTCTAAGGCTTACAAGGATGCGATGAAGTCGTTGGGGGTACAGGTGCAGTTTTCGTCTCCATACAGGCCTGAGGGCAATTCAGTTGTGGAGCGAATGAACCGTGACTTAAAGCAATCCTTGACAGCTAGAGTCTTAGGTACTGGCAGGGACTGGCTGTCCCACTTGTATGGGGTCCAACGTGCATTAAATAATCTCCCTAGAAGATCTCTGGGTGGGCGGACCCCTTACGAAATGCTCTTTGGCTTTCACATGTTTGTTCCTGACCTTGATGGTCTGGACATTGTGGCGGCCGCCTCTAAGTTTGACGTAGATAATCATTCTGCTATGTTACAGGATCTACAAAAGTCCCGTGATACTCAGGCAACTGAGCATTTACCATCTTCGCCTGCTGATGCACAACTGATTCCTGTTACCGGTTGGCTTCCTAAAGTTGGAGATCTAGTGCGGGAGAAGATTGAAAACAAAAAAGAATTTGGTCCCTTTTATCGTGCTCCGGTTTCTGTACTTGGACTGAAGGGTACTCGTACTGTCATTCTGCCACCATTGCCAGGTCGCAAAGACAACAGATACATCTCAGTGGACAATGTCAAGTTACACCTTAGTACCCAAAATCCCAACCGACTAGCAATAGTGTCTCATTCGGTCTCCTACAAATTTCAAGAAGCTACGAATGTTTAGACAACCCAGAACATTTGGGTACTAAGGTGATAGGAGGTACACCCCTATTTACTGAGGTCCTGTTTTCTTGTGCATAGTTCTGTGTATGAGCAGAATCCCCACGTTGGGCGCCATGTTGCGGGGATTCTGCTCATACACAGAACTATGCACAAGAAAACAGGACCTCAGTAAATAGGGGTGTACCTCCTATCACCTTAGTACCCAAAATCCCAACCGACTAGCAATAGTGTCTCATTCGGTCTCCTACAAATATCAAGAAGCTACGAATGTTTAGACAACACAGAACACGAGCACTCCCGACTCACCTCAGAGTCGCGGGAACAAGACACTCTTTCGCTCTCTCGTACTTGTCCACAATAAAAATAATCAGAGTCACTAAATAAGTTCAAAATGTTTATTTTGACTATATTGATTCATAAAACAGTATGCGAACCACAACTAGCAGCAAAATGCATAAGGCAAGAATCGTTAGCATTGTTACAATACCATAGAATATAAAAGGAGTCGTCATTTTATAAAGACTGTGAAAAGGGCAAAATAACTGGGCCTATTCACCCTCCCCACGGCAGTAAGAAGTTATTTTATATAACAGAAGATCTCTAGGCGTTATTAGCAGACCCCTACCTGAAAGCCAAAACTCAAAGGTTTACATCATGGGAACAGCAGAGCTCAGCTCCATGGAACGGCTTTCTTCGAGTGTGTTTCAAAAACATGCAACAACGTTATATCAAAGCACGATTCTTCCACATTGCAGCTGTTGGTAACATGTTTTGTCTAGGTAATAGGGACTGACCAGAACAGAATAACAAGAGACATTGTTGACCGACCTTGCACATTATGTTCAGACAGAATTGAAGGGAAAGCTGAGAACGTGAAAAACAATCTGTTATCATGTACAGGGCAGAGGCAAAGTGTCGCGAAAACAAACTCTTAGCAGAGGCGTGCGCAAAAGCAGCAGCATAGGGCAAGCAAAACCCATGCTAACTTAGCAATGTCGACAATGTATCTAAGGACTACATAACTCCATATAACAGACTGCATGACAATGTACATTGTGACTGTTTGTGAGGAGATGCCTATGTGATGCGGGACAGTTGACATTTCTACACCATCAGGGATGTGAGGTTGTACTTGTACATTGTCATCTCAGTTTCCTGCTATGCCAAATGCGAATGGCCATTTTCTACACACAAGCGGCGGCAGTTGTGTCCTCTGTTCTGTTGTGAAAGGGTTGCAGTTTGTACCACATTGTTGTCAATGTTGAGGTGCTCTGATTCTTATGTGTGTGTGCAGCATTGTGGGTGTGTTGGCCCTTCAGCTCTGATTTGGCTGGCCCTTATCCCTTTCAGGCGGTGTGCCTTTCACTTCTGTGCTTATACAGTGCTGAGATGTGGCAGACTTGGGTAAATTGGGCTCTTGGTCGGAGTTGTGACTCTTGGGCATGGTTTGTCCGCAGATGTGCTATACTTAATTGTGCATGTGTGCCATTGTGCCCATCTCCCCCCGTCCCCCCAGTCCCTGGTCGTTACTCACCCTGTTGCTGTTGGCTCAGGTCATGTTGTGCAGCGTCCGGTCCCCCAACTCCTGCCACCGTCTCCCCAATGATGACTCGGGTCACTATTTCCTCCATCTCATCCAGCTCCTGGTGTGTCGCTGGACTCCCACCTCCAGTCTGCATTGCTGCGGGTTTCAGCTTGGTTTTGCGCTTCACATCAGTCCAGCGCTTCTTGCAGTCATCCACTTCCCTTCTCTTCACTCCGACTGCATTCACCTTGGCCAAAATGGACTGCCATATAGTATTTTTAGTTGCCAATGACACAGTGGAGGTGATGAACAGTTGGTGGTGGTGTTCTATCACCTCCGTAATGAGGATCTGGTTTTCCTGCGTACTGTAAGGCGGGTTCCTCTTCTTCTTCTCCTTGCCCTTCTCTGACCCCGAGGTCCCAGGCTGGTCGTCCGTGGGGCTTGTGGGGTTCTGGTTGTCCTCTGTACTCGCTCCGGCTACCTCCATGGTGCTTCGCAGTTGTTTGTGTTTTGTTTGTGTTTTTTGTTGGCGCTTTTCTAGTAGTTTTTCCCGCATGACTTGTGGGACTTGCAGGACTGGCGCTGCTTATCGCTGTATTTTTTTTCGCAGTTGGGCCCATCGCAACTTTTTTCACGTTAGGCTTTAGATTTTTATCGCCGTCCCGGTGATTTTATCGCGGACATTTGACGCGTTATCAGGACACTATCGCATGTTACCGCCGTGTTGAGAATGGGACGTTAACACAGAGTCATTTTCCCGCGATGGACGGCGATATGTGAAATTGCGTTAACCTATTTTGGCGATGATTATCGCACGTTCTTGAGAATATCCCCCTAAGAGTCAGTCAGTCAGTCAAAATCACTTTATTCGATTATTCAAAATCATAAAAGCATGTTAAAATACCCAACACGTACAAAACACTCCAAATCCATCATTAATAAAATACAACTCTAAAAATTCAGCAGTGAAATATAAAATACATAATATAAAAGGGAGAATCCATTATACAAAGAAATGAGCAATTACGATTTAATTTCTTTTCTCCTTGCTCTAACTGCTGCAACTATAAAACTAGTGATATTAAAAATTTCCCAAGGGCTATTCAACATCTGTAGATATGTTAAGGCTGGTCTAACCTGCACAAAGCCTTATCTTTTAAAATTGGAAAAAGAGTCATGTGGGACACCCTCATCTTAACCTTCTCCAAAGGGGGGTTTGAGGCTTCGGATCCAGAGCTATATTACCTTAGCGCACAAGCACAATATGTGCTATATTGGTTCTACCCTCTGCCCTTCATGCCACATCTTGCAGTGGAGCAGGGGTACATGGACCATATACCGTTGGCCGGGTTTTTTGGGATTGATCGGGAAATGGCAGGGGGTGGGGGCTCTACGGTCGCGTATCCAACGCAGCATGGCAAAAAATCACGAAACAACTACAGGTGGCTGTGGCATACTCACCTGCTCTACCACTGGCCTATCAGCACAATATCCCAGTAACACGCGAAACAATATGCCGCCAGATGCTTCAACGCTATAACATATATAAGGAGGGGAGCTTCCGAAATAGGGAAGAATTTTTTGGCGGTCGCACCCCAACACCCATAGAGCTTTTTTTATACATAAGGCTAAGGCAGGACGTTAAGAAAGCTACTCCGGCTTTCCCTGGGGAACCCCCCCACACTACTCCCACTACACAATATGCTTCAAACCGCCAGCCACTCGCATATAGTGTTGAGATTATATCGTACCACTCTCACACTCCAGGTTGGGAAGCAAAGTGAGGCAAGGCAGGCTTGGGAGGAAGAACTAGAGCATCCCCTTGAGGAAAAAAAGTGGATATATTGCTGCTAGCAGACAGAAAGGATTACCGCTAGCAGTAGGTTTAGGATTATTCATTTTAAATTCCACACAGGATGTACTACTCCCCAGCACGCTTGTACCGATAAAAATTGAGGCCGAATGACAGATGCGACAGATGCGGGGCAGAAGGGGCAGGATTCCTTCACCTGACCTGGACATGCAGACTATTCTCTACTTTCTGGAGGGAGGTTGACGAAGCCATATCTCAGATGGGGGGAGTGCAGCTAAATAACCCCACTAATTACAATACTTGGATTTATGTAAGGAGTACAGAGACCCGTAAGACGATTTGTGGCCCTCGGGTTGCTGATAGCCAAATGCAGGGTGGCATGTAGATGGGGGCGGGGAAGAGCCCCAAAATTCAAGGAATGGCTGCACGATATGACACATTGCCAGGAGCAGCTAACTACAGACTCTGAACTTATGCCAATAAGCTCTAGACCCCCAGATATATCGGAACCCCTAAGGGTCTACTTACTTTTGAACCCACAAACAGCAGACACCCGACAGGAACATGCCGCTGGCTTTTAGGGCTCCACTGACTGACTACCCTCACGGAGAAATTCCTTCAATGAGATACTCTATGGGTGGTGCACTGGCGACACTTTTGCAGTGGGTCAAAATAGAACAGCGTTGGTGGGAGCTGTAAAGGCAGGAGGGGTAAACAATAGACATACTGCTCTAGACATTTGAATTAAGTGTAAGTTGCTCAATCTACAGTGCCATGTACCAAGATGTTTTTGTTATTGATGAAAATGCTAATAAAAAGAAGTTAAAAAAGTAGTTTTGCAATGTGAACCCTCTGACAGAATGCAATAGGAAGGGGTTTAGTACATAATACCCCTTTTAAAGCCCGGTCACAGTAAATTCATGGAGTCTCTAAATGGAGAGTTTATGTTTATGTCAACGTGTTCTTAAGGCTGCCTAAATTGTTTATTGGGTCTCTATTGGGTCTCAGTAATGATAAAATATGTGACAAACTCAGTAGGCCTCTTTTCTTTACATTGTGAGTGGCTTGGCATAGCCTGTATTGGTAACCTTTTTCTACTATGAAAAGTCTCATGTTTTCCAATAGGCCCATTGCTGTTTTTTACAATTAGAGCCTGCTGATGCACAAATTGTCACATGGTACGTCATAGATAACATGAGCAGAATACATTTGCAGAGTAAGTTACCCCCTATGATTTTTTTTAGGGAATGTGTTGTATCTGGTTTCCAGTGCAATGCATCTTTCCTGCTTCTTTGCCCTTGCTGCTCAGCCAGTGTGGATGTGCTGTGGAATGTTGGTGTGCATGGTGAGGTAATGGAATGTTGGGATGCCTGGTTGTGGAGTATCAGTTGGGAGTATGGGCTGAGCAGCAAGGAAGCTGCTCCTGGTGGGGCTCCATGCTTTATACTTATCTACTACAATGCCATCTAAGAATTGTACTATTAAATCTCCATCCTTGTTCTACACTTCGGCTACTTGGAGTTATTTATCCTCATTACATTTGGCGACGAGGGTGGGATTCGAACCTGATGTGCTACCTGATGGACTACTGAAATTTGAAACCTGAAGAAACTCCAAGGTAATGAACCTCTCTTGAAATTACAGGCTATGGATTTAAAGCATACTGGCACCCCTGAGCCCCACCAATGACCTTCCATCGGTCGCCCTATTCTTAGTGTGCCAGTTCCTGCTCTCCCTGCTCTGCTGCCTTGAAGAGTTGTCACTCTCCATCTTCTGCGTCCTGCTACTTTAGGAGAGTGTCTCCCATAAGTGGAACTTCGGAGGTGGGTAATATGAATATCTTACTGATCTATTTACCCCGCTCCTTCTTGAACTGCAAATTTCAACACTTCTCTACAAGTTAAGCGGCAATCTCAAGTTGCATCTGACTTTCACCAGCGACAGTGTGAGTGGACAGTCTCTGCCATCTACTGGAGGTCAGTCTGACTTATATTTTGCCTGCATTTTCACTAAAAAATGTTTCCCCGAGCACCATTTCAGCATTTGGCACTTACCGTTATTGGCTGGTGACTTTTGAACACGGTGCGAGGCATCTCCTTACCTCGAGCCGTAGTCACGTGGATTTCCTTTCGCTGTGCCTCCCTGTAACCAGGACTTCCCCTTTGTGGCGATCCTTCTCGGCATCACCACAGCTGCTTGGAAATTTTTGGAACGTGCTCCTGCCGAGAGCCACCCTGCTCTACGTTCTCAATGTGCCACCATCTTGCGTTTGGAGGCACCACCTATACTCTGGAGCCGTGCTGTTTCCTGTGATTTAAAGTGTCCATGTGTTATTCTGATGTTCAATAAAGCTACTGTGACGTTGAAGAAGTCTCCCGCACTGCCTCCCTGCTTCTCTTCAGGTACTGTTTTCTTTTGGCAAACTTTCTGCCCTCCTGCTTTGGTTTGTGTGTCAAGCCTTTGCTGGATTACCGAATGCTTCAATTCAACTTTCCATATTTTCTCAAGAACTCCGGGGGTCACTATCCTTTTATAAAGCTGCGCAGCTACCAAGTCGTGATGCAACATCGTTGGACAAGTCCTCATACTGTGGACCATTCTTACTTAGTCAGTAAGGTCACTGTGTCGTGATCTTGTGTATTTGATTTGTCATTTTTAGGTCTCGCCTAGGCAGCGCTTGCGCTGTCTTGTTGAGACCTGCAGTATATACTATAGCAGGGAAGCTTCGTTTAAGCTCCGCCCACTCTCTGCCCATCTTTTGGATTGACTTACATCCTAAATGCTGCATTCTGATTGGTTTTAGGGTTGTTAGTCCCTCCCCATGACGGCCATGTCGTCATTTGTGTCCTTCCATGGCTATCAGCCCCTTTACTGCACAGACTACTTTCTTCCCATCCCTCTCCCTCCCGCAGTCTGTGACTTCTTGGCGGCTGCACCCACCTCTCTTTTTCAGCCAAAAGTGTGATTGGCCGTTTCTGCTCAAAAGACACAGTGCAGGCTGTCAACAGCCTCCTCTCCCATCGCTTCCTCTGCCTAGCCCCTCCTTCTCCGCGATCCCCTCTCCGTTCCCCTTCTCCGAGTGCTCCTTCCTGATGCTGTAGCTCCTCCCCTCTCCCTCCCACGCCCCACCCAGCCCTTCTCTCTCTCCGCCCCCACCATCCTCTCGCCCCACCGCTCAGGGGAGGCTGAGAGAACTGCGTGTAAGGCTCTTTAAACTCGGCTGCAGCCCATGCTCCTTCCCTCCTCCCTGGGCAGCTCTCGTCCTTTTGCTCCTGGAGTGGAGCCCTCGGGTCTTCATGCCGCCCCGGGCTTACAGCAGGTGAGTGCCACAGCAGCGCCCGCCCCGTACCACAGACAGGACTTTGCCTTTGCTGCAGTGATTCCCCCTCGCTGCCCACGTGCGCTGCCCCTAGGCCCCGCCCCCTCTACACAGGAGCGTGCAGCCGCCCCTCCTAGGTATGCTGCATCCGACCCCCAGCCCAGCCACAAAAGCCCCTCCCCTACTCCTGCCAAGGAATGTTGCCCCTCACAAATGGTGACCCTTTTCCCTGGTGTGCTGTGATCCTTAGGCGCTACGTACCTAGCTAGCAGCGTGTTAGTCCCACCGCCAAGGTTAGCAGTCTTAACTTATGTGTGTGTTGCCCCCCCCGATGCTCAGGCGTATGTCTCTCTTGGTCAGTCTCTGGTGACCCTTCCCCTTGCTGACTGTGGTTTCTTCTGCTACTCCACCGCCCCTCCCTCCCCCCCACTTTGCTACTGAAGTTCCGTCTGCTGGCGCCCCAACCAGCCCTCCCTGCAGAAACTGAGGTTCCCTGTTATTGCGCCCCCGGGCCGAGGTTACTTCCGCTGTTCCGTGTTCGCTTTCTGCTGGTTGTTTGAGGAACTCGGTGCTTTTCTCATTGTTACAGACCTCTCGTTGTCCTTTGTTTTTGTTATACCCTGTGCTCTGCCAGGCGCTGCCAATCTCATTCCTCCCATTGGCGGGATTTCGATTATGTCTGATGCGATGTCCAATAATGTATTTATTGATTATTGTAGGCGTCCCCTGGTTTATACGTACCACAACCTATCAGCAGTGCACTTTGTGACCGGTTCACTCAGCACTTGTCTGTAATAAGCGCCACACAGCACCGCAAAGAGTCATTCATTCAGCACCAGAGGTTGAGACTTGTTTACGTTTTCATGTTCATGTGGTGACAGAAAAAAAGCATCATTCCTCTGAGGCAGAGCGTGCCGGTTAGGAAACCCGAGGATTGCGCGTTGTTCAAACATGGGGGCAGGGGTGAGGGGTGGGGTCTTTTGCCATTGACAATAGATTAATAAGGAAATGTTCTATTCTCATTGGCCGGCGGAGTAAAAAAAAATCATAGACAGTGACAAAGTATTTGATAATGGGTAATATGTAATTGTAGCCTGCAGAACGTCAACTAGGTGTAAATTATAGGTCCATTTTGCAAATGCCTTCCTGATTACGTAAAGTAGTGGTACATGATAACTCTTACATGCCTTTGTGAATTTGCCATAAAAGGTCCGACGCTCTATTGATAAAAATACAAAGAGTGACTGTCATTTCGTTTTGTACTAACTCTGTGTGAAGATTCCCTATTTAGGTGTTTTGGGTCAAGTCACAAAGACATTTACAAGTATGTGAAAGCAGTATTGCAGGAGTTTTAGCCACTTTCGGAAAACAAATTCTGTGAAAGTGAGTACTACTGGAATCAGACCGTTGTAGAGTTCCTTTCGTATTATGGGGTGTGGAACGCTATTTGGCATATGGTAGTGGGTACAGTAGGGAACCTGGGGCAGTTTAGCAGTGAGCGCCTACCAACTAAGGGCAAGGAGCATTGTCTTTATCTCTTCAACTTCGATGCATTAAAACCAGCTCCTCTTAGCGTGTGATCCTGCTTTATTTCTCCCCCCGTTTACGGTGTGTCGGCTCCCTTTGCGGGTCGCACGGATCGTACACCTTCTACAAGGCTTTCCAGTGCTGCTTGGAGGGCAGAGACAGGATCCGTGCCTTGGTGACTTCTTCCCTGTGTGGTGCCAGCCCAGGGGGCACCCGGTCTGCATAGGGTAACTGCAGCTGCTGTGGGAGGAGAGGACCAGAGGCAGCTCCAGTCCAGTCCCAAGCTGTACTTCCTGCGAGAGGACACTCCAAGGGGCCGGAGCAGCGAGCACAGCCAGGTAAGGGGCGTTATTAAAGGGTAGAGCCTGCTGGCAACAAGGGTTTCAGTGCTGGAGTTGTGAACGATGACCGTGCTTGTGAGCTGCAAAAAGAACAAGGCTTGCTATTATACTTCTGTGATTATTGGTAAACGAACCTGAATAGCATCTGCCTCTTTTATGAACGTTTTTCTTTTATACAGGGTGCTGAGACTCCCTGATTTCATCCGCATTCGGTGTACTAGGGCTGCGTTTGTCACATGTCGTGGATCTTGGTGTAATTAATTAGACCATTCCTCTGTATCTATATATGTATGTGCGTGACTGTGTGTAGATAAAAACTGTATTTTTAGGTGTCTCAGTGTGATCAACGTCAGAAATTGTGATTTGTACTCTAGAATAAAAGCAGTAGGCAGCCCAGGTGTGGGGCAGTAGGGAGCCCTATAACAAGGAACAAGGGACACGGCTAAATACTTATAAGGTCCAAAAGGCGAGACCGATTGCATTGCAGTGCAGTACTACTTTTAATTGTGTTGATTGAGAAGAATTACAGGGGACGGACGTGTGTACAGTGATGCTTTGATGCAGTTAAACAACTGTTTTTCCCTAAACGTGTGCATGAGACAATGTGTACAAATTCTTTAATATAGTTTTATTTGTTGGTGGATGTACATTAGAAACCAGTCAGGGAAGCGTAGGGGAAATTGCTGTTAGTATAGGTGCGCAACAAAATCTACAAATATTATTCGGTTACACAATGTAAGAAAATGCACTCTAGGAATGTTAACTCTGCTGGATAAAATTAGTTATTTGTTTAGGAGATCGGTTATCTGAATATGAAGTTTGTGTTTAAAGAGTTTTTTGGTTGCAGAAATTGGCCATCAATTTTAGAGTAGCAGGATCAGTAACACCTGCTGATCAAGATTGATAACGCTAGTGAAGAACATGGGTAGGTGTAGCAAAGACTTCTGCAGAGAGCGAGAAATGTTAAGAATGTAGTTAAATATTGTGGTGGAATCATTAAATTGAAGGGATTTATAAAATTTAAAAATGGCCCCACAAGGCCAGGTGCTCCTGGTATATTGTATGTGTTTGACTAATACGCCTAACAAACGTGCATTCATGGTGTCATGGGTTAGGCCACTATCTCACAGGTTAATAATTGGCAAAATATGAATGCAAAACATCTCAAGTTTATAACAGAAAATAGCTAATACGCTATACATAAGCACATTGGATTATAAAAAAATAAAGGCTGGCAAGTTCAGCATTCATTGATTTATTTATTGTATTTGCTTTGTTATCGAACATCACAGTACTTAAATGGAATGCTGGATTTCACAACCAATACGTTTTGTCAATCGTTGGCATGCAGGCCTGGGACAATTTTAAAGTTGGGCTGATGATATCTATACAGATGGCTTATCTAGGATGGTCATTACGTCATGAACTGCGCAGTTAGGAGGGACTGTGAAGTTGCTCACTGGTATCCTACCGTCCGACAGTAATGCAGTCCAATGTAGGTTAAGGAGCATTGAAGCTATGGGTTCAAGATTTGGTGTGGAAGTGCTGTTGAGCTGTGCAGAGTTTAAGTCCATGACCTGCCTTTAGCTCCAGGTAAGGTTGGTGTGTTTATGGTTCCATCGGTAGTGCGGTCTGGATCGCAAGGAGTTGTACACTTATATATTTATAAAGCGCAAACACTCATCTCATAATTCCCAAACTCTGAACGTTGCAGATTCTGCGATAGCTGTGAGGTTTCAGATTGCCCAGCTCTCCTGTGATGCTGCATTGCTCTCTCCTGCTTTTGCCTAGTTTTTGGCTGCACTACTATAAATTTCACCTCTCTCGCGCCCTCCCTCTCTCTCACACACACACACACACTCACACACACTTTCTCTTTCTCAGACACCACAGTTTCCCAAACAGACCTATATATGAACTGCTTCTTAAGTTGTTTATCAAACACATTCTCATGCACACATTTTCTCTCAAACCCACCACCCAATTTATACTCAAACACACATTTCTCTTGCACATGCTTTCAGACACCTCTCCCTTCTCTCACACACAGTTTCACCCTCACAGACACACACTCTCGCTAAAGCTCTCTCACGCCCACTCTCAGCTTGCCCTATCTGATACATTCCATCACCGGTGACCCTCGACATTTTGAACAGGTAAAAGAAAATAATACCTTTTAAATTCTTCATTCTCCCCTTAAATATGTTGCTTTAAGCAACCCCCAAAATTGGGAAGAATGCCATGTTAAAAAACAGTAGATGTTGCAGTGCCCAGTATAATGTGCTGCATGGCTAAATACTTATAAGGTCCCAAAGGCGAGACCGATTGCATTTCAAATGCTTGTTTCTAGAAGCTTCACATAGAACTTTTCAAACTTATATCAGCACGCGATTTTCCCTTATTTTTACATACTGTACTTCCATAACTTTTTCCTGTCTCTTGTTTTATGGAGATTGTACCTTCTTAATGCCTTCTTTGTCACACCATCTTTAGGGCAAGCAGAGCGTGTCATCATTTCCACTCATCTGCGGTGACACGCACACCTGTTGCACTTATTACAGGTTCATTCCACACGTTATTATTATGTTGTTTGATAACCGTTTTTTCCCACAGGTGGACTCTCAGGTACTAAGCTTGAGTACCGGTGTCACTTTCTCATGTATCTCAACGTTGTAGATTATTAGATATAATTTTTAGTCCTACATTTACATACATGAAAGCTTTGAATGTATTGTATATCTGAATTTAAAATGGTCATCTAAGTATTTATTGTGGTAGCTTTGCTATGTGCTTGAGTATGAATTTACCATGCTTAATTTGTTTCTTTATGTCTTTGTAAGCATTTGTTGAGATGCTGCATGTTCTTATGTGGCCATGTTTTTCTAATGTCTAGTGCTAGGATTGCTTATTTATTGCATCTTAAACTTAATCATTTTTACACGTGCTAGGACTTGGGTTTGTTTCTATCCTTATCTATTACCATGTTAAAACTGGTAGTGACTGGTAGTGAGCATAATTTACTAAGCTCATACTATTTATTATGGGGCATACCTTGTTCCCAATTTTGTTTATGTTTACAAGTGATGTTATGATGAAACTTTACATGAGTTGTTTAGTGGTGAGTGTAGTGTTTAAGCTCACACTAAGTAATATGGAGCATTTAACGTTTTCTATTTTGCCTGAGTTTCCAGGTGGTGGACTTTATTTCTATGTTTAAACCTTTTCTTTGTGGTGGTGGGCTCCATTGTTCACAGATTTTCAAATCACTTTTACAGGCATTTTCGCTCCATTTTATTGCATTTACTGTTGTCGTTTGCTGTATTTAAAATTTCTTCTGTGTGGTGATGGGTATTTTTGCTATTACTCAAACTACATTTAAGGGGGCACCTTCGCCCCATGGGCAATTATGTTCCGTTTTTGCATGTTTGTGATGGTGGGTTTTCTGTGGATGAATTCCCAAATCACCTTTACGGAGCACTTTTGTTCCATTTCTATACTTTTACTAGGGACATTTACTGTTTTTAAACTTCTTCTGTGGCTGATGGGTACTGCTGATGTTATTACTCAAACTACGTCTAGTGAGCACTTACGCTTCAATTTTGCATCCTGCGAATTTTGCAATTGCGATTTGAGTGGTGGTGGGTTTTACTAATTCTCAAACCACATTACTTGTGCAACTTTACTCTTTTACAGTTGTGCGTTATGTCTTTTTATTGTTATGGGTGTTGGGACGATACTTAGGGCTCAAACCCTCTTTCTTTCTTTACTTTTCACATTTCTCTTCTGTTGATTGGGAAGTGTGTGTGTGAGTCTTATGTCTATTGTCTTGTTTTTTACTCTCTATTTATTGTTTCTCTTTCTCCTTCTTCTTGCATAATATTTGGAATGTGTATCATTGTTACATGTGAACTACATTGCTTACCTTAATTTGCATTGTGCGTTTATGTATTTTGTGGTGACATGATGAATATGCATTTGCTAGTTTGTTGTTACTTATTTAGTTATTGCTGTTGATGTTCTCTTTTCATGTTGTTTGGAAGAGTGTTTCACAGAACTTTTCTTACTTTCTTCTTGATGATTCACATTGTGTTTCTTCTCAGGTTTGACTGTTCAAACAACTTCAGAGCTTTTCTTTTTTTTTCTTCTTCTTGACGCTCTTCGTGCTTATTCTCAGAGTTGACTGTACAATCAACTTTCTTTATCTTTACAGTGCTGATGCATTGTGTGACCTTCTACCCGTGCGCAAACTCTTGTGCGTGGACTCGTCACCTACATATTTCTTGCTTGTTACTTTACATTACAGTACTTTGCTTGCAAATTTATTTAAGGAAATTTTCCTATTGAAGCATGTGTTGTGATAGCTCTTTGGCTATGTGACTTTCCACTTGTGCAAACCATTTGGCGTGGACTCGTCACCTACATTTTCCCTGCATGATTCTTTACTTTACAGTACTTTACTTACAAGTTCCGTATAGGAATTTTTCTGTGATTGAGGCATGTGTTGTGATAGCCTTTTAGACATGTGACTTTCCACTTTTACGCAAATTTTTGTGCGTGGATTCGTCACCTACATTTGAATTATACTTAACTTTATAGTATTTAGTTTGCAAGGTTCCTGTGCGTGGGATCTTTTGCTGTGATTTTTCTTTGAATTTTGTCATGTTCTATTCTACCTTTGCGTAAAGGCCTTGTGCGTCGATAGTCTGGCATTTGAGGTTTTCTCCTCAAATTTTTATTCTTGGATGTACTCCTACCGGGTGTAGTTTTCACCCTTCTTTTTATGTGTGTATAAGAGATTCCTGTTTGGTTTCTCTTGTTGGGAGTACCTTTTTTTTTTGTCCTTCTTGGTTGTTGTGCTTTACTTTTCTTTGTTTGTCGTTCGTTGTTTTTCATCCCCATGCTACTCTGGCCAACTGGTGTGTCCTGGTGTAACTCTGAACATCTTTTCCTGTGTTTGTCTATCTGCTCGTGTTAGTATTGCTGCGCGTATGGTGAGAAATATGCCTTATTCTCACTTTTTCTTCCTTATTTATGCGTTTTCCTTGCGCTATTTTGTTCCCCTACAGCCCTTTAGTATGCTAATTTACCTTTTATTGAAACCAGGGTTTGTATCTTGCATTTTCTAGTTATATTTTTTGCTCCGTAAAAGGGGAAGATGTGTGTCGTGTCACTATTCTTTTATATTTGCAATGTCTTCTCCTTCCTTATTGTAGTGTTTCATTTGAATTTCATCTTATGTATTTATTACATGTCTTTCCATGAAATGCTTTGTGTTCTTGCTTTGTAAGTTTCCATTATGTTGTTTGCAGCAGGTTCACATTTATGTTACTTTTGCTATTGTTATGCTTACTTCTTGTATTATCATTTTGTTGCTGTTTTATAAGGGGGAAGATGTGCTGTATCTGGTTTCCAGTGCAATGCATCTTTCCTGCTTCTTTGCCCTTGCTGCTCAGCCAGTGTGGATGTGCAGTGGAATGTTGGTGTGCATGGTGAGGTAATGGAATGTTGGGATGCCTGGTTGTGGAGTGTCAATTGGGAGTATGGGATGAGCAGCAAGGAAGCTGCTCCTGGTGGGGCTCACTGCTGTATACTTATCTACTACAATGCCATCTAAGAATTGTACTATTAAATCTCCATCCTTGTTCTACACTTCGGCTACTTGGAGTTATTTATCCTCATTACAGAATGTTACTTGAACTCTAGTTAGTCTGCAAAGGGGTTGCAATTTGTAATTCCACCTGAAGTCTTGTAAATATTATGATTATAGGATTTAGGTGAGTTTTCATTAAAGTATTTTCCCTGGCTGGACATTGATTCTAGTAAGCTACATGCTGTGGTTGTGGGTTATCTCGAGCCCATATCTTGCTTTTGGGTGGTAAGCTGGAGTGCTCTCATCGACTCTCCTGCAGGTGATGCAGATGGTTTTAAAGAGGATGCAAAAGAGTAGTGGGTGTCAGTGGTGAACTCTGATTGCAGGAGTTATCCTGTTGAATGTCTACAGGCCTCTGTTGAGGAATGTTGCACAATGGACAACACTCATGAGCAGCACTACGTGTTATGTTATGTAGACTTGTATAGCGCGCTAATCACCCGTGAGGGTATCCAGGTGCTTTGAGCAGGTGTTAAGGCGCAGGACCTCACCCAGTTATTCAAAGAACAAGGTCTTCATATTCTTGCGGCATTCGAGAAGCAAGGAGGAGGAGGCCCTAATGTACTGTGGGAGGTTGTTTCAAGTTTTGGGTGCGATGTAAGAGAATGATCGTCCTCCCATTCTTTTCTTGTTGATGCAGGTGTGTGTGCAAATGCGGCTGAGTGTAGGTGTCTGGTGGGTTGAAAGTGTATGCGGTTGTTCAGGTATGTTGGTCCGGTGTTGTGCAGTGCTTTGTATGCGCAAGTAAGGAGTTTGAATTGGTGGCGTTTGTGAATAGGGAGCCAGTAGAGATCTCAGAGGTGTTGTGCGATGTGGGAGGTTGAGGATGAACCTTGCTGCTGTGTTTTGGATGGTCTGGAGTCTGTGTAGGAGTTGTTTGGAGATTCCTGCATAGAATGCGCTGCCGTAGTCTAGTGTACTTGTGAGGAGTGGTTGCGTGACGGTGCGTCTGGTGGTCAGGGTCAGCTATTTGAATATCTTGCGTAGCATGTGAAGAATGTGGAAACAGGAAAAGTAGACCGCATTGACTTGCGCTGTCAAGTTGAGCTTATTGTCCAGGATGATTCCTAAGTTTCTGGCATGGTCGATAGGTGTTGGTCCTAGCTCTGATGGCCACCAGGTATGATCCCATGGAGAATTCTTGTTCCTGAACACCAGTACTTCCGTCTTGTCGGAGTTGAGTTTAAGGCAGTTGGTTCTCATCCAGTCTGCTACCTTGACCGTGCAAATGGTGAAGTTAGTTCTGGTGGTGGTTGTCTTGTCTGTCCCGATAAGCTGAGTTGGGTACCGTCGACGTAGGATATGATGGTGATGCCTTGGGATCTGATGATATTAGTGAGCCAAGTCATGTAGATGTTGAACAGGGTGGGACTGAGCTATGAACCCTGGGGGACTCTGCAGATCAGATTCCCATGTGTAGGGTGGTAGCCTAACTCTCTGTGCCTCTGGTGTGCCAGTAAGTAGGATGTTGTCTTCTCCTAAGTGAGAGAGGACTAATGCTTGATACCCTGTTCAGGATCCTTCTTCCAGAAGGAATTGCTCCAATTTACAGATCAGCGACAGTTGGCACCAAGTGGCTTTAGTTTTATGCACTATGTATTGTTTGAATTTCATGTTGCTTTATTCAAATGGATTGGACACTGCTGGCAAGATATGGCAAAAAAAACTTCAATGTTCATTTCATCCAGCCATTGTCAGACCTGGTCTTGTTGGCTGTCACCAACAAGGAGGATTAGGCTGGTTTTGGGAAGGGATAAGATTGAGGTGGGTACTGGACATAAAGTAAGTCTTCAGCAAAGTGATATTGTGTCCTGAAGCAATGTTTAGTTACAGCTGGGTGTCATCAGAATATTTTTAAATCCTGATGTCCATGTTTACCAGTAGGGACCCCAGGGGTTCCATGTTGATACTGAAGAATACTGATTAGAGGCTGGAGTCCTGGATGCTGCAGCATGTTTCAAGGTTGGGCTCAGATGTACATAACCAGATGGTCCCTTTAGTAAACCTCATTAAGTCTTGTTCTAAGAACAGATAATGGGAAGAGAGTTCCAAAAGGTGCAGCCTGCGTTTGCAAACTGATACTCTCACAATGTGTTTAGTTTGCTTGACAAAGGCACAATTTGTGGGTTATGGCTCACCTTAGACATATTGGTTGTCTGATCACACCACTGACATCTCCTTCTTGGACAGAAAGGTTTTAACAACAGGATTGCACAGGCTAATAGGGGCTCACTTTCCAACATGGAGGATCTGCCAAAGGTTGAGGTATGTGCTGCACAGGCTCCCAAACAATGGAGGGAAAACCTCACAGATGCACCAAAGGCAGCATCTGAACAAAACTCCCAACTACAGCCGGGGGAAGATACATAGTGGTACAGCTGATTGTGCCCAAGACAATAACAGAAAGAGACAACCTCTCTGTTAGAAATGGGATTTCTGGTTGGCTAGGGCTTGCGCCTAAGCCAGGCAGAAACCACCACTCTAGTCAGGGCAAGGGAGTTACACGCTGAAGATAACCCCTGCTCTTCCCCTTGGTAGCTTGGCACGAGCAGTCAGGCTTATCCCAGAGGCAATGTGTAAAGCGTTTGCGCAACACACACACAGCAGCAACACACTAGGCACACCACAAAAGAAACTCCACACAATGTTATATAAAAAAATAGCCTTTGTATTATCCAAAACACATTAGAATCATAATCAAACATATACACTGTGCCAACTGGCACCAGGTAGTAATTTACAGGGGACTATATACACAGGACAGGGCCAATTGGGCAACTGTCAGAACCTTTAGAAAGCACTAGTAGCAAAAATAAAACACCACCAGTAACTACTGGCACAATAATGACCTCAGCATTATCACCTGCAACATAAACACCTTATGTCTGCATTACTTTAGGCATAGAACACATTATGCATAAATCACATCAGCATAAACCTATTATGCCACCTCTGTAGGCATAAACACATTATGCAATAGGCATCACAAGTATAAACACATTATGCAATAGTCATGTGCAGAAATCACATTTAGCAACAATCAGATTAGGCATAAACACACTACGCAATCCTGGTAGATCCTTGTGCCCTACCCATCTCACCAAAATGACCCCAGGCCAACTGGCCTTTCACTGGGGCTCAAATGCCCTTTGTCCAGAATGTCAGGGCATAACTGGGGCCTTCCACTGGGCTGCCAATGCAGCGAACACAAAGTGCGCAATGCGCTGGGGCGTGGGGTGCACCTCACCCCTTTCTTAGGAAGAAAAAAAACTGCCCCCGTAGTTGCAGCTGCCCCCGCTCCTGCGGTGCAGCTGAGTACAAAAATGAGCCCTGGCACTAACTGTGCCACTGAAGCCCCACTCCGGGATTTCAAAAACAAAAGGGGGCCCCTCGTTGCAGCGGCCCGCTCTCCTGCGGGGTCGCTGAGGCCAACCGGTACTGGCACCAATCATGCTCGGGGAGCACCAACAAATGCCCCCGCTACAGCCCCACTCACCGGGGCTTCTCCTGGTGCCTTTGCGGCACCCGCCAAAACTGCAGCTCTGCCCCACTCACCGGGGCTCCTCTGTTGACGGCGTGAGGCCCTCCACAGGCCTCTAGACGGGACACGGTGGGGGCGGGACGCGGAGCGAGGTCTCCGTCGGTGTCGTCCCCACCGCCTCTGTGCCTCAGCCGGGGCTTCCTCCGGCCACGGAAGTCCCGCCTTCGAACAGGCACAAGCTCGCCTGACTTTCTGCCGTCGGGCAGCTTCTCTTCTCCATTGCGGTCATGGAGGCGGGGTAGGCTCCGGCCCTCCTTCAGGGAAAAGCTCCGCCCCAGACCAGGCAACCTCTGCCTGACTTCCGGCCCGGGGCGCGGTGGTGAACAACACGAGCCCACGCTAGGGCTCACGTCTCTGCATCAATGCGGGGTGGGCTCCCGCTTCCCAAGGAGCGCACAATGCGGGGTAGGCTCACGCCTTTTAGATGCACCAACGCAGGGTGGGCTCCCGCTTTCTCAGGCTGGCAATTGCGGGGGGATCCCCAGGTCGGGACCTCCGCCACATACTTCGCAGCCAAGTGCTGCCAATTAAAACAAAACGCTCCCCTTGTCCTGGAGCATAAAAACAGCGGTGCAGCGCTCACGAGGCGCTGGAACCCCAAAGTTCAAGGGGGAAAGGCTAGGCCCAGGCAGGCCAGCTCACAGGGCCCTCAAGCAGGGAGGCAGTCCCTCGTGGCGGTTCCTCCTGGGGCCCAGCAAGCAGCAAGTCCCCAAGCAGCACAAGGAAGCACACTGACATTGGGTCACAACCCCAATATTTATAGTGCATTTTCTTTGTCTGACCTGGCACAGGGCTTGGGGGAATCCAGCCTCAACTGCTTCTGGGGGGTGTGGAGCACTTTGTTTACAGGGCTCCCACCCTCCTTTGTCAGGTTGGGGCTCTGTGATCAGACACACCACAGGGGGGCGGAGCCAGCACTCACCTAGGCAGGCACAGAACTATTCAGGGTCAGGGGACTACTCCTCCCACTACTCCAAATGCGGTCTCCCATTCAGCCTAGCGCTGACTCACCCTGCCCTCCCTGGAGCCACACACACCTCACCAGCCCCTGTCACTCCAGAGCCAGACATGCAATACACATCAGGCAGGCAGACACATAGCACACAGAAATGCCAACTTCTAAAAGTGGCATTTCTAAAATAGTGATAATAAATCTGCGCACACCATTGTGCAGCATTTATTATTACTATTCCAACCATACCAAACTTGACCATGCTGCTCCTCTCATATCAGGAATTACCACTGAAACACTTATCAGGGAATCCCCAATGCATTCCTATGGGAGGGCAGCCTCACAGCAGTGAGAAACCAAAATGGCTGTTTGTCACTACCAGGACATGTCACACACTTAAGGTACATGTCCTACCTTTTACCTACAATGCACCCTGCCCATAGGGCTAGCTAGGGCCTACCTTAGGG
This sequence comes from Calotriton arnoldi, assembly GCA_963921515.1. Lineage (NCBI taxonomy): Eukaryota > Metazoa > Chordata > Amphibia > Caudata > Salamandridae > Calotriton > Calotriton arnoldi. The sequence goes on along the minus strand of CAWUFW010007522.1, from coordinate 486,106 downwards.
GTGACTGACATGCAGTAAAAGGGGGGTCACAGACGTGGCACACACTTTAGGTGTCACGTCACAGCGGCAGTAACACTGCGCGCACAGGCCCTGCAATGGCAGAGGTCTGAGACAGGTTTGAAAGGCTACCTTGGTGGGTGGCGCAATCAGCGCTGCAAGCCCACCAGTAGCATTTAATTTACTGGCCCTGGGTATCTGAGATACCACTTTACAAGGGACTGACAGGTAAATTAAATATGCCAAACAGGAGTAGACCAATCTTACCATGTTTACCACAGAGAGCACACGCACTTTACACTGGACAGCAGTGCTAAAGTGCCCAGAGTCCTAGAACCACCAACACCATGTCAGAAAAAAGGCTAGGAGGAAGGCAAAAAGTTCAGGGATGACCCTGCAAAAAGGGCCAAGTCCAACACTCTCAATAAAGTATCAGGTGCAGCTACAACTGCAAAATGGTTAGAGAACACATAAGATGGCATTTTTAGAAGAGTTTCCATGAAGTAGTAAAGTAAAATGATTCCATCAAACCAAAAGACAGAAAGAGAGATAGGGGAGAACTATAAGATCTCAGGTGACCACAAATGAAACAGAAATGAAAACCCAATATCTCACCACAGCTGGGACTATGGGTGATTGGAAGGTGGGTGCCAACAGCTCCATTGGTCCTGTCCAAACACAAAAATGATATCAGAGGAGGTTTGAAGCAGGCAAAACCATGAAAAGCAATCCTTTCTTGCAGGTCTTTCTTGGAAACACAACGAGATGAGTAAAAAACTGAGAATGTCCAACATATCTCCAGGAGAGACAGATCCATGCCAGACTTTTAGGCAAAACATATAAAATGAAGTTGTTCTAAGTATACCTCCTATTACATAATCAGTGATTATCCTGAATATTTGACATTTATCTGTTCCTCCTTGACGTATATTGAACATAGATGGCATCAAGACTGCCATTAAACAGACAACTCATGGGGGCCAGAAAACGAAAGCCTTTTGTAAGCCAGAAGCTTAGTATGGATAATAAACTAAGTCAAACCGCAACCACAGTGAAAATCCCGACTCCAAGGAGGACAATGAGCAGGAAAGATCCAATGAAGGAAATAGGAAGAGTTAAAAGCACCAGGGTATAAAATGGTACAAACAGAAAACCTCACAAAGAAAGTGAAAATTAGGAAAGTCCCTTATGCTTCCGAATCTGTGTCCAACATATAAATGCAGACATCATAATTATAGCATATTCCTTACTTACATTTAACAACTCACTCTATAAGTAACCTAACATTAGGTTGGGTTAAAATAAGTTGGTTTGCCGCAACCAGTGTGACTCCAACAACCTACGAGAATCAGGAATCTGCCTGATCTATATGTTTAACATTGAACATCATTTTTTTTTCTTAGGGAGTGACACTGGTACAATGGTTAAAAATACCCACATAGAAAAGTTTACGCGAGACCTATTGCATTGCAAATGGTAGTCATCACGGACAACGGGAGGGAGGGCGGGGGGGCGGGGGGAGGCACGGACAACGGGAGGGAGGGGGGAAAGGCTCGGACAATGGGTGTGCGGGCAGGGGAGGGGCGAGAAGGCACAGACAACGGGAGTGCGGGTGGGGGAGGGGGTGAGAAGGCACGGACAACGGAAGGGTGGGGGGAGTAGAGAAGGCAGTAGGAGAACCTCATTAAAGAAAATAGTGCTCACAGTCTAAATAACACGTACTGTGTAACACTCAAAGTAAAGGGGCCAGTAGCCATGGGAGGATACAAATGACGACATGGCAGTAATAAGGAGGGACTAACAAGCCTATAAACGAATCCGAAGGCAGCATTTAGGAAGGACAAAGACATAAGCCAATGAAAAATATGGGCGGGGGAGTGGGCGGGGCTTCCGTCACGTACTGAACTACAGCAGATCTTCACCAGAGCAGCGATTGCGCGCTGACTCTAGGCTCGACATAAAAATACATTCATGGGGGGATTTGGGCTCTCAGCCTGTTTAGGAGTATGTCAAAATTATATTTTAGACATATTAGACTCAGTGCACAAGACTGGCCACACACATCTTTAGGGGGCCTTCTGTGTGCCGCAAATGTGCAGCAAGGTTTGAGCTGATAGGTCGCAATTCATGCTCCAAGCCTGAAGGCACTGGGGAGAGAGCAGTACTTCTGCACATGCATTATAAACCAACTCCCCCATGCCTAACAAAGCAGTGGTCATACAGCGGCTGCTGCCATGCACTGACTCCCACAGTCAATGCAGGTATGGTGACTTGAGCCTCGTGGTGTAGTGAGGCTCCCACCCACCATACCCACGCCCCCTGTGGGGGCACTATTGGCATATATGGTATTTTTTTAATGGGTCCATTTATGTCAATGCAAATATTAAACCCTTACATTCGAGGTGGGATTGTAAATCTGTATTTCACCAATAATGTATTTCATGAGAGGTGGAGTACTCCTGCAATGCACATACCCCAATGGCAGCCATGCGCACGGCCTGTGTTGTCGCAGAGGAATGGTAGGTTAGCACGGGACAGATTCGAAAGCACGTCTCTTTTTATTGAGGAGTGCACCTAAATCTGCATTTGTTACATCCACTGGCCTGGACTTGAATGCAATATGTATTCTGGAATCAGATGTATATACACAAGCCACATGCACATCTCAATTTGCGTAGAAACCCTGTTTTTGTGAACAAAATGTGCTTCCTTCCCAATTTGCACTAACGCTGATCGCACAAATCATGTTGTGAATCAGGGCCCGAGAAATAACTCTCAGTGGGTTAAAAGCCCTGTTGCAGAGACTAGGGAGGAACGAGAACACGGACAAGACAGAGGTCCTCATCCTCGGCTCCAACCCCTCAGCCTGGAACGACTCCTGGTGGCCAACGACGCTGGGAGCAGCCCCGACACCCACCGACCACGCACGCAACCTGGGAGTCATCCTCGACTCAACGCTCTCCATGACCAAGCAAGTCAACGCAGTCTCCTCCTCCTGCTTCAACACCCTCCGCATGCTTCGCAAGATCTACAGGTGGATCCCGACAGATACAAGAACAGTCACCCAGGCCCTCGTCAGTAGCAGACTCGACTATGGGAACGCCCTCTACGCGGGAGCCCCGGCCAAGCTCATCAAGCGACTGCAACGCATACAAAACGCCTCCGCACGCCTGATCCTCGACGTACCATGCCACAGCCACATCACCCCCCACCTGAGGAACCTGCACTGGCTCCCCGTCAACAGGAGAATCTCCTTCAAACTCCTCATCCACGCACACAAGGCACTCCACAAGACTGGCCCAGCCTACCTCAACAGACGACTCTTCTTCTACGTCCCCAACCGCCAGCTCCGCTCCGCCGACCTCTCCCTCGCCACCGTCCCTCGCATTCGAAGAACAACCACCGGCGGCAGATCCTTCTCACACCTAGCCGCCAAGACCTAGAACACCCTTCCACTAAGCCTACGACAGACCCAAGACCTGCTGACCTTCAGGAGGCTACTCAAGACCTGGCTGTTCGACCAGTAGCAGCACCCCCCCCCTTTCTCTCCCCAGCGCCTTGAGACCCTCGCGGGTAAGTAGTGCGCTCTACAAATTCTGTGATTGATTGAGGATGGATGATAATCTATCATAAAAAAAAAACAACAGGCTAAGTATGTCCCCTGGCACCCCACTCCACTAGACCACCGGCAACATTGGTAAATAAATATGAACAACGCTTCTTAACGTAATGCTTCTATTGCCCAGGAGGTATAGAGAAAGTTCAGACGGTAAAATGATAAGGCTGAACATCTTCACTTTGTACCTAAGATAGGAAGCGTGACCTGAAGATGAACAACTATTCTGTAGACAGGTAGCCACACGTTAGCAGCCCCCTGCCGTTGAGCACCACGGCAGCTATGTGCACCGATGCTGGGACTTGTCGGTGCCCACCGGTATCATGTTCTACTAGCAATCAGTGATCTGTACATTGCGCACGGTTCACTGGAGCACTGAGAGCTGCTGTCAGTATCCGCTGGGGCTCGGATTACCGGATGTCATTAAATTGGACGCCATGTCTGCTTCATGGCTTTTGTTAAGACTAAACTGCGTTTCACAGTCCTGGAATCACCCGAGCAAAGATCTAAAGGGTTTGTTATACCTGCTTCTGTTCCATATCTTTTTAAAGAACATTTAAAGAAAAAAAAATGCGTGTCACTTTGTCACAGTAATGTTGCTATGAAAGTGAAACACATAAAAGTATCATGTCACCCCTTATTAAGGCGCAAGCCTGAAATGTTGAGTCAGTATTGTGTTTTGATTTCATTGTAATCTCCTGGAGCCTGTGAAATGTGTGTACTGTGCATATATCGAACACTGACACCATTATTTATACAGGAAACCCGTCGGAAGGCTGGAGACTGGTATCTGATGGGAATTACTTCAAGATTAGACAAATACAATTCTTAGGAATAAATCATTGATTAATGTGGCAGAGGGCATTTTTATTCGTCCTCTCCAGGCATTCTCAAGGCCGTGATTTAAATGCAGTACTGTTGTTAGTTCAAGACTCTCATGGTAAATGTGATCAGACAACTCCCCTGCAAAAGGCAATGGGCTGACATGGTCCCAGTCAACTACCACAGTTATTTAACCTATCGTGGTACGGATGCCTTCCAGAAATGTGCACGTTTTGTTTTATCTTGTGTATTTAGTTAATTCCTGTGGCACATTAGGACAAAGTCGAATCTGAATAATGGGAATACAGAGCGCTGTAGGCCTCACAGGGATTATGGAGAGAGCTTTATAAATGGGTATCACATAACATCGTTTGGCATGACGTAACGTGACGTAACAGACCATAACATAACGTAACATAATGCAATGTAACGTAACATAACATAACATATCATAACCTTATAGGCCACTGCAATGGGCTATACCAGTTTTTATAGGCCCTGAACACGGCGGCTCGGACTGATAACATGAGAGATGTCCTTTCAGCAACCAGTATACTCCAAGGCAAAAGAACTTTAAGGCTATTAGACAATTCCACCCACTGAGGGTCGAATGTTCTAAATTAGAAAGGGAGAAATAGAAAGACAAACACTGGAATGTTGGAGTAGAAGGCTTATACCAGCCAATATAAGCCCGAAGCTGCTCCACTGTCTTCAGTGGAGCTCTTAACATTCCAATGTTCTAATACAGTCTTATAGCCTGTAGCCGAAGGCTATATCGGCTGTTAAAGACCCTCAACCCAAGCCTACAGCGAGGGGGAGGGCCTTTAACAACCGTTATAGCCTGAGGCATAAGGGCTATAAGGCTATTTGAACACTCCACCCACTATGGGCAGAATGTGGTAAATTAAAAAGGGAGAAACATGAAGACAAACATTGAAATATTGGAGCTCCCGGCTTATATCAGCTGTTATAAGTGCAGAGCTACTCCACTAACTTCAATGGAGCTCTTAACATTGCTATGTCCTTATGTAGCATGGCATAGGTTAGTATATTGTAACATAACAACATATTTGTAATACATATATACTCATAACATGTGTTAGCTAAATGGAATATGTTACAATGTATTAACAACCCCTGGGTTATGTGTATGGAGAGCTGGGACAATAAACTATAATCGTCACGAGTCCCACATACGGAATTTTTTTTCCCAATAAGATAGCTTGCCTTGGCTTTGATTGGTATTGGGAAATAAATCATATCTTACAGCACCCTCTTGGGGGGCAGGGTGCTTCAGCCTACAAATAATAATGTTTGTTAATGCTATTAGTAACATTACCATGATACAAGCTCACTATTATTATGAAGAAGTGTGAGTATATAGCAGGTAGAATCTACATTTACCTATCCTTGAATTAAGACAATTGTTAGTTTTTGAGGCTCAGATTTTGTGTCCCCCAACCCCCAATGTGCAAAACTAGAGATGTGCAAATTGTTTTCCCCCAGGGTCTTGATCCCAAACTTTGTGAAGTTTGCTAGTCTGCTGTTTTTCTTGTGTGTATGCCCAAACACCTTTTCTTGTACCATCATTTTGGCAGTTTACACCTTGTGCAAACTTAAGAACCAAAATTCTACATACTTCCATTGTTGTGGAAATTCACTAGTTAGCTCAGTTTCTGTCAGTCACATAAGCAGTTTCCAAATAATCTTTCTCAAAACACATTGCAAGCAAACATTTAAGACACAACACAGTTTGGCTGTAGACATACCTGAGTCGTGCTCCATGTCTTGATATTGTTGTGTTGCTTGAGTTAGAAATCCTCTAAAAAACAGAAGAAAAGAGACGTCTGGCAAAACAGGAACAGTTTGTTTAATTAAACATTGCAGCCATGGGAACAGTTACAGGCACGAAGTCTGAGGACTGACTCAATTTACAATCGGTGTAAGTCCTTCATTCATACATAAATGTGACAGGCAGAAGGTACCCCAATAATTTGGTTGGATTTTTTTAGTGGACTGGTCGTTTAGTCAGTGGAGACTCTGGCAATCCCCAGAAGAGTTGTTTGCAGGTAGACCAAGCCCTAATGGGGTGTAAAATGGTGCAACCTCTTATGGACATTAGTTTTTGGTTGTGCGCTTACTGGGCACAACATCAGTTGCTTAATTTTCGATTACAAATTTATATGTTCTATCACTGCCGACTTCTCAAATCCTACTGGGACGAAATCCAGTTCCATTTGACAGCAATCTTCCACTTCCCGATAGCCCTAGATTACTCCACAGGAATATTAGGTCCGTGGGCATCTATGATTACGCTACACAGTACTTATATGGCCCTACTGGACCTACACCTATTGGTTGCTGGCCCAATATTTGGATGCGGTAATACTGCCCTGGGAATTACCAAATTCTTCATGGTGCAGTATATCTCCAGACCCCTTTTATGTCCCCATTACAAGTTCTACAAGTTGCACATCAGAGAGATATCAGAGCTTGTGTACCCAGTTACACCGTTTGACCCATACCAGATCTAGTGGTCCTCTATAAAATGAGCACATGAGGTGGTATCAATTTGACATCTTTTTTGGCGCTTTTGCTTTTTCGTAATTAGACCAAAAATGTTTCTTTCCACTGGTCGAATGCGTATTTACATTTTCTAATTTTCGCGTAGTTGTAATCTGCCAATCAAAGAACACTACATTCAGGATTGTTGTCCCAGACCATAGGCTTGCAATGCAGCATGTATTCTCGGCCTCGATTGCAGAAAAAGATAACAATATCGAATCCCATATCAATTTTTTGCTTGTTTAAAACTTTTTACAGACATACATTTTCAGTCTGGGTTTTAATAGTAAGCAGGAATATTATCCAATATGAAACACTGAAGCACTTTTGTAGCATTTGAAATCTAGTACATTGGGTTCTTACGTTTCCCATTTTCATGAAATATGCTAAAATATTTTGGCAGAGAGATGGGTCATTTGGCTGATATATTTTTTCAAAAGCATTTTTCTAATCTTGGAATATTTGTATTTGACATAATATGCAGCAGAGGGTAATTACAGTGCACTATTAGAGTAATTTAGTGTAATTTGCTTCTTTTGCCCTTAGAATAATGGGTTATTGATAAAAGGAACGTTGATGTTTTCACAATTTACCTTTCATCCAAAATGGAACCTTTCAAAATAGAGTGTTGAAAAATGGTGCGGTGTTCTGTTTTTTCCATATTTTGCCGTTCAAACAAAAAATATGTTTCACTGAAAGTTCGGGAAACCATCCACGTCGAAGTGCTGTGTTAACCTTACCCTGCAACATCGCTCCCAGGGTAAAGTTTGCTTAATAATGCATAGTAGCAGTGAATGTCAGCTAATACTGATGTCTGTTGTTCAGGATAGTTTGTTAAGGATAGTAGGTTTGTATGGCTCTTGTGAGAAATGTTCAGCTTCTAACTATGCATTCATTGACCTTCACATAAAGTAAGCACTTATAAGCATTAATTTACGGCACAGTCTATGCCACAGTTTTAGGCTGACTTTTCTCTCAGTAGTTGACACAGCAGTATGTTACCATCATAGACAATTGTAAATGGTTGTTTGCCACTGGAACCTTAGAGGAAAGTGCTACTTTTGACTGGAAATGAAATCATTACGTACCAGTATTCTTTATTGCTATGAGTTTTCCACATTCCAGTCCTTACTTATTTGAGGACTTCAGTTTACCTGGAACTGGCCACCTTAGTAGACACAGTCTAAAAGAAAGATTTCTTTTACTCAAGTCAAGTCAAGAATTACTTTATTCGGTCTAAATGAGACCGTAAAAGTACATGAAAACCTGATACATACATTAAATTAATTGCCATAACAATAATCAGTCATTAATATAAAACTTTATAAATGCTTAAAAAACATAAATACAAACATATTTACCAATTTAAACACAATCTGACCTAAAACAATCCCTCCATTGTCAACCCCACAGACTAATTATACAGACGGCATTTGGGATCCCCCATCATTTCAATCAACTTTTTCAGCCTCAATGATGAGGCAAGGAAGCAAGCAACAGCGTAAGTTGAGTGCACATTCAGAAGTAGCTGTAAAAACATGAAGGCGTGCCTAACCTGAACAAAATGCAAAGATTTCAACAGGGGCAATAAAAACATTCTGCGAGACGTCTCATAAAAACTACATAAAAAGACAAAATGCAGGAGATCCTGTGCGGAAAAATTATCACAGGGATATAACTTTGGGGTCCACATACCAGGTTTAGGGCATGCCAACAGCATATGATACTGAATAAACCTAAATCTGGTGAGGAGGAACCAATGGTGAACATCAAGAGTGCTACGCAAATAAGGTTCAATGGCAGGACCTGTTACAATCAATGAATGTCCTCGAACCAAAGGTTTCTTAAGCTCAGTTGCCTCCCTCTCAGTTTTCCTCCACAAAAAAGAATTGTCCCGGGTCCATGCAGTATCTGCTTTTGTTATGGAAGAGGGTAACTCGAATAAAGCAGGCCTACCTAGTTTGGCAAAGGTATCCCTGATATGCGTAAAATTTAACCAATCTCCACCCATCAAGCTCCAAGCAATCCTTAACTATCTCTCTGCCTAGATGGCTTTCCAATTGCTCCCAGATAGTAAGCCACCTAATCAAGGGGTGGAGGGCGATGAGATGCAACAGAAATGACAGCCCTAACTCCTCATGAACCATAAAAGCCTAGGTAAAAGCCGGAACCGCTAATAAGTGCCTACAAAACAATTTTCAACCACTTGTAGTTCCTTTAAGTTGACATAACCCCAGACATGGCTACTATTGGTAGCTAATGAGACAGATTTAGCCTAGTAGATCTTAATCAGGGCACCAAGTGGCTTGCTACCCATTCTTGTGGAAAAGGAAAAGAGAGCACCAATAGTATTTGATACTTATAGTCTCATAGATTTTATCAGGGGACCCCACGTCGTTCGATCTTCAAAAACAACTCCCAAATAGGCGTGAGTCTAGACCCTAGACAATCTGTTACCCTGGACACGTAAAAATCTCAGCTTGGGCTTTTTGGGTACCAGCAACATCACCTGTGATTTGCTATAATTAGTAGAGAGAGCTAAATTGTTCATCTATTGCACAAAACCATCAAGTAATGTTGGAAGACCCATGGGTTTTTCTGGCTAGTAACAGAGTATCATCTGCATATAGCAATGCAGGGATCTGACAAGAACCTATTTTTGAGCAGTCAACTGACTTATCAAGTAATCTGGCCCCCAGGTCATTCACGTACAGTGTGAACAAAAAAGGAGCCATTATACATCCCTGTCTAACTCCACTCTTCAGTCTGATAGATCTAGAACAAGACCCATCCATATTATAACATACTACCGCCCTCATGTCTCTGTGTAACTCACTGAAAAAACCAGCAATAGCTATGTCTAAGCCCATGTCTGGAAAAATCTGCCACAGTTTAGATCTATTCACTTTATCAAAGGCAGAGGATAAGTCCATATATGCAATAAATAATGATCCAGATTTAGCAACAGCGTATTTGTTGATCAGCATATAAAAATGTAAACACTAATCAAAGGTGCCCAAACCTGGTTGAATCCCATACTGCAGGTCAGATAATACAGACCCCTCCTCAGCCCAAGTCATGGCCCTTTCTAGGATCATCCTGTCCATTAGCTTGATGACCTAGTCTATCAGGGAAATGGGTCTGCAGCAACAGGGAAGTTCCCTGGAGCCCTTTTTATAGACAGGGATAATGATATACTGGGACCATGAACATGGTAACCCCGTACATGTGACCGGATTAAATTGTTGAGGTGCACAAGCTAGGTGACATCTTAAACAGGTCGGCAGGAATCCCGTCAGGAATCCCATCAGGAATCCCGTCAGGGACAGGGGCCTTGTGACTTGTCATACATTCAATTGCTAGCTCATCCTCCTCCACATCAAATGTTAAACTACACTGTTCAGGCACTGAAACTATGAATGGGCGCTCATTCAAACAAATACCATTCTCAGATCTATAAATGCCCCCAAAGTGCTCGATCCATTTCTTGGGTGAGATGTGGGAAGAGGTGAAATGGGCTCCATTGTCATTAAATAGAGGATGATCAACTATCTCCCAGAATTGGCTACTATGCGCCTTGGTTGAGGCCTCCACCAGGTCAGAACAGGCATCCTCTCTGAGATCCCTTTTCCTCTCCCCTATCACCTGCTTATTTACTCTACGTCTGCAGGATATTAGTCATTGATCTTTGGGCTGGGCTTTAAGTGCAGACAATAGCAATTTATGGGTGTCAGAACAATCTTTGTTAAACTATCTGGGTTTATTGTTGATAACAGTTTCTGAGGGAAGGGACAACCTGGTTCTAACATCCACTTGATCTCCAGGTATACACTCAGAAAAGCAACCTCATCAGACAAATCCCCCAGGCACAATTCAAATTCCTTGCCCTTAGCAACTACTAGACTCTTCAAAAAATCTTCGGGGACAATTTTTGACCATTGCAATCTTCTTCCCTGCTCAGTATTTTTACCATCCAACTGGAATGTAGTAGTTTGTGTGGGTACTCGTAAAAACAGGTTACTAATATCAACAAAGATGCAATAGTGATCGCTTAAACCAGTGATACTTACATCAAAGGAACCTAACCAATTCTGCAATGGAGGAGTAACAAAAATAAAATCTAGTGTAGAATTCACTCCATGGCCTACAAAAGTGGGTAAAAAAGTTACCATCAAAATGTTGTAATGATTTAGGCTTTACACGTTCCAGATTAAACTCCATTGAAATATTATTCAAGCAGTCTCCTGCTTGACTCTGCTCAAGATGTAGGGGTCTTCACAGTGCATATGGTCACACAAAGTGAAAGAACATGTGAATGGATGTGCATTAAAATCTCCCACTAGAATAGGACCAGCTCTTACTTCATCCTTATGCTCAATGTTCAATAACTGGTCCCGAAGTGCCAAAAGTGCATCATAAAAAGTGGGACCATTAGTTGCATTATAGAAATTCAGTAACATAAAGCCACCGGCCACTGCTGAAGAAAACACAATTGCTTACACATTAGGACAAACTGTGACCAAATGCTCAATCTTACAATCTAGTGGTAGAGAAACCAGGATTAACAAACTGCTTTTAGGGCGGCCCCTTGAAGACGGCATGTCAGGGTTAAAGTAGTACTTATATCCATCCAGACAAAAGAGTCCCTCTGTTTCCCATGTCTCCTGTAGACAAATTATGACGAACGTTTTAAGAGATGCAAGCCAACCCTGGTGCGATCTTTTACCCTTTACTCCGGCAACATTACAGGATGCCATTCTGAGGGCGCTAAAAACAATGCTAGTTTCCGATGATGTATGATTCCCTGTGGTGACCATGGGAAAAATTGCATCATTGCTATCAATGACATCCGACCCAACAGGACTATCACTGGGAGACTCATTGAACCCAGTTTCAGGGGTACAATGCACTTCTGACAACAAAACCTCAGAATTTGACAACTCAGATGTCATCCTATTGGACCTTGATACTGACTGTGCCATACTTGGTTTGATCACATCTGTGGGGCAAGGGAGTCAATCCAGTGCATCCACGCCTAAGACCTCAAACATGTTTGTCATTTTTATTATAAATGTATTGGCCTCAGACTGCCTTATAATCTTGTTATAGTGATGTTTAGAACTCACACTAACCATGATGATATTGGGGCCACATCTGGTCGATAAAAATAGCCCAAGGGTAGGGCCTGAAAGATGTATGCACTGGTCATCAAGCTAGCAAGGTTCAAAACTGTGAGGACAGCACCATGGCAGTCAAATTGATAACAACACAATCCCCTGCACGAGTTTTGGGAGAAGGTCCCACCCAGTTGACTCTCCTAGTCATGATGAACCTATTGGCCACATTGTGGCCTTCAGTGCTCAGGAGGGACAGCCAGTGGGTCACTCTGTTCCTTAGGGTGTAATAATCCTCCCTAAAACTGTTTTTAATATGGGGACCCCAGTAAGAACTATAACGTAGGCTGGTGAAGCAGGGGGAAGATTTAGGGAAACAAAACGGGGATGGACCATTATTGCTATTTGCCAGTCCCTCCCCTCACATGGGGGCTTCTCAGAAGTCAGACCACTGGGACTCTTCAAGAGCACCTATGTTTCAGAGTGCCAATGAGTACCAGAACTCGTGATTTGATTGCTTGAGGGATTGCAACTGCCTTCCGGGTTAATAGAAGGTGGTGAGGGGCCGCCTTTAGGTGGATGGTGTGTGTCTATGGGGCATGATACTGGCTCCCTCTCAATCTTTGAGCCTTCTTTCCCTGACCTTTCTGAAACAGAACTCACAGTGCTCACATTATGCCCCCGAAAACAAATTGGCTTTACAAAACTGTAATAAGTTGTTTAAGCTCGCCTCAATTGATAAACGTTTACCCAAACATTTATCTATACATTTGTCAACTGCAGCCTCAATCCAAGTCTTCAGTGTGGGAGCAAATTCGCTAACATTAATGGTCGTAGTGCAGTCACTAGATGGCTTTTGGCAGGTACAAGTCACGGGGGCCTGCTGTACCAATCTGTCCTTAGTTTTAGTTCCCTGTCGTTCAGTCCCCGTTTCTGCCTTTTTTCCTTTCTTGTGTTTTGGAGCTGGGGGATCACAGTCCACAGGGGAGATCCTAGTCTCAGCCGTTGCTGTGATTGAGGAACGTGTGCGGTAATAGTAATGGTAACCGTTGATTCTGGTAAACTGGGACCTCCTGCCACAACCTGGCTCGGTGTTTCCCGGTCGAACCTGGGAGTGGCATCAGGTTACTGTTGGGTTGGTGGGAATGGTGGGTGCAAGTCAAATACCAAGCCTCTCATCACAGGTATTAATTTTCTCATTAAGTGCCCTCACCACTGTGGTTAGATAAGAAAGTATTGATGATTTGGTGAAACTATTTGTGGCAGTGTCCTTTAAAATCTCCCTTGTTTGTAAATTTCCTGCATCTGTAGAGATAGTTTTCCATTTGCCCATCTTACCGAAAGAGTAAAAAAGAGAAGAAAAAAAATATAGACATGTCCCAGAAAAATTAACTTGAACGATGCTCCCCCAGCACTTCATATGGTGGATGCACACCATCAAAGGCACCTCAAAGCCAGTGTTAAACAAGAGTAGACTAAAATGAATGGAAGATCTTATCATACAACAAAGTAATTAATTTAGCTCATGGATCCAATAGGGATGGCCCAGCCCGGCCTATGTCAGTCGCTGATGGGCACAGATGGGCCCACCCTTCGCCCGGACTTTGCCCGCGTGCATCCCGTGCTGCGGGAATGCAGAGTGCTACGTAGCATGATGAAGGGAGGTCCCGCCCCCTCTGACAAGCTGCTGCACATGCACCTCCTGGTGCAATGAATGTTGGGGAGTGAGTCCCCTGAAATCCTTGGGGGCCAAAGAGATGGTGAACCCCCAAAAATGTAGCCAAGTTTGTCCGTGTACTGAGCTGGCAAAAGTTGAGATTTCTCCACATTTAATAGGAATTCTAATCCTTCGGACTGTTGCAGACTTTCAGAGCATCGGATTCTGACAGAAAACAAGATGGAGCAAAAATTAACCAGTCATTTAGGTATGGGAAATGTGAATATCTTTAATAAGTAAAGATGCAACTACAAGAGACTATTTATTTGTAAATTTCCTGGGTGTTGAGAATAGACCAAATGGAAGAGGTCTGAACTGACAGTGATGATTTCCGACATCAAATAATTGAAATCTTTGACTTGACAGGTGAATCTAGATATGAAAATGAGCATCATTCAATTCTAGAGTAGCCAGATAGTCCCCTGAAACAATTAAAGGGACAATCAACTGAATGGTATTTGTTTCTGGAACGTGTGTACACCATTTAAGAATAAAACTGGGCAAAAACCTCTTTCTGGCTTGTGTAACCCCCCTGTTTCCACAGAGGTTGAGGAACTGGAGTTATTGTATGTTTATCCACTGAAGCAAACAACCTATGTCTCTCAGAAGAGGTGTTACTTTGAATGTTGGTTCCACTGGAGGATGCTGAAACCTAATAGAATACCTAGGGCCTGATTCACAAAAGTAAACTTAGACCAAAAGTCTAAGTTTAGACCTGAAGTCTAAGTTTAGACCTAAAGTCTAACTTTACTACTACTAAAGTTAGACTTTTGGTCTAAGTTTAGACCAAAAGTCTAACTACTCTAAGTAGTCAAGTGCACACATTCAAATTTACCCATGTGACTATGAAGCCAGACCTACACAAGATGACTACACATCTACACTGCTGTGTACACATCAAGATAGATTCCACAGACATGACGGACCCTGTCCACCCCTCAAGTTATCATGTGAATGGAATTCTCTGCTGTTGTGGTACAGCATCCAAATGGGACATGTGTACAAAACTAGATACCCGACAATAGAATGATTAGGACAAGAGTAGACCATCACAGACAAGCATCATTGCACCCTCAAGCCTCTGAGTCAAGAAGCACAAAAGTGGCTGTAACCTCTGGCAACCTCTGCAAAAGAAAATCAAGCAGATGCCAATGTGAATGTGGCATACTGAGCATGTGACAGATGAACATATACACATACATTGCACTGCATCATTATCAAGGGCAGCAACAAAGCTCAGAACAGATATAACAGTCTTTATTACATAAACTCCTTATCGGCATCAAAAGTGCAAAACTTTAAGGCCATCGGCCAGTCCAAATTTCAAGTCCGCACATGTGTGCATGAAAACTTGTGCAACAAACATGTAACACAGTCCACTGCCATGGGAATCACCACAGTATAGGGGCCTCATATGGGCAGTCCAGGCACCACTAAGGGAGGAATGGGGTGGGAAGGGGGACTTGGCTTCAAAATTGGGTAGAAGTTGTACTGGGAGGGGGCTGATTGTCTGGGCTAGTCGGAGGAGTGGACCTGGGAGGGAGAGAACTGGCTGAGGTAGAGGGATCCGTGGATGTGGGAGCCTGAGGGCTGGTTGGACCAGGTGGAGTGGTGGCACGGGGAGGTGGAGACATGCTGTGTGGAGGCTCAGTGGCTGATGGTGAATGTGGAGGGCTGGGTCTCAATTGTTTTGGGATAAGATATCCCCCAAGTGTCTTGCCACAAGTGAGGTGGCCCCAACAGCGTCCCTCTTCCCCAAAAGTGTAGCAGGTGGTGGTGTATCTTCCCGTGGGGATTTGCTGGACCTGGTGGTACGCTGGGGTGGGGGTTGCCTTTTCCCCTGCCTCCCCTGTTGTGGAGGTACACTCTCCACTTTGCTCTCTTGTCCACGCTTCACAGGTGTGTGGGTGGGAGTCGAAGTTTTGGGTGAAACAGCCTCCTGAATGTGTTTGGGGGTAGTTGTGGCAGGCACCAGGTTCACTGCAGACAGGGCAAGTGTTTGTGTGTCTTTGGGATCAGGTGTGGGGATGGGAGTGCCCTTGGAGGCTGATGAATCTGAGGATTGCAATGTGGATGCTTTTTTTTGGGCGTTATGTCTCTGAGTGTCCTGTGATGGGCTTTTTGTGGTGCGGTCATGTGTGCTCTTTGTGTGCTGTGGTGACGGCGTATGGTGTCTGGTTCGCTTAGCGTGCTGTAGTTGTGTGCTGCGTGTGGATGACTGGGTGCCTGAGGGCTCTGGTGTGTGTGTACTCTGGTCAGGTGGGGGCACTGGGAGTGTGGTTGTTGAAGGGACAGGAGCTGGACTGGGAGCTTGGGACTGCTGAATGGCTGCCGTCACTGTGGAGGACAAAGACTGGACAGTTTGGTGTAGGCCACCCACGTCTGAATGAATGCCCTCCATGAACGCAACAACCTGTGACAACTTGTTGCCATGATCCTGGAGTGGATCCACTTTGCCACTGGATTCAAGCTAAAGCATGATGATGGATTAAACCCAGATCAGTTGACTGGGGGTGAGTGTTTGATTAGCTCCAGCGCTCCGTCATCATCCCCTTTGGTATCGCTATGATCCTGGAGGGCATTCAGGAGCGCAGTCTGCCCCACACACAACTGCCGCAAAATGTCAATGGCCTCCACACTGAGGGCAGCAGGGGAGACAGGGGCAGGGGCAGTGATGCCTGGGGGAAGGAAACTCTACCCTTCTTAGGGCTGCGGGCATAGATAGAACTTTGGGGAGCATCCGGGAGGGTGGACACAGGATGAGGTGTGGCGGAAGAAGATGTACTCCATGTACTGTCAGCATATTGCAAATTTGTGCAATCATCAGCTGATGCATGGAAACATGCTTAGACAATATTCATGCTCCAAGTTGTGTTGACAGAGCCAATTAGCTGTGCATGTACCTACATTTCAACATCACATAAAATTGTCTGTAGGCACACCTACGTGCCTGTAGGTAAGATGGCTACACATCCAAATATGTTGTCTCAGGCACATTTGGAGTGTATTTCACTGAACAACACCTATACAAAGTAAAACCTATCCAGTTGCAAGTGATATTACCTCCTGAAATCCACTATCTTTGGCACTGAAGCACAACTACAGTTGTACATTGGTGTCAACTCTGTAGATGTATCAATTTATTTGAAGTGCACAGCACACATCTCTAAAGGCACACTAACATGATGCTCACTGCTGTTCACTGCCAGTTGATGTCTCTGAGACTCACACTGGTGCATATGTCACATGGACACTTCTGTTTTGGTAATGAAGTGCAAATAAGCCCCATGTAACAATGTAGTCACATAGACAATGCACAATAGCATGATAAGGGCAATGTAATGCAAGGCCTTCATGTGTTGTGACATGTCACATACCAACATCTTATCAATTGCCTGACAGGCCTTCGTTGCTCCAAGGCATGATAGTGCCTTCTGTAGATAAAGTTGTGAGTGGCCTCCATTAGGACAGCTAATGTGTGCCAATACCTAGGGTCTGGCATATGACATCCCTACGTTGTGCTGACTGATGACATCGATGACACATCAATGTTCCAAGAATTCAATCACTGATTAAAAGCAGTAGCCACAACTTCACCATGCACTGATGCACATGGACACTCCTCCACAATGCACACATACTGAGGACTGACACTCTGGGTAACATTTGCTTCTGTTCAACTATCAAATTACAGTACAACACCTCAGTCACATCACAATTTGGCTTACCCACTGATCACATCCAACCATGTTAAGCCCTAGTGCCAAAACAATCTCACAATAGTCTGGTTCTGCAACATTGCATTTAAATTCCAGAGTCTAACCATCTCAGTCATGTTGCCATGTGCACAATTGGCAAATGCAAATCAGCCAATGCATCACTGCAATCATCACCATCTACCCCATCAGCACCTGTGTGCACTTGCTGTCACTGTGGCAGGAATATACATCATGTGATGCCATGCTGCTGATATTTGGCTGATATGTTTTGCAATGATGCTGTCATCTCTATCACTGTAAAAAACACAACCCATGGGACAGGTGTGACCTCTACCAACTCACTGCTCCCTGAGGCCACATTTGTGCGTTTATATAGCCACTTACACATCATCACATGAGCACACTATTGTCATAGCCACACAGCACACACAAGCCGGACAAGTGTACTGGGCTACACACTTCACACAACAAATTTTCCTGTGTAGGATGGTAAAATTTCAGACAACATTCACAAAATGTGAGATGAAAACATGTCAAGCTGACTTGCTATGACAGCGTTCATGGATTTCCCACATGAGCAACAAAATGTTATACACATGCCGAACCTCTGCACTCAACACTGAGGATACCATTGCATCACACCAGAGACATCACAGAGGTCCACACTTGCTCTGGGCAGGGTTTCAGGCAGTCACTCATGGGCAAAGTCACACTTAGCACAATACTCACCCCCAACTTGCTGCTGTTGGGCCCTCAAACGTCCATCCAGCTCTGGCTGTGTCACTGCCAGGATGCGGGCCATTAGTGGTGTCATGCTCCTGCGCGCCAACCTGCCCCTTCGAGGGACCAGCCCCAGCGTAATTTCTGCGATGTTTTTGCTGAGCCGGCAGATGTCATCCCACCTCTTGTGGCAGTGTGTATGGCGTCGGTTTGAGAACCCCAGGGACCGCACCTTGCGGGCAATGGCCCTCCATATGGCCTTATGCTGATGGACCTTGAGCTGTAGGCATGGGAGACAAGAAGAGGAATTTTTGTAACACTGTGTTGTGTACCACTGTGTGACAGTACAGGAGCATGTAAACACATAACACAGATACATCAATGGAGAGCAGAGCCCATACACCATGTCACATAGTACACTTGTAGCAAGCCATATCATTGCAATGTATACATATATGATGATGGACGCACCACATGCCCATCTCATACACATGCAGAGTGCCCGCACAGAAAGCAATGTGAAAATGGGCCTCATCTGTGATGCACTATGTGAGTGAGCATGACATACGATACACTGTGAATGATGTGTAGTGGTCAGACTCACTGTGTCTTACACTACACACCCCTTAGTGTCCTTGACCATTGCATAGCTACACGTGTCATGGAGGTCGCAATTAGGTAACTGATCTTACATTCACACACTCTTGTCACAAGGTGTAGGCCTGTCTTGTGTACTCCTCAGGCCTATGATATCTCCTTCAAAAATAGGATGGTGGACAACACATATGTTTTTCTTAGTCATTTTAGTGATGGGGCCTTGAAACATTGTGCATTTACTGGGCAAGCCTGAGCCCTTTTCACTGCGGAAAAACGTGGCCCGTCACATAAATCACATGCATGTACAATGAGAATGGTGGAACAGTGCATACACATGCAAAACTCTACACATTATGGAATCCAAATACGTATGACATGTCCACCGTACATTTAGCAGATGTGCCAGAGGTGATTTACCACAAATAGTGATAGATCCAGGCCTTGTACTCCTGTGCAGAATGTTCACATCTCAATAGGGTCAATTTGAAAGCAGTACACACATTATTCTCTATCCTCTGGCCAATCTACATTTGACATGTCACAAATGAGCATATGAACACTTAATGAACTATGACATTACATGGCACAGGGAATGTGTGTTCAGAGTTCGAGTGTCTCAAATCAGCAGTGTAACTGTATAACTGCTAAACCACAGTATGTCCTTTACATCATTGCATGCAGTCAGGGATCTGTGGGAATAAGGCTATACACCCCATTGACATGAAGTCATCATGCTAGGCAGTGTCTCACACATATACATTACCCAGTCTCAGAACAACATGTGTGATTTTTGGCTTCAATAGAGCTGCACCAGTGTCTATGTTGCCATCCTCCCCACATACTCAAGTGCAAATATTTCTAGGTCATGTATAGACCATGCTGTTGGCAAAATCTTAATGCATGAACATTGGCTTGCACTCACAGGCACATACTAGTGTACAGTAACATCATGTGAGCATTCTGAACACTCTAAAACTTTTACTCATACACTTACCAGTACCTCTGGAGCACCATATAGCCACCCGTACTGGCCAAGGACCTCGTCCACCAGGACCTCCAGCTCCTCTGAGGTGAAGGGACGGGCCCTGATATTCTCTGTACGTGCCATGACTGGGTCCAGAGTAGAGGTACAGCAGCAGTTGGTGTTTATGAATTGCAGGCAGCAGTGTCTGAATGCAAGTGACAGGATGCAGCTATTTCCCAGACATTTATAGGCCCCTAGGGTTGTTTCAGTGGTACTCTGCTGATGCAATTGTTCTGCCTGGTTTGTATCTTTCAATTGTGGCCAATGCCTGTGACCGAAGTGGCGGTGCACGCCTACCGCGATGTTCAAATCGGAAAGGCACTACCGCAATGGCGGATCCCATTGGCTGCAATGACATTTGCATAGGCGGTGTCACACCGCGGGGGCCAGGTGGTGTCTACCGCAATCCTGCATCTTTCAGTTGTGGCCAATGGCTGTGACCGCAGTGGCGGTGCACGCCTACCGTGATGTTCAAATTGGAAAGGCGCTACCGCGATGGCGGTTCCCATTGGCTCCAATGACATTCGCATAGGCAGTGTCACACCGCGGGGGCCAGGTGGTGTCTACCGCATTCCGGCATCTTTCAATTGTGGCCAATGCCTGTGACCGCAGTGGCGGAGCACGCCTACCGCACCTATGAACACATTGTGCTATAGCATTATCGCTTTGCAAATTGCATTACACAAAATTCTTGCACCTGGTTGTAAATTGAAATGAGAGTGTGACATTTAACTCAAGTATGCCCACACATGTCATGTCAGTACACATGATTAAATGCATTGGTATGTACTTACTCACATGTCAAATTTAATCTTTGTGGGCATGTATACAGATTTCTGGTAGAATTGATTCTCATTTTTGTGAACATGCCAATGTGTGAAATGGCAACTCATCCCACAGTCATGATGGACTGACCACATAATGTGCATATATTACTGTATACAGTGCTGTATTTATATTGATAGTTGTCCAGCTTACACTCACTGTGCTCATTTTGTAATTATGTTGTGCTTAGTGAGACTAAAGCAAGAAGGTTGTGCAGTGACAGCAGCTACGTACAACTCAGCATTGTTGCTGTTTGCCACATGTGCTGTGTCAGCTACACACAGGGCTGGTGACACAAGATGTAGGAGTGTACCATATACCATTCACATAGGCTGATTCTGATTTGACAGTAGTTAGTATGTACATCCTGGCTACATGAATGACTACAGGAGATCAAGGTGTCTGTGCATGTGACTTGTGCATTAAGCTGTTTTCACAGTCCGGTCAATGTTGGGGTTGTGTTAGTCATTATTTAAGATGTTTGCCACATCTCATCTCTGACTCATATTTACATGTGTCCTCTGCCAGAATATGTAGGAGACGACCAACTGTGCATCGGCCTTTCCCAGTGCTGGGGAACATGGAGGATGAGGACATCATAAAAAAATTCAGTCTGAATCGCCTTACCCTTCAAGAGCTATGTGCTCAGTTGGAGCCCCATTTGAGGCCTCACAGAACATACCCAACAGCTTTGACTCCAACAGTAAAGGTGATGGCCGCCCTGCATTTCTTTGTCACTGGTTCGTTTCAGTACACTGTGGCCATCGCAGGTGGGATGTCTCAACCTATGTTCAGCATGGTGCTGCGTGATGTCCTGTCCGCATTGTTGACCTACAAGGACCGCTACATCCACTTTCCAAGGAGACATGAATTGGCAGATGTGAAGGGGGAATTTTATGACCTTGGTCACATACCTAATGTTGTTGGAGCCATTGACTGCACACACGTTGGCCTAGTTCCACCACAGGCACATGAGCACATCTACCGTAACAGGAAGCATTACCATTCAATTAATGTGCAAGTGGTATGCCAAGCTGATATGATTATCTCCCATGTATGTGCCAAATATCCTGGTTCTGCACATGACTCCTACATACTGCGTAACAGCATCATCCCACAATTGATGGAAAATCTGCATCCGGAGCGTGCGTGGCTTGTTGGTGAGTAAGCTGTGTGAAGTAGTGTGCTGTATGTGTGACATTCTGTTCTCCCCAACTATTTCCATTACAAACTTGGCCTGTGTGTTTCACAACTAGGTGACTCTGCGTATCCCAACCGGCCTTGGTTGCTGAGCCCACTGAGAAATCCAAGGACCCCAGGGGAAATCCGCTTCAATGATGCCCATGGGAGGACACGTCGTGTAGTGGAGCGTGCTTTTGGACTTCTGAAGGCTAGATTTCGGTGTCTGGACAGGAGCGGTGGTGCACTACTCTACTCTCCCCAAAAAGTGTGTCAGATCATAGTTGCATGCTGCATGCTCCACAACCTCCACAACCTGGCCTTGCGCAAAGAGATCCCCCTGATTCTGGACGATGATGAGCAGCAGATGCCCCCCGCTGCAAATCCACACATGCCCAGTGATGATGATAGTGGAGAAGAGGAAGTTGTTGACCTGCGTCAACAGCTCATCGACAACTACTTCCCTTGAGTGTAAGTTACCATTGAACAACTATGACATTGTCTGTTGGCTTTGCTGTCAGTGGTGAAGCATAGATGATGTGTTTGGATGCTGGCTGTTGTTGGCTCACTGCTAAGGGCTGATGTGTGTGGCACAGTGTATTGGTTTCCACTTACCTCATGTCTATGTTGGTGGTGTTGGTCATTGTCATGTGTGATGAATCTTGTATGGTGTTGACTAGTGGTGTGCTGTTGCTGTCATGCCATCACATGACAAGTCAATGTCATCCTCTCGTGTCTTTCTAGGTTCCTCCGCCCCATCAATGTCTCGTCACAAGCAGAGCTTGTGGTACATTGGAATCAGAGTTGACATTGTACATACTGTGATAAACATGGAACTGACACAAAGGCATAGGTGTGTAAATAGTGTTTATTTTCTATTAGATTGTGTTAAAATTAAAGTGAATGTAAGGTAATTTGTGCATAGTGAGTGTATGAGTTGTCAGTGATGGTAAAGGAGACAAATAGAGTAGTCCCCACATTTATGGAATTACACAGTCCAACAAACTCCTGATATCAACAAACATGGCAATGTGGGATTGGATAATCAACAAAGTCAATGTTCAGTGCAACACATGTGCCATCATGGCTGGCTCAGCGACTTGGCTTTCGTTGGTGCTTTGCCACGTGATCCTCCTGTGGTGTTTCTTGGATGGCCCCTCTTGCATTTGGCAGGGGGTGCCTCTGCTGCAGGCTCAGAGGTGTCTGAGAAGTCATTGTCTTGCAACTCACCCATCTCTGTGGCCGCAGCTGAGGTGGTGGGAGTTTCAGCAGGCTGGCCACTGGAGAGGGGTTGAGCCGTCATTTGAGCAGCAAATATGTCCCTCAGAACACCCACAAGCTGGCCCATGAGATCCACAAGTTGTCCCATTCTTGTGTCCATGGACGTCTGCAGCAGGCGGAGCTCACGCAGTTCTTCTACAACCTGGCCCATCTGTCCCTGGTTCTGTTGGTATGCACCAAGGACTCTTGCAACGGTGGCCAGGGCTTCTGTCTCAGTGTCCTCATGTGATTGTCCCCCAGTTGCCCTCCCACCTGCCCTGCTGACACGGACCTGTAGCATTGGCTGTCGACGCACCTGCACACTATCTCCGGCATCCTCAGCTTGTGTGGTGGTGATGGTAACCACTGAGCCAGGGACAGTGTTGCAGGCAGCAGTGGTGATGGTGGAGGTGGCTGCAGCACAGGTCGTTGTAGCAGGGGTCAGCGTAGTGGTTGTCGCTGGTGTGTTGATAGTTGTGGTGGTGGTGGTGGTGGGGACAATGAGGCCCTGAGACGGAGTGCGCCCTGGCAGTCCTGAGGGGCCAGGTTGTTGCTCCTCATCCGAGAAATGTAGAGAATCGGCATCAGAGAGTTCACGTTCCGGGGGGGGGGGGAGACTGGCTCTACTGGTTGGTGGTGTTTTTGCCAGCTATTGGTTGTGAATCTCCTGTTGGACAGAGGTTAGATTGTCAGGTTAGTGCACTCCACAACCTTGGTGACACAGTTTTGGATGTTTCAGTTGAAACGCAAAACATTTTACATTGCAATCACTTGGTATTGGTAGAAGATTTTCAGCATCATGACATGATGTCGAGTACATGCATGACTTGTTATTATTGTGAAATGTAAATAACAACCATTTGACATGTACAGATAGTTTGTTTACAAGGACATGTCATCATCTACCAACTTTGTGCACATCCACTTTGTTTTATGCTTGGATATTGTAGAATTTTCAGAGAATCTGTTTCAGCTATGCCAAATCTTAATAATTTCATTAGTTAATATTGGTTTTAAATCATGTGGTTTTCTTTTTTTGACAGATTGACCATGCATGTGTTGGGTTCATATGAGCCTTCATGCTCTCAAACAATGGGAATTACACAATGCATTATGTGCTTTGCATGATTGGGCCCTGATTTTATTTCTCATGTGACTTTGTGATTCAAAGTGTCATTGTTGTGACATTTACATGTGCTTAGCTGTGTGCGCACTGGATGTGACATTTTGATCTGTACAGAGTTGGCTAACAGGTGAGGGATGTGTTGGTCATATGTCTCCATGCATTTTGAGAAGGATGACAGGGTGCAGGCAATGACTACATACCTGTTAGGTGGCACAGTGGAGGGAGATGGCTGCCACATGGCTCTTGGGTGGGGTCAGTGTTCCATCCTGCTCAGGGGTGATGCAAGTGAGCATGAGTAGGCTACCTACCTGTAAGGTGGAGTAGAGCAATGACATGGCTTCCACATGGCTCTTGGGTGGGGTGAGTGTTCCATCCTGCTCAGCTGTGAGTCAAGGGTGCCTGGTGGGAGTTGTAGTGCTGGCTGCCTGTACACACACACCCCTCCCTGTTGAGAAGGCTACCTACCTGTAAGGTGGAGTAGAGCAATTAAATGGCTGCCACATGGCTCTTGGGTGGGGTGAGTGTTCCATCCTGCTCAGCTGTGGGACAAGGGTGCCTGGTGGGAGTTGTAGTGCTGGCGGCCTGTACACACACCCCTATGGAAATATTGCTACCTACATTTGAAGTGAATCTGAGGAAGGAAATGATAGATATGTGGGGCATGTTTTGGGAAGAGTGTGTTGTACAGAAGTGCATTTTAGTCTAGAAAGTGTGGCTTTCTAGTTGTGCAAGACAGTACATGGCAGTGTGATGGGATACATTTGTTGGTACTTACCAGCCTCCACTCCCCCAGCAATTCCTGTGAGACTCTCTGGATGCAATATGGCAAGCACCTTCTCCTCCCATTCAGTGAATGTTAGTGGTGGAATGGGAGGGCCACTGCCAGTCCTCTGAGCCGCCTCATGGTTCCTGTTGGCACGGTATTTGACCCTGGTCTTTAGGTCATGCCACCTCTTCTTGATGTCACGTAGTGTGCGCAGGGTGGTCCCTACTGCATTGACTTTGTTGACTATCCTTTCCCACATTTGATATTCTGACTAGTGGTGTCTGTTGGACCATGCTTCCAAACAAATGTGGTTCTACTCTAATTATCTCGTCTACCATCACTGACAACTCATTATCTGTGAATTTAGGCATTTTTTTCTGTGCCATGCTGTGTGATGTGCATATAGGTGACAAGTGCAGGTGGGAAGGTGGTGGTGGAGATGTGTGAGGTGTGTGTTGGTAGTGTTGGTGTGGGTGGTTGTGATGGTGTGATGTGTGATGATTTGCCTCTCCTTTCAGCTGTGGTGTTTCGCCCTTCACTGCTGGAGTTGTGCAAAGGATGATGGTCAGGGAAGGGGTTGGTTTTATGCTCAGCTATGTGGGTGTGTCAAAATGAGGTATTCCTGTCAGGTGTGTTCTCTATGTTGGCCTGGGATTTGTTTGGTTTTCAATACCATGGGGGTGTATTATTGAGGTGTGTCAAATGTGTTTGAGGGCAGCGGATAAAACAGGCACATTTGGAGGCCTTGTTGGGTGGTTGCATTCAACCGCCATTCTTCTTTCCGCGTGACCGCAGCGGTCTGAACGCAATGATCGTTCCGTCAGCTCTGCCATTCATTTTTTCACACGACCGCAGCGGTCGGAAAACAATGATCGTTCCGCCTGCTCCGCCATCTTATCGTAATTTCACTTGCCGTCATTCCGCGTTTGGATCGGCCTTTTTGGTGCTATCTGCAGCATTTCCGTCTGCCGCGGTCGGATTTTCTGGTTTTCCAGACGCAGCGGATGGATTTTTGTGGATTCCGACCGGCGCGTTTGGGTTTTGCGTTCATTGCATCGTAATGTGACCGCCGGTTTTGCCGCGGAACATGGGGGCGTTTTTTTTACGCAAGCACGGCGGTCGGAGGGCTTTTCCGTCTGCCATCGTAATGACCCCCATAGTTAGAACTTTGGAGTTTGTGGTTTTTGCAGATGCAGCTGACTTTGTGGCCAAGGTTCTAGACAATGCATGCTGCATGCTACATTTTCATGATTTTCTAGAATATGGTTCATGGTTGGGCTTCCTTGAACTCCTGGCACTAAGGGCTTTGTCAATGTGCCATGAAGAGACATGTTGCCAGTAGGACTGCAACCACTCTGCAACCCACTGAGCAGTAGTTGAGAGAGATGCATTTCAGGTAACACTCAATATTGTGAAATATCACTGGAATGATTAGTGGAACTCAAACCTTCATTTGTGATAGAAAGGCACACTCAAGAACACTAGGAAACAATGGAAACATTTTAAAGGTTTATATTATAATGAAAACCGTATCCTAGCGCACACAATATGAAATAAAATGATAATAAAAACAAACAGAATACTAGCTGCAGTGTTCACAAGTAATTCGAACTGCAGAAAATATTCCAACATATTGCCTGTTTAGCTTTATATTAACCACACTGTCACATCTTTGGCATACTAAGCTAACATCAGCACCAAAGGAAAAGTCTTATTCACGTTCCAAAGACGTTTCACACTCTCATATCTGCTTCAAACAATATATATATATATTGTTTAATATAATAGTGTCTGCTATTCTTGCTTCTGCTTGAAGGAAGGCTGATAATCCCCCAGCAGGTGAAGTTGGAATGCACCTCCTGCTAGCCTTCACGAAAAGTAGGGAAAGTGATTCTCCATGGCCCATCTCACCTCAGCCCCCAGGCACGAAGTTCCACTCTAGCTCTGTTCCTCACTTTTATTGTATTATCTTGTAATTGGTGAATCGTTTAGAAAAAACAATTTGCAGAAAGTGCCTTAAGCCCATTTTCTTATTTTCATTCTGTGAAACCATTCTTTTTAAAAGTAATAATAAACAAGAAACAGATTATCAGTTTTCATGAAACCTTGTTCACAACTCAGTAATAATTATTTTAGAGCAGAGAATGCAGCTCAGATTAAACACTGTGGGGCCTATTATGATGTCGGACGGTAAGCCTCCGCGGGCTTGTCGGGGTCGGTCTGATCAACCGATCTCGCGTCGGAAGTGGTCGTTCCGACCGCAGTATTATGATGCACTACAATACATGGCTTACCGACCGACGCGGTTCCTCCGAATCTGACTGGAAATTCCGACTGCGATGGTTTCGTAAAGGTTGATTGGAGCTGATTCGAACATGGTCAGCCCTGAACCACCCGCCCTATTATGATGCGTATTTCTGATGCACTGCATATGTCGGTCAAACCACCTCATCAGAGCTGGCAGAAGGGGAGGCTCGTAAGACCAAAACTCACCACAAGACACTTCCACACTTCCTGTGCAGTTATGGAGCCCATTGCACACATCATACCGCTTCTGTAGTTACTCGATCCCCAACAAAACCAGGACTGTTGCGGATGTCGACGCCAGTAAGTGACACACCTACCCTTACACCAGTGGGCTTATCAATGCTGTGCCCCCTCCCCCTGTAAAAATAAATAAATCCTTGGGCCCCCCTTGATTTTTGCACAATTATTCAGCTAAATTGGCAATGTCTAAATATGGTTAAACCAGGCAGCTGGTGTTGCTGATGTCTTTCATTCCATTGTCTCTCAAAAGGTCAAACAAAATACCCTTAAGTCAATGGTGATGCTGAAGATGAAATGATGAACAGGCCAATGAAGGAACTCCAATGTTGCATGTGTAAAATTATGACACCATTTCATAATGGCTTCAAATATGTTATCAAAGGTATCCTAGCACACTAAAGAGAATATAATTCAATTCAATACAGGAGGATTGGTATTGTTTAAGCTCTGTCACCCATTTTCACACATACTCCCAGTCAGGAAATAAATGACCAAAGTTGTCATTGAAGGTCCATTACAAGACTGGCTTACTCCTGCTCCTAAACCTTAAAACAAAACATATGGGCTCATTATGATGGCGGTAGGATCGCCACCGCCGGGCCGGCGGTGGCGATCCTCCGGCCATCACAATGTGATTCACCCACCGCCAAATTAGGATGGCGGTGGGAATCACATTGGTACCGCGGCGAACGGAAAGTCCGTCCGCCATGGTCCCGCAAGGCGGTCCTTTTCCGCCCGCCTTGCGGAACCCGGAACCAGGGCATCATTGCGGCGGTGCCGTGCAGGCACTGCCGTAGTGATTAGAATGAGCCCTTCCGCCTGTCTTTTTGCGGCAGATATCCCGCCGCAAAAAGACAGGCGGAGACTGGCTTTGGGGGCCCGTTGCGGGCCCCCTCTGTGGGGGGGGCAGTTGTACACTCATTTCCATACACAAGGTGGCAGGCACCGCGTGGTGCCTGCCACGTTGTGCCTGGAAATGCACCACATGGCCATTTGACATTGCGGCGGGTGCTGCATCCAGCAGCACCCTCCACAATGTTAAATTGCCAGATGCCAGATGCGACCGCCGCGGTGGTGGTCGCATCATGATTAGGGGAGCGGGACCGCCGCATGACAGGCAGGCGGTCCTGTTACCGCTGGGATGGCGGGCAGACTCAAGTCCGCCCGCCATCCTAATGACCCCCCCTAATGCTTCTCTTGGCTAGGGCTCCCCTGATATCACTTAAGGTCCACCCCTGCATGGACCACCCCCCCCCAATTTGAACACTCTTGTCCTGCACATGGAAGTGACCACAAAGTGAAGGTGCAGTAATGTGAAAGTGTCCTGTAGCATGTTGTACAGGGGAACGAGGGAATGTCAGCATTGGGTATCCCCAGTGTGAACTGGAAATGCAAGGACAGACCCAACATAAACGTAGGGATACAAATAGGCGTATGCACATAGATATATGTACAGAAATATGTATGGGTAGCTCACCACTGCTCTAAGTGCCACATGTTATGGCAACATAACACTAATGCACACCTAAAAGTTTGTCCCACAGAAACACATTCACTGGCACACTACATCCTCCATGAACCAATACCCTCATCACCACTGCTGGGAGTAAAGACTGAGGGTCCACCTGATCTCCTATACTTCATTGTGAAGGAGAGTGTTGCAGTGCAGTGTCACACTGAAAATTTATATCTTGAGATGTACAGCATAGGGGGGTCTTGAAGGTACATTGGAGGAGCAAGCCCTGACAAATGTATATCAGTCTATGAATAGTAATTGGACTTGATAGTGCCTAGCATTACCACCATGGCAATTGTATGCACAGAAAGCTACCATCCAACATCTTGAAAAAACAGACTTTGCAGCTGCATCACCTACCAGTGCCCCAGAACTATCACCTGAGATATCTGTAACACTACAAGCACATTCTCCTACTGTCTTCACTGACCCAATTACAAATCACAAAGCAGTGAAGTCACCTTTGTGTCAACAAGGTGAATTGACAAATAACAGCCTTTGCCAATGTCAAACACTCAGGCATCTTAGGTGCAATGTAATGTGTGCATTCACGTATCAAGATCCTATCATATGCCTGACGCATTGACATATCACATCTGAACAATATGTGAAAAGCACATTCCTGTGTCTCATTTGGCTGAAAAAGCTGGGCACATAGGCTTAATACACATCCCTACAAGTACCCACCCCAATTTGCTTGTTAAAAGAAGCTACTCCAACTCATGTTGCGACAAACAAGATAAAGCAGTCCCAATGTAAAGATCACTAGACTGATTCACTCTACCACAACCCAGAAGTCCTAACGCTTGTGGCTGTGCAACTGTTTGCACGTGACACATCATACTTGGACATTTACACACACTCAACATCACTTGACACACAAACACTACTTGACAACCCTGACCCACACTTAACAACAAATATGACCCTCTGATAGCACATGCATCCCCTATCAGGCAGGTAACCATGGTCAAGTATGGTGAATGGTATCCCTGGGTGGAAGACCTAAGGTGAGGCCATGTGTGCATCAAGACAGAATATAAAGGCACATCACGTCAGCATGATGTGGCTTATGTTCAGTTTACTAATAACGTATATGCACAGACTCACATACTCTAACTGTGTGTTAAGCCCTGAAACTGATGTACATGAGTCTGCAACGTAATGCCCAACTCAAAAATCACACCATATAATAGCTAGCTATCAACTCCTGCGACACCCATTTCTGTACCATAAGTCAGCTCCTCATGCAACTAACACATACATCAGTAGTGAATTAGCAAGTACAAAAATGCAGTCTAACTTACTAAGCTGTAAGGTTAGCGGTGGGTTCTATCTTTGCTCTTTTGCCCTGAATTAATGTACATTTTTCTCTGTTTTTAAGTGTGCTTGTAATGAGCTTTGGTTTTTAATTAATTTTACATCCTAGAAGAATATTCTTTTGGATCACTGATATAATATCGACTCCTAAAACCTCGACCTACAGAAATATCATGGGAAAAATATTGTATACAAAAATATCGACACCCTATACTTAAAAAGAAATTACACAAACATCGATAAAAATATATCGTATAAAAAAATATCGATGACAAAAATATCGACAACAAAAATATAGCTTACGAAAATATTGATAACATTGAAATAAAATGAAACACACATAAAATATCGTTATTAACAATATAGACTACACAAATATCGATAAAATACATATGAACTATATCAAAAATAACATTTAAACTTAAAAAATATACTATTTACAATTATATAATTAAATTACATATGCCAAATATTTAAAATAAAGTATAACACTATTTAAAAAAAAAAATTGTTAAAACAAATACAATAATAATACAAACACAAATAAATAAATAAATTCAAAATACAAAATTAAATAAATAAAACCGACCAAAAATAAACTAATATTAATATATATCAAATATAAATAATTTAAATTACATTTATTTACAAATATATTTAAATAACAACAATAAATAAAATAAACACAAACATTAAATAAACATTATATATATTAAACTAATTAAAAGGTAACTGCTAAAAAATGTAAAAAAACTGTCTCGACCAATAAATTTAAACTAAAGGAACACAAACCAATAGAAAATGCTAACTAATTAAATAAACACTATAAAAACAATGAATTAATGAACACCAATTTTACCGTATATCGGCCAAACAAGGAGGAAGAGCGATACTTTGCATGAGAGAGAACACAGAAGAAAGAAGAACTACATAAACAACTACATCGAAAATCCAACAATACAGGTAAGAAAAAACTTTATAACAAAATATAAATACTTTGCCTTTTTTAATTTAATTAACTAAAACCATTACATGTTTTTCTTTAAATATAACAGGTTAAACTTCATTAAAAATCCACCTAGAAAATACAGGACAAAGATTTTCGTGCACACAATATTTAAATCAACATCATTAAAATTATAACAAAGTAAGTATATAACTTAACCAAAAAAGAAAGTAAATATTTAGATTTTTTAAACGTAATAAAAATACAAAACATAGCTCACAAATACTTTTCTTTTTACAGCTTCCACAAAATTCAACAAAACAACAATATCAACAAAAGACACTTCAGGGCCGATTCCGATTCGGGCCGGAATTCTCTCCGACCGAGCCGGACCCGGAGAGAATTCCGACCGAATCGGACCCTGCAGTCCGACCGAGCGAGTACGATGCGTTCGCATGCCATCGGACTCGATCGGTCGGACTCCCATTGAAGTCAATGAGAGCCTGGCGTATGACGTGTACGCGGGCTCCCATTGACTCAATGGAGTGCGAGGCGATCAAGGGCGCCCCCTACAGCGTGTACGCGTCCATGCGCATCGCGGCGTACATGCACAGGTAGGGGGGGACCCATGGGTCCCCTGTGTGCGACTCGCGCACCTACGCGTACAGGGGTCCGACGCAGACCCCCAAAGTCCGGCTCCGACAGCTTTTTCGAGCCGGACGGCGCGAGTCGGTCGGACTGCTCGCGGCGCGCATCGTACTTACCCGGCCGGGAAACGTCTCCATAGCGCCGGTGCGAGTCGTGTCCATGCGAGTCGGTCGGAGCGTGTTGAAGCCGCGTTCGAGTCGGTCGGAGTTTTGCGGTGCCTGCATCGTACTCGCTCGGCCGGACCCGCGTACGATTCGGTCGGGAAACAGGGCTCCGAATCGGATCCGGTAAATCCAAATCCGATTTGGAGCACTACCGGCCGAGATCGGAATCGGCCCCTTCATCTACACAAAATAATAAGGATATAATTTGTATTACAAAAACTTTTAAAATAAAGACTAATGAGCACATGCCTCAAGCCTATTACCGGTCACAAACGAGCCGATTTTCAGGATAGCCTCATTTGAGACCGGTAAAAGTACTTTTAGGATACATCAACTCAAAATGCAATAGCAAATTAGATAATATCAAACTGCAAATAGTTTCCAATTTATTCCTATGGCCCTCTAGGCCCGTAGGAATTGCTGACAAAAGATTCTACTCCCTATTACAGATTGTGTATAAATAGTAATTTATTTAGCGATTCCTACCTGCATTGATAATTGCGACTCTTAAATAGCGATTCCTTAAAAATCGCTATTAAAGATTCACAATTCTTTAGCTTCATACATGTGGTCATAAACTATGAAAGTAATCTAATAAACTAAAATTATAACCTTTTCTCTTTTATTTCACAGCTTACACTTCACTACAACTGCACCAAAAACCGTGACAACAAACAACTACAAAGAAAACTACAAAGTCTACATTAAAGAAAAATATCAAACTAAGGGGCTCATTATAATGTCGGATGGATCGCCACCGCCCGTATGGCGGTGGCGATCCGCCCACCATTATACACCGCCCACCACCCATTACCTCCCCGCCATATTACTATGGCGGGGGGGACCCCGGCGGACGGAAAGACCGTCTGCCGTTTTTCCGCCCGGTCGACCAGTTGACCGGGCGGAAAGGGGCTGGATGTGGTGGCGGTGTCTGGAAGACACCGCCATCCATATTAGCATACAGGCGGAGAGCAGCCTTTCCATGGCGGCAACGCCGCCATGGAAAGGCATGCGGATCCTGCATTTGGGGGCCCGTTGCGGGCCCCCAGGGTGTTGGGGTGTGTGGGGTGCACATGGGGGGTACCTATGGTACCGCCCTGCATTTCCATGCGCAACGTGGCAGGCACCGCGCGGTGCCTGCCAAGTTGTGCATGCAAATGCACAAGGTGCAGCCATGGCATTGTGGCGGGCGGTGCCGCCCGCCACAATGTTTTGGATGGGGCATGCCACCGCCACTGTGGCGGTGGCATCCTAATTGCCGGTGCGGGACCGCCGCACCACTGGCGGCCGGTCCCAGCACCGCTAGGGTGGCGGGCGGACGAAAGTCCGCCCGCCATCCTAATAGGCCCCTAAGTAAGTATCTAAATTAACTAACAAATAGAATAAACTAATAAACGATAAATTAAATAAAAAAGAAATTTTAACTAATAAATACTTTTCTCTTCACAGCTTCTACAAACTGCACCAACAAACAACATCAATGAAATTAAATTCTTCAACTACAATTAGTAAGTATTAATTGTTTTACTACTAAATACAAAACAATACAATAAAATAAAAAATATATGTAACATTTTATTAACATAAACATTTTCCTTTCATACCAACAGAAAATATGACAGTGAATAAACAACGACCATCAAAACATACCATCAAGAAAAGTAAAGCAACACTAATGTAAGTATATTTTTTATGATCTTAATTATACTAACATGTTTATTATTCAAAATTGCATAATTATTAAACATATATATATATCTTCACAGATATACAAAAAAATGGCAGAAGGAGCAAAATACATTACATTGCAAAAGGGGAAACTACTACTTTGCTACATGGGCTACACTTACACACAAGAAAAATGTATTGAAAATAAAACCCATTGGAAATGTAGCAAATATTACTCCAATGCATGTTATGGGAGAGCCACTACAGTAGAAACCAATGTAGTCAGTGTTAGAGAACACAACCATCCCACCAATGTAACTGAAGTTGAAGTGAGAGATGCCCTAGAGACAAAAAGGGAAGCAAGCACAAGTTCCCAAAAACAAGCACCAAAATACTTAAGAACGTTTTGACTCGAGTTCCAGAACATGTCACAGGACAACTACGTCTTTAAAAAGACTAATAGCAAGAACTAAAAGAGCTACAGCTCAAACTCCACCTATCCCCCAAACTTTTGGAGAAATACAAATACTACCGGAATATACCATCACCCACAAAGACGAAAGGTTCCTTCTTTATGACAATGAAAGTCATGAAAAAAGAATAATCATCTTTGCAACAAATACAAATTTACAAAAACTTAAGAACTGCGAAACGTGGATGATGGATGGCACATTTAAAGTTTGCCCCAAACCATTCTACCAGCTGTATACCATCCATGGCGAATATGAGGATACAAATATCCCCCTTCATATATGCATTACTGCCTAATAAACAGAACACCATTTATATAGAGCTCCTAACAATAGCAAAACAATTCACAGAAAATTACTGTTCCCAAAAAATAATCGTTGACTTTGAGCAGGCAATGATTCAATCCATCTTAAAATTATACCCACACACTGCAATACAAGGTTGCTATTACCACTTTATTCAGAGTATATGGAGGCACCTACAAAAATCTACTCTGAGCATAGATTATTCCACAAATAGCAACTTTGCCTATCAAATGAAAAAGTTAATAGCCCTGGCCTATGTCCCAACAACTGAAGTAGCCAATCACTATAACCTACTTATAAAAAGTCCTTTCTATCAAGCTAATGAAAGTAAATTAACTTCCTTCCTAGACTACTTTGAAGACACCTGGGTGGGAAGGTTACATACCGTAGACAAACAAAATGTCAGATCCCCTGGTGGAATGTGTACGCTAGTACTGTAGCTCAAAAAGCCAAAACAAACAACGTGGTGGAAGGATGGCATAATGCATTCCAAGCCACAATAGGAAGGGGACAACCAACACTTCACAAACTAATTGAATCAATTAAAAAGGAACAGAGCTACCTAGAACTCAGAGGGGCCGATTCCGATTCCGGCCGGAAAACGTACCGACCGACTCGGAGCCGGAATTAATTCCGACTGACACGTACCGGTGCAGCCCGACCCGCCAAGTACGATGAGAAGCGAGCAAAACCCGACCGACTCGTACGGAACACAAGCCGAAGGACCGAGCCGCGCGGAAAACAGCAATCCGGCCGGAAAAACACGCGATTCGAACCGACCGACTCGCACCCGGAACAATACCGAACGAGACGTACCCGCGGACTCCCACCCGCCAAGTACGATGCAAGGCATGGAAAACACGACTGAGTCGCACGGAGGACAAGCCGTACGACCGACACGCATACAAAACTGCGAGCCGAAGCAACCCAATACACCGCGACCGACGCGGACGCAGCACAGAAAACAGCACAAACACAGCGTGAACGAAACGGACAAGCCCGTACCAGACAACTGCAGGGTCCGACTCG
The DNA here is from genome assembly GCA_963921515.1 of Calotriton arnoldi. NCBI lineage: Eukaryota > Metazoa > Chordata > Amphibia > Caudata > Salamandridae > Calotriton > Calotriton arnoldi. The sequence continues at coordinate 450,445 of CAWUFW010007522.1, read as the reverse complement.
GTCACAAGAACGTCTCCTACATGCACGAAAAGTACAAAGGGAAAATACACAAAAAAAGGCCAAACAAGCAATTACAAAGCCAATAAATACTGGGGGGAGGGGCAGGGAACAAAGACACACCCACAACTCCACCCATATAAAGGACACAAATCCCTACCATGATCCTTTGCAAATTCAAATTACCTGCCAGCACTCAACAGACAGCAACCACACACCCACAGCTCATCCATCACACAAGCCACACACCATCAGCACCACAACAAATAGAAACCTCACATACACCTAGCAAAACACACACTCACACACCTTCACCTGCACACCAACACACACATCACTCACCATCACCACCCATCACCATGCCCCCAAAGAAGAATCACAAGTTCCTAGATAGTGAATTGGAAGTCCTGGTAGATGAGATCCTCAGGGTAGAGCCACAGCTCTTTGGTACACTGGTCCAACAGACACCCATGTCACAGAAAACAAAGATGTGGGAGAGGATCGTCGACAGGGTGAACGCACAATCACCATGTTTGCGCACAAAGACAGACATCCAGAACAGGTGGTATGACGTGCGCAGGAGGGTCAAGGAGCTGCTGAAGAAGGACTACATCTTGAGCCAATACACCGGCAGTGGCCCTCCTGCCAAGCCAGTATACCTCAGGCCCTGGGAGGAGAAGGTGCGGGCCATCCTACCACCAGTGAGCGTCTATGGACTAGAAAACATCCCAGAGCCTGGTGAGTACACAACAAATGTACACAATATTCTGCGACTACACACACACATCACTGTCAAGGGGAGAGTCAAACCATGCACTCTTAGCAAATACACAGCAACCAGAACAGAATCATCCCAAAATGTGTATGTCACTCAGAGAAACACAACACATGCCATCACAAAGTGACATTTAACTGTGTCATCACATGTACAAACACAACTACAACTACAGCTAGGCAGTGGCACAAATATAACTGACAAACACATCCAGACAAGTAGCCACCACTACAACACCAGCACACAGTGAAGCCCACTGAAAGAAAGGAAATATGTGTATGCTGGGCAAGTCAGTGTAGCCAATAGCATCATGGGAGTCGTAGGCACAGATATTGCTCACCCCCACAACTGTCCCATCAACACCACCCTGAACCATGCGCACATCACAGGGAGTGGAAAACAACTTACAAGATGGCTGACACTGGCTACTGCTGTGGGGAGCACAAGGCCCTGCTGGCAACTGTGCAACAACCAACAGCAGGACACCACTGACTGACATCCTGAAAGACAACTTGCACTCCCTGCAATGGAACCACGTTCCATGGTGGGATATCTGGCTGGGTGGGAAGGAGGACTCACAGCCCTGACCATAGTTACCAGCAGCGTTTCTCACACACACCCCTAACACAAACTCCACAAAACTCACCTGGGAGAATGCATTGCCCCACACTCCAATCAAATATCCCACAAAGAACCACAACCCTGGGTCATGCTGAGTGAAGCACAGGGACACACATGGGACCTGTAGCAAAACTAACCCCAGGATAACACTGTCAGCCATCTTGTCAGCACAGGCACACAACCCCACAGGGAAGCAGAGTCAAAGGGAAGGAAGCATGGGCATGCTGGGAAGGGGGGTGGAGGCAATAGCATGATGGGAGTGGTAGTCACAGCTCAACATCCCCCACCCACATGGCCCAGCAAGCTCACACTCAAGCAAGCACACCCCACAGAGAGTGGAAAGCCCCATCAAAGATGTCTGACACTGGTGCTCTGTTGTGGGGATCACAAGGCCCTGCTGGGAACTGGCCACCAACCAACAGCAGGACACCACTGTCAGCCATCTTGCCATTGCTCTCACACTCACACACAGTGAAGTCCACCCAAAAACAAGTAAGTATGGGCATGCTGGGAAGTGGGGTGGAGGCAATAGCATGATGGGAGTGGTAGTCACAGCTCAACATCCCCCACCCACATGGCACAGCAAGCTAACACTCAAGCATGCACACCCCACAGAGAGTGGAAAGCCCCATCAAAGATGTCTGACACTAGTGCTCTGTTGTGGGGAGCACAAGGCCCTGCTGGCAACTGTGCAACAACCAACAGCAGGACACCACTGCCAGCCATCTTGCCATTGCTCTCACACTCACACACACTGAAGTCCACCCAAAAGCAAGTAAGTATGGGCATGCTGGGAAGTGGGGTGGAGGCAATAGCATGATGGGAGTGGTAGTCACAGATATTGGTCACCCCCACAACTGTCCCATCAACACCACCCTGAACCATGCGCACATCACAGGGAGTGGAAAACAACTGACAAGATGTCTGACACTGGGCACTGCTGTGGGGAGCACAAGGCCCTGCTGGCAACTGTGCAACAACCAACAGCAGGACACCACTGCCAGCCATCTTGCCATTGCTCTCACACTCACACACACTGAAGTCCACCCAAAAGCAAGTAAGTATGGGCATGCTGGGAAGTGGGGTGGAGGCAATAGCATGATGGGAGTGGTAGTCACAGATATTGGTCACCCCCACAACTGTCCCATCAACACCACCCTGAACCATGCGCACATCACAGGGAGTGGAAAACAACTGACAAGATGGCTGACACTGGGCACTGCTGTGGGGAGCACAAGGCCCTGCTGGCAACTGTGCAACAACCAACAGCAGGACACCACTGACTGACATCCTGAAAGACAACTTGCACTCCCTGCAATGGAAGCACGGTCCATGGTGGGATATCTGGCTGGGTGGGAAGGAGGAGCGGATGACAACCAAATACAACCAATGCAGACCATGTACACACCCCAACATTCACATAGAAATGCCCAAATAATGCAGGACAATGTGCTACACCAATATCAACCCCTGACTGTGACAACTTAGGACAATGCATTGTACAGGCCCGCATCCAGAGGCACAGTCACAACTGTCAGGTGTGTCAACCATTGATGCCTGCAGAAACATAACATACATTGTGTGTGTCTCCCAAAAACAGGTGATGATGGGGACACAGCAGCAGATGCTGAGGAGTCCTCGTCCCAGGCTCAAGAGGATACGGAGCTCACTGGTGTGGAACAGCCTCTGCCCTCCTCGGATGACGAAGACTTACCTGGCACCTCCGGAGCAAGTCATCATGCAGCACCAGCAGGACCACCAGCTGCACCCCCTGCACCCACCCCTCCAACGACTGTCAACACACATACCACCCCTGCCGACACGGACAGACCAAGGAGCAGCACCACCACCAGCACAGGGACCCTGGACCAACGTGGGGCCATGGACACCACCACCACCAACAACCCACAAGGTGGCCCAGGGTCACCTGTGCCTGCCACCTCAGGTACTGCACGTGTCGCCAGGGGTGGTGGGAGGGGTGGGAGACATAGGTCGCTGCTCACAGAGGGGTCTGGACTGCATGATGACCCACAACTGGCACGCATAGCCGATGCGTACCAGTCCAGCACCGGAGAGTTCAGCCAGGTAGTGGGGCTCCTCAGGGACATTAAACAGCAGCAGGCTGCCCATCATGCCCGCTTGGACTCACACATGTCCCGCGTGGAGTCCAAGTGGGACACACTGCAAGAGATGACGGCGGTGCATAGGGACATATTACAATGCCTCCGCCAGATGAGCAGCAACCAGTCAACACCTCCCTGTGTGCCCACAACATCTGCTGCTGAAACAACTGCAACTGCCACAGGGAGGCAGGATGACTCTGGCGGAGAGTCCCCTGCACCGCAGCAGCCTGCACTTGAGGATCCCCCCAAAGAAGAGGGGCCGTCCGAGGAGGGGCAAGTGAGAGGCCGATGGCCATGTGCAACCCCCAGGAAGCCAAAACCTGTTCTGGAGAATAACCTTTGTGCGCAAACTGTTCACCCTGTTGACTGCAACACAACTCTCCCACATGACATGGGGAGCTCAAGTTGGACCAATGTCTCTGATTACTGTGGACTTTACTCTGGACATTTCTGCTACCAGGACTTCCAAATTATCTAGGAACTTTGGATCACAATCACAATGTACAGCACCCAACAACCTGTGCACTATACTCACACATGTATGTCAATAAACTCACTTATACACCATACTTGCCTCTGTTGTGATTCCTATGTTGTCTCAGAAGTTGCGATGATGATCGGGGAAATGACACTGTGCATGCTAACTGCTACAGCAAGTACAACACCGGCATGTGAGTCATGGCGACTTCACACATATGGGGAGGCACACCACCAGGGCTACACAACACATACACACCATGGACATCTGACTCATCGCCTACACTGGTGTTGCCAGGAAATACGTTGCATTGCACAGACCCAACACCTATTCACAGTCTGTGTTAACTAGCCCACTGGTGCAGTAAGCAAATGTCAGTCAGATGTGTGACCACAGACAACGCACATCACAAAGTGAAGCACAGGTTTATTACACATTTGCAACATGTTGAAACCACCACAGATGCAAGGTAATCCCACCTGGCAGCGGGCACATAGTCAACAAGTGTAGAAGGAAGGAAGTCCATGGGTGTGGTGCACATCACCTGTAGGGACACAACAGCTACCACCCGGGAAGTCGAATCACGGTGTTGGGGATCACAGTTGACCAAACGACTCTGAAAGTACCCTGTGAAGGACAGAAATGACACACAGTCAAAAGTACTGAAGAACAGGACAGAACTGCAATACTCATGCACAATACATGTTACAAGATACCCACCCAGAACCAAGTTAGCATGTCAACACTGTTGGGGAGTACAGACTACCTGCAAGGACACATCGCTACACGCATACAGACATGTAGCCCATGGACACACTCAAACAGCACCAGAGCACCACCAACACATATCATGCAAACTCACATCATTGACATGCCATCTCTGGATACTCACATTCAGCTGAAGAAGTTGGTGATGAGCTGTGTGCGGACATCACCCTCAACATCATCATCATCATCACTGGCATCGTGGTCCAGGCCAGGATCCTCCACAGGTGGCGGACGTTGGTCATCGTCATCCAGGATGAGAGGCAACTCCTTCCGCACTGCCAGGTTGTGGAGCATGCAGCAGACGATGATAATCTTGCACACCTTTGCTGGGGCATATGGGAGGGACCCTCCTGTCTTGTCGAGGCAGCGGAAGCGGCTCTTCAGGAGACCAAATGTCCGCTCAATCACTCTCCTGGTCCGACCATGTGCCTCATTGTAGCGCATCTGGGCTGGTGTCACAGGGTTCCTGAGGGGCGTCAGCAACCACGGCATGTTGGGGTATCCGGAGTCACCTACATACAGACAATTGCACATTAGCAGAGTTGGAAAAGAGGGTGGAACACTACATAGCAGAACACACACAATGGTACAAAGTCAGTACACACCTACAAGCCAGGCACGCTGGTTCCGCATCTGTGCCATCATCCTCGGGATGCGACTACTCCTCATCACGTACGCATCGTGTGCAGAACCAGGGAAACGGGCACACACGTGTGTGATGCTCATATCTGCAAGACAGACCACCAGTGCATTGACCGAGTGGTAGTGTTTGCGGTTACGGTAGGCCTGCTCTTGGGCCTGTGGTGGTACCAACGCCACATGTGTCCCATCAATGGAGCCAATGACATGCGGCATCCTCCCCAGGGCATAGAAGTCACTCTTCACGCCAGTGAGTCGTTGGAGTCTAGGGAAATAGATGTACTGGTTCAGGTATATCAACATAGCCTCCAAAACATCCCGGAGCACACGGCTGAACATGGTCTGTGACATCCCACCAGCAGTCGCCAGAGTGTGTTGAAAGGTACCAGTGGCAAAGAAGTGTAGGGCTGCCATCACCTTCACCTTGGGGGTCAGCGCTGTAGGGTACGGACGGCCAGGTTGCAAATGTGGTGCCAAGCGCACTGCCAAATCCTCAATCAGCTGCCTGGTGAAGCGGTACCGTCGGATGCTGTCACGTTCCACCATCGTTGCCAGGTCAGGGAATGGTCTATGGACAGCTGGTGCCCTGCAGTGCATAGGTGAAGAAAGCAAGATTGTCAGTCACCCCACATATGTGGCATTGAACACACTCAACATCACATGATACATCATAATGAGGCACAAGTACATGATGTGTGCAGTTCCGTACGGATATGTATGGCACATACATGGCCAATATCTAACATCACAGTCCAACAAGTGGCATCAATAAGTCCCAGGTCATGCCATCGGATACCATGAGGCCGTGTCCCAGTACCCATCTCCTGCTGCCAAATAACAAACACACGCCACAGTGACATGTGAGGACTGATGTGCCCCAGGCATCACAGCTCAACGACAGGTAGATTCCCAGGGACCCTGTATTGCCACATGGACACTGGCATGACATGGTGTATCATGTATACACCACAGCAAAACAACCATGAGCCCCACAGGTAGTGGTCCGTGTTGCCTCGGCAGGACAGACATGGACGTCTGTGACACACACACGCACAACATCAAAGTCCATGCACAAACAACGTGGATGTGGAGACTGCCTCCCATTGTGCACATGAAATCAGAGACATTGTAATCACAACATGCACACAGACTGTGGAGGACCATCAACATTGTGCCAATGGGTCACCCTGGGTTGAACATAACGTCCCACATGGGACTCAGGGGGTATGTGACATGACATACACATACACCACCGTGAACTGTGACCATGCCACATGCACAGATATGAACAGTTGCACATCACAGTGGTCATGTACACGAAACACCAAGGATTCTGTCCCCATAAACACGTGCACAGCCTGGGGGTGGCTGCCCCCAAGTGACACCCACAGAACAACATGTTCACCCCCATACACGGAATAGGTAATGCAGCCTTACATGCCCTAGGATACAGTTTGGACAGGCTGTGGTGTTGTAGGTGTGCCCCTCACTGCCTGGGAAGTATATGTGGCTGGCATATGTTCACCTGTGACAGGCATGGTGACATATGCCAGTGACTTGTACAGGGATGCGTTGGACAGCAATGGACCGATCAGTGCGCACACATTGGCCATTGCATTCAATGTGCGCTGGTACGCGTTGTATTGGCAATACGCCTTGGACAGCAATGGACCGATCAGTGCGCACACATTGGCCATTGCATTCAATGTGCGCTGGTACGCGTTGTATTGGCAATACGCCTTGGACAGCAATGGACCGATCAGTGCGCACACATTGGCCATTGCATTCAATGTGCGCTGGTACGCGTTGTATTGGCAATACGCCTTGGACAGCAATGGACCGATCAGTGCGCACACATTGGCCATTGCATTCAATGTGTGCGGGTACGCGTTGTATCCTATGTACGCGTTGAACAGCAATGGTCCGATCGGTGTGCCCGGCCGGCCCATTGCATTCAATGTGTGCGGGTACGCGTTGTATCCTATGTACGCGTTGAACAGCAATGGTCCGATCGGTGTGCCCGGCCGGCCCATTGCATTCAATGTGTGCTTGGTACGCGTTGTATCCTATGTACGCGTTGAACAGCAATGGTCCGATCGGTGTGCCCGGCCGGCCCATTGCATTCAATGTGTGCGGGTACGCGTTGTATCCTATGTACGCGTTGAACAGCAATGGTCCGATCGGTGTGCCCGGCCGGCCCATTGCATTCAATGTGTGCGGGTACGCGTTGTATCCTATGTACGCGTTGAACAGCAATGGTCCGATCGGTGTGCCCGGCCGGCCCATTGCATTCAATGTGTGCGGGTACGCGTTGTATCCTATGTACGCGTTGAACAGCAATGGTCCGATCGGTGTGCCCGGCCGGCCCATTGCATTCAATGTGTGCGGGTACGCGTTGTATCCTATGTACGCGTTGAACAGCAATGGTCCGATCGGTGTGCCCGGCCGGCCCATTGCATTCAATGTGTGCGGGTACGCGTTGTATCCTATGTACGCGTCCAACAGCAATGGTCCGATCGGTGCGCACCCATTGGCTATGGCCTGGCCTGGCAACGGACGCGTTTTCAAAATTTGAACGAGTCTGATGCTGTAAATTCAGTTGGTCACCCACAACAATGTTGCAATTTCATGGGTGTCACGAAGTTGAACATTTGAAGGATGCTGGGGGCGTGTGTAAGTGGTGCAATTCCATGGATTGGCCAGATTCAGATGATGCAAACGACTTGGACCTATCACTTTGGACACATGGGACAGTATCTGCCTCTGCAGCACACATATAATGCTGGCTGTTCCCCTGAGAGCTCACTTGCCTGCACTACATGCTCCAGGACGACATCTGCCACTACACTGCTGCTGTATCTGCACCCTCTGGACCCTGCAATGGCACGTACTGTGGAGAGAGCCCCAGCCTTCAGCACTGAGGAGAACCAGGCCCTGCTGGATGGCCTCCTTCCACAGTACAGCAAGCTGTATGGGAAAGCAGGGGAGCAGGTGAGTGTTCTGTCCACTGCCTTTCTAAATGTGCATGTTGTCTGACTAACAAGGCTAACAGTCTGCACGCCACTGGCTAGCAGGCTCACTGAGTAGTTGTCACCCCCATAGTGTGTAGTTACATGCACTGGACAGGTATAGTGCAGTGACAGTGCATTTAAACTAGGTTTTACTTCCCAGGCAATGATACCATGTAGTAACTGCTGGCATACTGTCCATAGCCATCGTTGCACTGCCTGTGTACATCATGTGCCCCTGTGATTGAGACATGTATATCCAACTGTGTAATGCACGGATATGTTGCATGTGTAGTAATGGCATTCTCACTTTGTTATCCTCACAGGTTGATGCCCACCAGAAGCAGAAGATATGGCTGACCATCGTCCGGGCAGTGAGATCCGTGGGGGTCTACAAGCGCCGGATCCGCAACTGCCAGAAGAGGTGGCAGGACCTTCGGGGCTGGACCCGGAGGATCGCACGGGTCCAGCTGAAGCTGTCGCCTCCTCGCAGGAGGGGCGGACACCGGACCCTGACCCCCCACATGCTGAGGATCCTGGCGGTGGTCTTCCCTGATCTGGATGGGCAGCTGAAGGCCAGAGAGCAGCAAGGAGGGGGTGAGTCCATGTCTGCATTGTGAACTATGTCTGCCATGCTATGTGCCCTCCTCTGGCCTGGTTAAACTCCCACAGTACATCAGTCTTGTGGTCCAGGACCCATGTCCCTCTATTGTGCACTGCCCACTCCTCATCTGATACCCAGGTGTGGCCCTTACAGTCAGGGTATTGTGTCACTTGGGTACTGTGTCCTTGCAGTTTGCTTGACTCAAGGTGGGGGACAGCATCTGTTTCCCTGACTCTGTGGTGGGCATCATGGGTGGGTCCATTGCTTACACATTGCCTGTGTTCTGACATGTGTTCTGCGTGTCATTTTGATATGTGGCCCAATTGCTGAGCTGATCCACCACATGTGCCTGGGGTATCTGGCACACACCCATGCTGCGGGTGGGAACAATGTTTGGGCCCCAGGAGTGTGTATATAACGTGTGTCACACATACTTAGCCAGCTGCCTACTGTCCAGGGCTCATCCCTCATTCATGTGGGACAGGACAGTCATGCCTACTCCAGGCCATGCAATACACTCTGTACTCACACTGCCGTGTATCAGCTGACACGTTTTGCTCAGTGATTTGTCCCCTCAGGTGTCTGCCTCTGTGTCAGTGTGCTGTGGCTTCGTAGTCAGGTCTGCTGGGGTGTTCCTCGGTTGGGGCTCCGCATGCCACCGGAGATGTGACCATAGGAGATGATACATGTGTGACACATAGGTGTTTGATCACCTGACCGTGCAGACTGGGGTATGCGAATATGAGGTTCAGGCAGCTGTTTCCCATTCACAGCAGATTGTGATGTGCTCAGGTGCAGAGGGTAGTGTTACAGGTCTCCCATATGTACAATGGGTATGACCTGGACAGATGAGGGTACAGATGATGTGGTGTGTGGGGGATGTACATGTGCACTTGTTCAGCTCCAGGACTTGCATTCCCCATGATCTACTATTGTGACACAGTGCAGAGTGTTGTTGTCTGGCTGCCCTGCCCATGTGACTGGAGACAGTGATGTATGACTTAGCAGGCATGGCTGTGCCATGGCATGTGACTTCCTATTAGTGATCCTGCAGGGGAGTGACATGTGCTACATGCACACCATTGTGGCAATGGCTATCAGGACATGGGTGCATCATGGTGTCTGTCGCTGGTATGCATCACATGCATTTCCTATTTGACTCTGGGCATCCCTTTCATCCGGACACCTGCACTGACTCAGTGGCAAGAGTTGTGATGTGTGCATGTCCACATGCTTCACCGGGTTCACTGCACTGTCCAAATACTGTGTAGGTGGTGCATGTGTCCACACTGGGGTATTGCCATCCCACAGACACCAGACAGATGGGTGCAAGGCCAGGTGGGATGTGAGTGCCATGGTTGACCATCAGACTGACAATTGACTTCTCCTGTTCTGTTTGTGCAGTTTTAGCAATGTTCAACTAAGGATGCCAGGGCTTGCTCTGTAATGTGCTGTACTTACTGTGGTGTGTGCGTTCGGTGCAGGTGACTGATGTCTGTCTGTTTCCCTATTGATTGCAGATACATCCACGGCCACAGGAGGGGACAGCTCCACGGACCAGGAGGAGCCGCAGAGCCAGACTGGGTCAGCAGCCGAGGAGTGGTCGGAGGGACCCAGTGGCACGGAGGGCGAGGGGAGCCACACCGAGGAGTCCTCAGCACCATCCACCTCAGCTGAGGACCAGAGCAACTCGGACGATGACTCCCTTATGGAGGCGGGTGTCAGCAGCCACCACACCCCAGCTAGTGTTGCTGTCCCCGCCACCACACCACCACCACCACCGCCCTCCCGTTGGCTCCCATTCCCGAGGTCCGTGGAGGCTCCCATGTTCGGGAGCGTGTCTCCTTCGGGCCAGGCACCGCACCCCCTGCCCCTGTGTCCCCTGCTGCCCTGAGTGAGGAGTCTGTGTACCTCCTCCGCCAGCTCCATGTAGGACAGACAGCGATGCTGAGTGTCCTCCATGCACACACCAGTCTGTTGACTCAGCTGGTGTCATTCATGGAGGGCATCTCATCGGGCATGTCTGACCTACAGAGGGGCAATAGGTCCATGGACTCCTCCCTGACGGCAGCAGTGTCCCTCCTCCGACAGTCCCTCACCCCTCCTGCCTCTGCCCCATCCACACTCCCCAGCACCTTACCCGTCCCAAGCACACACACACTGGCACAGGCACACACCAGCACAGACACATGCAGCACACGGACACACACGCCACAAACAAGACGCACACGCACGCACCGTCAGGGGACTGCAACCACACTCACAGGGGATGGGGCACAGGCACAAACACACGCATCCACAAGCACTGCGCAGTCCTCAGTTGCCTCTCCCTCCAAAGACCCCTCCCTTGCCTCACCTGCAACCCCAAACACACAGCGGCTCTTCCTCTGTGACCTTGGCCTCTTCCCCTCCGACCCAGCTGATCCAGCATTCAGGGGGAAGAGGAAGCCCACCCACACGGAGCGGAGTGCCCCTGGCCCCCGGACACCATCCCCCAGGCGCAGACCGACTGAGGCCCCCACCCGCAAGTCCCCCCGGTCCCGGAAGAGCAAGACCCCGCCGCCGCCCTGCAGCTCAGGCACCAAGTCTCCTTCCTCCATCCCTCAGGCCCCCACTCCACAGGTGCCCCCACCACACCCTGCCCCAGGTTCCCCCACCCACAGATACACCATCCCCAGAAGGGTCAGGCCTTCTCCCCTGCCACTTGCTCTTCCGGCCCCACACCCCCGCTGCGCTTGTCTGTACCACTGATGTGGTGAGGGTGTCCTCCCCCTCTGTCCTGCCCACCTTACCTGATCCCCATTCTCCTCCCCTGGAGGTGGGCACTGCAGTGGAGTCCACTATCACCCTGTCTGACTTGGGCGCTGCAGTGGCGGACCTGTCCACTCCATCTGCAGGGTCCACTGCAGTTGTGCCGGCACCCACAACATCTGAGTCATGCCCCCCAGTTGTGCCGGCACACACCATGTCAGACACCTCCACTGCAGTTGTCAGTGGCTCTCCAGCACCCACCACCCCTTCCCTGCCTCCTCCTGGTGAGCCCTGATCCTGTCCCTGCGGTGCCTGGCCTGCCCCCCGTATGCCCCTCCTAGGGGATTGTCCCCGGTTGTGATCAGTGCAGGCATGCGTAGGGTGACATCTGCCACTGTCACCCTGTATAGACTTCCTTGATGGACTGGCCATTGGCCTTTGTTGATACCTTGCAGTTCTTCCAAGTTTTGAACCCACATGCTAAATAAAGCAACTTTCTGTTCTCTAGTGGTTTTGCTTCTGATGTACATGATGTTGATGATGCTAACCGTGCCCTTGCTGCAGTGATGGTGATTTTTGGACTCATGAAAATGAAGTGTTACTGTGCATGAACCCATGTGTTCCAGGGGGACAGTGTCCTATCCTGTGGTGAATCCATGTCGTCCTTAGCAGCATCTGAGGGTGTAATGTATTCAATATTTGGCAATGGGATTTCCTACTTACATTAGCAATGTCACATCTGTGGGTTCCACCCATGCACATCTGTTGTGTTTGCCATTGTTCAATTAGTCTAGTTCCCTGACCGTGTGGCCATCACCACTGGACATGCAGGTTTGGGCATCAATGGGGAAGGACTCTTCTGTGTTGTCAGTGCAACTTGCTATACATGTGTGTTGGATCTGTGCTGTTGATTTCGTTGACATTCCCATGACCAGGCTGATGTGACGGGAGCCTTCATTTGGTGCTAATTGTTGACTGTGTGACCAAGTGTTCTGCTGACATGATGGAGCCCTACTGATGCGACATATGGCACAGCTTTCCTCACACAGGAGTGGAGTCCCCTCATGGCAGTGTGTACTCCTGTGACATCTCGTGCGCCCAAGGTGTGTGTTGTATGAGCATGTGTGTGTGTTCACTTCCATGTTGCTGTGCATGCTGGGATCCCTAGTGATGTTCCTGTTTGTGATGCTTGCTGAGTTGAGCTATGTTCCCCCAAAGTCTTCTCCCTGGGTTCTCTGTGATGTGGGTGCATGGCACATTACTGGTCATCAGGGTGTCACCCATAGGTGTGTTTGCTGTCAGGGCTGAGTTTGTGGGCAGACGCTGATGTGTCACAGTCCGGATTCCCCTTTGCACTTGTTGTTTACACCTGTCATGTGATTTCTGGTTTGTGTTAGCTTTCATTGGTTGTGACACGTTGTGTGTGTGACTGCTGGCACTCCTCAGGGCTGCAATGTTGGTAGTTGTCTATGTGTGTTCTTTGTGGGTGACCTTGGCTTCTTCATAGGTGTGTGACTGTGGCTGGGATCCCATTGGTTGGTGTGGTATTGCCGTCATGTCCATGTACAGCGTAGTGTGCAGTGTGTCAGACATTCAGGAGTCTGGTAGAGTGGCCATGTGTGATGTGTTCCTGCACCTTGGTTCCCACCACCCCCCTGGGATTGTCATGGGTGCATGTGCAATGTCACCAGTGCATGTGAGCTTCACTGCTGCACATTGTTGGAGGTCGAGGTGTGTGGTGTTGAGTGTGTGCAGATGAGAGTTGTTGCCCGGCTAGACCCCTGCCTCCATGTTGGCCTTGGCTGACAGGCCGTGCTGGTTGATTTGTGCTTGTGTAGGTGTGATGGTAGTTTGTGGCTCAGGACACATGACTGTGTTTCACAGTGTGAACGACATCTAGCTTTGTCATCACAGTGGGATTGTAATGCAGCCCAGGGTCACCACATTGTGGGGGCCCTGGGTGTGGTGCTGTGGTGTCTGTGTGTCTTGCTGTGTCAGTTGCTGTTCCTACATGCTTGTGTGACATGTGTGATTTGTGCTCCCTCTCATCTGACAATGCCTGATTGCCCACATAGGGGATTTGGATCCATGAGTTACCTTCGTGTGGCACTGTATGCACGTCTGTGTAATTGGTATTCAGGCCTCCTCATGTGTTGTGTGTTTGCCTGGGGACACTGGTACCCCCCTCAACTGTTGTGTTTGATGTGCAGTGTGGGTCTGCCTGTTTGTGTTTGTGCATCTGCACCACTGCATTGGCATATCTTTAGTGTGCCATTGGCTGTATGTTGTTTGGTGTGTTTGCCCTGCTGTCCCTGGGACTCCTAGGTCATCAGTCAGCACAATGATCATTGTGTGTGTGTCCCATTGCTGCCATGGTATGGTATCTGTTCACCTCCCTTCTACAGTCTCCACTGGGTATCTGAATTTGTGTGCCCATTGGTGCAAATATGTGGGTCTGCATTCTGATGGTCACTTCTGTCATTGAGTCATTGATGAATGTTGACAGTGTCAGCCCCCATGGGTGATGTTTGTCTGCACATGGCCAAAGGTATGTCTTGTTTGCACTGCACTGTTTGCCTCCCCCATTCTATGTTGCTATGGGACACAAGCACTACTTTGTCACTGATGTGTTTGTTGTTCTGTGACCAGGAATAATCCATGCAGTTTGGCAGTTGCAGCTTATTCTTTGTCAACACATACAATTTGGTCACTGTGATGATGGGGGTTTGGACCCCATTGCCACAATGTTCAATTTGTGCTTCGGCTATGGACCCCACACTCACATTTTGGTCACTGTGATGATGGGGGTTTGGACCCCATTGCCACAATGTTCAATATGTGCTTCAGCTATGGACCCCACACTCACATTTTGGTCACTGTGATGATGGGGGTCTGGATCCCATTGCCACATTGGTCATGGCCTGCTTGCATTGTGGGTGTCACACACATTTATGTGTGGCACTTGTGATAGGGGGTCACATTGTATGTCCACAGTCCTGTTCAGTGTTGTAGGCATTTGACACAGTCTACACACGCTTGTCATGGTGTTGGGGGGTGTCTTTGTGTTGCATTCTTTCTGCTGGTGTGTGCTTCTTGTGGCATGTATTTGCCATCCTGTGAGTGGGGGTGGTAGTAGTAGGCATCCAGCCCCCCCTGGGTAGAGGTGGTAGTAGTGGTAGGCACCTGGCACCCCCTGAGTAGAGGTGGTAGTAGTGGTAGGCACCTGGCACCCCCTGGGTAGAGGTGGTAGTAGTGGTAGGCACCTGGCACCCCCTGGGTAGAGGTGGTAGTGGTGACAGGCATCCAGCCCCCCATGGGTAGAGGTGGCAGTAGTGGTAGGCACCTGGCACCCCCTGGGTAGAGGTGGTAGTAGTGGTAGGCACCTGGCACCCCCTGGGTAGAGGTTGTAGTAGTGGTAGGCACCTGGCACCCCCTGGGTAGAGGTGGTAGTAGTGGTAGGCACCAGGCACCCGCCTGGGTAGAGGTGGTAGTGGTGACAGGCATCCAGCCCCCCATGGGAAGAGGTGGCAGTAGTGGTAGGCACCTGGCACCCCCATGGGTAGAGGTGGTAGTAGTGGTAGGCACCTGGCACCCCCTGGGTTGAGGTGGTAGTAGTGGTAGGCACCTGGCACCCCCTGGGTAGAGGTGGCAGTAGTGGTAGGCACGTGGCACCCCCATGGGTAGAGGTGGCAGTAGTGGTAGGCACCTGGCACCCCCCTGGGTAGAGGTGGTAGTAGTGACAGGCATCCAGCCCCCATGGGTAGAGGTGGTAGTAGTGACAGGCATCCAGCCCCCCATGGGTAGAGGTGGTAGTAGTGGTAGGCACCTGGCACCCCCATGGGTAGAGGTGGTAGTAGTGGTAGACACCTGGCACCCCCTGGGTAGAGGTGGCAGTGGTGGTAGGCACCTGGCACCCCCTGGGTAAGGTGGTAGTAGTGACAGGCATCCGGGCCCCTATGTGTATATGTGGCATTGGTGATGGGCATCCCGCCCCTATGGTGCTGCTGTTTCTGGAGTAAGTAATTTCTGCATCCCTGTGTGTGTGTGTGATATGTCGGGTACATGTAGTTTGTGTTTGTGGTTGGTGTCTGACCTACCTTCTGCGCCGTACGCGTCCGTGCCTGTTCCGGTAGTAGATATAGAATATTGGTAGGATCGGAACGATGGGATTCATTGTTGGTTCGTCTCGTTCGTCTTCTTCGTTGCTTCGCCTCGTCCTCGTCGCTGCCGTGTTCGTCTCGTAGCCGTGGATCGTATTGTGGCGCGAATCAGAGCTTATGTGCGCCTCTCCCGGATGCTTTGACGTGCCGTGCGTAGCGACGGGTTCGGCGCGTACGGGAAGCGCATCGTACTTGTCCGGCCGGACGGGGCTGCTTTTTGGCTTCCGGGCGACTTGTATCTGCGTTTACGGATCCGGCTCGGTCGGGGATCAGGACCTGGATTGGGTGAGTACGACTCGGTCAGAATCTGTGCTGTTGTGCGCATCGTACTTGTTCGTTCGGATTCATGTGCGAATCGGTCGGGAAACAGGCATTCGCATGGCTTTTTTCCCGACCGAATGGCGTTGGGTGCGTCTCCGACCGAGATCGGAATCGACCCCAGAGTAGAGCAATCCCTAAGTAAAATCGGCCCAAAACTAAGTAAACAAACTAAAACTATGTACGAATACCTGCAACATAAGACTTGATTATATTCAAACACCCAAGGTCTAGAATACCTAGACATGATTGCTAAATCAATACTTTAAACTAAACAAAATACTAAACATCGTAAAAATCTTACAAATATAACACATATAAACAACATATTTCTCCTTTTTTATTATTAATAAATATAATTGTCATAAAATTTACAACAGAGCACAAAATTATATGAAATAATATAATTATTAATAAAAAAAAGAAAGAAATATGTTGTTTATATGTGTTATATTTGTAAGAGCCAATAAAAAAAGATACGTTTCCCACCCATAGTAATAAAAAAAAAATACTTACAGTTATGTAGCAGTAGAATATCCTCAAAAATGATAAAATCCAGAGCAAACTAATTAAATCCGAATCCATTGGATAACAAAGCCCAAAAAAAATGCAAAAATACAACTGTATAAAAAAAGTCTGCAAACCTCTTAATGACAAAACCCAAAAATAGTTTAGAAAAAATGCTCCAACAAACCGGGAAAAAAAAGAAATGTAAAGTAACTTGTTATCAATCAAGAAGAAATAGTTTCCTTTATTTAAAAAAAAAAGAATGCGGCGGCAACTCCATCCGTTCACCAAAGACAAAACCTGTGAATAAAAAAGAAAACCATACCCGCCCACAATACAAATACAAACCCACAAGCATTAATATCAACATTAAAGACATAATGATACATTTAATAAACACATAACTAACACTGCATAACATTCTAATTATATCCAACACTACGTCAAACACATAAAACACTAAACTACCAAAACAACACCTAACTACACCAAAAACGATCAAATAACGCCCTAGCAAATCTATTTACACTACTACTACCTTACCCCTACCCTAAAACTAACTTAAAAGTATATCGAATTAAACTTACCTGAACGGACGAAACGCAGCTCGCAACCGCGAGTCTCCGTCTTCCAAAATGACCTAAAAATGAAACCGATAGACAGAAAAGTGAGGAAAAAGGAAGAAAAATGGCAGCGTAATTAAAATAAAAAAAAGACTAAGGGGCCGATTATGATGGCGGGCGGACTTTGTCCGCCCGCCATCGCCCCGGTAAATGGGACCGCCTGCTATGTGTGCGGCGGTCCCGCACATGTGATTAGGATGCCACCGCCACGGTGGCGGTGGCATCCCCATTTCCAGCATTGTGGCGGGCGGTGCTCACAGCACCGCCCGCCACAGTGCTGGAAATGCATGTTGTGCATCTGCATGCACAACGTGACAGGCACCGCGCGGTGCCTGCCACCTTGTGCATGCCGATGCAGGGGGTACCATAGGTACCCCCATGTGCAGCCCCCACCCCCAACACCCTGGGGGCCCGCAATGGGCCCCCAACAGCAAAGACCGCAAGCCTTTCCATGGCGGCGACGCCACCATGGAAAGGCTCATCTCCGCCGGCATCATAATATGGATGGCGGTGTCTTGCAGACACCGCCACCATATTAAACCCTTTTCCGGCCGGTCGACTGTTCGGCCGGGCGGAAAACATGCGGACGGTCTTACCGTCTGCCGGGCTCCCCTCCGCCATGGTAATATGGTGGGGGGTAATTTGTTGGCGGACGGGCGATTATGGCGGGCGGATCGCCACCGCCATGCGGGCGGTGGCGATCCGCCCGACATCGTAATCGACCCCTAAGTCCCCATAGACAACAATGGAAAATATTGAAAAAAATGTTAAAAATTATATGTATAAATTTATTACTTGCAATGTTTTTCCCAATCTTTATAAAATATATGTAAAAAATTGTAAAATATACATTAACTATTATATTATCCAAAAAAGCAAAAATATTATATTTAATGCATATTAAAATATATGTTTATTTCAGACACTGTAAATGTACAACAAATATAAAAATGTGATACAAAATATATGTGTGGTACAAAATATTTCTGTTAAAAACATTGTAAATTATTCAACATATTAAATATTATTTTATTAAAAATAATATTAAATATACTAAATAATAAATCATAGAAAATATAACCTTGTCAAATATATATTATACAATTTTTCAAAAATCATAAAATTATATAAAATGTATTAGAAAAATGTAAAAAAAATGTATACACAAGTTTTCTTTTTTGTACTAAAAAATAATAAACAATACAAAAGAAACTGTTTATAACTAAAGAACTGAACATGTTTTACTTTACTACTACATGACTATGCTACCAAAAAATGTACTACTTTTCAAAACTGTAAAAAAGGAATTTATATGTATAAATATATAATTCATTTAACATTTATACATGAAAAATGAATGTTATAAATATATTATATTTTATAATAAAATATGAATAACATCAGAATTTATGATTTATGTTTTTAATATTTTAATACATTTTATAACAAAAGCCAATGAAAAGAATGTAATTGTGAATAAAAATATACGTGTTTGCATAAACAAATGTTGCCAATAAAAACTAACATACATCTATTCACATATTTCAATATACATATAAACTGTACAAAAAATTATACATCATAAATAATAAATAATTACTATTACTAAATTCCAAATAAACTAAAATCTGAGAAAAAGCTGAATAATACCCCCCAAAAATGACTATCCCAACTACAAAAATAACTATACTCAGCAAAACTGCTGGATAATAAACCATAATAATTTAGTATTCCAACTTCAAATCCAAGTAAACTCAGAGAAAGTGGTGGATAATAAATCAAAATATTTTACTATTCCAACTCCAAATCCAAATAAACTCAGGGAAAGTGCCTGATAGTAAACCATAATAATTTACTATTCCAACTCCAAATCCACGTAAACTCAGGGAAAGCGCTGGATAGTAAACCATAATAATTTACTATTCCAACTCCAAATCCAGGTAAACTCAAGGAAAGTGCTGGATAATAAATCAAAATAACTTACTATTCCAACTCCAAATACAACTAAACTCAGGGAAATTGCTGGATATTAAACCATAATAATTTACTATTCCAACTCCAAATCCAAGTAAACTCAGGGAAAGTGCTGGATAGTAAACCATAATAATTTACGATTCCAACTCCAAATACAACTAAACTCAGGGAAAGTGATGGATAATAAATCAAAATAATTTACTATTCCAACTCCAAATCCAAATAAACTCAGGGAAAGTGCTGGATAGTGAACCATAATAATTCACCATTCCAACTACAAATCCAACTAAACTCAAGGAAAGTACTGAATAACCCCCCATTTTAATTTTTCTAACTACCAAAAATGTATTATTACCTAAGATGCAGATATTTTCTTTTCTTTTTTTAAAAGAAAATGTAATACTATTTTTAAATTTAAAAAGTTATATTTTTTACTAATTAAAATGATTAACAATAATGTTAAATATTATAAATAATTTTTTTAATTATTCACTACATTTTATAAAAAAGAATATTTAAAAATACAACCTATGAAAATAAATTTAAAAATATTTTTAAAAAGTAAAATATGAAAAAACACTTGTCACAACCAAAATAAATATTTAAAACTACATTATAAATTACAAATAAACATACTTATTTTATAATCCAATATTAAACCCTTTGTAAACTCATTTTACACTAAAAAATATTTGAAAACGATATTGTAGTTCTAATATAAAATTTTAAATAAATAACTTCAAGAAAGGGCTGGAGCTGAACAGATGGTACTACAATGGTTCACCTCTTTTCTACAGAACCGCACCCAAAGTATAAAAATCAAAATCTTCTCATCGGACCCACTCCCAGTTAGCAGGGGTGTCCCCCAAGGATCAGTACTCTCCCCGCAACTTTTCAACATATACATGGAACCCCTCACCACCATACTCAAAAAATCCAACATTCCCTTCCACGTCTATGCAGATGATACCCAGATCTATCTGGAAACCTCCTCCATTGAAGACATTCAGAGACTGAATGGCACTCTAAGAGAAGTTCAACACTGGCTATCACGCAACCACCTAAAACTCAATCAAGACAAGACAGCAATCCTCCTAATCTCCAATGATGAGAAAAAAAAAAAAATCTCAGAATGGCTAAAAGCGATGGATGCGCTCAACTACAACCTTACCTTAGCCGACTCTGCAAAATCGCTAGGAATCACCCTGGACCCCAAATTAGACATGAACAAACACATCAAGAACACCGCAAAGAACGCCTTCCTCAGCCTGAAACTACTCAACAAAATAAAACCCTTCATCCCTCAGAACAACCTCAAACAAGCTACTCAATCCCTGGTGCTATCCAGACTGGACTACAGGATTGCAACCCTCACAGGATCAGCTAAATCTCACCTAGCTCCCCTCAGATCAACTCTGAACGCAGCAGCCAGAATGGTCACCGGAGTAAAGAAATATGAACACATCTCCCCTGCGCTCCGAGAGCTCAAACCTCTCCCAATCGAAATGCGGGCCAACTTCAGAACCGCCTGCCTCACGCACAAAGCGCTGCACACGGGCAAACCCGCCTACCTGACCGCCAAACTCCAGAAGGCCGGTCAGACAAGAAGCCTAAGGAGTACCAACACCCTACTCCTTATCCCTCCGAGAACTCGCAAACAAAAAACCGCATCCCGATCCTTCGCAGGAAATGCTCCCAAAATCTGGAACTCCATACCAGTCCACATCAGGACCAGCAACCTCCTACCTACAATTCAAAAGGCAGCTCAAAGAACTCTTCCTCAACCAATCTCTCCCGGATGGATAACTACAACCTAACCATCGAAGCAGGCCCACATCAGCTCACAAGACACTTTGACATTAAGAACTCTACCTCACTATCCCCTATACTGCCCCCCCCCGGGCCATTCCCGTAACGAGTCGCTGTGCTCTCTCTGACGACAAGGCCGTGTACATACTATTGTGATAACATACCCTGCGAGTGACGTTGTGCGCTCTACGACGATATTATTGTGATATGTCTGGAGCCATTGTACATACTAGTATGTCTATGTATCTTACGAGTGATCATGATGTAAAGCGCTCCAATACCTTCGGGTCTGGCCAGCGCTATATAAAACTCTTAAATAAATAATAATAATAAATAATAACTATTAATACAATTTTTAAATAAATTGTTCAAGTTTTTTCAAATTAATGAAATTTTTTCACACAATTTACATCAAACATTTCGCAAACAAAACAATTTCGAATTTTACAAAAATTTAACATTTATACATTTATATTAATAATTATATATTTTTTAATTTATTAATTTAAATTAATTTTTTTAACCAACATTCTTAAATTACTCTCACCCATATCCCCGATAAACCCAACATCCCGCTCCGAAAAATTATTTTAAAACCCCAAAAATACAATTATTTAAACATAAAAAAATAATTTAAACATTATAAAATTACTAATACCAAAGTACAAAAAAAAAAAAAAAAGAGCATTATAAAAAATAAAAACCAGAAAATCGATATTATTTACATCAGTATTTTTGCCATCGATATTTACAAATTCGATACTTCTATATAACAATAAAATCGATATTTTTAAAAATGAAAAAACTTACCTCGATATTTTCCACCATCGATATTTGTGACTCGATATTTTTGCAATTCGATATTTTTCCGTCGATATTCTGGCTCTTCACCGTTATTTTACTGCTACATGAATATGAATATGTTCTTGAACTTTAACTAAAAACTGTACTAAAATTGTATCTGATTTCGAACTGGACACTGACCTGGGTTGTTGGGGGACAAGCACCATATTCTGCTCAAGTGAAGGGAGCAGCTGCGGTTTTGTCAGTCTGCTTACACGAGGAGCTTGTACACGGCGGCCATTTTTCCTCTTCAGGGACAACTAGAGCGGTCATCTTTGAGAGTGCGCGCTCTAGCTTCCCGGGCCTCACGCATGCATTTAAGCAGGGACACTGCGCAGACGCGTGCAGCAGGCGTGCTGATGGCACACCAAAGGCAAGCCTGTCAGCGCCCGTTTGTGCCCGTCTGTGCCTGTCAGCGTCCCGGAAGCGTCCAGCGCCAGCCACTATGTCGGAGCAACCATAAACGCCCTTCTCAACTTCATGATCTGGCCTCAACTCCAAGATGTATGCCTTTTTACCCCTATACTCTATATCTCTCAGAGAATAAGTGTACATCCTGTGACTTTGACATTAATCATAGGGAGCAATCCTCTTTCATCAATTTGAGCTGAACCCCCCTTTTAAAGCAGCTCTGATCAATTCCCACTCCCTCCCAAAACATGCTAATAACATTCATGACTTACTATGTGATGAATACTGTGATGCTCTGTTTGTAACGGAGACTTGGCTTACAGATTCCTCTGGCCCCGATATCTGGTCAGCAGTTCCTAAAGGATTTAAAATTGTAAGAAAAGAGACAAGGGCAGAGGGGGAGGACCTGCTATTATTTTTAAGGAATGCTGTACTTTGACCCAGCTGCCCCATATGGAATTAGAAGGGGCTGAGATATTAGGGTTTACTCTCTCTCTCATCCAAGCAATTTATATCTGGGGCACTTATCTATAGACCTCCTGGTCCCTCTGGAGGGTTTGTATCCTCTCTATGTGAAGTCTTCTCCCCTCTGACACTCAGATACCCACACTGTATCCTGTTGGGGGATTTTAACTTACAGGTGGATTGCGAATCTGCTAAAGAAAGCTCAAAACCTCGGGAGAACTTAGCGGCTATGGGACTTACTCAAAGAATTCTTGCCCCCACTCACCTGGCAGGCCATATGTTAGACCAAATCTTCACTTCTCTACCTCTTGAAGTTGATTCTCCCATTCCACTGGTTTGGACTGACCATTATTTGCTCAGGTTTAGATGGGCAAAGCTTAGTAACATCTCTCTTAACAAAGGCAACTTATCCCGTAGGGTAAGAGCCTTTCATAAAATCAAACTGGAAATATTAGGCAATTGACTTGAAGTGGGTAAGCCCTCTCTTATCGGCAATATCAATGAGGATGTATGTCAGATTGATAGTTGGATTGAGTCCGTCAGCCTAGCCTTAGCACCAGAAAGTAGCACCCAACAACATTGCACCAAAGTGCCCAGCCCTTGGTACACCCTTTCCCTCAAAAGAACAGAGCTAGTCTGTAAATGCAAAGAGAGGTTTTGGAGGGCAAGCTACTGCCAAAAAGCAAAAGCAGATTATAAAGCAGAACTAGGGATGTAATATAGAGAAATCAAATTAGCAAAAAAAGCCTACTTTGAGTCCAAAATTTTAAAGGCTGGTAACCACTCCAGAGAAATTTTTAAAATTATTAAATCTTTTTCCTCGCCTGAAGTAGGCTCCAATCAGAAACTTCCATCCATGGAATGGTGGAAGGCACTCGCCCTTTTCTTCCAAGAAAACATAGACACTATTCAGGCCAGCCTCCCACCTCCCAGAGCTGGAGGTGATATATTGAGCTCTGGCATTGAAGCAGTTGCCCAAAATGAGATAGGAAATTTGGCAGAGTCTGGCCATGATCTTTCCCTTTCTATTTCGATCACTAAAGATGAAGCTTGCTCTCTGAATTCTTTCTCTCCTATCTCTCTGGATGATTCCCTGCTAGCCTTAAATCGCCTAAAATCAGGCTCCCTGTTGGACACGGCCCCCTCTTTTATTCTTGCTCAGGGGGCAGAGGCTATTAACCCGTTGGTGAATCAGCTACTGAATATTTCTCTCTCGTCAGCCACTGTACCTACAAAATGGAAACAAGCGAAAGTTATCCCGTTGCTTAAAAAAATCCAGGCAGACCCCTCTGACCCAACCAACTACAGGCCGATCTCCCTCCTACCCGCCTTTTCTAAGGTGCTGGAGAAACATGTAAACCATCAGATATCATCATATCTTGAAAGGAATAGCCTACTGCATGCCAGCCAATCAGGCTTTTGCCCTAATTACAGTACCAAACCAGCGCTGCTGGAGGTTGTCGATTCCATCCGACTTGGGGCCGATTCCGATTCGGGCCAGAAATCTCTCCGACCGAGCCGGACCCGGAGAGATTTCCGACCGAATCGGACTCTAGCAGTCCGACCGAATGAGTACGATGCGCACGTATGCCATCGGACTCGATTCGGTCGGACTCCCATTGAAGTCAATGGGAGCCAGTCGTACGATGCGTACACGGGCTCCCATTGACTCAATGGGCATGACGCGAACAAGGGCGCCCCCTAGAGCGTGTTCGCGTCGGTGCGGGTCGCGCCGTACATGCACGTGTAAGGGGGACTCATGGGTCCCCCCTGTGTGCGACTCACGTGCCTACGCTTCCAGGGGGACCGACACGGACCCCCAAAGTGCGGCTCCGACAGCTCCTTGGAGCCGGACTGCGCGAGTCGGTCGGAGCGGTTGCGATGCGCATCGTACTTACCCGGCCGGGGAACGTCTCCATTGCGCGGTGCGAGTCGTCCCCGTGCGAGTCGGTCGGAGCGGTCGGGTCCTGCGAACGAGTCGGTCGGAGATTTCGCGAGCGCACGCATCGTACTCGCTCGCCCGGACGCACGTACGATTCGGTCGGGAAATAGGGCTCCGATTCGGATCCGGTAAAGCCGAATCCGATTCGGAGCCCTACCGGCCGAGATCGGAATCGGCCCCTTGGTCTGGAAGTGGATGACAGGGCACTGTTGGTTCTTTTAGATCTATCGGCTGCTTTTGATACGATCTCACACCATATCCTCTTTGCCCATCTCCACTCGATAGGTATTGGGGGGCAGGCTTGGAAGTGGCTGGCATCTTTCCTGGAGGGGTGGGGACTAGAGATATGGTGCCACCCCTACCTGGCCAAATCCCGCAATCTAAGGGTACGAGTTCCTCAGGGCTCTGCCCTGAGCCCGACTCTGTTTAATATTTACCTTACTCCTTTGGCTACCTTGGCAGAATCTATAAGGGCAAACATCGTGTCATATGCAGATGACACCCAGCTGCTGTTCTCGTGAAAGAATAACAAGCCCTGCCCATGCAGTAAAATTCACAATTGCCTTTCGGCGGTGTTTGGGTGGCTGTCCATAAACCAACTTAAATGCAATGCGGGAAAGACAGCTGCTTTTTTTTTGGTTCAGATGCTGAGACACCCTGGAAGTCCTTCTGGCCATCTGACGCCTCCCCCCCCTCTTATCAAAAATCAGGTGGTGAAAAACCTAGGCTTTAAATTTGATGATCAATTGCTATTCCATACCCAAGTAAACTCGGTAGTGGACACCTGTTTTGCTCTCCTTCGACTTCTTCAGAAGTTTCTGTTCTTAGTGTCCTTCGCGGCCAGACAAGTGATTCAAGCTCTGATCGTCTCACGTCTTGACTATGGGAACGGTCTCTATTCAGGCATGCCCAAATACCTGATTGATAGGCTGCAGCTGGTCCAGAATGCAGCGGCCTGAACTATTTTCAAGCTCCCCGTGACTCTCATGTGTTGAGTTTTCTTAAGAGGCTTCATTGGCTGCTGGTAAGGAAGAGGATTATCTTTAAGACTCTGCTTGTGACCCAGAAGGCTCTTTACGGAACTGGCCCAGGCTATCTAAAAAACAGGATTATGTTCTATGCCCCACAGAGAAATCTTCGCTCTGCGAATCTCTGCCTTGCCAGAATTCCACGAATCAGGAAGGCAAGGTCAGGGGGAAAAGCCCTTTCTTTCTTGGGCCCTTCCCTCTGGAACAAACTGCCTTTGATCCTCAGATGTATCAAGGCAACGCCCGTGTTTCAGAAAAAACTGAAAACTTGGCTTTTTTCCAGCCCCTAGTACCTTCTCTTCCCCCAATGACACCCTTCGGCAACAGCGCCAGGACACTCCTAGGAGTATCAGTTGCGCTATATAAATATCCCTACATAGACATAGACATAAGCATTGTCATGGACCCACACACACCATCACATGAAATAGCCAATGAATGTGAATGGCATTACAACCATCCAAATCTCACTACACAGGAGGTCACAGTGCATAGACACCCTGCATACAATGGATCTCGAATTTAAGGGGAGTCCTGGAAGACAACATGGCCAGGACATAGTCTGATTTGTACCTACCTCACACGTTCCATGTGGACAGGACATTGAGAATCAGTCTCAAATGAGACTAATGGCTATTAGGGGAGAGGATGTGGCCTAATGGTTAGGGCAGTCGACCTCAAATCTGGGGAACCAGGTTCGAGTCTCGGCAAGGACGCGCAGCATCCTGTGATTCTGGGCAAATCACTTAATCTCCCCGTGCGTAACAAAAGAAAATGAATGTGTCCTCATGTAACGCAACTGGTGCTTGTGTAAAGCGCTCTGATACCTTAGGGTCAAGTTTGTGCTATATAAAACTCTGTAAAAAAAAAATTGGCACAAACTGGCATCCACATGGGGGAAATTAGTCATTGGAAGTGCTTAACACGATCCACCGAAGGAACAGCAGTTGGCCCATATCTATCAAGTCACATGTTGCAGTTTACACATTGCTCTATGTACATGTGACTAAAGTTACCATCACCTATGTAGAGTCACAATGTCTCCAAGTGTATTGACAAGAAGATTCACTTTGTACAAATCAAATACATATGAATGAAACATACATTTTGTTGAGTTTTGTCAGTTAACACACTTGCACAATGGACTTAGAAATTTAACTAAACTATGAATGCATACAATGTCAAATGCAAGTTTTGGCACTTCACCCCACACTCCTACACAAACACCATGCGGACATTGATACCCAGCCAATGTGGTATACAAAGTCACACAACATCCCAATAGAGTTACCTACTCTAGGAACCATATGCTATCATTTTCATACCAACAGAACTGTACTCACACATATCAAATTACACATGAATAACAGTTAACAGATATGTTTGGACACAGGAATACCAAAAACAAAATAAAAATTGCTTTATTCAGCCTCCAGAGTTTAAGTATGAAAACAAAGGCCAATGGCCAGTCAAAATGTTGTGGGCCAGCAAAGTGTGACCCACCCAAACTTGCCTTCAGTAATGCTGCTGCGGGATACCTCCCCTGGAAGGGGCATCTAGGCAGCATGCCAGGCACCAAAATAAAAAAACTAGGGTGAGCTGGGTTGGTCCTTGGGAGGGCTGGGCTGGTCCTTGGGAGGGCTGGGCTCAGAATTTGGGGGGTTGACTGGGTCAATGGGAGGGCAGGATGTAGGGGGAAGGGGCTGGGCTTTACCATTTTGGGTATCTTATAACCCTGAAGGGTGGTGAAGGGAATAGGCGGGGGCTTTTTGCCTTTTAATTTCTCCCCCGTGGAGGTACTGGGGTAGGATGGGGAAGAAGATCTTCTTGATTTAGGAGGGGGTTGGGCGGTGGCATGAGGGGGTGGTTTCCTTTTCTGGCTTTCTTGATGTTGCTTTTGGGTCTCAATAGGGGGCTGACTAGGTGTTTTGAGGGTGGATGTTGAAGGGTATGGCAGGGGAACAAGGGTCTTCTTTTTAGGTTTGGGAGGGGGTTAGTAAGTTTGGAAAGGGAAGAAGTCAAGGGCAATGAGGAGGAGTTTCTGGGCAGATTGGGTACTGTATGCTGCATCTCTGTGGGTGCTAGTGTGGTGTCTGTTGTGGCTATGTGTGATGGTGTTGTGTATGCCTGCAAGTCAGTGGATGTGGAAGTCAGGGTGTCTTGTGTCTGCTGAGTGTGTGTGTGTCTATCTTTCACCTTATGTCTGTGTGTTTGTGTGCTACATGTGGACTTTGCTGTGGATGCGTGGTCAGGTGTGCGTGTGCTGTGGTCAGGTTTGGGAATAGGGACTGTGGATGGGATAGAGGCAGGAGGTGAGTGGAAAGCTGTATTTGGTGGATCTCTGTAGGAAAGATATGTCTGAGTGAATGCCCTCCATGAAAAATACCATCTGGGTCTGCTGATTGGTATGGACCTGGAAGACATTCAGCACTTCTATCTGACCCACAGAGATCTGTCTCAGGAAGTCCATGTTCTCCACACTCAGGGCAGCAAGGGAGACAGGCAGGGGGTGAGGTGCCTGGTGTGAAGGAGACCCCTCCCCTCTTAGGGGAGCAGCCACGGGCAGTGGGCTAGGGAGGAACTATGAGGGTGGAGATGGTGGGGGAGTGGTAGACTCAGATGTAGTGGACACAGGTCCTGTGAGGACTCACTGGAACTGGAGTAGGATGATGACAACACTGCTGTGAAGTCCGTTGGCTCCTCAGTGGCGATCCCATCACTCTCTGTGCCACTGGTTCCCTCTTGCTCACTGGCAGCACAATAGCTACTGTGGCCAGCTGCTTCCCCAACAGTCCTGGCAATGTCTCCCTCACTGCCATGGTCTGATGCTGAAAAACAGATTAGAAAAGAAATTAGTTGAGGTATTGATATGTACATGTTGCATAGGTGTAATAACAACTCTACCCACAATGGCTAACATCATAATTTCTACTTGGATGACAACATTCGGTCATCTAGAGTCAATAGCACATTAGTGAAAGCTACAAGACCTGTGCTCACTCTCTCACAGAATGGTTCCCAATCAGGGTTCCGCAGCAACCACAGCACTGAGACTGCCCTCATCGCCGCCACCGACGACATCAGGATCCTGCTGGACAACGGTGAGACCGCAGCCCTCATCCTGCTGGACCTTTCCGCCGCCTTCGACACTGTCTGCCACTGCACTCTACGCGCACGCCTCCACAACGCAGGGATCCGAGACAAGGCCCTGGAATGGACCACCTCCTTCCTCGACGGCAGAACCCAGAGAGTCCGCCTCCCACCTTTCCGATCCGAAGCCTCCGAGATCATCTGCGGCGTACCCCAGGGATCTTCCCTCAGCCCAACGCTGTTCAACATCTACATGGCCCCGCTCGCACGCATTGCCAGACAGCACGACATCAACATTATCTCCTACGCCGACGACACTTAACTGATCCTCTCCCTCACCAAGGACCCCCTCGCCACCAAATCCAATCTCCATGAAGGAATGAAGGCCGTCGCCGATTGGATGAAGATCAGCCGACTAAAGCTGAAGACGGACAAGACAGAGGTCCTCATCCTCGGCTCCAACCCCTCAGCCTGGGACGACTCCTGGTGGCCAATGACGCTGGGAGCAGCCCCGACACCCACCGACCATGCACGCAACCTGGGAGTCATCCTCGACTCAACGCTCTCCATGACCAAGCAAGTCAATGCAGTCGCCTCCTCCTGCTTCAACACCCTCCGCATGCTTCGCAAGATCTACAGGTGGATCCCGACAGATACAAGAAGAACAGTCACCCAGGCCCTCGTCAGTAGCAGACTCGACTATGGGAACGCCCTCTATGCGGGAGCCCCGGCCAAGCTCATCAAGCGACTGCAACGCATACAAAACGCCTCCGCACGCCTGATCCTCGACGAACCACGCCACAGCCACATCACCCCCACCTGAGGAACCTGCACTGGCTCCCCGTCAACAGGAGAATCTCCTTCAAACTCCTCATCCACGCACACAAGGCACTCCACAAGACTGGCCCAGCCTACCTCAACAGACGACTCTTCTTCTACGTCCCCAACCGCCAGCTCCGCTCCGCCGACCTCTCCCTCACCACCGTCCCTCGCATTCGAAGAACAACCACCGGCGGCAGATCCTTCTCACACCTAGCCGCCAAGACCTGGAACACCCTTCCACTAAGCCTACGACAGATCCAAGACCTGCTGACCTTCAGGAGGCTACTCAAGACCTGGCTGTTCGACCAGTAGCAGCACCCCCCCCTCTCTCTCCCCAGCGCCTTTAGACCCTCTCGGGTAAGTAGTGCGCTCTACAAATTCTGTGATTGATTGATTGATTGACAAGACCTGTGCTCACTCTCTCACAGAATGGTGTCAGGAACATAGGGGTCGATTACGATGGCGGAAGGACCGCCACCGCCAGCTATGCAGTGGCGGTCCTTCCGTTCGCTGACCGCGAGTTTCCCCCTGCCAAATTAGGATGGCGGGGGGAATCTCACCACGACCGTGGCGGTCGCAAAGACCATCCGCCACGGAACCGCCACAGGCAATCCTCCAGATTGCCTGGCGGAGCGGTCCTCACCGGTAAAATGGCGGCGGTGCCTAGCAGGCACCGTCCGCCAAATTACGATGAAGGCTGGCGGGGATTGGGTTTGGGGCCCCGTTGCGGGCCCCCCTTGTGTTGGGGGAGGCCAGGGTGCACTTGGGGGAATCCATTGCTAATGTAGCAATCTTACTTGCAGACCGCCAGCTATTTTGGAGTGCATGTTAGGCGATGTGTCAGGAAGCATTTGAATGCATTGGACAACTTCGGAAAATGCAACCGACGTGGACCTATCCCGTTGACCACCCACACAGAAGACCGCCTACGCGGTCTAGATATAAGCCTTGCATTTTGCTACAAGGATCACTTGCCTTCAGAACCTGCACGTCTACAGGTATCCCCATCTCTCTGCTGCTGTTCACATCCTCTGGGAGCTACGTCTTGCTGTACAGGTATCAGGGCCCCTGCCTTCATGCCAGAGGAGCTGAAGATGCTGGTGGACATGGTCCTACCCCCGTACAAGCAGCTGTATGGCACACCAGAGGAGCAGGTAAGAACAATTCAGACAGGATATATATTTTAAACGTCAGCTAACCATGCACATAGGACAGATTGTTGTAATCAAACACACATCTGAATCTGTAGCAATTTGTTTATAGGCATGTTTGGAAATGTGATTGGGAAGTTCAATGCTGTATGTGTGTCAGTACTGGTCTGAACTTCATATCACTGTTCTTATGTGAATATCTCATCATCAATCACAAACTTCGCATGGTGTATTAGTTAGGCATGTACACATCAGTTTGACATGATGATGCCTTGTTTTCTGCTATATTTCAAAGTACAATTGCTTGTGGAGTCATAGCTAAACTAACTCTAATAGTGAATGTGAAATGTCATTTGCATATGTGGTTACGTTGTTGTTGTATACAGTCACAACAACTCCACACACATGATGCAATATCAGCATTATGTCAGTCATGTCACAAGCCCTCACATGGCAAACCACAGTGCTCCACAATGGTCATGTCAGGTGTAGGAAGGTGACCAGGTGTATGGGCCATAAAGTCCATTCATGCCTTGTGTGGATCATGTTTGACAATGTGTCATTGACACAGTGTAATCATTGGTAATTTACCATACTAGTCAGGTGTATGTTCAGGGCCAAAATGCTACTGTTCCCTTCCGTAGAAGACATAGGTGTGCTGAAGTTAGTAGTTATGAGATTTCATGCCACCTGTGTTGATCTCCCGTCCACAGTGTAGTGACAAGTGTTGCATGGTCACTTAGGGCAAGGCCAGGTTATAATGTGGTGTCAACAGGCAATGCAAAAGTGTCATGAAATATGTTAAGATCACATGTTTGACAACAGGTGCAGCGTTGAGAATTGTAGTCTGCTAACTTGGATATTGTTTAAGGGAACTATTCCTGACCTATGTGACAAAGTACCTGGATATGTACATCTGTCATGTGAACTAAGTGTCCGATACCATGTCATCCTTACAGGTCAACGGCCGTCAGAAGGTTTTCCTGTGGAGGACCATCACCCAGAAGGTGTGCCTTGATGAACTTTGTACAATACCATGCATGTACACATTTTGCAGCCAGTGTCATGACTTTTAGGTTTTGTGACACTCGAGAGCCATCTAATGTGAAAACATGTAGCATATGCAACAATAGTTGTTGTTGCAAGGTTAGGTCCCTTGAATCAGGGCCATGTAAGACTAAAAGAGGCTGGGTATTACCATTAGTGCAGTTCCATTGTTTAATGGGCACATCACAACACAATGTGCAGGAAAGAGACCCTTTACATATTTCTGTGATGTTCAACATAGTTCATCATAAATACCATTGTTCGCCATGCTCTCTGTATTGAGACAACAAACCTTTTGTTTTATGTGATGCTTGTAAACTTGACTGTGACATGCAATGCAATGCAATACAACCAGGTAGCAAGCACTGTGCAATTGCAGGCCTTGGTAAGTGGAGATTGATCTGTGCTAAACAATTTACAAACAGCACTGGTGCTATCTGTTGTCCAGTGTTGCAGCTGGCAATATTCAGACTTATGTATACTGATGTCACATCAGCGGACACAATCAGCGAGCCACAACTGTCATCATAACAAGTTACAGCCTATGGCTGTGTTGGCCTTGGTTCTGAACTGCCTACTGAGACTTTTGAATGAAGTTTCGGTTGGGGGAAAAAAACTTAAAAATGCTGATGTTTTGTACTACACCATGCCTGGATCCACTATATTGTGTGTTGAAGGAGCATACAAATCAAAAATGCACACATCCACGTGAAGAAGTCACCTTGAGAGAACCATGAAACACTTGTTGGCAGGCTAATCCAACATGAAAGTACACACTACAGTTTGTGATTTTCCACTTTCTCTCAGGCAGTATGTGGCCCATGTCCATTAACAGGTGTAAATACACCATATCACAGTGCTAGAAGCCACTGTCACCCAGTGTGTGATGTGTGTGATGTCAGGGTGGAAAGGGAGTGTGTGTCTGATGTACAGTATCCTACCTTCCCAGAGGGCCGATACACTCAAAATTCAAGCAACCTACAGACTCATTGAAACAAAATGGGACATTGTAAGTGGTCTTGGTGTTCCATACTTAAATGCACATCTGCATATTGAGAAAGATGTACATTGTCAATGGGTTGTATATGTCATTGTATGTGCAACGCAGACATGACAGTATGAGAGTGTACCTACACCATGTAACATTTGTCTGCAAGAAGTGCTGAGTGAAACTCAAGATGTATGTGGTGTACACGAGGCCGTACATAACATGATCCTACTGTGTTTACGACAAAACTCTCTCAGTCATTAGACATACCTAAGCCATGTGTTCTTGGCTTGTGAGATTTGGACTATGTCCTGCTTGATTTTGCATTAAAAAAACTGTCACGAGTGAAATGAGTCAAGTGTACTTTCCTTCCTGTGTAACTATACATTTGATACATAATCAGAAATGTCATGTATGCTGTGGTATGTTTAGCATATTTTTGTTCTGTGAAATCTGGTTTGCACTGCCATGGACTGTTGTGTGTTTACTTGGTCTTTGGTGTTTGTCTAAGTACATGTTGCTGGGCACATTGTGATCTAACACCTACTGTGTTAACACTCCACACATAGGTATCACGGAGGAGCCATAAGACAGCCTCCCGTGTACAGTCCCTTTCCTGACCTACAAACCATGGAAGAGAGGGACGTGATCAGAAAATTCCATCCATAAGACCACAATAAATGATTTGTGTCAGCAGTTGGCATCATCATTGCGTCCACATCGTTACTATCCTACATCACTGATGCCCAAAGTTAAGGTGATGGTAGTACTGCATTTCTTGGCCATGGGGTCGTTGTAGTACACAGTGGCAACCTCTGGCGGAATGTCCTAGCCTATGTTTAGCAATGTACTTCGGGATGTACTGCAGGCATTGACCAGACACATGGACATCTACATCAAGTATCCCAAACCAGGGGAATTGACCAATATCAAAGCTGATTTTTATGGTTTTGGGCAAATCCCACATGTGATTGGATCAATCGATGTGACACATTTTGCTTTGATTCCACCACAGGCCAATGAGCAAGTATATTGGAACAGGAAGCACTTCCACTCAATCAAGGTACAGGTGGTATGTTTGGCAGATATGTGCATTTGTCACGTCTCTTCCCTGATTTCCTGGATCAGCCCAAGACCCGCACATTCTAAGGATCAGCGTCATACCCTGTTTGATGTCTCAACTACTTCCAGAGTGGGCCTGGCTTGTTGGTAAGTAAGCTTTTTAATGATGTTTGTTGTGAGTGGTTTTGTGTGTCTTATCAGTAAATGTTTGCTTGAACATTGTACTAATGTCTATCTTCCATTTAGGAGACACAGGATACCCCAACCAACCATGGTTACTAATGCCATTGCTGAATCCAGTCACTCCAAGAGAAGTTCGCTTCAATGAGACCCATGGGAGGACAAGGCGGATAGTGGAGCGGACTTTTGGCCTCCTGAATGCAAGATTCTGCTGTCTTGATAAAACTGGAGGAGCCCTACAATATTCTCCTGGAAAGGTGTGCCAGATCACTGTTGCCTGCTGCATGCTCCACAACCTGGCAATTAGGAAGGAAATCCCTCTGATTGAAGATGAAGGAGACCAGCAAGTGCCACTGGCTGAGGATCCTGGACTAGGCAATGAAGACAGTGGTGAGGAGGAAGGAGTTGACTTCTGAGAACAGCTTATCAACAACTTCTTTTCATGACAGTAATTCCACAGTGTTTGTTGTTGTGTAGCTGTGTGGACTATGTGTATGTACACATCAGAGTGTAGGATAAGTGTGCCAATGTCTATGCAGGACAGGTTTGGGATATGGTCATAGTTACATGCATACTGTGTCATTCAGGCCTAACTAGTGTTAACAGTGACATTGTTATGGTTGAAGTTTCAATTTGCTCTTACTTGTGAGACATGATTTGCCCTTGCTTATCTTTTGTCACTTTGTTGTTTCAGTTTACTTTGCCATGTCATCAACTGAGGGGAGTTTCTGAGTTGTGCCATCACCAGGCATATGATGCTGTGTCTGGATGCAACCTGGACATGGAATGATCCTAAGAATGTCTGGCACAGACTTTAAGGATACAAACTGTTATGACAGCTGCTTGCAATAGTAGGAATAGAAGTTGCTACAACACCAATGGACTTTCATCCCATAGTGTGTAGTTTGTTTGCAATAAGTGTACCATCATGTGCTCAAAAACAATGTGGTTGTGGGGATAGACCATGGTAGTTCCCATTCATATCACCTAGATGATCAATGTTTAAAAACTTGATGTAGCTGTAGATGTGTGTCCTCATTGTATGTCACAGTGCAAGTGCCACACCAGTGACATATTCTTGTAGCCTACCTTAAGAAGCAGCCAGTAGTACAGTCCTGTGTGTTTATCTTTTGTCCATTGATTGTGTATGTTATTTATGGTGTTTGTGATCTGCTATCAGGTGTTCACAGTAAATAACATTTGTGTTTCGCATTGAAGTTTGCATTTTCTCATGTAGCTCCTCCAAATATTTTGCCTAGTTGTTTGAACATGACAAACTAGTTAGGTGGCATAAATTGTTACGTGGGATGTCAACTTGTGATGATTTTTAATAACAAATGACTATCTATGAATATGTACCGTGGACTAAAGTTTGAATGACACACTGGATCTGTATAACAATCTTGTGGTGCCACGATTGATTGACTTTGTGGCACTTAAGTTACACTTTACATGTACTTGTTGATCTAGGTTGATTACTCTTTCCTCAGAGTGCTCACATGTTACTCACACCAATTTGAGATAGATCTCACAGGCCCAACAGGAGCTGGTATTATTGTGCAAAGTGTATTTTATTTGCAAAACATGATGGATAGGTGAAGACATGCATTATGGATCAGTGATAAAAGAAAAAGAAAATAGAGAAGTTGACAGTGTTGTTGGTTGAAATCCAAAAAGTCATAGCCACAGCTATCAGAATCCAAAGTCCATGCTGTTCAGACGGGAGCTGAAATTGAGCCAGCACAACTAGAGGCCGCAGCTATTAAAGCTAAAATTGGCTTGATATTAGCCGAGAAAGCAGCTGCAAAATGGGCCGCCGCACGGGAAAACATTTATGAATGTAGCGAGTTAATTGGCCATCAGCTGGCCATTAGAACCAGGCAGCAAGTTACCATCAATGAGATACATTCTATACAGGTTTCTACAGGGGAAACTACTAGTGACCCAAATAAAATTCGATGGGCCTTTCGGGAGTTTTATCAAACTCTGTACACAGAAGAGGGCGCCAGTTCACAGGAATCTAGGCGGGAAGAGATCGATAATTATCTAGACGCAGTCTCTTTAACACAACTTAGCATAGAGGATCACGATCAATTAGAAGACCCTCCCTCTTGGGAAGAAATAGCGACGGCACTAACAAACCTTCCGGATGGCAAAGCAGCTGGTTCCGACTGCATTCCGGTGGAGTTTTATAAAATCTTCTCTCCGCAGTTAAAAGACTTCTTTATGACCCTGGTAGTTCTAATTTTTAACGGTGCTCCTCCTCCCGCATCATGGGCGACAGCGAAGATCATAATCTTCCCAAAAAAAGACAAATCACCCCTAGAAATGGGCTCCTATCGTCCAATTACTCTCATTAACGGAGATTCTAAAATTTATTCCAAACTTTTTGCGTCCAGAATATCCTCCAAAATTGAACAACTTGTCTCCAAGTGGCAGCATGGGTTCATTCCCAAAAAAGGCACCATAGACCATATTCGGCGGACCATTACTTTGTTCAACGCTGCACAGATTACGGGAGACCCGATGGCGTTAATACTTCTTGATGCTGAAAAAGCATGCGATCGGGTCTCCTGGCAATTTCTTTGGTGCGTCATGAGGAACATGCATTTTGGGCCGAAGGCTATTCAAGCCATTAAACCTTATACCTTAGCCCCACAGCCAGGGTATCAATAAACGGGCAATTAACTGAGCAGATTGAAATCTCACGCGGGACTCAGGAGGGCTGTCCCTGTTCCCTGCTGCTCTTCGCTATGTAAATAGATCCTCTTATAAAAAAGCTCGAAAATAGTCCAGACATCCTGGCCGTAAGCAGATACGGTCTAGAAACTAAAATCATGGCCTATGCGGACGACCTAGCCTTAGTGACCCCGGAACCTGAAACAGCCATTATAGCTATAGAGCGAGAGGCTCAAGGATTTGGGAAGATCTCTGGCTACGCATTAAACAGAGGGAAGACTCAGATTATTATAAATGAGAAAATCAGATGGACAGATAGCAGAGTTGTCGTCAGGGCAAAATATCTAGGAGTGAGCATCATGGCTGACACTGACTTAATTGTCAGTGAAAACCTGAATCCTCTGGAGGTAGAGACAAAGAGAGCGCTTAACCGGATTAACAATTTACATCTGACAATAGTGGGCCGGTGTAACGTTCTTAAAATGATTTTTTTCCAAAACTTCTTTATTTTTTCAGAGCCATCCCCCGAATTCTCAAATTTAATGCTGCAGAAATTCGAACGTCTCTTTACTCAATTTATTTGGGCATATTCTCAGCCAAGGAGATCGTTTAAGTTTTTATCTCTTCCTCGGAAAGAGGGGGCTGGGCGCTTCCAAACTTAAGACTATACTACTGGGCAACTGTCCTTCAGAATTGTCCCATATTGATACAAGAGCAACCCTCAATTTTAACAACAGGACTCCCGTCTCCGTTTGAACTACTACTTGGGTCCGAGTCCTGGGGGTGCTTATGGCGTCAAGTTGAATTTGGGTACTACAAAAGGGTCAGATTTAAGACCTTGATGGGTACCTTCAAGGTCTTTACCGCCATTCGTAAGCTCTTAGGAGTAGGCAGACTGAACCATTATACTCTCATCAACAATAACGCTAATCTACCTGCCATTTTCGGGAGATCATATCTTCAAAACTGGTTCAACTCTGGCATACTAGGGGCTTTGTACTCGACTGAAGGGATCCAGACTTTTGACGTTCTTAAGACCCAATTCAACATGAACCACAATGAGGCCTTCAAATACCTTGCCATCAGGGATTTCTTGGCACGCAAGGCTGGTGGGCCTGCGGGGTTTATCCAAAACAATCTTATCGATAGGCTATGCGAGCCTACTACACCTCGCATCGGGTACATCTATTCAACATTGAACAACCTAATGCCCGATGACATTGCCAGAATCTCAAGCAAATGGCAACAAAAACTAGACCCTACTAGTAATGTCTTCTACCTGGCTTTGCGATCCGCTCAGAGCAATTTGTTATCTGCCAAGCTACAAGCACAATTTTACAAAACTGGCTTCTTTCTATACTTTACACCTAGCAGAATTACGAAATGGGGGACAGGCAAAGGCACGTACTGTCCTAGATGTGCAGAATTTAGCGCAGACTCTGTTCACATGTTCGCCACTTGTTTAGAACTTGGGCCATTGTTAAACAAGATCCAAGATTTTCTGAGGGCAGTCTTAGCACGGGATATTCTGCTAACCCCTATGACCATCCTGCTGGGGATCCAAGACACTGTTGACAGGAAGAGTGGTGGGGCCCTAATTTTTGTTGCCATGACAATTTACAGGCTATGTATAACATCAGCATGGATAGACCCAGATCCCCCCTTATTTTCACAGTGGTTGGCCCGACTAGTTGCTACCTGCAACCTTGAAAAGGCTATCTATGCAAAAAAAGGCATCCGGCCAAAAAGAAGGGTTTAGTCATCTGGGGACCCCTGTCAAGGTGGCTCAATCAGACGAACCATTAGTATACCTTAGGGATGGAAGTGAATTTTACAGAGCCTCGCGCTTGATTGAGCTGTAATTTTTTCTTATTCCCCTAAAAAAAAATGAAAGTTTTATGGAAAATGATTAACGATGTTTTGCATTCTTGCACTTTAAATGCTGGCAGCTCGACCTTACCTGGCAATTGTCTTTTTCGCCTACACTAATCCTGTTGGATTGCGTCAGACTGCGTATTTTTGCACATTGGCACTGGACACTTTATTATCTATGTATTGACATCTTAGAGATACTGCATTACAACAATCTATGACTCTGGACTTATGCACATGCACCTTAAGTATTTTCTTATCAAGGCTAGATCCATGCCTGAAAGGTTAATACTCTGTAGGCAAGCGAGGGCCTAAAACTGTGTTTATTGTTAAAGGGCAATGGATCTCCCTGTTTGTGGCAAATGCATATTTTAGACTAGTGGGTGGAGGGTGGAGGGAGGGGGGGTGGCGCTGTATTGCACTGATTTATTCCTTGTTATTTACTGCATATATAAAAATAAAAATTACAAAAAAAACAAAAAAACAGAATCCAAAGTCCAACAGTGTACTTCCATCTGATTCGGAACAGTTGGTATGAATAGTCAACAAAGTGAATGGGTATCACACAAAGAAGGATATTAGGTGCACCTTTTTTACTGCCTGGGTCTTGTGCATTGACATCGACCCTCCCTTATCTTTTTTTGGACAACCCACCCCA
The DNA here is from genome assembly GCA_963921515.1 of Calotriton arnoldi. Taxonomy (NCBI): domain Eukaryota; kingdom Metazoa; phylum Chordata; class Amphibia; order Caudata; family Salamandridae; genus Calotriton; species Calotriton arnoldi. The sequence goes on along the minus strand of CAWUFW010007522.1, from coordinate 411,052 downwards.
TGTTTGGGGGGGAGAACAACAACTGCAGGCTCCTGGGGTACTGAGGATTGTCCACCAGACTCAGCGTCCCTTCCTGTGGCTTGTGCAGATGTTGATGGCACAGTTGGAGACATCACACAAGGAGGGGCAATTGTGTGTACAAATGCCTGGTGGAAGGTGGAACTGATCTCCCTCAGCAACCCAATGACCTCATCCATTTGCTCATTGAAGTACTCAAGTCTTCGGACATGGGACGCCTGCAGTTGTTCAATTGCTTCCTGGTCCCCCTCATAGGCATAAAGTACCCGGAGGTTGGCTTGGGCATTAGTGGCACCAGATGTTTGGTGACGTGGATCCACACGTCCCCTCCCACCACCCCTTCCCCCACGGGCTGACACAGTTTGTGCCTGCACAGTCGAAGCAGATCCTCCTTACTCATTGATTGTTTGTTTCCATCAACTCCAGAGTGGACTGTGCAGCCGTGATGGTGTTTTTGCCTGTGGTTGATGGTGCATCTGTTGTGGTAGGGGTTAGCTGGTTGTAGGTAGCTGAGGTGGGAGTTGTCGCAGTGGATGCTGCTGGACGTGCTGGTGCCGTCTGCCATCTGCTGAGCCAAACCTGATGGGCCAGGCTCCTCCTCCATATCCAAGGGTAAGGGAGAGTGTTCTTCGCTGGGGAGCTCATTCAATGTTGGAGTCTGAGCCTGGCTGTTTTCTTCGGTCTACATCAAGGTGTTCCCAGATTGCCTTGCTGGTACAGATATGACACAAGTAATTATGTGATTATATATTATACCTCAACTGGTACACATTGAGAATATGCCTGGATGCTAAAACTGTTTTAGAAGGATGATTTGACATGTATCCCCATGATGCTAGCCTTTATTTGCCATAAACAATGCAACTTAATCATGATGTGGATTGTGGTCTTGCTCCACATCTATGCTGATATGCTCATGTTCTCAAATTGGATTGTAACATGTCTACTGACATTGACACTCTGTAGATGACACTTGAGGATTGGTGAGCTCAACATCTACAACATTTGCATGGCATACATACTCATCTATTGTTAATGTTATTTGTTGTTTGTGTGTGCTGTGCATGGTCTGTGTCTCACCAGACACATTGAAGTAACAGCCTAACCCTGAGACGTTTCTGTATATTCACATATAATGTAGTCATGCTGTGAGTGTTGGGCTCATTCTTTTCTACTCAAGAGACTGTGGTACCTCAGCCTGAGTAGGCATCCTTGTATGTGCATAGCATTGTGTATACACAGTTCAGTGAATTTTACCTTACACTCCATAGTGAGATGTGAGGTAAATGGTTTTGGAGGTACAACACCAGGGACTGTTTTGGTGAGCTTGTGTTAGAAGGCCTGCTGGGATGTATGGTCTTTTCTAACACTCCTCTCCACCCCCCTCACTTGACCAATGACTTCCTACCAGTGAGGGTGAGTGTAGTAGCAAGCTGGCTGACAGAGGGGGATGGAGTTTGAAGTGACAGGCCTACTGGGATGTGTGGTCTTTTCTAACACTCTTACCCCTGCCCCCCACTTGACCAATGACTTCCTGCCAGTGAGATGAGTGCAGTAGCAAGATGGCTGACAGAGGTGCCTGTAGTTTGGAGTACAAGGCCTGATGGGATATGGGGTCATTTCAAACACTCCTCTCCACCCCCCTTGACCAATGACTTCCTGCCAGTAAGGGTGAGTTTGGTAGCATGATGGCTGACAGAGGGGGATGGATTTTGGAGTAGAAGGCTGGCTGGGATGTGTGGACACTGCAGTGAGTACTCCTCCCAGCCAGCCCACCTGGGCCTATTGTGTCCTGCCAGTGAGGGTGAGTGTAGTGCAAAGGTGGCTGACAGAGGGGGATGGAGTTTGGAGTGGAAGGTCTTTGGGATGTATGGTCTTTTCTAACACTCCTCCCTCTCCACCCACTTGACCAATTACTTCCTGCCAGAGAGGGTGAGTGTAGTAGCATAATGGCTGACAGGGGGGTTGGAGTTTGGAGTGGAAGAACTGCTGGGATGTGTGGTCTTTTCTAACACTCCTCACTCTCCACCCACTTGACCAATGACTTCCTGCCAGTCAGGGTGAGTGTAGTAGCATGATGGCTGACAGAGGCGGATGGAGTTTGGAGTGGAAGGCCTGCTGGGATGTGTGGTCAGTGCAGTGAGTATTCCTCCCAGCCAGCCCACCTAGGCCTATTGCTTCCTGCCAGTGAGGGTGAGTTTAGTTGCAAGATGGCAGACAGAGGGGGATGGAGTTTAGAATGGAAGGCCTGCTGGGTGTGTGGTATTTTCTAACACTCCTCCACCCCACTTGACCAATGACTTCCTGCCAGTGAGGGTGAGGGTAGTAGCATCATGGCTGACAGAGGAGGAGGGAGTTTGGAGTGGAAGGCCTGCTGGGATGTGTGGACAGTGCAGTGAGTACTCCTCCCAGCCAGCCCACCTGGGCCTATTGCTTCCTGCCAGTGAGGGTGAGTGTATTAGCAAGATGGCTGACAGAGGGGGATGGAGTTTGGAGTGGAAGGCCTTCTGGGATGTGTGGTCTTTTCTAACACTCCTCCCTCTCCCACCACTTGACCAATTACCTCCTGCCAGTGAGGGTGAGTGTAGTAGCATTATGGCTGACAGGGGGGGTGGAGTTTGGAGTGGAAGGCCTGTTGGGATGTGTGGTCTTTTCTAACACTCCTCCCCTCCCCCCACTTGACCAATGACTTCCTGCCAGTGAGGGTGAGTGTAGGAGCATGATGGCTGACAGAGGGGGATGGAGTTTGGAGTGGAAGGCCTGCTGGGATGTGTGGTCAGTGCAGTGAGTACTCCTCCCAGTCAGCCCACCTTGGCCTATTGCTTCTTGCCAGTGAGGGTGAGTGTAGTAGCAAGATGGCTGATAGACGGGGATGGAGTTTGGAGTGGAAGGCCTGCTTTGATGTGTGGTCTTTTCTAACACTCTTCCCCCTCCCCCCACTTGACCAATGACTTCCTGCCAGTGAGGGTGAGTGTAGTAGCATGATGGCTGACTTAGGCGGATGGAGTTGGGAGTGGAAGGCCTGCTGGAATTTGTGATCAGTGCAGCAAGTATTCCTCCCAGCCAGCTCAGTCAGCCCACCTGGCCCTGTTGCTTAGTACCAGTGAGGGGAAGTTGCAAGGAGAGATGGCTTACACAGGAGTCTGTTGTTCTTAGGTGGAGTGTGAGTAGCTGATGGTAGTCCTTTCCTTTAGGGAGATCGAATTACTTGATGAAGTTGTTTGCATTACATACCTGGTAACTACTTACTCTAGTTGAGGGCCATTTTTTGGAAATGTTGACAAATGTTGTTGGTGCTATAATGGGTTACCTGGTTATACACTGGCAGCCTACATGTGGACATTTGTAAATTGGATTGTTTGGGTAATTTTGAATGTTCAGTGCTGGTTGTCTGCATTAGTTCCACATCTACAAATCTTTGGCTACTGCTTCATTTCCAAAAAGGCATAATTACAAAACGTAGCAATTGCAGTTGTGTGTGGTAAGGTGTTATGCCTGACTTGTGGCTGATGTTTGGTGGTCACTAACCAGACTTCATTCCTTCTGGTATTCGAAAAAAGCTCAATGCGGCATGATGGCACGCACCTTCTCCTCCCAGGCAGTAAATGGTACAGGTGGCATGGGAGGGCCACCACCAGTCTGCTGTGCGACCCGGTGGTTTCTGTTGACTATGACCTTGACCCTCCTCCTGACATTCTACAACCTCTTCCTGATATCCTCCATTGTACGCAGGGTGCTGGCTACTGCGTTCACCTTATTAACTATCCTGTCTCACATCAGGTTTTTATGGGTGATGGAAGTTTGTTGGACCTGGGTCCCAAATAACTGTGGCTCTACTCTGAAGATTTCATCCACAAGCACTGTCAACTCATCATCTGTGAAACGCGGCTGCCTCTTCTTGGTCATTGTGAGTGTGAGTGTGAGATTGAAGAAGTGTGCAGATGAAGAAGGAACCAAAAAAAGAAAAGTGAAATATGCAGTGAGCTATGCAATTTTGGTGTGTGAAGGGATGGCTGCAGTGTATGTGAGTAGGTACCGCAATGTGCTATCTCAGGCTCTGCTGGATTGTGATAGCAAAAGATCATGGTATGGTAATTTTTTTCAGTTATAGGTGGATTGGTAGCTGTGTCTACTCTTTGAATTGTCATCAGCTGTGTAGTTTTGTGAGGGCATACTATGGTTGGTGTGTTAGTTATCGTCCGTTTCTGTGATTTACACTTGCCATGTGGCAGACAGGCCACCATGGAACCGCCACTGCATCGGAAGCATCATAATCAGCTCAGCAGTACATCCGATGCATTTGCGGAGGAGGAATTCCTATAGCCTCGCGGTCGGATTGTACTCCTTTACGACCAACGCGGAGATGTCAGAGTCATCTCCGACCGATGCAGTCGGAAATTTGCCTGGTATACATCATAATACGGTAGTCGGAGAGCTCGTGGTTGAGTCGTCGGAATCTCACCGAGGCCATGTTGGTCGGACGGTCATTCCGACCAACATCGTAATAAGGACTTGTGTCTTTATTCGAGCATATTTGATGATGACATTGCAAAAAAAGTGAAATTAAACAAGACAAAATAAACATGCATTCTATATTTATCATTCAGAGATAAATATTTAACAGATGTAACTTAAAAATGGTAAAATCTAAAAGAGAAAAAAACATGAAAATTATAACATCCAGGCTTGACCTCATCCTTGAAAGGGATTTCAAGCTTCTTGCGATATTGCATATGTTCTGTAAGGAATAAAATAATTTAGCATAAACTCTAAACTACATTTTTTGCTCTTCCGTGAACGTTTGGATTAATTCCTCAAATTCTGAACCACACAGCTTTTGTTACATAAAAAGGTGATTGATTCAATTTCTTTAGCTTATATCTAATTTCCAAAGCTAGAGTTGACACCCTGCTGATAAGGAACCTCCCAATGCATTTGACAATGACCACCACAAATCAAATCTAATCTCTGAAATTAACTGAGCTAACTGTTTGTAAAATTAAGTAAATGAATCCAGGGTTCAAAGTAGATGTAAATGAGTTTAATCCAGGGGATAAAATGTCCCATCCATCAGCAAGCAGTAGTCAGGTGCAACTGACCATACAAGGAACAGTAGCATTCCATCACCATGGTGCTAATCAAAGGGAAACATGTATACAGCAGGGAAAGCAGATAGAGGATATAACAAACATATAAATTATAAGCAATATATTACATACCTTCCTTCTATAACAACAAAGCTATTTAGCCATAATATAATCTTTAAATTTCACAGGCATGGTCTTGGTTCTAACACACCTCCCTTTATTGTGATTACGAGAAGTAGAAGCATCACTGCAAGTAGGGTGAACATTTTCTAAACCATTCCCTATGAGGGAAGCATTCTTAATGACAACCACCCTATTGAGATTCCATATGCGAGAATCTTCAGTCTTAATAGCATTAGTTAAAACCTTGATGACCCTATGTGGTCTTTGGAACAAACCTGAAGCTTTCCGTCCAAAAGGGGCTTTGATCATAACTGTGTCACCAACATTCACAACTGTGGTTTTAACTGCTTTCCTGACATCAAACTTCATCTTCCGTGCCACAATTTTATCTTTCTCTTTACATTTCCAATCCCCATCTTCAAGCACATTTTGTTTTTTGTAACCATATCATTAACCCAAAAGGGAGCCACAAGAGTGTTGGGATGTCTTCCTTTAAGAAGATTAAAAGGTGTGCGTCCAGTCGTAGCATGAGGGGAGAATCTATAGACTTCAACCTTCCTGTTAACTTCCTTTTTCCAATCCAAGCCATTTTGTTTAGACATTGAAATGGTTTCTTTGAGCACACGAACAAAACGTTCCACCATTCCATTCGTTTCCGGATGATAGAGTGAACACTTTTTATGCCTTATGGAACATTTTTCTAGAAACTTTTCCATTTCTACAGACACAAATTGTACTCCATTGTCTGTTAATAGACAACCTGGTAAACCCTCTCGTGCAAAGATTTCTTTTAGGAAAGAAATTACATGTTTGGAATCAATGCATTTGGTAAGCTTGATTTCTGGCCACCTTGAAAACATGTCAATCAGAACAAACACGTACGTTTCAGCACCATCACCTGTGACTGGACCCAAGATGTCTAAGGCTAATTCATGCCAAGGTCCTTCAGGACGCTCCCTGATAATCATGGGTTGGACCCTGGGCTTCAAACATTTCTCACTAAGAGTGCAAGGTATACATTCCCTAATAGATCTCTCCACCTGAAGATCAATTCCTGGCCACCAGTAATTCAGCCTCAACCTCTCTTTAGTTTTAGACATGCCCTGGTGACCCTTGTGGGCTAGTTCTACCAATTCACCTCTAAGAGTCAAAGGAGGAATTAATTTTGACCCCCTGAAAATGAGACCATCAATTTCAGATAACTCATTCCTGACATTCCAATACTTCTCCAACTCACCATTGATTTTTGTATTCCACCCCTTTTTAATTAGAGGCCACAACTCTTTAATAGTTTCATCATTTCTGCATTCCTCTCTCCACTTCCCTTCTTTTATACCATCATGTTCAATGTTGCACACCCATTCATCTAACTTGTCATCCTGATCAACAGATTCACTCATATCAGTACTTACAAGTCGTGATAAAGTATCTGCAATGCAGTTTCTCACACCAGGCAAATACTCCACATTAAAATTATAAGGCTGTAGACCCACGACCCATTTGGAAATGCGACTAGATATGGAATCTATACCTTTCTTATTAAACACTTCACATAAGGGCTTGTGATCTGTTCGTACACTAAACTTAGTTGCCCAAAGTAAGTTCTTCAATTTCTTTATAGCCCAATGTACAGCTAGCGCTTCTCTTTCTATCACAGAATACCTTTGTTCTGCTCCCTTTAGACTTCTAGAAAGAAATAAAATGACATTTATTCCATCACACTTTTCTTGCTGGAGTACTGCTCCCAGCCCTTTCATGCTTGCATCCGTAATTAACACTGATTTTAATGCAGGATCAAAACTACTCAGCTTTGGGGTATCCTTCAAAAGTACTTTTAAATTGTTAAATTCTTCTTCACATTGTGAAGACCAAGTAAAATCAACCCCTTTGCATAACAGAGTCCGCATGTTAACACATTTCTCAGCAAATCCATGTACAAACTTGCTGTAGTATTCAGCCATCCCCAGGAATTTCATTAACTCATCTTTATTGGTAGGTGAGGCTAAATTATGTATGGTTTCTATTAACTCCTTTTTGGGTTCAATACCTTTCTCTGAAATGGTATGTCCCAAATAATTAATTGAAGATCTTTTGAATTTACATTTATCCAGTCTGACAGTGAGGTTGAACTGACTAAACCTCTCAAACACTTGTTTCACCCTTAAGTCATGTTCTTCAATGCTACTGCCAAAAATCAACACGTCGTCTTGATAAATTTTATCCCCAACTTGATCTAGCAACACCTTCTCCAATGCCCTCTGGAAGACTGACGCTGCTGAAACCAAACCAAAAGGTAACCTCAGAAATCTGAAGGTTCCAAAAGGAGTGATAAACGCAGTGTAATCTTTAGAATCCTTATCTAACAAAATCTGATGATATGCGGATTTAAGATCAACCGTGGAAAAAACTTTAGCATCTTTGAGTAACATCAACATTTCAGAAATTTTGGGAAGTGGGTACCTATCAACAATAACTTGCTTGTTAAGAGACCTTAAGTCTATGCATAGACGCAAACTACCATCGGATTTGCGTGCTGCGACTACTGGCGCCAACCATTGGGTCCCTTCAATTTCTTCTATAATTCCTTCAGCCTTCAACTTGTCCAGTTGTTTTTTCATTTCATCTTTTACTGAGAAAGGTACACTGCGAACTTTACTAGAAATAGGCACAGCCCCGAAACTAATTTAATTTTGTGAGTGTAGCCTCAAAGACAACCCAGTTCACTACTAAATACACTTGGGAACAGTCCCCTGAGATTGGAAATATAGTCCGCATCATTGTCTAAGGTTTCAACAAGATTCACTTTGAAATTTTCTTTCAGCAGAATAGGGGGATTGCTGTTAGGATCTAGCATGATGCCAAGATCTTCTTGGTGAAGCCAACTTAAAATGCTATCACCCTTATGAGAAACAAAGACTTTACCAGCTGTGAACCTACCTTTGTACTCCAGCAAACCTTCAAAATAACCTAAAAGTTTAATTGGTTCGCCTCCATAAGCAAAAGGTTTAATATCTGCTGTAGCAATTTTAACTTTGTCCTTTAAATTCTGGGAATAGAACTGTTTTGAAATAATGGTAATTTTTGCACCAGAATCAAATAGCATTCCTCGTCGCCAGTGTAAAATTAAGTAAATGAATCCAGGGTTCAAAGTAGATGTAAAAGAGTTTAATCCAGGGGATAAAATGTCCCATCCATCAGCAAGCAGTAGTCAGGTGCAACTGACCATACAAGGAACAGTAGCATTCCATCACCATGGTGCTAATCAAAGGGAAACATGTATACAGCAGGGAAAGCAGATAGAGGATATAACAAACATATAAATTATAAGCAATATATTACACAGTTCTATGGAATTCAGCAGTGAAGTAGTATCTTAAACTTTCTAGGCATAATCAAACAACCTCAAAAAGGCTTTCAACATTGTTTGCGAGGCACAAGATGTATAAGTGCTTGCTCTCATTGAAAAGGTACCTCCACATTTTTATCTAAGTCATCTTGCAGGTTCGCTTTTGAATATTAAGAAGAGGTGGATGCCAAACTTGAATAAAAAAAAAAACAACTTTTGGCACCTGTGGACATCAAAGTCATTATACTTATACCTTTTAGTTAAAAGATTCTTGGAATTCCAGACTTGTCAATGTCTTTACAATCCTTCAACAACAGTGATTTTAGAATTCTGTTTAAAAGCAATAGATGAGGAAAAGGGCAGTCATATCGTGAATAGAAATAATCTCCTACTTCCAAATTTGGTTATTTAAACCCCAACAGGTCTCTTACATCGGAAATTACCTCTTGTAATTGAGATATTGTAAATATTTGCCTCTTGGCAAAGGATATTGATCATTGTCATCTACTGCTACAGTATCTTGAGAAGGATCTGGAGCTCCTCGTTTAGCAGGAGGGCGTTCCATAGAACCTAAAGCCGGACACAAAAAGTTACTGAAATTCTATCCTTAAGATGAAAAAGAATTAAGGAAAAACCATCCTCATCATTTGAATCATAGGATCAACATTGTGTCTTTAATCTGTGCACTTATTTTCCTCTTTCTTGCTGCCCTGAAAATGAACCAGGATCACCATCTTCCTTTTATTGGATATTTCTAAACGACTCTATAAAAGTATAGAAGGGACACTTTTTTCTTCCAAAATAAGAAATGGGGAAAAAGAATGCAAAGATGGCTCTGTATGTTTCCCAGTTAAACATGAGTTACAACTCCAAACTTAGATGTAACCATAATACATCTGTTTTTTAATCCTGCTAATATTAGCATTAGGTTCATGTATATTGAAAATATATTGATGAGTTTGAAAAGTCCAGTTTAGGTGAGGGCATATAGTATATTATAAAAACAGGTCTAATTACCACTGATACCTGAAACATTGATATAGTGGAAGCCTACTGCTTTCTGCTGAGGAAAAACAAAAGGTCCTACTTATGTGAATATCTAGCCTGAGCATATTTGGCACTAATTGTGCTTACTGTCCCACTACAGCCGGAACCAGTAAACCGAATCCATGGTTCTCTGTTAGTAATAAATGTAAGGTCTCACTACAGTGAAAACCTTAAATGAGAATACTCAGTTCTCGGATTAAGATCGAAAGGTCCCACTATACCTCAGACCTGCGAAGTTGAAAGGCACGATCTGGGAAACCCTGCGCATGTCGCCAAGAAAATGACTTTATTATTTCACACCCAACTACATACTATTGAGCATAAATCTAAGTGGGCATTTCGTATGGATACTGATGAGACTAATACCCAAAGTAATCCTGAGGAAAGTCTAGCTTGGTAAAGTGCATTAGATCTATGTTAGCCTGGTGTTCACTGGTGTTGGACACCAGAATTCTGGTTGGGAATTCTAAGCAGACTAACCGGTAGTTTCTGTCCAGTCCTCCAGCAGTTTTTATACTTAAGTTGAAGACAGTCTGCAGGTATTTAAGTAGTTCAGTTCTGTGAGTGGTTATGAGAATTTCTGCACTTTTGCTACTTTGAAGCAGACTGTTCCAGTCAAGGTCTTTGTCCACAGTGTTCCACGACAGTGGGATAGAGCAACAAGCCTGCAATCAAGAGAAACCTGTAAAAAAGGTGCAAAAGATATGTAAGTTGCACCACTTAATTATCTGTTAACCTGTGGGGTGTAGCCCTCCCAGGAAACAATGGCTCATGGGGTAGGGGAGAACCCCACAGCTTCCAAAGAACTCCTTGTCTCCTCTCCTAAACATTCTTCAGTCTGACCCACTGAAATGCCTTCTTGAATTTCTGAAAAGAGTCCTGCTGGTTACATCTGCTGTAGGGGCTCTCCCCAATCCTTCATATTAGGTACCACTTGTATTTTTTATGAAATAAAATACAAGCCAGCATGGTCATGGTCACAGGCATCACACGCACTCCGTGCATGTATTCCACATCCTCATACATGCAACATCCATATCCTGCATGGATGGATGAATGAATGTAGGTCCTTGTGCAGGAGGCTGGCAGATGATTTAAACCTCAGCAGGTGTGAGCTAAAAAGCCCTGCCCTGCATATGAAAATGGGTATTGCTGCCACCAATGTCAGTACTCTGCAGGCCAGTGGGAAGACAGTACTCACAGTTGCAAAAGAGGGTATACTTGGTGTGCCCTTTTAACCTTAATCAATCAATCAGTCCTGATTTGTAGATCGCGGCTAATCACCCTTTGCAACTGTGAGTATGTTCTTCATAGTACCTTAGAGCTCTGCTCTGGCTCTCACTCCTTGTTTTGAACGACCATGTGTAATTGTCATGTGTGATGAAGTAGGAGTCAAAACACACCACACCTCACTAGGATAAACATGAGATGGAGTGAATGATCTACTCAGTCATGAAGGCTCCTCAGCCTTTTTCTGGCCCAACAGTCCACCAAAAATGTTTTCTGATCCAGCCAGTTATGTGTTGGCATAGAGGCACTCAGGGCAATATATTGGAGAATATCTAGCAATTTATCACTAGGTGAAAAACGTAGCTGGATACATCACAAATGCTGACAAAGTGCACCGCATTGTCAATTTTCTGAAGCAGAGCAGATTCATACTGTATGCATATCTTGACTTTAACAGAAGTGCTATGTAGGTGTCATGTTATGGTCCCAATCACGTTATAACCCTTAGAAACCAGGAGATACTTAGGAGCAAAAATATCAGCAATATGTTCACTGAATCTCTTCTTTCACATGTATTCCATGGTATAATTGTATGTGTTTAAAAAAAAGTTTTTTATATATTTAGCATTTACGGCCTGTTCACGAGTTTGAAGGTCTGACCACCCGATCACCGCGGCTATGGTCTCTAGAAGTAATACAAGTTGACCGCAGGGCCAGCGGTGTGCCGATGGTGGTCTTGCGGGGGCAGCATGCCTCGGCTCACTGAGTGAGCATGAAGCCAATGCCGCTGCACTGCAGCATCTTCACAGTCATGCGCACGCTGTTGCCATGCACCATGTTGAGCATGGCACACAGTGCTCGCATGACAGTGCAGGCATGGGGGGCACAACATGTGCCCCCAGCCTTACTTTCCAGTAGGCTACAATGCCTGGGGCCTTGTTTGAGGCCCTGTCTTTGCCTTTCCACCAGCCTTTTCATGGCGGAATCCCGCCATGAAAAGGCTGTCGGAAAGTCAACTTGTTATATGCATGGCGGTGCTGGGATTGGCACTGCCTCCATTCCTTGCAGCTTTGCATGCCACTGCAGGATTCAGGATCCTGGCAGTGGCAGAGGTCTTGTATCGAGCTGGTTGAGGTCTGACCGACGCACTCGTAATACAGCAGGCAGACCGCCGATGTCGCGGCAGTTGGACCACCAGTGCAGGTTCAGCAGTCTCGGGACCGGTGAACTCGTAATCAGGCCCTAAGTCTTTAATTATACTGAGTCCTTGTGTGCTCAATAATACTGCATTTACTTTCTTACATTATATTTATTGCACACTCTTATACTTTGCTCCTTGCTGCTAGTCTTCTTTTTCTGACTCTATAATGAAATCTGGTTCTACCTACGTTGGCCTTCTGTTTGCTATTAATTGATTAACTGCTGGGAGGGTGTTAAAGATTTCTGAACCACATGAACATATCAGTTCACTCCCTTTTTGTGCAGAGCACAGGGTTTGCAGAAAGATAGCTGATATGGAGACACATATTGACCAACATAGCCAGTTGTGGTCAGCAGAAGGAATAGATCTCCCATGTGTGGCCCACCACCTTCCACCCTCCACCATATAGCTCAGCCACCCATAACAATATTGCCTAGGTATCATGGGAAGTACGAGACCCCCAGCAGGGCTACCTTCTCCCCTTTCTGTCCTGCCACATACCGAACACGTGTAGCTGTTTGTAGTCAGGGAAGGTAAGACACTCCCCTATATATGTCCCTTACCATTTATATCCCCACCTCCAGTCTTTCCCCAGTACATTTAATATTGACAGCTGCCTTTAGTTACGAAGGTTAGGCCCTGATTGTGAGTTGTGCATAAATTTTTAGTGAAATAGCACGTATGTGAAATAATGATACTGTGGTGTAAATATTGCGTGATCACGAGACATTGCCAAACCCCATGATATTGTTATTTAGCTTGTGCGTAAATTGCAGCATGTGATAAATAGCGCATCACAGAAAAAAAAATATTTATTGTGTGTAATTAGTACCTCCTGCAGAAAATATGCATGTGGAAAAGAATGTGCCTGCACTAAATATCAGCAAGTAGACATTTCATGAGGCACGGAGTGTAAGGCCTTATCTAAATCTCCCGAAATCATCCATGTACAGACAACTACACCATCTGGAGCCTGTAGAAATATACCCAAGTGACTGGAGATACAAATTCGAAGGAGGCAGCCATTTTGTCCACCCAAGGAGTACAATATTACAGGATTTGCAATCCTCATCCTTCCTTCCAGAAGAGAAATCATTTGATAAAAAAAGCACATCTGAAGAGAAATCACGGACCATGTCAATGCCGTGTTATCATTCCCACAGGAGGTGGAGAATGTAAAGAGACATTATCAGGACTTGAAAGGATGGGTACCATAAATAGTGTTGCGAAAGATAAAACATGGCAATGCAACTAGTGGGGGACTTCCAACACAATACCAACTTAAACCTTGAGAAGAGAAAATGCTGTCTACAATGGAGATGTTTTGTCTTGAAGGTGTCAGTGGTAGCTCAGATGTTGGTAGCAAACAAGAAAATACAGGTAGGTGAATGTATCATCTAGTACAAATGAACATAAGGATGTAGTCATGTATGACAGTACAAGCAAAATAGCAATCATAAGTATGATTATGGTTAATCAGGAAACATCATTCAACAGTAATAAGTGTGAAAGCAACAGGTGTAAGTTGCACAAATGATCTCTGTTGTATTATTCTTGTATATAGTTTCATGTATTATTCGTTGTAAACTAAATCAACATATTTGCAGATCATAAGATGTTGGCTGATCATGCATAATCTCTGTGGACCACAATCTAATTATGTACCACTTGTTACATGATTTTAGAAAACTGGGGCCCCTGCAGACAAGATTGCTTGCTAAGCGCAGGGAAAAGTTCAAGTATTTTAGAAACAGACTTAGGCAAGAACGAGAATAAAAAGGCAGGTTTAGGCGTACAACAATGCAAGTGACAGATGATCAATAAAATAACAGCAAATCATATAATAATTGAAACACATCTGTTATTATTATATCACAAAATATATGTTTAGATTTTTTAAATAAATTATTTGGAATACAGTATGTAAAATAGTAGAAAACTAATCATCATGATATGGTTTGTGCATGTGCAGTGTCCTAGACAATAATCATTCCATAGAGTAAATCATGGAGACATTTAGCGAATAAATAATTACTATTCAGTCTACAAATAATGGATACATATGACTGGAAATGGAAAGCATTAATTCATAGAAACAAAATTCGTTATCGATTTATCTCGTGGTGTGAATGGCTTTACGTGCGTTTAGGCGGAAGTACCTTCATCAAGAAGCCGTCACATCTTTCACTGGAGAGGATACAAAACAAATATAAGGCTATATATTATATTATAAATGCCTACAGCTGATACATTCTAAAAAATCCAAATGGTGTCATTCTCATTAAAATCAGCAGGATGGGATGATACCACAGTGACTAATCGTGAAGCCCAAAAATCCATTTTTGATGTCAGAATAAAGGTGCCTGACATCAAAAATTCCAAAGATTGGGAGAAAAATAAATAATAAAAAAAATTGTCAAAAAAACAAACAAAAGACCAGTAATTGTTAAGTGTGAAAGAAGTGTATAATCTTAGAGTTTAAAATTATGGAAACAGGGTGACGAGAAGATATATATGAAAAGTGTGCTGAATGTCTATTCAAACATGCATTAGGTAATGGGTAGCACCAGAGAACACACACGCCCAGAGGTTCCAGATCTCCGTAGTGATACTTTAGCTCATTGTATGTGTATAGCGTCACAAAGGCGAAAATGTTGATAAACTGGGAGTAAACAGAATTACCTATAAATGAATAATGACAGGTAACTATATTGTACTTGGCGTGATGTAGAAGGACTTATATTAGCATACCTTGCTATTCAGCTTAGCTTGGAAACTGTGAGGCTCACCTGGGGTTTCCGCAGGGGCGAAGTGAAAGAAATAGATGCTGGATCCCAACTTCCCTCACCCACCTCCTTCGCCCAACAAAGTCAAAGCAAAAGAGGAGGAGGTGGGGAAGAAGGGAAAACAAAACAAGGAAAGGGAGCATGAGTAGAATCCAAAAGCCAGTCCGGTGTGACGTCACATGTGTTCCTAATGGGAAAAAATACAAAAGGTAAGTATGACCCTAAAACTACGAGAGTGATTAGATAGATTGTGTGACTAATGTAGAGGGAAGATCTGTTGACTGTTCTGCTGGTAATACAGGGAAGATAAAAACAACTAGAACTTGAGACTGACACAATGGAATCTAAAAGGTAGAAATATGTAAATTAAACATTAGGACTGCAGACTGTAAGCATAAAACAATGATAAGTGTGAAACATACCAACCTTAACGGAGACCACCATCTGGATTCATTAGACCCATTAAAATGTAAACTATCCTGAAAGACTAGGAAAAAAAAAAAAAAATTATTTTCCTAGACAGGATAAAAAGAAGAAAAAAATGTTGCACAAAAAGGTGCTGGGTCAAGTAATTCACGACTAAGGGGCCGATTCCGATCTGGGTCGGAAAGCTCTCCGACCGATCCGGATCCGGATTGTTTTCCGACCGAGCCGGACTCCTGCAGTCCGACCGAGCGAGTACGATGCGGCCGTAAGCTGCCGTACTTGGTTCGGTCGGACTCCCATTGAAGTCAATGGGAGCCAGTCGTACGACACGTACATGGGCTCCCATTGACTCAATGGGTACGTTGCGCACAAGGGGGCCCCCTGTTGTGGGTACGCATTGGTGCCATCCGCACCGTACACACATGTATAGGGGGGACCCATGGGTCCCCCCTGTGTCTGACCCGTACGGCTACGGGTGAAGGGGGGTCCGGCACGGACCCCTGATGTCTGACTCCGAGAGCTTTTGCGAGCCGGACGCTCCGACTCGATCCGGCTGTCCGAATCGAGCATCGTACTAGCTCGGTCGTGAAACGTCTCCATTGCGCGCCACGATTTGCTTGCGACCGAGTCGTACGGAGCGGTTCGGAGCCGGAATCGAGTCGGACGGTGAATTCGCGCTTGTTCGCATCGTACTTCGCCGTCCGGACCCGTGTACGAATCGGACGGAAAATCAGCCTCCGAATCGAACCCGCTAATGCCGGACCCGATTCGGTGCCCTTCCGACCGAGATCGGAATCGGCCCCTAAGTAACTAATACTTGTCTCTTTTTTGCAGCATGAGAAAAGAAGCAGCACTTAAATTAAGGCAGAGAACTAGCTCCACACTGCGGAAGAAGTGAAGCATCAGATAAGTATATATGTTTCAGACTGATGCTTAAATATATATCATCCTACCATAGGTTGGGATCTATGATTCTTTAAATACTTCTCTTTGTATTTTTCTTTCTACAGGAACTGAAAGAACAGCATAAGGAAAAGCTGCCCGTGAGGAGAAAGAACAAGACTGGCTGGCGAGTGGACGCCAACTCTGCAACATGCCCCGGAAGAGGAACAGTGACCCGGAAGGAAGGAATGCTGAGTACTTCGGGAGAAGAACTCCAATGACGTTCCAGATCTCTGACGCGATTGCTGTAATGCAGGTAAGTGCGGGATACTCAGGGGACATCGAGGGAGACCTGGTGGGGGTCCATGACGTAATGCGAAGCGGGTTCCTGTCGAAGACCACCCGCTTATGAAGAACTCAAGCGCCGCCTTCGCCAGCTTACGCATGTCGGCAAGCGGGACGTGCGCTGGGGGCTGCGGGTGGGGCAGTAAGCGAAGCTGTGGGCGGGGCGGCATGACAGAAACTGTGTTGCTAACGAACGAAAAAATCACATGTACTTTCCATATGGTACCGGTACACAAGCTAACATGATGACTGCTTACAGTCTGCAAGCAAACGAAACACATTATGTAAAAATGCACAGGTTCACTGGCGCATATAGTCACATCGTTCAGCGGTTCTTACCTATTATGTGTCAATCCGATGCGCACGTCTCTCTCAGTGCAGCCAAGTAAGCAGGCTGGAGATACAAATAAATCTCCATTTGTACCAATGTCGTGTGGCATGCACGAGAAGTAGAAGGAAATTACCCCGATATGAAGGGCACATGTATATGTTAGACCAACCCGGTGTTACAGGGGGTGTCCTTTTACTGGCAAAGACCAAAAACAAATATAAGGTTATATATTATATTAAGATCAAATACCACCTGAAGTTGCTGTCTTCGAACAGGTTGTATATAAAAAGCTTACAAAGGCCACTAAGTACAAACCCAAAACACCTTACAATTTAGATCGAGAGGAATACACTGCCCTGACTGAACTCAAACGAACCCCACAAATAACCATCAAAAATCGCGATAAAGGGGGTGGAATTGTAGTACTAGACACCACGAAGTACATTTCAAAAGTAATGGAAATGTTAGGAGACACCTCTTATTACACTGAGATCAATGTTAATCCAACCAACAAAGTAAAAAATAAAATACAACGCCTGACCAACAAAGCGTTACAAAATGGTGATATTTGCGGAAAAGAACACGAATACCTAAATGTAGATCACCCAAAAATGGTGAGCATCTATGGGGTGCCAAATATATACAAAAATCAGATTGACCCCCCACATAGACCCATTGTTACCACTATAGGTTTCATTACAGACCCTCTGTCTAAGTACATTGATGCCATACTTCACCCTTCTGTATCCGGTATACCATCCCATGTTCAAAATATTAGGCACATCATCAACATAGTGGAAGGACTCACATTTTCCAGATCTGACCTGATGGTAACTCTAGACATAGAAGAACTGTACAGTAACATACCCATTCAAGGAGCTCTAGAAGCAGTTCATTGGTTCACTCAAAACATGAACATAGAGTGTGCTACCATGTTCATCCTAGACTGTCTTAAAATAGTCTTAGAGGAAAATACATTTGAATTTAATGGGCGTCTATATAAACAAACCAAAGGGGTCAGTATGGGAGCATCTTGTGCTCCAACTGTAGCCAACATCTACATGGCTCATTTCGAACACAAATTCATCTATAATGAGGTGGCCGCTTTTTCTGAATCAGTCACCAAATGGTCATGTTATATGGATGATATTTTCTTTATATGGACAGATCAAGCAGACACTTTGACAGAATTTCTAGCATGGCTCAATCTGTGTGACAATAACATCCGCTTTATGTCCAGCTCCAGCGATGTCCAGGTTGAATTCCTTGATATTACTATCCAAAACTCAGCAGGGACATTAGCGGTAGACTTATACACTAAGCCGACAGCACGCAATACTTTATTACTTTTTGAAAGCTTTCATCCATTTGCTCAGAAAAACAGCATTCCTTTTGGCCAATTTTTGCGCCTCCTTCGTAATGGCACTATTCTTAGTGACTTCGACCGCAGATCAGCAGATATGAAAGAAAAATTTCTAGCAAGAGGTTACCGTAATAGGCTGGTAAGGGACTCATACAAAAGGGCTCGGTTTTATGACTGACAGCACCTATTGACCAACACCACCACCAAAGATACTCCCAAATTAGATTGTGTGGCCCGACACTCTGTGCTCAATAAAGGACAAAGACAGATTGTCTGTTCCAACTGGCACATACTAAATGCCAATAGAGAACCCAATCAAAGACTACCTAAACCGCTGTTAGCACATCAGAGGAACAAAAACCTAAACAACCATATAGTAAGATCTAGAATGCCTTCCAAAAACCAGTACGTCCAAAAAACAATCGACGGGTCACAACCAGTCGTTGGACACTTTAAATGTACCACATGCAAAGAATGCCCCTTTGCTATTGAGGCCACAAGTATACAGTATAATGGGCAAACAATCACCGCTAGCGTCTTCACGAACTGCAAAACCAAAGCTATAGTCTACCTATTGATGTGTCCTTGCCACCTAGGATACGTAGGTGAAACGTCAAACACTCTAGCAACCAGACTAACTGAACATAGATCGGCCATTCACACAAGAAGAATCATGGCGCCCCTGGTACAACACTACATTGACTTAAACCACTCCCCAGATGATATCAAGGGGTTTATACTTGAGAAAATACAGGCCCGCCCAGTCATTAACCCTGAATCTGTGAGGAAACGCAGGGAAGTCTTCTGGATCTTTTTGCTTGAAACCTCAACACAGGGTCTAAATCTTGAAATCCCATGGGATCAAGCTATAAGATTTAATTACAGATAGCCACCTAGTGACTGACCCCACAGTGCCATTTTTAAACACTGTTCTACAAATATCTGCTTTACCCTACATAAGATATCGAATACATGGTAATTCATTTTGCACCCATGTTAGATTGGGTAAATATTTTCTTCTTTTTTCACACCTGCCTATTCCGAGACACAAAGTTTCATGTTTTAGTCAACATGGCTTGATCCTAATTCAAACCGGAATATCCCACATAGGGCATGTTGTTAGATTATACAATTCTGCACATATGATGTTTAACACATGGATGTCGGTTACCTATATGTTTTTGGCTCTTAATTCTTTGTCATCATCTTTTACAAAGATTATTATTGATTCCCATTATTAGCGAGATCACGCACTATGTCACAGTGTTATTTTGGGATATGGCAGGTGTTAACATATCTTGATTTCATTTACACACTTTAAACCAACGGTATTGCCCTGACCTTTGATATGCACATCATTTAGGTCACTGACCTAATCATAAGGCACAGTTGGTCCATTACAACATGGCACCCCCTGTAACCCAGGGTGGGTCTAACATATACATGTGCCCTTCATATCCGGGTAATTTCCTTCTACTTCTGGTGAATGCCACGTGACATTGGCTCAAATGGAGATTTGTTTGTATCTCCGGCCTGCTTACTTGGCTGCACCGAGAGCGACATGCCTATCGGATTGCCACATAATAGGTAAGAACCGCTGAACTATGTGACTCTATATGCACCAGTGAACCTGTGCGTTTTTGCATAAAGCGTTTTCGTTTGCTTGCAGACTGTAAGTAGTCATCATGTTGGCTTGTGTCCTGGTACCATATGGAAAGTACATGTGATTTTTTCGTTTGTTAGCAACACAGTTTCCGAGCTAAGCTGTATAGCAAGGCATGCTAATATAAGTACTTCTACATCACGCCAAATACAATATAGTTACCTGTCATTATTCATTTATAGGTAATTCTGTTTACTCCCAGTTTATCAACTTGCTAGTAACATCGCATTAATTTCAATTGTTAAGACAGACAATATCTGTCATCGCTTATACATTTATCATGTGTCCTTTTTTTGTTAGCTCTACACCCTTATCATTGACGGCTGTTAATTTTAAAGATTAATACTATCTTCATCTGATCATTCATCGAAATAAATGCACTTAACCAGACGGGTAATCACATTATACCAAATATTTGTTAATGCACACAATATTTTGTTGTGGGGTTTAAGTAACAATCCGTTTCTCTCTATTGCTTCCTCCATACAAAACTGTTATCTTTATTTTCTACTTATTTGTACTCCCGTACGGATTATACATTACATTGAGGACCTTATACTCCAGTGGCCTTTTTTACACTTACATCCTCATGGCTCTAGTCCTGTGAGTTAGATACATTTTCGCCTGTGTGGCGCTATACACATACAATGAGCTATAGTATCACTACGGAGATCTGGAACCTCTGGGCCTTTGTGTTCTTGTGGTTGGGCTGTGTATGAATCCCTATGGTGCTACCCATTGCCTAATGCATGTATGAATAGTCATTCAGCACACTTTTCATATATATCTTCTCGTCACCCTGTTTCCAAAACGTTAAACTTTAAGACTATACACTTCTTTCACACTTAACAATCACTGGTGTTTTTTTATTTACTGGCTTTTTTTTTCTCCCAATCTTTGGAATTTTTGATGTCAGGTACCTTTATTTTGACATCAAAAATGGATTTGTGGGCTTTACGATTAGTCACTGCGGTATCATCCCATCCTGCTGATTTTAATGAGAATGACACCATTTGGATTTTTTAGAATGTATCAGTTGTAGGCGTTGGTAATATAAAATATAGCCTTATATTTGTTTTGTGTCCTTTCCAGTGAAAGATGTGACAGCTTCTTGATGAAGGCACTTCCGCCGAAACGCGCGTAAAGCCATTCACAACTCAAGCTAAATCGATTTAAAAAAAAAATTCGAGGAATTAATGCTTTCCATTTCCAGTCATATGTATCCATTATTTGTAGACTGAATAGTAATAATTTATTCGCTAAATGTCTCCATGATTTACTCTAAGGAATGATTACTGTCTATTTCTATTATTTTGCATACAGTATTCTAAATAATTTATTAAAAAAATTAAAAATATATTTTGTGATATAATAATAACAGATGTGTTTCAATTATTATATGATTTGCTGTTATTTTATTGATCATCTGTCACTTGCATTGTTGTGCGCCTACACCTGCCTTTTTATTTTCTTTCTTGCTTAAGTCTGTTTCTAAAACCACTTGTTACATGACACATAGCAATGCATTGAATGTAGCA
Organism: Calotriton arnoldi; assembly: GCA_963921515.1. Taxonomy (NCBI): domain Eukaryota; kingdom Metazoa; phylum Chordata; class Amphibia; order Caudata; family Salamandridae; genus Calotriton; species Calotriton arnoldi. The sequence continues at coordinate 389,666 of CAWUFW010007522.1, read as the reverse complement.
CCATTGATTTCATAATTTGACTTCATCATTCATAACACTACAAAATCAAAGTTATGGGTAATGGTTACACATCAACTGTCTTGTACAAGTATCCATCAAATAGGTTATAAGGATGGGTGAAGTGAGGATCCTCAATCTAGAGTTAAAAAGTGACATGTATTCACATGACACCACCTATCACGTACATTGTTATCATTTCATTTTCATATTGTACATACAGAAAGGCCATCTATTTGACATGTGTCCCTTCATGTTTTTGTACAATATGTTAGTAGAGGAGCACAAGTCAAGAACTGTACATGATGCACAGTCATTTGTGATACATACATGAGATGAGTGTGTTCCACAACTCAGCATACAGTGATATTGCTATATACCATTGCTGCCTTGAGTTACTAAATATGGACCATTACTTATCAACCCCTCCCACACACCTCTGCATTGCATTTCAATATTAAAGGATAGTAGATCAGGAGGATGTCTTCTGAGTACGTGTGAGACCACCAACACATCACAAAAGACTGTTTGCTCCACTACTGACTTAATTGTGACTATGGCCATTAAACTACTAGCAATCAATACAGGAGTGGAGGACCTAATCCCACCTGAGGAAATTATCCCAGTGCAATTTGTTGAATCTGAGATACAACAAAAATACTCACTCGAAATGCATAGAAATGATGACAATTTCAGCCCACCCATATTTGAGAATCAGGTGATACATGTAACAGGAAGTCAGAAGTATGAAACATCATCCGATAAAATATATGAATTGCTAAGACAACAGATCTCACAATTAGAAGAACGCTCATTCTTCAGATGGTGGATGGACATATTTCAACTGGTTCTGCACTACATACCCTTGGTCAACTACTGGAAAGACAAGAAATTACAGTGCCACAAATGACACAATTTGCTGCTTGGGAAATATCAACTCCTTCTATTCCGTCTACTAGGCCCACCTCTCCATTCTCTCAAACATCTCTGCAATGGAAAACGCCCAATACATTTCTTCTTTCCCGAGTTGATGAGGCTGCTCCCAATAAATGATTTCTCACCCTATATTTGTATTTTGATGTCCTTTAGATGTTGACAAATATTTTGCATGCCATGTATGGCACAGATTCTTTGTATGCAAGTGTTAAAATGCCTAATTTGCAGGTTTATTATGTATACAAACCTTTCTATTGCAAAATATATTATTGGGGTATGGGTTACATCACAATAGCGTTATATGTACAAGTACTTTTCAACAATGAGATCTTTGTACAAACATTAATTGGCATACTAATGATTTATATTTGGCGTGCAGAGATGATTTGACGTATTGCTGTTATACAACACACATTTATGGACCAGAAGTTTGATTCTTCAAAATTACCACATGCTCATGGCTGGTGTTATTTTTTGGCACTAATTTCCGATAGGTTACACATTTTTGCTTCACTTGTGATTAGGTCTAAATTAACGCATGCGTAAATACGACAAATGTTTTTAGCATGTGCAGTAAAGTTCGCATGCGGTAAACTCCATATGCATATTTGTGTGATTTTTCCCACACATAGGGGTCGATTCCGATCGGAGGCGCACCTAATACCATTCGGCCGGGGAAAAAGCCAGGCGAATGCCTGTTTCCCGACCGATTCGCACATACGTCCGAACGAGCAAGTACAATGCGCACAACTGCCCAAATCCCGAACCAGTCGTACTCACCCAATACAGGTCCTGTTCTCCGACCGAGGCGGATCCGGAAACGCAGAATCGAGTCGCACGGAAGCCAAAATGCAGCCCCGTCCGGCCGGACAACTACGATGCGCCTTCCGTACGCGCCGAACCCGTCGCTACGCACGGCACGTCAAAGCATCCGGGAGAGGCGCACATAAGCTCCGATTCGTGCCACAAGACGATCCACGGCTACGAGACGAACACGCCAGCGACAAGGACGAGGCGAAGCAAAGAGAAAGACGAACGAGACGAACCAACCATGAATCCCATTGTGCCGATCCTACCAATATTCTACATCTATTACCGGAACTGGCACGGACGCGTACGACGCAGAGGGTAAGTCAGACACCCACCACACAAACAAACCACACGTACCCGACATATCACACTCACACATAGGGATGCAGAAATTACTTACACCTGCAACAGCAGCACCATAGGGGCGGGATGGCTATCACCAATGCCACATATACACATAGGGGCCTGGATGCCAACCACTAACACCACCCCTACCCAGGGGGTGCTAGATGCCTGTCACTACTACCACCTCTACCCATGGGGGGCTGGATGCCTACCACCACTACCACCCCTAATCAGGGGTGCCAGATGCCTACCACTACCACCACCCCTACCCAGGGGGTGCTAGATGCCTACCCCTACCACCACCCCTACCCAGGGGGTGCTAGATGCCTGTCACTACTACCACCCCTACCCATGGGGGGCAGGATGCCTGTCACTACCACCACCCCTACCCAGGGGGTGCCAGATGCCTACCACCACTACCACCTCTACCCAGGGGGTGCTAGATGCCTACCACTACTACCACCCCTACCCATGGGGGGCTGGATGCCTACCACCACTACCACCCCTACTCAGGGGGTGCCAGATGCCTACCACCACTACCACCCCTACCCATGGGGGGCAGGATGCCTGTCACTACTACCACCTCTACCCATGGGGGGCTGGATGCCTACCACCACTACCCCCCCTACTCAGGGGGTGCCAGATGCCTGTCACTACTACCACCTCTACCCAGGGGGTGCTGGATGCCTGTCACTACTACCACCTCTACCCATGGGGGGCTGGATGCCTACCACCACTACCACCCCTACTCAGGGGGTGCCAGATGCCTACGACTACCACCACCCCTACCCAGGGGGTGCTAGATGCCTACCCCTACCACCACCCCTACCCAGGGGGTGCTAGATGCCTGTCACTACTACCACCTCTACCCATGGGGGGCTGGATGCCTACCACTACTACCACTCCTACCTAGGGGGTGCTAGATGCCTGTCACTACTACCACCCCTACCCATGGGGGGCAGGATGCCTGTCACTACCACCACCCCTACCCAGGGGGTGCTAGATGCCTACCCCTACCACCACCCCTACCCAGGGTGTGCTAGATGCCTATCACTACTACCACCTCTACCCAGGGGGTGCTAGATGCCTACCCCTACCACCACCCCTACCCAGGGGGTGCTAGATGCCTGTCACTACTACCACCTCTACCCATGGGGGGCTGGATGCCTACCACCACTACCACCCCTACTCAGGGGGTACCAGATGCCTACTACTACCACCACCCCTACCCCGGGGGTGCTAGATGCCTACCCCTACCACCACCGCTACCCAGGGTGTGCTAGATGCCTACCACCACTACCACCCCTACTCAGGGGGTGCCAGATGCCTACCACTACCACCACCCCTACCCAGGGGGGGGCAGGATGCCTGTCACTACTACCACCTCTACCCATGGGGGGCTGGATGCCTACCACCACTACCACCCCTACTCAGGGGGTGCCAGATGCCTACCACTACCACCACCCCTACCCAGGGGGTTGCTAGATGCCTACCCCTACCACCACCCCTACCCAGGGTGTGCTAGATGCTTACCACCACTACCACCCCTACTCAGGGGGAGCCAGATGCCTACCACTACCACCACCCCTACCCAGGGGGGGCAGGATGCCTGTCACTACTACCACCTCTACCCATGGGGGGCTGGATGCCTACCACCACTACCACCCCTACTCAGGGGGTGCCAGATGCCTACCACTACCACCACCCCTACCCAGGGGGTGCTAGATGCCTACCCCTACCACCACCCCTACCCAGGGGGTGCTAGATGCCTGTCACTACTACCACCTCTACCCATGGGGGGCTGGATGCCTACCACTACCACCACCCCTACCCAGGGGGTGCTAGATGCCTGTCACTACTACCACCTCTACCCAGGGGGTGCTAGATGCCTACCACTACTACCACCCCTACCCATGGGGGGCAGGATGCCTGTCACTACCACCACCCCTACCCAGGGAGTGCCAGATGCCTACCACCACTACCACCTCTACCCAGGGGGTGCTAGATGCCTACCACTACTACCACCCATACCCATGGGGGCAGGATGCCTGTCACTACCACCACCCCTACCCAGGGGGTGCTAGATGCCTGTCACTACTACCACCTCTACCCATGGGGGGCTGGATGCCTACCACCACTACCACCCCTACTCAGGGGGTGCCAGATGCCTACCACTACCACCACCCCTACCCAGGGGGTGCTAGATGCCTACCCCTACCACCACCCCTACCCAGGGTGTGCTAGATGCCTACCACCACTACCACCCCTACTCAGGGGGTGCCAGATGCCTTCCACTACCACCACCCCTACCCAGGGGGGCAGGATGCTTGTCACTACTACCACCTCTACCCATGGGGGGCAGGATGCCTGTCACTACCACCACCCCTACCCAGGGGGTGCTAGATGCCTACCCCTACCACCACCCCTACCCAGGGGTGCTAGATGCCTGTCACTACTACCACCTCTACCCAGGGGTGCTAGATGCCTACCACTACTACCACCCCTACCCATGGGGGCAGGATGCCTGTCACTACCACCACCCCTACCCAGGGGTGCCAGATGCCTACCACCACTACCACCTCTACCCAGGGGGTGCTAGATGCCTACCACTACTACCACCCCTACCCATGGGGGGCAGGATGCCTGTCACTACCACCACCCCTACCCAGGGGGTGCTAGATGCCTACCCCTACCACCACCCCTACCCAGGGTGTGCTGGATGCCTGTCACTACTACCACCTCTACCCAGGGGGTGCTAGTTGCCTACCCCTACCACCACCCCTACCCAGGGGGTGCTAGATGCCTGTCACTACTACCACCTCTACCCAGGGGGTGCTAGATGCCTACCCCTACCACCACCCCTACCCAAGGGGTGCTAGATGCCTGTTACTACTACCACCTCTACCCATGGGGGGCTGGATGCCTACCACCACTACCACCCCTACTCAGGGGGTGCCAGATGCCTACCACTACCACCACCCCTACCCAGGGGTTGCCGGATGCCTACCCCTACCACCACCCCTACCCATGGGGGGCAGGATGCCTACCACCAACAACACCCCCACTCATAGGATGGGTAATGCATGACACAACAAGCACACACCAACATAAGGAATGCAACAAAAAGACATCCCCCAACACCATGACAAGCGTGTGTAGACTGTGTCAAATGCCTACAACACTGAACATGACTTTGAACATACAATGTGACCCCCTATCACATGTGTCACACATAAATGTGTGTGGCCCCCACAATGCAAGCAGACCATGACCACTGTGGCAATGGGGTCCAACCCCCATCATCACAGTGACCAAAATGTAAGTGTGGGGCCCATAGCTGAAGCACATCTTGAACATTGTGGCAATGGGGTCTAAACCCCCATCATCACAGTGACCAAAAGGTAAGTGTGGGGTCCATAGCTGAAGCACATTTTGAACATTGTGGCAATGGGGTCCAACCCCCATCATCACAGTGACCAAAAGGTAAGTGTGGGGTCCATAGCTGAAGCACATTTTGAACATTGTGGCAATGGGGTCCAACCCCCATCATCACAGTGACCAAAAGGTAAGTGTGGGGTCCATAGCTGAAGCACATTTTGAACATTGTGGCAATGGGGTCCAACCCCCATCATCACAGTGACCAAAAGGTAAGTGTGGGGCCCATAGCTGAAGCACATCTTGAACATTGTGGCAATGGGGTCTAAACCCCCATCATCACAGTGACCAAAATGTAAGTGTTGACATTGAAAAAGCTGCAACTGGCAAACTGCATGGATGATTCCTGGTCACAGAACAACAAACACATCAGTGGCAAAGTAGTGCTTGTGTCCCATAGCAACATATATTGGGTGAGGCAAACAGTGCAGTGCAAATAAGACATACCTTTGGCCATGTGCAGACAAACATCACCCATGGGGGCTGACACTGTCAACATCTATCAATGACACAATGACAGAAGTGACCATCATAATGCAGACCCACATATTTGCACCAATGGGCACACAAATGTAGATACCCTGTGGAGACTGTAGATGTGAGGTGAACAAATAACATACCATGGCAGCAATGGGACACACAAACAATGATCATTGTGCTGACTGATGACCTAGGAGTCCCAGGGACAGCAGGTGAAACCCACCAAACAACATACAGCCAATGGCACACTAAAGATATGCCAATGCAGTGGTGCAGATGCACAAACACAAACAGGCAGACCCACACTGCACATCAAACACAACAGGTGTCCCCAGGCAACACACAACACATGATGAGGCCTGAATACCAATTACACAGATGCACATACAGTGCCACACAAAAGTAACTCATGGATCCAAATCCCCTATGTGGGCAATCAGGCATTGTTAGATGAGAGGGAGCACAAATTACACATGTCACACAAGCTTGTAGGAACAGCAACTAACACAGCAAGAGACAGACCCACCACAGCACTACCCCCAGGGACCCCATATTGTGCTGACACTAGCCTGCATGATAATCCCACTGTGATGACAAAGTTAGATGTCATTCACACTGTGACCACAGCCATGTGTCCTGAGCAACTAACTACCATCACACCTACACAAGCTCCAATCAATCAGCACGGCCTGCCAGCCAAGGCCAATATGGAGGAAGGGGTCTGGCCGTGCAACAACTCACTTTTGCACACACTCAACACCACACACCCTGATCTCCACCAATGTGTAGCAGTGAAGCTCACATGGACTGGTGACATTGCACATGCACCATGACAATACCAGCGGTGGTGGTGGGAACGAAGGTGCAGAAACCCATCACACATGGCCAGTCAACAAGACTCGTCAATGTCTGACACACAGCACAGTATGCCGTACATGGGCATGATGTGAAATCCACCACAATCAATGGGATCCTGGCCATAGTCACACACCAACGAAGAAGACAAGGTGACACACGAAGAACACACGTACACAACTACCAACATTGCAGCTCTGACCCTGAGGAGTGGCAGCAGTCACACACAATGTGTCACAATCACTGAAAGCTAACACAAACTGTAAATCACATGACTCGTGTAAACAACAAGTGCCAAGGGGAATCCTGAATGTGTCCCATCTGCGTTTGCCCACATCCCCAGCCCTGACAACAAAGACAACCTCATGAACATTAGTTTGCCATGCACCCACATCACAGAGAAACCAGGTCCAAGATGCTGGATGAATACAGAACAACTCAGCAAGCATCACAAACAGGAACATCCCTAGGGACACAGCCTGTGTAGGAAAAGGGAAGGGAACACGCACAGACATGCTTACACAACACAGGCCCACGCAATGTCACCAGATTACACACTGCCATGAGCGCACTCCACTCCAGTGGAAGGTCAGCTGTGCCAAACCTTGTCTGTGCACGACCCAAACATGTCAGCAGAACACTCCGTCAGTGAGTCAACAACCACAACACACAGAAGGCTCTGCTCACATCAGCCTGGGTACGGGAGTGTCACGTCAGTCATCTGCACACACACAAAACACGTGTCAAGCAAGTTGCACTGTATACACAGATGAGTCCTTCGACATTGATGTGCAAAACTGCATGTCCAGTGGAGCTGGGCACACAGTCAGGGAAATCGGAACATTGAACAGTGGTAAGCCCACCAGATGTGCATCAGTGTAAGACAAAGATGTTCATTTACAAATGCAAAAAGGACATCCCTGTGTCAAATGCTGAACATTACACCCTCAGACTGTAGCAAAGGATGCCATAGATCCAGACTGCAACAGGACACATATCCCATGGACCACATGGAGTCCATCACTGCAACACTTCATTGTCCTGATGTGAACACTATTACAACTGCAAATGCAGGATGCTACTCATCCACATCATGTACATCAAAAGAAAAGCCAAAAGTAAACTAAAAGAGGCTTTATTCAGCAAATGTCAGGGTAAACACGGAAGTCCAAAAGAAACTAAGGCCAATGGCCAGTCCAAAATCACAGTCCCAACGGGGTGAGAAGTGCCAACTGGTCATACATTGCTTGCCTGCACCGGTACGGTTGGGGGACATCCCCCTTGGAGGGGCATACAAGGGGCAGGCCAGGCACCGCAGGGACAGGATCAGGGGATGGCAGAGTGAGGCAGTGAAGGGGTGGTGGGTGCAGGAGTGTCACCGGCAACTGCAGTGGAGGTGTCTGACTCGGGGGGGCCGGCACCACTGTGGTACACAAGTCAGTTGGTGTGGGTGCTGCAACCACTGCAGTGGGCTGGACTGATGTAGTGGACTGGGTACCCACTGCAGTGCCCGAGTCAGATGTGGTGGTTGTGGACTCCACTGCAGTGCATGACTCCAAGGGAGTGGAAGGGTGGGCAGATGAGGTGGGCAGGACAGATGGGGGGACCCGGTCTCCACAACAGTGCCACTAACAGGCAGAGCGTCTGGGTTGGGGGTGGAAGAGCAAGTGGCAGGGGGGGAAGGCCTAAGCATTCTGGGGATGCATTATCGGTGTGTGGGGGAACCTGGGGCAGGGTGTGGCAGGGGAACCTGTGCAGTGGTGGCCTGGGGGATGGAGGAGCGAGACTGGGCGCTGGAGCTGCGTGGTGGTGGTGGTGGGGTCTTGCTCTTCCTGGTCCGGGGGGACTTCCTAATGGGGTCCTGTGTCTGCCTGCGCCTGGGGGAGGGTGTCCGGGGGCGAGGGGCACTCCCCTCTGTGTGGGTGGACTTCCTCTTCCCCTGGTATGCTGGATCAACAGGAATGGATGGGAAGAGGCCGATGTCACACAGGAAGATCTGCTGTGTAGGTGGGGTAGCAGGCGAGGCAAGGGAAGGGGTCTTGGAGGGAGAGGATTTGGAGGACTGCGGAGTGCATGTGGATGCCTGTGTGTGTGTGTGTTCCCCATCCCCTGTGTCTGTGGTATCAGTCCCTTGAGGATGCTTGTGTGCACGTCTTGCCTTTCTCTTGGGTGTGTCTGTGCTGCTCGTGTCTGTGTGTTTGGGTGACTGTGCAGGTGTGCATGTGCTTTGGACAGGTAGGGGGGCAGGAAGTGTGGATGGGGCAGAGGTGGGAGGGGTGAGGGACTGTTGGAGGAGGGACACTGCTGCCGTCAGGTTGGAGTCCATGGACTTATTGCTCCTCTGTAGGGCAGACATACCAGTCGAGATGCCCTCCATGAACGACACCAGCTGTGTCAACAGAGTGGTGTGTGCATGGAGGACACTCAGCATTGCTGTCTGCCCTACATGGAGCTGCCGAAGGAGGTACACAGACTCCTCACTCAGGGCAGCAGGGGACACAGGGGTAGGGGGTGCGGTGCCTGGCACGAAGGAGACACGCTCCCGAGCACGGGAGCCTCCACGGACCTCAGGAATGGGAGCCAATGGGAGGGCGGTGGTGGTGGTGGTGGTGGCGGGGCCAGACAGACTAGCTGGCCTTTGGTGGCTGCTGAGACCCGCCTCCACAAGGGAGTCATCCTCCGAGCTGCTGTGGTCCTCAGCTGAGGTGGATGGTGCTGAGGACACCTCGGTGTGGCTCCCCTCGCCCTCCGTGCCACTGGGTCCCTCTGACCACTCGTCCGATGCTGACCCAGTCTGGCTCCGCTGCTCCTCCTGGTCCGTGGAGCTGTCCCCTCCTGTGGCCGTGGATGTATCTGCAAACAATTAAGGAAACAGACAAACATCAGTCACCTGCACTGACCGCACACACCACAGTATTCAATTCAATCAATTCAATTCAATATTTTATTAAAGATTTGGAACTCCTAAGAGGTCCACATAAAAGTACATGCATATTATTACAAGTAATAAAAACATAACAGAACTCAATCCACGGGCCATAATAAAATTATCAGAGACCTGCGTTAGCAAGGCTAAAATTCCTTTAAATAACATCAGTCAATATTGTCAGTTGTCTCAGTACGCAAAATACTTAAGAAGTTCAACAATAAAACCATTTAGCACACGACAGAAACAGAGCCCTAGACCTCTACTGTAGAACCGTATTGGTCAATAGCAGGTATATTTAAGTTAAAAAATAATATACAAAACCTCAGTGCTTGGAGAAGATTTTTCAATGATTTGGGCAGAAGCACATAGCCATTTCGACAGAAAATAGCATTTAGAATTAACAGGATAAGGATTAAAGTAGCAGAGCATATCCTAGAATGTACAAAGGACGTTTAGTAGCTGCCAGTTCATATACAAAACAAAGTTCAAAATTCAGCTTCAGCTAAAAGATCAATTTAAAATTAGCAGCAAGAAAAAAGGAATAACAGAGCATATCCTAAAATGTGCAAAGGGCAGTAAGTAGCAGCCAGTTCATATGCAAAAAGAAGGCCAGAGTTCAATTTCGGCTAAAAAGTTCAATTTGGAATTAGCAACATGAAAAAGGAATAACGAAACAAATCCTAACCTGTGCAAAAAAGCAATTTAGTAGCAGCCAGTTCATGTGCAAAATAGATCCAAAATCCCACTTCAATTAGGTTTTGAAGTTAACAACAAGTACATAGTGGGAAACAGAACGCAACATATCCCTATTGTGCAACATAGCAGTAAATAGCAGCCAATCAATGTGCAAAATACAATTTGACTAAAAACGAAATACTAATACTTCGTAAGAAGATGACAAACAGGGGGTTAACCATCCAATTAAAAGAATATGTAAAAGATTTAAAATATAAACATATACTCCTTAAAATAATTAAAAAGCTTTACACACACTGCTTCATTTTTTGGACAAAAGAGATAGTCTCGGGCTGATGCTACATTTTTTACACAATTTTGTAAAAACATCGGGGAAGCCAACGATGACGGCTCGAAGCCAGTGCTGGACAGACAAACAAGACATGGTCCAAGGTCTGAATGCTCAGCTTACACAAATTACAAGTTTTTCCATTTTTCAAATTCTGGGACCAGTTTGCTGTTAAATCGTTTAGAGGTAAAAGATTCATACGACATAAAGTGAGCAAACGTCGAGTTCCGTGTTCCAAATTCCAAAATAAGTATTTTTGTGCAATTCTCGGTGAGTTTGTCTTGGCTATTAGTTTTAATCTCTCTTTAGAATTGCAAAATTTAGTATCTCTATCAAAGCTGATTTTGCCGCTTAAGGTCTTTAAGAGAGATTTGAATCCTAATGGTGGAAGTGTGACCACTGATTCTTCATGTATGCCAAAGATTTTTAGTGCTAATGATAAAAAGAGTAATTACCTGCCTTAACATTGAAGATTTCATAACACATGAGACCTCTTAATGAATCTGGCTCGCTATTTTTTTGTTGATATCCCCAGCGTAAAACCCTGGATAAACCTTGGATATAGGAGCTTATCAAGCCAAATTCCAGTCTAATTGCTGCCGTTGGAACTAACGTGTTAAAATTACATATTTTGCGTAGTATCTGACCTTCAATCCTATCTAAAAAACTCCAATCCTTAACAGGGATTGATTCAATCGCATAGAGCAGGGTTGGAGGAATTTTTGCCTTAAAAACCATCAGTAGATGTAAAAAATGTCTTCTGCCCATAGCGCTGTAAAAAATACGCAAACCATTGGCATGAGATATAGCTTTACAAATGCAATGTTCAATATGAGGTTTGTTCTTTGTACTACCTGTTAAAAGTTTCCCTAAATAAAGGTATGAGTCTACCACCTCCAGCATTTCAGGACCAATTTGCCACTTAAAGTTACATGATTTTCTACTTTTGTTACTTTTCATAATTAAGATTTTACTTTTAGAGACATTTATTTTCAAAAAGTGGCCAACTGTATATTTTTGTAGTGATATCAACTTTCTATTCAATCCAATAGGGGTTAAGTCCATTACTACTATATTATCTGCATACAAAAGACATGCACTTATCTTTGGGGCATCTCCATCAGCTTGAACAAAGCAATCGGGTAAATCTGCTATATATAAAGAAAATAGCAACGGTGCTAACAAGCAGCCTTGTTTCAAACCATTTTCTATAGGGATTACATCTGATAAACCTTGATTTCCACCCATTAGTATCTGGCACCAAGTTTGCGAATGTAGTGCAATAATTAAGGATAGCAGGGGTGAGGGCAGTCCCATTTTTTGCAATTTTCTCCATAATAGGGGTCGATCTACCTTATCGAAGGCTGTTGAAAAGTCTATGAAAGCCATGTATACATTTGAGTTACGAAAGATTGTGTATTTTTCCTCAATTAGTTTCAGCATAGAGATATTATCTAGAGTGGAATGATTTTTTCTAAAACCTGCTTGTTCTATGAGGAGGACTTTCTTCTCCGTCACCCATTCCGTAAGGTGATCGAAGATACTACGTGCAAATATTTTCCCCGTGGCGTCCAATAGGGCGATTTGCCGATAATTACCTGGGTGCGTTCTGGGGCCCTTTTTGTATAGAGGGATTAAAATGCTTCCAGACCAAGATGGTGGTGTCTTCCCCTGGGAGTAGCAGAGATTAAACAATGGAGCTAGATAAGTAGCCCACAAAAGTGGCTCCTTTTTAATTACCGTCATGGGAATTTCATCAGGACCCATTGCTCCTGAGGATCTCATTTTCTTAATAGCTCCGGCCACTTCATTGATTGAATGTACATAATTGGATACTAAGGTTTTAGACTGATCGGGTGCCGCAGTGGTTAATCTAAAGGAATTAAGATTCGCAGAATACAGTTCTAGCAAGTGAAGTTTCCATTCCTCTTCTTTTATGGGTATAGGGAGAGATTTCACTCTAGTGCCACAGCAGTCGGCAATTATTTCCCAATACCTTTTGGAATCATTTTTTAAGGCTGCCTCTTTTAGCTGTATCCATGCTCCATCTTCCTTTATTTGTCTTAGGGAGCACACACCACAGTAAGTACAGCACATTACAGAGCAAGCCCTGGCATCCTTAGTTGAACATTGCCTAAAGTCCTCACACAGATTCGGGGAAGCCAATTGTCAGTCTGATGGTCAACCATGGGACTCACACCCCTCCTGCCCTTGCACCCATCTGTCTGGTGCCTGTCTGATGGTCAGACCCCAGTGTGGACACATGAACCACCTACACAGTTGTTGGACATTGCAGGGAACACGGTGAAGTATGTGAACATGCACACATCACATCTCTTGCCACTGAGTCAGTGCAGGTGTCCGGATAAAGGGATGGCCAGATTCTAAATAGAAATGCATGTGATGCATACCAGCACCAGACTCCATGATGCACCCATGTCCGGATAGTCAATGCCACAATGGGGTGCATGTTGCACATGTCACTCCCCTGCAGGATCAGTCCCAGGAAGTTTAATGCCATGACACAGGAATGCGTGCAAAGTCATACATTACTGTCTCAAGTCACATGGTCATGGCAGCCAGCCAACAACAGTCTGCACTGTGTCACAATCCGAGGGCATGGGGAATGCAAGTTATGTGACTGACAAGTGCACATGTCCATCCCCCAAAAACCACATCATCTGTACTACTATTTGTCCACGTCATACCAACTGGACATATGGGGGACATGAAACACAACTCTCTGAACATGAGCACCTCACAGTGTGCTGTGAATGAAAATACAGCTGCCTGAAAGTCACAGTCGCAAACACCTGTGTGCACAGTCAAGTGATCAGACACCTATAAGTCACAGAAGTATCGTCTATCATGGTCACATCTCAGATGGCATGCTGAGCCCTAACTGATAAACATACCAGTAGTCCTGACAACGAAGACACAGCACAATGAGACAGAGGCAGACACCTGAGGGTACATTTCACTGATCACAACATGCCAGATGATACACGGGAGTGGGAGTACAGAGTGTATTGTATGCCCTGGAGTAGGCATGACTGTCCAGCTCCACCTGTAAGAGGGATGAGTCCTGGACAGTAGGCAGGTGGCTAAGCATGTGTGACACACTGGATACACATACTCCTGAGGCCCAAACATTGTTCCCACCAGCAGCATGGGTGTGTGCCAAATTCCCCAGGGACATGTGGTGAGTCAGAGCAGCAAGCGGACCACATATAAAAGTTACACCCATATCACATGTCAGAACTTAGGCATTGTGTAAGCAATTGACCCACCCATGAATCGCACAACATAGTCACGGGAACAAATGCTGTCCCCCACCTTGAGCAAAGCAAAATGCAATGACACAGTCCCCAAATGACACAATTTCCTGACTATAAGGGCCACACATATGCGTATCAGAGGAGAAGTGAGCATGTCACAAATGAGGGACATGGGTCCTGGACCACATGACTGATGTACTGTGGAAGTTTAACCAGGCCAGAGGAGGGCACATAGCATGTCAGACAAAGTGCACAGTGCAGTCATGGACTCACCCCCTCCTTGCTGCTGTCTGTCCTTCAGCTGCCCATCCAGGTCAGGGAAGACCACCGCCAGGATCCGGAGCATGTGGGGGTCAGGGTCCGGTGTCCGCCCCTCCTGCGAGTAGGCGACAGCTTCAGCTGGACCCTTGCGATCCTCCAGGTCCAGCCACGAAGGTCCTGCCACCTCTTTTGGCAGTTGCGGATCCTGCGCCTGTAGACCCCCACGGATCTTACTTTCCGGGTGATGGTCAGCCAGATGTCCTGCTTCTGGTGGGCATCAACCTGTGAGGATGACAAAGTGAAAAGGCCATTACTACACATGCAACATATACGTGCATCACACAGTTGGATATACATGTCTCAATCACAGGGGCATATGATGTACACAGGCAGTGCAACAATGGCTATGAACAGTTTGCCAGCAGTCACTACATGGTATCATTGCATGGGAAGTAAACCTAGTTGGAATGCACTGTTACTGCACTGTACCAGTTCAGTGCATGTAACTACACACTTTGGGGTGTGACAACTACTCAGTGGGCATGCTAGCCAGTGGTGTGCACACTGAAAGTCCTGCTAGTCAGACAACATGCACAATTAGTGATGCAGTGGACAGCACACTCACCTGCTCCCCTGGTTTCCCATACATCTTGCTGTACTGTGGAAGGAGGCTGTCCAGCAGGGCCTGGTTCTCCTCAAGGCTGAAGGCTGGGGCTCTCTCCACAGTACGTGCCATTGCAGGAGCCAGAGGATGCATAAACAGCAGCAGTGTTGGTGGCAGATGTCGTCCTGGAGCATGTAGTGCAGGCAAGTGAGCTCTCAGGGGAACAGCCAGCATTATATGTGTGCTGCAGAGGCAGATACTGTCCCATGTGTCCAAAGTGATAGGTCCAGGTCGTTTGCATCTTCTGAATCTGACCAATCCATGGAATAGCAGCACTAATACACGCCCACAGCATCCTTCAAATCTTCAACTTCATGACACCCATGATTTTGCAACATTGTTGTGGCTGGCCAACTGAATTCACTGCATCAGACTCGTTGGAGCTTCAAAAATGCGTCCGTTGCCATGCCAGGCCCCAGCCAATGTGTGCGCAACGTTCGGTCCATTGCTGTACAACGCGTATTTCGGGATACAACGCGTACCCGCACACATCATATGCAATGGGCCGGCCGGGCACACCGATCGGTCCATTGCTGTACAACGCGTATTTCGGGATACAACGCGTACCCGCACACATCATATGCAATGGGCCGGCCGGGCACACGGGTCGGTCCATTGCTGTTCAACGCGTACCCGCTCACAACAGATGCAATGGGCCGGCCGGGCACACCGATCGGTCCATTGCTGTACAACGCGTATTTCGGGATACAACGCGTACCCGCACACATCATATGCAATGGGCCGGCCGGGCATACCGATCGTTCCATTGCTGTTCAACGCGTACCCGCTCACAACAGATGCAATGGGCCGGCCGGGCACACCGATCGGTCCATTGCTGTACAACGCGTATTTCAGGATACAATGCGTACCCGCACACATCATATGCAATGGGCCGGCCGGGCACACCGATCGGTTCCATTGCTGTACAACGCGTATTTCGGGATACAACGCGTACCCGCACACATCATATGCAATGGGCCGGCCGGGCACACCGATCGGTCTATTGCTGTTCAACGCGTACCCGCTCACAACAGATGCAATGGGCCGGCCGGGCACACCGATCGGTCCATTGCTGTACAATGCGTATTTCGGGATACAACGCGTACCCGCACACATCATATGCAGTGGGCCGGCCGGGCACACCGATCGGTCCATTGCTGTTCAACGCGTACCCGCTTACAACAGATGCAATGGGCCGGCCGGGCAAACCGATCGGTCCATTGCTGTACAACGCGTATTTCGGGATACAACGCGTACCCGCACACATCATATGCAATGGGCCGGCCGGGCACACCGATCGGTCCATTGCTGTTCAACGCGTACCCGCTCACAACAGATGCAATGGGCCGCCCGGGCACACCGATCGGTCCATTGCTGTTCAACGCGTACCCGCTCACAACAGATGCAATTGTCCGGCCGGGCACACCGACCGGTCCATTGCTGTACAACGCGTATTTCGGGATACAACGTGTACCCGCACACATCATATGCAATGGGCCGGCCGGGCACACCGATCGGTCCATTGCTGTTCAACGCGTACCCGCTCACAACAGATGCAATGGGCCGGCCGGGCACACCGATCGGTCCATTGCTGTACAACGCGTATTTCGGGATACAACGCGTACCCGCACACATCATATGCAATGGGCCGGCCAGGCACACCGATCGGTCCATTGCTGTACAACGCGTACCTGTACAGGTCAGTCGCATATGTCACCATGCTTGTCACTGGTGAACGTATGCCAGCCACATATACCTGCCAGAGACCCAGGGGCACACCTACAACACCACACCCAGTCCACACTGTTTCCTGAGGCATGTAAGGCTGCATTTCCTTCTCTGTGTATGGGGGTTAACATGTGGTTTTTGTGGTGGTACTTGTGGGCAGCCACACCCAGGCTGTGCATGTGTTCATGGGGACAGGGTCCTTGGTGTGTTGTGCACATGACCACTGTGATGTGCAACAGTTCATTTTGGAGCAGGTGGCATGGTCACATTTCCAGGTTGTGTATGTGTATGACATGCCACATACCCCCAGAGTCCCATGTGGGAAGGCATGTACTTCACAGGATGACACATTGCCACAATAGTGTTGTCCCTCCACAGTCTGTGTGCATGTTGTGTTTCCGATGTCACTGATTCCATGTGCACGATGGGAGACATTCTCCACATCTACGTTGTTTGTGCATGGACTTTGATGTTGTGCGTCACTGGCGTCCATGTCTGTCCTGCGGATGCGACAGGGGCCACTACCTGTGGGAGTCATGTTTGTTTATCTGACGTGTACATGATACGCCATGTCATTCCAGTGGCCATGTGGCAAGAGAGGGTCACTGGGAATCAACCTGTCAATGATCTGTGATGCCTGTGGCGCATCTGTCCAGACATGTCACTGTGGTGTGTGTGGAACGTGACAGCAGTTAATGGGTACTGTGACACAGCCTAATGGTTTCCCATAGCACAACCTGGTACCTGTTGTGCACACATGTTGTACTGAGAAGTTAGATGATGGCCATGTAGGTGCGAGTTATGTCTGACAGAACGGCACACACATCAAGTACTTGTGTCACGTAATGATGTATCATGTGGAATTGAGTATGGTGAATGGCACATATGTGGGGTGACTGACAATCTTTCTTCCTTCAACCTATGCACTGCAGGGCTCCAGCTGTCCATAGACCATTCCCTGACCTAGCAACGATGGTGGAACGTGACACCATCCGACGGTACCGCTTCACCAGGCAACTGATTGAGGATTTGGCAGTGCGCTTGGCACCACATTTGCAACCGGGCCGGACGTACCCTACGGCGCTGACCCCCAAGGTGAAGGTAATGGCAGCTCTACACTTCTTTGCCACCGGTACCTTTCAACACACTGTTGCGACTGCCGGTGGGATGTCACAGACCATGTTCAGCCGTGTGCTCTGCGATGTTCTGGAGGCTATGTTGAGATACCTGAACCAGTACATCTATTTCCCTAAACTCCAACAACTCACTGACGTGAAGAGTGCCTTCTATGCCCTGGGGAGGATGCCGCATGTCATTGGCTCCATTGATGGGACCCATGTGGCTTTGGTACCACCACAGGCCCAAGAGCAGGCATACAGGAACCGCAAACACTACCACTCGGTCAATGCACTGGTGGTATGTCTTGCAGATATGAGCATCTCACACGTCTGTGCCCGTTTCCCAGGTTCTGCACACGATGCCTATGTGATGAGGAGTAGTCGCATCCCGAGGATGATGTCACAGATGCGTAACCAGCGTGCCTGGCTTGTTGGTGTGTACTGACTTTGTACCATTGTGTGTGTTCTGCAATGTAGTGTTCCACCCTCTTTTCCAACTCAGCTAATGTGCAATTGTCTGTATGTAGGTGACTCCGGATACCCCAACATGCCGTGGTTGCTGACGCCCCTCAGGAACCCTGTGACACCAGCCCAGATGCGCTACAATGAGGCACATGGTCGGACCAGGAGAGTGATTGAGCAGACCTTTGGTCTCCTGAAGAGACGCTTCCGCTGCCTGGACAAGACAGGAGGGGCCCTCCCATATGCCCCAGCAAAGGTGTGCAAGATTGTCATCGTCTGCTGCATGCTACACAACCTGGCAGTGCGGAAGGAGTTGCCTCTCATCCTGGATGACGATGACCAACGTCCGCCACCTGTGGAGGATCCTGGCCTGGACCACGATGCCAGTGATGATGATGATGGTGATGTCCGCACACAGCTCATCACCAACTTCTTCAGCTGAATGTGAGTACCCAGGGAGATGTAATGTGAATGATGTGAGTTTGCATGATATGTGTTGGTGGTGCTCTGGTGCTGTTTGAGTGTGTCCATGTGCTACATGACTGTATGCATGCAGCGATGTGTCCTTACAGGTAATCTGTACTCCACAACAGGGTTGACATGCTAACTTGGTTCTGGGTGGGTATCTTGTGACATGTATTGGGCAAGGGTATTGCAGTTCTGTCCTGTTCTTCAGTGCCTTTGACTGTGTGTCATTTCTGTCCTTCACAGGGTACTTTCAGAGTTGTTTGGTCAACTGTGATCCCCCGACACCGTGAATCAACTTCCAGGGTGGTAGCTGTTGTTTCCCTACAGGTGATGTGTGCCACACCCATGGACTTCCTTTCTTCTACACTTGTTGACTGTGTGCCCACTGCCAGGTGGGATTACCTTGCATCTGTAGTGGTTACAACATGTTGGAAATGTATAATAAACCTGTGCTTCACTTTGTGATGTGCGTTGTCTGTGGTCACACATCTGACTGACATTTGCTTACTGCACCAGTGGGCTAGTTCACACAGACTGTGAATAGGTGTTGGGTCTGTGCTTTGCACCATATTTCCTGGCAACATTAGTTTAGGCAATGAGTCAGATGTCCCTGGTGTGTATGTGTTGTGTAGCCCTGGTGGTGTGTCTCCCTCATATGTGTCATGTCGCCATGACTCACATGCCGGTGTTGTACTTGCTGTAGCAGTTAGCATGCACAGTGTTATTTCACAGATCATCATCTCCACTTCAGAAACAACGTTGGAATCACAACAGAGGCAAGTATGGTGTATTAGTGGGTTTATTGAAATACATGTGTGAGTATAGTGCACAGGATGGGGGTGCTGTACATTGTGATTGTAATCCAAAGTTCCTAGATGATTTGGAAGTCCTGATAGCAGAAATGTCCTGAGTGAAGTCCACAGCCATCTGATACATTGGTCCAACTTGAGCTCCCCATGTCATGTGGGAGAGTTGTGTTGCATTGGACAGGGTGAAGAGTTTGCGCACAAAGGTGATTTTCCAGAACAGGTGTTGGCTTCCTGGGGTTTGTGCATGGCCATCGACCTCTCAGTTGTCCTTCCTCAGACGACCCCTCTTCTTTGGGGGGGGACCCTCAAGTGCAGGCTGCTGCGGTGCAGGGGACTCTCCGCCAGAGTCATCCTCCCTCCCTGTGGCAGTTGCAGTTGTTGCAGCACCAGATGTTGTGGGCACACAGGGAGGTGTTGACATGTTGGTGCAAATCTGGCGGAGGCATTGTAATATGTCCCTATGCACCGCCGTATGTTCTTGCATTGTGTCCCACTTGGACTCCATGCGGGACATGTGTAAGTCCAAGCGGGCATGATGGGCAGCCTGCTGCTGTTGAATGTCCCTGAGGATCCCCACTACCTGGCTGAACTCTCCGGTGCTAATCTGGTACGCATCAGTTGTGGGTCATCATGCAGTCCAGACCCCTCTGCAAGCAGCGACCTATGTCTACCACCCCTCCCACCACCCCTGGCGACACGTGCAGGACCTGCGGTGGCACGCACAGGTGAGCCTGGGCCCCCTTGGGGGTTGTTGCTGGTGTTGGTGTCCGTGGCTCCACCTTGGGCCGTGGTCGGTGTGTTGGTGGTGGTGGTGGTCCTTGGTCTGTCCGTGTCGGCAGGGGTGGTCTGTGTGTTGGCAGTTGTTGGAGGGGTGGGTGCAGGGGGTGCAGCTGGTGGTCCTGCTGGTGCTGCATGATGACTCACTCCGGAGGTGCCATGGAGGTCTTCGTCATCCAAGGTGGGCAGAGGCTGTTCCACACCAGTGAGCTCAGTGTCCCCCGGAGCCTGGGACAGGGACTCCTCAGCGTCTGCTGCTGTGTCCCCATCATCACCTGTTTTCCGCGCGGTTCGGTCGTTCGTGTTGTGTTCCGTACGAGTCGGTCGGATTTTGCACGCATTTCATCGTACTTTGCGGGTCGGGCTGCACCGGTACGTGTCGGTCGGAATGAATTCCGGCTCCGAGTCGGTCGGTACGTTTTCCGGCCCGAATCGGAATCGGCCCCATAGTAGGTGTATTTTAATGACACATTCGCTAATCTTCATTCCTCACTACTCATATTCAGTCTCTAAGAGTCCCTTATGTCTACCACTTCACCACCTCTTCACCCTGCCCCCACTACACCTAACAACAGCAGCTGCACCAGTCATGGCATGTAGAGAGCCCCAAAGGCTACAGCTTCTATCTTGCCTTTACCACAATTAACAGCACATGCTGAAGTTAGAGAAGGAAGCTCACCATGTCAATGCCCTTTTGCATTACAGTTGCATGTTAAATATCTTTTCTCCCTCCAAATCAGCACCATTGTTTGGTTTCCCTGCTCTACTATCCGCTAACTGTACCCTGACCATTAAATCACTCCTCAATTTGGAAACACCGCATTTAACAGCAGTAGCTATTAAGAGACACATCTTCAATTGTTTCCCCATCTCTCTGGAATGGCTGAGGCTGCTCTACTTACTCCTTTCCCACACTACAGTAGCTAACAGCCACAGCCTGGGGATTTAAAGGGAAAGATAGAAGACAGAAACTAATAGATCAGTTTCTGATATTGGAGACTGCTGCAAATCCACAGTCAGAAGTCCAGTGGTTGCCCCTCCTCTAATTGGGGCGAGGACAGTACAAATGTGATGGAGCACATTTATGGTAGTGCTCTTGCTCTGCCAAACTCTAAATCATCTTCTTTGAATGGTGTAGAAATACAACTGTGCCCTTGTTTCCACTTTTGTGTCTCCTCATAATATAGTATATGTTGTACATTTGCTTGCTTTTTCGGACTTTTCTAGTTTCCGCTCCTCATGAGCAACCTGGATTTTTGTTCACTCATTTAATTATGAAAATGATGTGATTCTGCTCTTTATGAATAAATTCACTCTCTATGACTCTCATCCTGCTCCACTGTCATTTAAAAAACACAATGCTTTTCTTACTTTTTCTGAGTCTAATATTTCTTAGCTGTCATTTGAGATGTTATGAGTGATGTCATCAATTATGTCATTTAACACGTCATGAGTGATGTAATATGTGAGTTCCTAAGCAGTGCATGATGGGGCTCAAGTTATAGTTAGCTCAGCAAACTGTAATTAGTGAATTTTAGAAGTTTTTTGTTTTGTTAATGTAAACTAAGCTTTTATTACCAGGAATTTCAGTTTTTTTAATAAAATTCAAACTTCTGCATGTATCCAACCCCTCAGACAACCTACAGCTGATACCCCCACCTGCACATGGTCTTCTGGGTACCTCTGACCAAGTGCTGCACCGTACCCTCTAGCGCACCTTACCCCTCACGGGTGCCCAAACCACATTTTCTTCTCACATTTTTTCAAAAGCTTTTTTGGTAATGTGGTATTACGATGGTACCCAACACACAATCTTCCAATACAAGGTACCACTGTACTGTTCAAGCTTTCCTTAGGAACTCTGCATGGTGCAGCGGTACCATTGGGTGAAAGCGTGTACAGTTGCTCAAACAGGAGTACTGTGATACCTGAGTGGAGTGTCCTCCTGGATCAGTGCAGCCCAAATTTATTTTTTCTTTTAACATCTAGGAGGTCCCACTGAAAGTCTCCACCACTCCCCAAAATTGCCTGGCAGCCAGGGTGTCCCTAATATTCTCCCTTACACCCTTTTCAAAAAACTTTTTCAGGACACTGGGACTGAGTCCCCGAGTCTTGTAATGGCGGGCGCAAAATGTTCTTCAGAGTTACAGTCAGGCTTGAGGGCACCAAAATGATTGACTGGAGAAAACGATCCCCACGGCCAATCAGAAGACCATATTGTTTCAATTTTACCACTGCGGGACTCCCTCAGGGTCACCCATCCAGACCTAACTTTTTAGTGCATGGCAGGTGTGCATCTTTTATTAAACTTAGTAAACTAACTAGTGACTTTCAGTTCTTTTTTGTTTTTTAACCGTTATCTCATTTCAACACTAAAGTAGAATGTCACTTTAGCCATTGTTTTATCTGTGAATTTCTGGCTTTTAATTTAATGTAAAGTAATGTCTTATATGACTATTTAAAATTATAACGACTCTTTTAACTTGTTCTTTCATGGCTGTTTTGGCTTGTTTAAGCTGAATAAAGTTTTGTGACTAATTGACTGAGTCTTTTAAATATATTTTAATATAAAAATTATTTTTACATACATATATAATATACAATAAGTAAAACTAAATGTAATATGTTTTTGGAAAATATATGATGCTTAAAAATGTATAAATAAATGCAATTATTATTTTAAATATTACAAACATTGATAATATTTTAAAACTGTTTTAAATATCATTAAAATGAAATTTAAAAAATACATTACTAAAATGTATTTAACTCAAAAGTTTACAAAACAAAATAAAAATATACAAATACAACATAAATATACTCTAAAATATAATCACAAATATATGGAAACAGTAAAAAACAATTACATTAAAAACATAACCATTGATTAAAAAATACTAATATAAAACATTATACAAACATTAATGAAAATAGATAAAACTTTAACAAAATGAGAAAATGTATCTACAATTCTACAGCCAAACTACTAAACATAAACACTATGAAATAAATATCAAACCAGCAATTAAACTCCATTAAAAATAAAAATAAAAACAAAAACACAAATGAAACATATGTAATACTCTAACTTTAACATAAAAAGGCAAAAATGTGTTGACATTTGGAAAAATAAAGTTTGCTATTTCCTCTTCAACCTAAGCAGCAGTAGGGAAATTGGTGCACTTTTGAGGGGTCATACTTATTATTTTTACTCCAACTCAAGCAACATTAGGGCAAATGCTGGAGTATGGAAAAGTCATGCTTTCTATTCCTACTCCAACACAAACTATAAAAGAGAAAGCTTGTGCTGTGGAGGGGAAATATGCTATTTCCACTCCAACTTTAGCAATAGTATTGTTAGCATTGGAATCTGGAGGGGTCAGATTTACTGTTTCCACTCCAAGCAAAGCAAAAGTGTGGAGAGCAATACATTTTAATCCCCACTCCAACCTAAACAAGGGAAGGGAAAGTGATCAAAAAGAAATAAACATTTGTATTAAATGCTTATATAAATCACACCATAAAAATTATTATCATAAGAATATAAATTAAATACAGAAACAGGAAAACAAATAAAAAAAATATCAATGTTTATAAGCAGTAAAAATGAACTTAAACTTGTAATTTTAGAATTTACTTATTTATAAAACAAAGTAATACATTTAAATGTCATTTGCCACTTAAAACAATAAACAAATATATATTAAAACTCTTCCCACCCAACTCCTCTACAAACCCAACAACCAGAAACAAAACTGAAATAATTCTAACTCTATTAAATAAATCATGAGAAACAAAACATTGCAAACAATATATATTTATAAAAACAAAAATCTCAATTAAGCACACTCACACACAGAAGATATATATATATATATATATGCACTTAGTAAACTTATTTATCAATTCAAGTTTACAAATTTCTACGAAAAAGTATAAACAAATTAAAAATGTATATATATACAAAAAGACTTTCCACCCTACCCTCCTACCAATTCAACAACCCATCAATAATTAAAAAATTAATATACTCTCAAAACAACACTTTGAAATATTACCAATACAATAAAACACTATACAAAAATTGCAATTAACAATAACATATTAACCATTTATAACATGCTAAATCATAAAATGTTACAAAAAATTTAAAAAAATACATTATATACAATTATATTTAAAACATCTAAAAACATGATTTTCCTACCTGCAAAATTGTGTCCCATGGATATTCTTGCCATCATTATTTTTTTTTTAATGATAATTATGCCAGACAATATTTTTTTACCCAATATTAATGTCTGGCACCATTTGGGTACCTCGGTGTTTATGTCCACAACAGGTTCCCCAGTGCAGGCACTGCCAATGACTCTCTACACCCAGAGATGCACATTCTTTTCCTTGGTGGAGTGTAAGATCCTAGTGGGTGCTTTTTGCAGTCCAATATACATCAATCTATAATGCTGCTCAGTGACACACAATTTTATGGTAGGACTGTTATGCTTATCTTTCTTACTTTAATGTAATAGCAGTCAAGTTTAACATTAAAAACTGTTCTTCCCAATAAAATGTTGGAAGAAAATTCACTAATGACAATATCATATAACCAATACGTAGCAGGTCATTCCTATAGTATGCTCCACTAGAAGCAGATTAACCCTTTTCCTGCTACTCACCATCGATTTAATAATTATTTACAATTCAGGGCCATATTATGAAGAACGGCGATAACATTATCGCCGCTTTAGCGGCAGGAAACTGCCGCTAAAGCGGTGATAAGGGGCTAGATAATATGCCCTATAGAATTCCAATAGAAGCCCAGGTTCTGGTGTGAAGGACATCAAACCTGGGATTCTATTGGAATTATATAGGGCATATTATCAAGCCCCTTATTGCCGCTTTAGCGGCAGTTTCCTGCCGCTAAAGCGGCGATAATGTTATCGCCGTTCTTGATAATATGGCCCATAGTCTTTGTTCTCTTGGGTTCACTGACAGAATTTCGAGGCCACTAACATCGACCTACAAAATTATCAACACAAAAATATCGACATTCTATACTTATAATGTAAATGACAAAAATATCTAAACAAAAATATTGATGCCACCAATATATGTAAAAAATATAGGGCCTGAATAGGAGTCTGGTGGTCTTGCGACCACCAGACTCACAGTGGCGCAGGGGTGGTGGTCCACAGTTTTGCTGATTATGAATTACAAAGTCGCATCAGCGGTGGACCGTGTGCTGTGCCAGGGAACAGCGTTCCCTGATGGTGGCGCAGGAGCGCTACAACGCATTATGCTGAGCCGGTACTGTCGCAGTCCCCTCAGCATATTTTGAGTTCTTGCACCGCCAGCTTTTTCATGACATAACCCCGCCATGAAAAAAATGGCAGTGCAAATGAAAAGGGGACCCTACAGGGCCCCCATTTCCCCCACACCATAGGGATACATTCAGGGGCGCACAGCATGTGTCTGTATTCCCCCCACTTTCAGCACGGCATGGACGTCACCGTCAATGACGTGCTGGAACTTTTTGGCCATTCCCATTGCCCAGTGCTTGCTTTCAAGGCACCACCATGTGAAAGGCCAAAGAACCGCCGACCGTATTACGAGTTGCACATTTTCAACTCGTAATACGGACGTCGGTGCTTGCGTGGTTTTGGTGCAGCAGTGGCGGCATTGCGCCGTCGAGGCTGCACCAAAGTTGAAATCAGGCCCATAGTTTTTTTATATATATAAAAACGTAAATAATAATCATTAAATATATTTAAAAGTAACAGTAATATAATAAAAATCACATGTATTTTATCAATTTAAGAAATATTTTAAAAAAATGTAACACACATATATATTAATATATATATTTAATTATATATATTTAATTCTAAAATATTAAACTAATAATTTTAATTTATATGATCATTTAATATGTTTTTGAATATAATAATATAATTATATATATATAAACATATATATATATATATATATTTTCAATAACATAATTTTTTTTAAAACATACCAACTTAATTACAAATACAAAATAAACAATACACAAATTTAAATTTTTATAAAAATGTATTAAATATTAAAAACATTACTAATTTAAAATATTAGAATTATAACTAGATAAAAACATAATAATATAAATGTTATTAATAAAAACTAAATTATAAAATTCCACAAATAAAACATATAATATAGCCACTCCAATTTATAAAGGAGTACAAAAAAAATGTAAAGTCAGGAAAAGTAGAAATTACTATTCCCAATACAATAAATGCAACAGTAGGGAAAAATGTTGAATTGCACTGGGGTAAGTGTGGAATGTGGAGGGGTAAAATGTACTATTCCCATTTCACTAAGTACAACAGTAGGGAAAGTGTTAGATTGTTAAGGGGTAAAATTAACTATTCCCACTCCAGTCAGAGTAACAGTAGGGAAAGTGTAGGGTTGCGGAGGGGTAATATTTACTATTCCCACTCCAGTCAGTGCACCAGTAGAGAAAGTGTTGGATTGTGGAGGGGTAAAATTTACTATTTTCACTCCAGTCAATGCAACAGTAGGGAAAGTGTTGGATTGCGGAGGAGTAAAATTTACAATTCCTACTCCAGTCAGTGCAACAGTAGGGAAAGTGTTGGATTGCAGAGAGGTTAATTTTACTATTCTCACTCCAGTCAGTACACCAGTAGGGAAAGTGTTGGATTGCAGAAGGGTAAAATTTACTATTCCCACTCTAGTCACACTTTGCAACATTACATACACTGTAGTTCACTTTAAAAAATAAAAAAATTGAAAAAAATTATTAAATAATATTTTTAAAAATTAAATAGAAAAAGATTTATATAATTATATTCAAAAAATAGACAAATTACACATGTATTACAATATTTAATATATATTATGAATTCATACAAATATTATAATTGTAATTAAAATACCAAATTAAGGGCCTCATTAGGATGGTAGACGGACTTTCGTCCGTCCGCCATCCATTCCGAATGGGGACCGCCCGCCTACAAGGCGGCAGGCCCACAAGCCAAATTACAATGCGACCGCCACCACGGTGGTAGCAATGTCTATTTATTGTATTGCGGCGGGTGCTGTGGTCCACAGCACCCACCGCAGTACAATAAAGTGACATGTTACATATCCCTGCACTACGTTGCAGGCACCATGGGGTGCCTGCCACATGGTGCTGGGATATGCAGTGCCCCCCAGGGCCCATGTCGGAGTCCCATGGGGGGAAAGGGGGGCCCGCTACGGGCCCCCAAGTCCATTTCCAGCTGCCTGGTCACAGCGGGTTAACAGCCACTGAAAGACAGGTGGAAAGGGATATCATTCGCCATTCTGTGGATTGCGGGCAGTCCGACAGGCAGTCAGAATCATTCCGACTGTTGGAACTGTGGTAGTTGGTCTTTCCAACCGCCATTGTAATGTGGCGGTTGGATCGGGCCTTACAAATGGCGGGTGGACTACACAACACACCTGAAATATATTTATTAAATTGTAATCTTTACACATTTTACATAACTTTTTATCAATTAAATTATTAATAATAATTGCCTTTATCCTTAGAAAACGAACAACCCACACCTAATATATATATTTTTAAAAATGTTAATTTAACAATTTACATAATTAATTATCAATTAAACAATTAATAATAATTAACTAATAACAAATGAATTATATTTAACTCCCCACCCTGTACCCCTACAAATATAACTGACACCTAACATATAACACAAACAATATCTTAATTACACCATTTACTAAATGAATTAACAATTACTTAATTTTTATGTAGTAACATTTATTAAATGCTATACTTAATTTCCTGAACACCCTTTACCCTCACAAAACCACAATCTATACAAAATGAAACCAGTATGTAATTTACATAATTGATTATTAATTAAGAAAGTAGTTATAATAATAAATAATTGTTTATAATTAATTTACTGACCACCCTATACCCCTACAAAACCCAGAACCCACACCGAAAACACAAATGAAAAAAATAATAATTATACAATTAGCATAAATAATTGTCAATGAAATAATTAATATTAATTAAAAATTAATTGTAATTAATTTACTTCACACCCGGCACCCCTATAAACCCCTCCCGCTGCAGTACTAGAAATGACAAAATAATTTATAACTTGAACAATTAAAATATATAGTAAAATACATAACAATTATAAAAAATTGATATTATTAACAACAATATTTTTGACTGGGAGCCAGTGGAGTTGCCGGAGGTGTTGCGTGATGTGGCTGTGGTGGGGGATGTCGAGGGCCAGTCTGGCTGCGGTGCTTTGGACATTCTGTAGTTTTTTTTGCTGTTTCTGGGTGATGCCAGCGTAGAGTGCGTTGCCGTAGTCGAGTCAGCTGGTGATGAGTGCATGGGTGACTGTCTTCCTGGATTCTATGGGGATCCATCTGAATGGCGTTTAAAGCAGGCAGAGCATGTGGAAGCAGCCTGAAGAAACTGTATTGATTTGGCAGTTCATAGTGAGCGATGAGTCCAGTATGATGCCCAGGTTGTGTCATTCACATCTCTCACTCTCTCTCCTGAGCCTTTCATTCACTGCAACTGTCTGGGAGTACTGCATCTTTGATTCCATTGGGGACTCCACAGCAGGTTTCATCCACCATTTTCATCGCTATTCTGACTGACAAACTGCATAATATGGCTCCAATACAGATGGAAAACAGTTTAAGGGTTATTATTGTTTTGGAGCTGAACCCTGAGACTTACTTATCCTAAATACAAATAAAAATACAGACTTAAGATACAAATTAAAGTGAGCTGGCACAATTGTTCAGGGATAAACTGAATGAATAATTATATGATTATATTTTATATCCTTCTGCGTCTCCCTCTGTGAAGCAAGGTATGACAGCTTCTATGAGTTTCAGCCTAATGAAATTGATCCTTCTGTATTCTAATGTCTTATTCATTCTATCATGATACCTCATGCTGGTAGGAGTAGAAAACTTCAACCACCTCATAGACATGGACACTAAGGGGCCGATTACGATGTCTGTCAGAGTTGCCTCCAACCAACACCGTCGCAGTCTTAGGACCGACTGACCTCAGGTCAGCGGTTTTGACTGCCTGATTATGATGCGACCGAACACTGTTCGGTCCCATACTCCCATTTCTCTAAGGGAGCTTGTGCTATGGCCGTAATGGTGCCAGCCACACAGTGCAGGGATTTACAGGGGGTCACCCTAGGTAGCAACTCAGCCACTAACTTAGGCTGCGGAGGCCAAGGGGCCCTGCTAGGGGCCCCCAAAGTTGCTTTCCAACAGCCTTTCTGTGTCAGAAAAGCCAGCACCAAAAGGCTGTCGGAAACCGATATCGTAATCCCGAAGGTGGAAACACCGTCCATAGGGGTCCGACCACCCGGAAGACTCCAAAGAGCCGGTCAGAACCACGTCGGAATGACCGGCCAGTTTACACTTCAACCGCCGACATCGTAATTCAGCGGTCGGACCGCACACCAACTGTGTCGATCGGAAAGCCTCTGACCGTGGTCAGAAAGCTTCCGACTAGCAGTTGGAGGCTTTCCTACCGACATTGTAATCAGCCCCATAGACAGAACTGGAACAACAAACCCTGGTGCTTTTGGTTTTTTGGTCCAGGCAATCACAATTTTGGTAGACACATATTCTACCATGGAAAGAACTATACAATGTCTTCTAGTGCAAATCCACTAGTTCTGAGTGCTACTTCTCATAGCAAATTATTTTGTGAGGGCTTTCTATAAAATGATACAGGTTGTTAAACCATGGATCATCAGGCTAAGAGGTAAAAGAGTCAGCTAAAGTGGCCAAAACTGTTACCGTGCTAGATGCATTAGCAGATAATAATGATTATACTGGTACTGTTTCTGATGACAATTAGAAAGACATTCATAACCCTGAAAACCTACAATGGTTTGACTCCCCAAAGAATGGACCTAAAATGCATACAAATTTGAATCTGAGCTTCACAATAACCCTCAGTTGTTGGAGTATGTGAAGATGAGGACGGTGAGCTTATGTTTCACTAATCTCTTGTCAGGACTTAGAGCCACTAGATGTATCTTCAATCTGAGCACGAGTGATCTGCTTTCACTTATGCCCTCTCCTTCCATTGACCGCTCCATAATAGAGCATTTGTATGTGGACAATTGAAATTTATCAAACATCATTGATGGAGCAAGGTTTCGCAAATGAAACTTGCTCGTATGCAATCTTCCTCATTGTATTAATATTACAACTTGTATTGTCTGTATTAATATTTGCACACACTACATGAATAGTTAGGAAGCTTGCCTATGTTGTTTTTCTAACAAATAACGCTTGTTCCTAGTCTAAAATGGCCGCTTAAGCGCGGGAATTTAACTGCGCATGTCACAACCTGATCACATGGTGTGACGTCTTTCTTTGCTTGGTGGGAATTTCTGCTTCTGCGCAGTGTGCAATAAAATGGCCGCTAAATGTTCTCACATGCTTAAACTTGCTCCTGTGTCATTACTAAATTGTCATTTCTTAACACAATTAATGCGGGATAGGTTTTATATAATTGAAAGGGATTAGAAATAAGATAAGTGGTATACAGTGAAACGTTTTATTTTTGATATTAATATTTCCTTCTTGCACTTTTAGTAATTCGTAATCTTGGGCCTGGGTTGGTGACTTGAAACTAGAGAAGCAGAAGGTTCTGCGCATGTCCCCTGAAAGACTGCCAAAATGAAGTCAACTTGGACGTCTCACAAGGCCATGACCTATCGGCCAAAGAGGATGTTCTAAATGTACAAATTTGTAACAAAAGATACATTTGCTGTAGAAATTGTATATAATTTGTTGTGAG
The DNA here is from genome assembly GCA_963921515.1 of Calotriton arnoldi. Lineage (NCBI taxonomy): Eukaryota > Metazoa > Chordata > Amphibia > Caudata > Salamandridae > Calotriton > Calotriton arnoldi. Next base: position 358,423 of record CAWUFW010007522.1, on the reverse strand, counting down.
ACGGGTGGGAAATAAAGTGAATGTATTAAATTGAAGGGGAGGGAATGTTAATACAATAGGCTTCACAAATTAAGCCAAATTTGTCATGGTGCGAGAATCCACTTCCTGTCCCTGCCCAATCAGAAGTAGTGGTCCCATATTTTAGCAACATTAAGGGGAGGTACATGGGCGTAGAAGGGTATAATAGAATATAGCATTAGTAGTTAGTTAGCTCAGACTTTTTAGAACATACAGAAGAGCTCCAGGCTGCCCAGCTGATCGATTGCTGACTGAATCCCTATCCAGAAGAGGTCTGGAGGAGGGGCGGCGGAGTCCATTAGAGGGAAGAATCGAGGAGAAGTCGAGTGCCAGAGAGGGGAACGGCGCAGGCGTCGTTGTAGAGAGGTCACCAGTCCGGTCCTGATCCCGAAGAAGGTCCTTGCTCTTCATCCTTTCAGGGTCCTATTCTTTCAAACTCCTTGGCTAAGGGTTTGGTTCTCGCATTTAGGTAAATATATGCAACCTTTAGTTGCGCTGCTGTTCCTATCTCCTCTTTTCCTTAAACACCGTCATTGATTAGAAATAATCATTCTATGGCTTCCACGAGTATTCTGATCAAATACCGTGTCTTTTTCTGTATTTACTCTGCTAAAAACTTTAGATAAACATTTTTAAAAACTCCTTGACTCTGTGGTTATTTCAGGGTTATGTATTATAGTGAATGTCACTCATTTTAAACTTTCCCAATTAGCAAAGGATCCATTGGTAAGTAATTACTCTTCAATCAGAAGGTAATTGGTAGCAGGGATTTTGATAAAAGAGTATATCTGACACCCAGCGTAAGTATTAGTGTAGTATGAATGTATGGGCCCAAGTGAGTATATGGTGTATGAATGCTGTTTGCTAATAATCGCGCTGGATCAGTTTTCTGGTAAGCAGAGGATGGTTTGTGTTACTCTTTGTTAATTGGGTAATGAGAATTTTATTTTGCATTTTTATGAACTAATACCCGTTATTTTTGAGTATTGTTTTATGTTGTCCAGAATACCCCGGGGAAAAAGAATAGTGGGTGGCAAGTAGAAGCCATACTGCAGTGAGGTTATCTGTCAGGCAGAAATAGTACTGAATAGTTAAGCAGAACTATCAGCACTTGTTAGGGATTCTATGCGTGTAAGTATAGCCAAAGGGGTACGCTGGTGAAAATTTGATGTTATATCACCTAGAAAGGGTAACATTGAAGAAGTAACAGGTATTTCGGAAGCTTGTGTGAAGAGTAGACGGAAGGGTTTTACTCGTAGTGTATGTTTTAGTAAATGGAAAGGTTTTACTAAATGTGTAAGAGAAACTATCTTTCTGAATTAGAGAAACTGGCACGATAGCGAATGTTTTATGTTGTTACTGAATTTAAATTAAGGACTATAGAGAAAATAAGTTTTGCGTAAGATTTTGTAAAGGGAGGGTCAGTTGCCGGAGAGGGAACTGATGTCACAAAACGCCGCGCTGGGATTGGTTGGATCCGCGGGCGTGGGAAAACCTTGTAAACGAGGGGTCAGTAGTCAGGAGTAGTACTGATGTCATAGGTGCCGTGCTGGGATTGGCTGCATCAGCGTGAGAACAGAAAAGAGCAGATTATAAAGGAGGGGTTGACATAGAAAACGTCACCAAAAAGGCCGCGCAAGGATTTGCTTAGAATTAAAAGTTAGCAAAGGTTTGATTGGTTGAGAATTTGGAAGCAAAATTTTAAGTGGATAAGGGTTGCATGTTAAAACGCGATCCGACTTTAACAGGGAATCGTCCAGATAGGAGATTTCTAGGGTTTGCAGAATATAATTTTATACATCGGTATTTGCCTAAGATGTACGGAGAAAAGAAGAAGATGTCAGTTTTAAAAAAGATTAAGAATTTTTTCAAAAAGGATAAACCAATCAAAACTAGAGAGGGAATTATTATTCCCCCAGCTAAAACGCCCGCATCATATATGATGATGGAGAGAGGTTATCATACTTGTGTATGGATAGAGAATTGGAGAGAATATACTAAAAATGACGGGATACTAGAATTTCCCAAGAATGGCACATTCAATGGGCGAATTCTTCAAAATTTAAGACAAAGGATGAATGATTTAGAACCTAGACCCAGATTAACTCAATACGAAGCTTTAGAGGAGTGGGAAACTGAAGCATTTGAGCGTGATAGATCACGAAGTAATGGGAGATATCCAGGATTTTTTCCCAGATACTTACGGGAAAATAGGGAAGGTCAGATGAAGCAATGGAGAAGGACAATGCTTGTTGAGGGATTATATCCACTACTCACAGAAGGAGAGAAATCAGGAGGCAAGTGTACAGAAAAGACAAAACACTTAATGAGACATGAAGACTCAGAAGATGAGTTTATGGAAGAAATATTGAGGAATCCTCCACCGTATCAGGAAGGGTCAAGTGGAATTCCTCCTAGTGCCCCACCACAAACACCAATGGTACCTCAGGTACTACATGAATTCACCCCGAATAGAATACTTCATGAAAAAGAAAAAGAAGCATTAGAAAAGACCAGAGCAGAATTAGTACGGAAAATATCCCAGATAAAAACACATCCTGATTCATTGACTATTCCTGTAACAATTGGTCCAGTAGTGCCATTATATGGTATACAAGGAAATTGTCCTCCTCTGATACCCGTATCTTCTCCTATGAATACTCCCGAAAATTTTCAAAAACTTGAAGCTCCAGTTATAATTGAAGATCACTTTAGTGATTGTGATTCCACAATATCTCTCATGGATTTACCTGTCAGAGGTCCAGTAAAAGGTACTCCCAGAAAAGAAATACTGGAGCGTTCAAAAGATGTAAGTTTAATAACTTCATCAGGGGCAAAGAGTGCTACCATAGTAACACCGGAAGACTTAGAAAGGTGGGTACAAGGATCAGATAAATTGTGCACTCCTCCAAAATTACTAGACATTCAAAAATTAAAAGCCGAGTTAGAAGAAATGATAGCAGGAAATATAGGAGTAGAACGCTTAAACACTTATGATGAAGAAGAATTGCTGTTCTTATGCAGGAGTATCACTAGAAATGTAAGGTTATTTCATGAAAAATTGTCCAATCAAGCCCTACAAATGGGAATTGAAATAGGGAAATCAAAAGTACTACAGAAACCCTATAGAGCAGAATTTTCAGACAAAGATTTAGAAAATATGAATGCTTCTGGAAGAAGACTGCAAATAAGAGAATTAATGTTAGTTTTACAAAAATGGGGAGACCTAGATAAATGGAGAACTAGGTGGGCAAAGAAAAAGGAAGAAGCTCGCTCAAGTCGAACAGCTTCTGAATATGTAATGAAGGAAACAGAAAAGATTGACAAAATGTACCCAATGCGAGAAGTTGCAGGAGGAGGTTATGTACATGTCCCATGGAGTAGACAGGATATTTTATCATTTACGAATGATTTCCCAAAGCTGAGAGAAAAGCCAATTGAATGGTACAAGCAGGTTGAAAGGTTTGTGAAAGTATCAAAAGTATTGTTGAAGGACTTGGATGGTCTGTTTGACATAGTGGTACCTGCAGATTTATGGACAGATTGTAAGATCACAGTCGATTGGCTGAATGATGAATATCCCAGAGATCCAAAAACAGGTGCCCCGTCAAATGATGTGATGAAAAAGTACCAGCAGGTGATAACATACCTGAAAGGGAAAATACCACCGAAAGAAACAGACTGGGTAAAAATAGATCGAACTACCCAAGAAGCCAGTGAAACAGTGCATTCGTATTATGAGCGCCTCTTACAGGTGTTCAAACAGTACAGTGGATTTGAGGACATTGGAGACAAAAATATGAGTCAGTTTGTATACCGATTTGTGTATGGTTTAAAACCCGAGATTTGCCAGATGATTAAGCAGCATATGCTTTGCTGGCAAGGAAAGCCAATCGACGAAATTTTGAAATATGCAAAGTACTGTGGGGATGACATTGAGGACAGGCACAAGAAATTGCAGGAGAAAGTAATGTGGGCACAGGTGAAAATGGCTGAGAAACAGGGAATTAATTTAGATAATCCTAATGAAACTCAGGGAAAAGACTCTGGAACGAATGGTGATTCTGGAAATGGTGGAAGAATGAAAGGACGAATGAGCAGAGAAGAAGCCAAAAAGAAATTTCCTTGTCATGGATGCGGAAAATTGGGGCATTGGAAGGACGAGAGTAAAATAATTCGAAATAATAATGGCCCAAATCAAAATTTAAATTCACAGACGCAGAATGACTCACAGCAAGGGGTAAACCCTCAGAGTCAGTTGCCACCTCCACCTGTTCAGGGTAATGTAAGCAGAGCAAAACACGGTACAGACATCGGTTACTCGGGGGGAAGTGGTAAGAATGATTATATGACCTCACAATTTCTTTTGCAGGATGATTTTTGCGGGTTCGACGCATGACGGTGCCTAGGAGAGGGGGAGAAGGAATGCGTACTTGGCGCATCCCTGCAGGTAGATCAATCAGGTCCATATGTTGAAGGAAAAGTGAGAGGTAATGATATTACTTTTCTTTTGGATACTGGTGCTACCAGGTCTACTGTGAGAATGGTAGACGTCCCAAACCTTCCTCTCTCTGGTGAAAATATTCAAGTTGTAGGAGTTGCTAACCAAAGAATTAGAACACCACTCACAGAACCAATGGAGGTTAAAATTGGAAATTTCAAAGAAATGCATCAATTTGTAGTATGCGATTCCAGTCCAGTAAACTTACTAGGTAGGGACTTGTTGTGCAAAATGAATTGCACCATTTTCTGCACGCCGGATGGTGTGGCAGTACAAACACCAGATGAAGATCATGTATATAAAATTATGGTCGCAAAACAAGGAACAGAAGTAGATGAAATGTTTTCATTAATAACAAAAGATGAATTGCCAGAAGAATTACAAGATACAGTAAATCCCATAGTATGGGATCTCACGGGAAAAGAAGTAGGATTCATGGCTAAAATAGACCCAGTTCAAGTAACTGTAAAAGAAGGTGCAATTTTCCCAAATACAAAACAGTACAAAATGAGCGCAGAAGTAAAAGCAGGTGTCATTGAAGAAATCAATCGGATGGTCAAACAAAATATACTGAGAGAAGTAATGAGTAGTCCATGTAATTCACCAATCATGGGACTAAAGAAACCTAGTGGTAAATATAGAATCGTTCAAGATCTGAGGAAAATCAACAAAATTGTAGAGCCATGTTGTCCTATAGTGCCAAACCCTGCAGTAATTCTGTACCAGATTCCTTGGAATGCTGGATGGTTTACAGTCATAGATCTGTGTCAAGCCTTCTTTTCAATTCCGTTACACCCAGACAGTCAGTATCTTTTCTCATTTAAATTTGAAAACAAAGTCTATGTATGGAATCGTGTTCCTCAGGGGTACACAGAAAGTCCTTCCATCTTCAACCAGATACTAAAAAGTGCCTTGAAAAACTAGTGATGCCAGGAAGCTCAGTTTTAGTTCAATATATCGACGACTTATTGGTGGCGTCGACCACCAGAGAAGACTGTGTTGTTGATTCCATAGCCTTATTAAATCTTTTGGCTGAGGAAGGGCATAAAGTCTCACCTGAGAAGTTACAATTTTGCAGGACAGCGGTTAAATATCTGGGACATCAAATTGAGAGGGGAAAAAGAAGAGTAACCTCTGAAAGAGTAGCATTAATAAAAAGAATGCAAATGCCAGTAACGCAAAGACAAGTAAGAATGTTCTTAGGAATAGTAGGTTACTGTCGACAATGGATACCAGGATTTTCCATGTTGGCTAAACCCTTGATTAACATGACCAAAAAGAAAGCAAAAGATCCTGTTGAGTGGGAAGATGAAAGTGTAGAAGCCTTTGTAAAATTGAGAAACTCCCTTTGTTCAGCACCTGCCTTAGGCATGCCGGATTATAAAAGAGAATTCGCATTATTCTGTCATGAAAGAGAAAATTGTGCACTTTCAGTTTTAACTCAAAGACATGGTCTGGACAGACGTCCTATAGCATACTTTTCCGCTACACTAGACCCTGTAGCATCTGCGTTGCCAGGATGTTTGAAAGCAGTAGCAGCAACATGTTTAAGCATCGAACAAAGTGAATCAATTGTGATGGGACATCCTGTAAAAGTATATGTTCCACATGCAGTGGTGATTCTGTTGACCAGAACACGAACTCAACATCTCACTCCTAGTCGGCTGACTAAGTATGAGAGGATAATAATGGGTGCAGAAAATGTAACCATGGTGAGGTGTACGATAATAAATCCAGCAAGCTTATTACCAGATCCATATCATGAAACAAATAAAGATGACGAAGAAGATGAACATGATTGTATACAGATTACAGAACTATGCACAAAACCTCGCCCAGATATAGAGGAACAGCCTCTTAAAAAGCCAGATAAAGAACTGTTTGTTGATGGCTCTTGCCAGAGACATGAAGATGGCAAGCTAACAGCTGCTTATGCAGTATGTGAATTAACTGGAATAGTCGAAGCATCCTATTTACCAGGGGTAAAATCTGCACAAGTAGCTGAATTGATTGCACTGATAAAAGCGTGCAAAATTGGGAGGAATCAGAAAATAACCATATTCACTGATAGTCAATATGGTTATGGGGTTGTGCACGATTTTGGCCAACTGTGTATGCAGAGGGATTTCATGACTTATTCAGGATCCCCCATTAAAAATGGACAATTTGTAAAAGAATTGCTAGAAGCAATACAATCACCAAAAGAATTGGCTGTGGTGAAATGTGCCGCACATCAGTCAGGAAATGACTGGGTGGTAGTTGGCAACAGATATGCAGATCTGGTGGCTCAATATTGTGCCAAAACCAGAACATCAGTGAATAAGAGGGTGGAAAGAATGGGAATCAGCTGCCAACTTATGCTATTTATGCCACCTGAAACTTGGAACGAAGTGAAAAGATTACAAGATGAAGTGGATGAGGTTGAAAGAAAATTGTGGATCAAAACGGGTTGTTCTCAAAGAAGAGAGGATGAAGTATGGGTCAGTACAGATGGCAGACCAGTCATGCCAGATTGTTTACTCTCACAAATGGCTAGAATGTATCATGGAGACACACACATAGGGAGAGATGCAATGATTAGACTATTCAGACAAAATTGGTACAATCCCAAATTCAGAGCTGTTACAGAGAGTCTTTGCCAGAGATGTCTAATTTGCCAAATGCACAACACAGGCAGGAAAACGATAATTGGGTTTGGGAAGATCGGAAAAGCAGAAGGTCCATTCATAAGACTACAGTTTGACTTCATACAGTTACCACCATGCAGAGGGCTGAAATACGTATTAGTCATAGTGTGTCTGTTTTCAAAGTGGGTGGAGGCATACCCAACTAGGAGAAATGACAGCATTACAGTTGCCAAGCTGTTATTAAGAGAGCTCATACCTAGGTTTGGTTTCCCAGTATCTTTAGAATCAGATAGAGGAAAACATTTTAACAACGAAGTGATCCTGATAATTTGTGAAGCATTTCAAATCAAACAGAAACTGCATTGTGCATATCGTCCAGAGGCTTCTGGAGTGGTGGAACAATTGAATGGCACCATAAAGTCAAGATTGGGAAAAATGTGTGCATCAACATCATTGGAGTGGCCTGATGCATTGCCACTCGTTCTGATGGGACTCAGAAGTATACCTGATCGAACAACAGGTTTGAGCCCCCATGAAATTATGATGGGAAGAGCGATGAGACAAACACACGTTCCCACAAATAGACTGGTGAATATTTCTGATGATATGGTGTTGGACTACTGTAAAGGATTGGCTGACCTAGTGCGTTCTGTCTCTCACCAGGTTGGAGAAGACGCAGTTTCCAGACAGCCTGAACTAGAACATGATCTGAATCCTGGTGACTGGGTGGTGGTGAAGAATCACACCAGAGAAACGTGTCTATCACCCAGGTGGAGCAGACCTTGTCAAATCATATTGACCACAAACACAGCAGTGAAGTGTGCCGGATTTCCGAATTGGATTCACGTAAGTCACACCAAGAGAGTACCAGACCCAGAAGAAGAAAACACTCAGACGACACCAATCACTGAAGAAGCTGAAGGTTGCCAAGCTGAAGAATCTCAAACTCAAGGTTCAAGAGAGGCTGACGGAGAACAACCGAGCACAAGTCAGGATTGGACACCAGTGGTCGAAATTCCTGAGGTTTTCCACCGAACAAGAAGCCAAAGAAAATTAAAAGCAATTGTAGAAGATCAGATAGGTGAAGAAGAAGGGGTTCAGGCTCAAGAAGACAAGCTAATAAACGACCCTGAACCAAATCAGATAGGGAAAGAAAATTGGACTGAAAGCAGTGAAGAATTAATAGAATTTGAACAGGGAGAGACAGGTTTAGAAGAAGCAGGTCAGGCTGCAGAAGTACACAGTGCAATAAGCCCTGATCAGAAGCAGTTAGGACAAGAGGGAAAAACAGAAGAAATAGAGACTGAGAAAAGTGAACATAAAGAAGTAAACCCAGAACAAAGTGAATTGTTGGAAACTGACAGTGGAGCTGCAAATGAGAAACCAATAAGACCAGAAAAAGAACAATTAGATAAGTTAAAGAAAACAAAGAACAGAACAGTACAGACCAGTGAAATTAAAAAGGCACTTAAACTTAAAGACGAAAATAAAGAAACAGTACAAACAGAAAAGCCAAGAAAAGGAGACCAGTGGCCAAGTTTCATCAAAAGAGTAAAGTGCCACATAAAAACAAGAAGTGAAGATCCAGATCAAGTACCTGAAATAACAAGTCAAACAGACCAAGAGAAAAAGTCTGGGAAAAGAAAAAGTAAAAGATTAAGACTTGTGAACAACAAATTCAGGGGTCCTGATTGGACGTATATTGTTCTTGAGGACTTTGAAAGTTCAGAATCAAGTGACAGTGGTGGTGAAGGAACAAGTGCAGAACTAACTTACGAAGAAGAAACAAGACCACCCTGACTAAACAAAAGAATCCATTGAAGAAAAGGAACAGAGATAAGAAGAGCAATCTTCCTTGTCGAAAAATGCCTGATGATAGGGATACTGGGAGACCAAAGAGAAAATGCTGTAGGAGATGCTGTGCAATTTGCATATGTAGTCTAGTATTGGTGCTTGTAGCATGGTTAGTCCTGATTGTAGCTATTCCTTACCTGATGATAATAGATAAAAAGAACAATAATGAAACTATAGGGAGGAAAGCAAACATGAAAGGAAATAGGGTAGAACTAATGGCAGAAGAAGATGAAGGAATTCATCATGTGATAGCTGATAATGACACTAGTTTAAATGTTTTCACGAAGTTATTGTTTCAGTATGTAGACACCATGGAAGTTAGTAATTGTTATGTTTGTATGAAGTTACCTGAATCAGTAGCAGAAGGATTAACATACCATCATTTACCACTGACATATGGTATTTCATGTAGCGTATTAACAAGTTTATTTTATAGTACAGGTAGACTACAATATTACTATTCCAATATAGATGTTGTATTTTCTGAAGTTCCTATTCGCAAGAGTATGAACCCAGTGCTTAGCGCCTTAGATGCACAATTTATGGGAGAGTTTTTCTTAACAATGAAATCAATAGACTTAACACATGCACGTAGACACAATCTAACATGTTCTTTATTAGAAGAAGAGAAAATATTTTTGAATTTAGTAGAAGATAGAAGACAGGATTTTCAAAAGAAAGCTACAGAGCATAAGGCTCATTTACCACCTTGGGCAGAGAAAGAGGGAAGTTACACCCCTGGCAAGGCTCAAGCTGCTATGGCTCTGGATTTCGAAAAGAAGGGAAAAATTTGTCTTCATAGGTTAAAGACTGACTATAACAATGTTTTTATTGGTACCAGTGATTGTGAACACAATTTTTTAATATTGGGAGGTTGGGGACTCAAAGGAGGAACAGATTCAGTTTTTCCTGGAATCTATTATGTCTGCGGGAATAAGGCTTATTTTAGGCTTCCTGCACGGTGGTATGGAAGTTGTTACTTTGGAATAGTCTTTCCAAAGATATACCACGTAAAAAGAAACACTGGAAGCAATGAAAACAATGGCGAATTAAAACGTAATAAAAGAGCTAGTTTTTCAGAAATAATAGGTGATATATTTGGTGCATTGATACCTTCAGTGGGAGTAATTCTGAACTCAAGGAAGATATGTAAATTGTCTACAGTAGTTGATCGTTTATCAACGAATACTGCTGGAGGGTTTCTAATGATTAATACGGAAATGGTTGCGATTAGATCAATGGTAATGCAAAATCGACTTGCTCTTGACATAATATTGGCAAAAGAGGGCGGAGTCTGTAAAGTATTGAAAACTAAACACTGTTGTACGTATATTCCTGATAAAAGTGCAGAAATTGGGACATATATTCAAAATATAACTAAACTTGAGCAGGAACTTAAACCACTGGAAGTTGATAATGTATGGGAAAGATTGACAAATAGTATATCGTCAATCGGAACCTGGTTTTCTAATATAGGTAAAGGACTTATAGGTCAAATATTAGTTCCCTTAGCAGGGATAGCAATAATAGTTCTGACAATAATATTTTGGTGTAAATGTTGTAGAAAGAGTGGAACTTGTAAAGTGACTGAAAAAGGAAAGAAGAGAAAGAGAGATGAAATTGAACTGGAAGAATGGAAAAGTGAATTATACAAAAAGATGAAAGGAGATTGTAAAAATAGAAAAGCTAAAAATGAAAATGAGAATGAAGTGATTTGCTAGAAGTTGGCATCTGATTGAGGGTACTTTTTGATGGCTCAGAAACGCCATCAGAGAGGGGATTGATGGAGCAAGGTTTCGCAAATGAAACTTGCTCGTATGCAATCTTCCTCATTGTATTAATATTAAAACTTGTATTGTCTGTATTAATATTTGCACACACTACATGAATAGTTAGGAAGCTTGCCTATGTTGTTTTTCTAACAAATAACGCTTGTTCCTAGTCTAAAATGGCCGCTTAAGCGCGGGAATTTAACTGCGCATGTCACAACCTGATCACATGGTGTGACGTCTTTCTTTGCTTGGTGGGAATTTCTGCTTCTGCGCAGTGTGCAATAAAATGGCCGCTAAATGTTCTCACATGCTTAAACTTGCTCCTGTGTCATTACTAAATTGTCATTTCTTAACACAATTAATGCGGGATAGGTTTTATATAATTGAAAGGGATTAGAAATAAGATAAGTGGTATACAGTGAAACGTTTTATTTTTGATATTAATATTTCCTTCTTGCACTTTTAGTAATTCGTAATCTTGGGCCTGGGTTGGTGACTTGAAACTAGAGAAGCAGAAGGTTCTGCGCATGTCCCCTGAAAGACTGCCAAAATGAAGTCAACTTGGACGTCTCACAAGGCCATGACCTATCGGCCAAAGAGGATGTTCTAAATGTACAAATTTGTAACAAAAGATACATTTGCTGTAGAAATTGTATATAATTTGTTGTGAGACGGGTGGGAAATAAAGTGAATGTATTAAATTGAAGGGGAGGGAACGTTAATACAATAGGCTTCACAAATTAAGCCAAATTTGTCATGGTGCGAGAATCCACTTCCTGTCCCTGCCCAATCAGAAGTAGTGGTCCCATATTTTAGCAACATTAAGGGGAGGTACATGGGCGTAGAAGGGTATAATAGAATATAGCATTAGTAGTTAGTTAGCTCAGACTTTTTAGAACATACAGAAGAGCTCCAGGCTGCCCAGCTGATCGATTGCTGACTGAATCCCTATCCAGAAGAGGTCCGGAGGAGGGGCGGCGGAGTCCATTAGAGGGAAGAATCGAGGAGAAGTCGAGTGCCAGAGAGGGGAACGGCGCAGGTGTCGTTGTAGAGAGGTCACCAGTCCGGTCCTGATCCCGAAGAAGGTCCTTGCTCTTCATCCTTTCAGGGTCCTATTCTTTCAAACTCCTTGGCTAAGGGTTTGGTTCTCGCATTTAGGTAAATATATGCAACCTTTAGTTGCGCTGCTGTTCCTATCTCCTCTTTTCCTTAAACACCGTCATTGATTAGAAATAATCATTCTATGGCTTCCACGAGTATTCTGATCAAATACCGTGTCTTTTTCTGTATTTACTCTGCTAAAAACTTTAGATAAACATTTTTAAAAACTTCTTGACTCTGTGGTTATTTCAGGGTTATGTATTATAGTGAATGTCACTCATTTTAAACTTTCCCAATTAGCAAAGGATCCATTGGTAAGTAATTACTCTTCAATCAGAAGGTAATTGGTAGCAGGGATTTTGATAAAAGAGTATATCTGACACCAGCGTAAGTATTAGTGTAGTATGAATGTATGGGCCCAAGTGAGTATATGGTGTATGAATGCTGTTTGCTAATAATCGCGCTGGATCATCATTATTACCATGTTACAGGTACTTGCTTATGAACACTCTGCACCTAAAATACCAGTGATTATCTTAGGGTAGGTTAATTTATTCTTTATGGATGGGTTTAGTTCCCCACTGACTTTTTAACTGGTTCACTGATTAACTGCTCCAAAATCAACAATATAATACAATGTTATGCAAAACTTGAAACTCTAATTAATTACACCTTTGAACAAAATGTATTTTTTCTTAGTACTTGACTTTGGCATACCATAAATCACTAGGAGCTTTCATTTCTGAGTAGAAAAGGCAATTGATGTGGCATAAAGAGACACAGGGGTGTATTTACAAGCCCTGTATGCCGCCGAAGAGTCACTTTTTTGATGCAGCGGTGGCACCCATATCTAAGAGGCCACCCAATGCCACCCTGTGTGGGTTTTCATGGCCTCATAGATATGGTGTAAGTCAGCGCAGTGCAAATCGCTGCATTGCCTCACACCGCACCAGGGAGGCATGCCATGGCCGTTGTTGTGGGTGTTCCCAAGCAACATCCATGGATTTTGACTAATTTACATATTTGCAACATGGGGTTTGATTACGATGTTGGTTGGAAACTAAACCGCTGACTCCTATCTCGAATTCAATTCCAACTGACTCGCGGTCGGCGGTTCCGCCCGACTGATTATGATGCTTCTGAGTACCGTTCGGAAGGACTCCATTGACTTCAATGGGGGCCTGTGTTGCAATTGACAACACAGGCTCCTATAGGGAAAATGGGTGTCTGCAGAAAACCTTGCACCCTGTCGCGGTGTAGTGTAGCTCCTATTTCCCTAATAGGCTCTGCGCATTGGAATAATATATCCTATAGGTTTGACATAGGACTACGGTCAGTATGTCCCTATCGAGTATATTAAACTTAATTACTTGTGCCAGCTAGCTCAGAGGCCACTAGAAACTCCTTGACAAACAAGAAGGGAGTAGTTTCGGGCAGCCGCAAAACATGACCACTATGTTTCCCTTTAGAATCAGAACGTGTCCCAGAGTCGTGGAAACAATAGATAACTATTTCACTCAGCTCAATCGTGCATGCTTAGTTTTCTCCGAGTTACACAGAAAAGAACAGACGGGCGTTTCAATAAAAGATTTATTGAACAGTCTTGTTTCTGGTGTAAGTAAAATGTGCTGTTACGATCACAAGACAGTATGCGAGATAAATAATGTACAGTGTGAGCAGTAGAAATAAATAATACTGCGATAGCATTATCTTTTAGTACATATGCCTTTACATAAATAACACAGACTAAAAATGCGAGTACTCATATGATGCATTGCTAAGCTAGTTCTACCCCAATGTACCTAACCTAACCTAGGTGTAGGGAAAGGTATGAAGTAGGTGAAGTATTCCTTACTATGGTATACTAAGAGTATGTTAAGCCTAGTATGCCTTGTATGCCTAGTATGCCAAGAGTCCCTCTAGGTTCTTGTCAGCTCCATACCTGAAGAATGAGAGAGGTAGGAATCTCTTTGCAAGACTCAAACTCCAACACCCCGCAAGGGAAGTCAGATCACTGGAAGCTGGACTCTCTGCGTGCAGGGATGACAGCGTCTTCTCAGTGCGTCAGGCGGGAAACGGGCTCCTCTGAAGTCGAGGTCTCCTCTGATTTACAAGGGCTAGGGAAGGTATATTTATACCTGAGAGGTACCTCATAATGTTAGCATTGACGTGAATCGGACAGCGGAAGACGTCATGAATGAACCCCTAAGGAATAATGGTTCATGCATAATATATGAGACCTTGAAGAAATCAATAGTCCTGGGCTAGGGAAACTCCCGCAGCCTAAGGGTCTGTTCTTCATGTACTCGTTGTGACGTTTAGGGTGGACGGATGTCGGAGACCATGCCTGTATTTGGAGTGCACGGTTTAATGCCTAAATAAGGGCTGGGAATTTATGCCTATATAAGGGCAGGGCGAATTGTGCCTATATAAGGACATGATACTGGAAAGCCCGTTATGGACACCCTAAGAGGAATACAACACCCACTCCACTTTCGTGTGTACGATAATACTAATATGCTAAACATTTAAAATGCTAAACATTAAATGGAGTACCGCACATTTAAAAATATTTCTTAAAATCATTAAAAAACATAATAAAAAATGCAAAAGGTACTGTACATTTGAAGCAATTGCTTATCATTTCAGGCATAAAAGTTCGAAAATAAATGCAATTGGAATGAAATAAGCAGTAGTATTTACATGTGACAGAAAATGATCGATAACATCTTCAAAAATCAAAGTCATTTCATGTCATGAAAATTAATGAACTGTTTTAGACACATAAGATGACTAAGTGTCCTTGGAAGTACCGTGAAGTCTGTACTATAAGGCTAGTTCTACTTTAAGCAGATTGAAGTGCCATTTTCGTTCGAAAAAATGGGAAAAAGTTCAATTTTGGTAGAGTTCCAAGTTTTTGTAGAATGAAGGCCAAATTGTTACTGCATCTCTGGAACACTGTATGCTGAATCAGAGTCAGTTTACGGGTCTGGTGTAAACATGAGATCATCTATTTCTATAGACAAAACATCATCCACAGAAGTTGGTGTCAGTTGGAACACCTCGTGAAGTAGATTAATCGTACAGAGATGTGAAGCATCGCTTTCAGCATTGGTCGCCGCAGCAATGTTCGCGTCCGTTGTTACCTGTGTGCCTGTAGATCTTTCTCGTACTTCAGCAGCAGCCGGAAGCGTCTGTGAGATCTCAATGAATGCTGACATCAGGATTGGTAGCCTCTGGGGACAACACAGAGCATGGGCCGTTATCGGGTCCAGCAGAGTATCGATATCCGTTGGCGTATCCGATGGATTTGTTAGACAGGTGTCCAACACGCATTCTACACCGCATAGCAGGCATCGTAGAACAGGTAAGATGCAATCTTGCCAGATTGGTCTGAATTACAGGAACCACGTGTTATTAAGGTCCCGTAGACGATTTATGCCCAAAAGCTGTACTATTTGCTCACGGCACTTTCGTTCAAGGAGAGCTTTCTCCATTTCGCTCGGAGTGATGTCGGCGAATAGGCTGGCCATAGCGCAATAGCAGGAAGAGAAATAGAATTCCGGCAACAAGTGCTAGAATTAATGGTATGCCACCAAACACCGAATGTGCAAAGTTCGGGATGATTCCGAGTATTGCCTGGAAAGGTGCTAACAGACCGGAGCAGATGCTCTTAAATACATGTACAATTCCTGTTGTATCAGACATATTGAAGATACGTCCTATCATTTCTACGAAATGTATAGGGCAGTTTGTACATATTAAAGTCTGTATCTCAGCCGAAGTCCTTGCTACTTGTAGATCATAGGTTTCTTTGGCCGAGGTCAAAGGCACTGTTTGTTGCAAAAGCATGGCTTTCATTCTGCTCAAAGTATCAAATCTTATAAAAGAGACGTTCAGCGCAGGCCATAGAGGCGACTCCCTGACTGTGTCTATTGGGGCAAACAATACTTGCATACAGCAAGTGACCCTGGAGTTGACCGTTACTAGATATGGGATGCCTGGCAACATGCCGCAGCAACTTTGATCATTCAACATGAGGTAACTCCCATTAGAAAGTTGTCCAAACGTTGGATTAATCACAGCAGCTGGTGTACCCTGTTGATGGCAAGACAAATTTGCCACAGAACCATTGCAAGCCCCGTGTAAGGAAATGTCCTGACATATAAGCGAACCACTTAGTGCACGTTTACAGTTTGTACCGCTCAAAAACACTTCACGATCCCCACTCCAACATCTATATGTATACGGTAAATCCCAAGATGTCTTAATGTATTCCTTACCCAACCTTTCATATTTGCCTGCTTGCATTTGTTTGAGGCAATACTGAAACTGAAAAGTAGTCACAGGTAGTGTGATTTTGCCATGAATAAGCCATTCTGTAGCTGGTTTTTCTGCCACTGTGAATGGTAACTTTTCCAGTTTTTCAATGCTCAGCACTGTATGCCTTGCTCCTCTTTGTGCCAGTTCGATCTGTTTATCAGTGAGATTGTATTCTGCAAACAGAGCCGTTGTGTTGATAAAACGCCAAGGCACATAGCCCGCTCGCAAAGATTGCAGCGTCCAGCTTAATAACACAATAGAACGTAATTGAGATTGGCCTTAATTTAACATCGCCAAATCTTGTTCTAGTATGTCGATAGCAGAGGATACAATGCCATCCAATGAATATATTCTGGAGGGCAAAGTTGTTAACCCATTGTCGACCACAGAGAGTGTTTTCTCTAAATTAATACGATCAAGTTCACGTATTCGTTCTGCGGCCTCCATCTGTGACAATTTCCATGCTTCATTATAGGCAGCATAAATGCAGGCATTTATGAAACGTTTTTGACGCGGTTTTCTTGGTCCAAGCAAGAATTCCCTAAGGTCTGCGTCCTTTTTAAGTAAGGTTAAGTGTTGTTTCACATCCTGTAGTGTAGACTTATGCAGCCAAACGAGGCATAATATTCCTACACTGTATGTTGTTACTACCCCCGGATGTTGTCTTTGGACATATCTTGGGTCTGGCCTATTAATAGTAAAGCCCTGAGTTTTATTCAGGAATCTTTCCTGACAGTTGTTCGTGTCTGTGGGCCAGATCAACCATTTTTTCCAATCAGGATTAGATCTGTTGAGTTGTAGTATATTGTCAACTGTAACCGCTGCCTGTGTATTGTTATCACTTGTAGGTGTTGGTACAGAAGGATTTTTCATCTCTTTGATCTTGGCTAATCCAAGACAAGACGTTTGTTGGATTGTTTCATTCAAAAACATTATTTGTTCAGGGATGATACAGGCTCTAAATAAAGCTTCTATCCCCTGCACTTGCCAATCTTTAGTACCCCAGACAGTTTTTGTGTCTATTGTATCTTTCCATAAGTCGAAACCCTGTCTAGACAGTTGGGCAATAAAGGCTGCAGAGTAAATCTGTTTTGTATTAGTTAACATAATTTTCAGTCCTGTATTGTTTTCCTTTCTAAAGTAAAATGTTTCTGGGTCAGATGTATTGTAACCTGAAAAATATGGAAATTTACTAGCAAATGTTTTTGAACTACCTTTAGGTGGTGTAGGACAATGTTCCCATTGGTTAAACATAAACACATTTCTTGGATATGCAGATTTATGCAAATAATGATGACCATAGTGGTTATAACAATACAGTTTTTCATAATCCGATGAACCCTCTAAATATTCATTTTTAGAAAATGCTGCAGATTTTTCGAGGTAAACATTATATTATTAACAGTCTCAAAGTCCCAATCATCAGAATAGGTACTGGACGAAATTAGTGAAATTTTAAACAAATGTGGAATGTTCAATTGTTCCGTCGGACCGAAGATATCAAAATCTGTTTTGTCCCACACTATACCATTGTGTATAGGAACAGCTGTGATGTTCACTGATGACAAGTCTCTTGCTTCACGATGGGAAGATTTATGAGGTTTCAAAAGTACGTTCACGTCTTTTCCTTCAGTGTTCACATGGATGTATCTGCCACTGATAAGCACGCTCACAGTTGTAACCAAAGCTAGCCTAAGCAGGAAAACAAAAAGTCCAGATATAATCCAGAGTTCAATCCATGGAGAAACCAAATAAGTCTTTTTCAGAAAGTGAAGAAAGTCTTGTACTTGCTG
Organism: Calotriton arnoldi; assembly: GCA_963921515.1. NCBI lineage: Eukaryota > Metazoa > Chordata > Amphibia > Caudata > Salamandridae > Calotriton > Calotriton arnoldi. Next base: position 340,434 of record CAWUFW010007522.1, on the reverse strand, counting down.
CTTGAATTTGAATGATGCTGGCGTCGTTTCAGGTTCACTCGGATCTTCTGAGAACGTATCAAAGTTAATGAAATAGCCAGAAGCAGTTCTATCAATTGTTGGAATTGCATCAGGATTTGTAGAAATCACTGGAACCAGTCGATCACTTGCTACGTGGTGTAGACAGGTGTATTTGGATGAACTGTTACTTGAGTTTCAAGAGGGATGAGTTCCATAGCGTTGTTGCTCAGTCCTTCATCTGTTACTGCTGAATTCTCGATGGTTATCAGTCTTTCAGTCTGAACCTCTTGGATAGTAGCGAGAGGAGTGCGTCTGCTACTAGGTCGGAGTCCACGAGGCCTACTATTTAGTATTGGCCACATACTGTGGTTTGATGAGGTCGATGGACACAAATCTTTTCTCCTTTCTTCCAGCAAGGGGTGGCAGAAGTACTGTTCTTGTTCCTTGAACGGCTAGGACAGGTACTGGTTGTCTGTAAGAAGGTCCAAATTCCTTCTTGTCCGCAATCTTTTCTCTGACTAGATCCCCAACTTTTGGAATCCAGACAGGCCTTTCTGGGACCGCCGATTTTTCCCCAGTGGTGGTTGGCTGTAGGAATACGTTGCTTTGTTTCATTCTTAACTCATTTAGTTCCTGTAAAACAGCCAAACGATCTTTGATATCAAAGGGTTTATTTTCCACCACTGTGCCTACGTGTTCTAGGTCTGGTACCCACATTCTTGTCCCAAATAGGACCTCATATGGAGTGACCCCCCCTAGAGAACTTCTTGGCAGATTGTTCAATGAGCGTTGGACCCCATTAAGGTGTTTGACCCACCCATCACCCGAACCTAATACCCTAGCTGTTATAGACTGCTTTATGTCCCGGTTTTTCCTTTCCACAACCGAATTTCCCTCAGGATGGAATGGAGAGGAGTACCGCAATGCAACGCCCAGACTGGCCATGGCCTCTTTGTAAGCCCGAGAGCTAAACGCAGGACCCTGGTCAGAATGTAGCGTGCCTATTGCGTATGTGCCGATAAAGACTCGCAAATCTTTTATAACAGTTCGAGCGTCAGCCGAGCGCTGAGGCCATATCCATAGGAACCTAGAGCACGAATCCACTGCAACCATGATATATTTATAGTTACCGTCCCTTTGCAAGGGACCGCAGTGGTCCAGGTAAACACAAGCTAATGGTTTGTCTGAAATTAACAGGGGTGTCTGCGCGGGACGTTTCACAGTTGAGACTTTCATCTGTTGGCAAATATCACATTCTAAAACATAGTTTTTAGTTTGTTTCCGAATGCCAGGCCACCAATATCTTTGCTTGAGTAAAGATACTGTCGCTGAAACACCTGCATGGGCAGAAGCTATCCCTTCGTGTGCTGCTAGGATTAGTCCTACTCTGCGTTCCTTGTTTGGAATTACCCTATCCCCCACTCCAGGGATTCGAGCAAAAGGAACGTTGTTCGCATCAATTACATAAGAGTACTTGAGTGGATATTTTTAGGTAACGCTGCACTGCTGCCTTTGCTTGAAGCATTGACAGCCAACATTATCTCACCGTCTATTTTTGTTTTTGAACGAGTGATCGCAGCTACGGAAGCCGTCTGCACAGCCCCCTTTGCGGCTTCATCAGCCAATGAATTCCCTGCAACGTGAACGCCATCACGTTGATGACTCAGTGTGTGGATCACGTGAGCCTTTGGTAGTTCGTTTTTCAACTGAACTACTTGTTCCCAAAGCGTTTTGTGCTTTATTGTGCCACCTTTCGCATCTTTGAAACCATTTTCAAGCCAGTTTTGTATATATTCATTATACGACTGAACACAGTAAAAGGAATCGCACACTATTAGTGTGGGGAATTCTCGATCTGTACTTTCAAGTGCCAGTTTGAATGCTGGTAGTTCAGCTCGCTCAGCTGTACAATCTCCTAGAGACTGGGTTTTTAAGACCATAGGTCTGAAGATGCCATTTCGCATGCGACCTTTAACGATTGCACACGCTGCACTGTAAGCTTGCTTACTCCCTGTTTCTGGTTGAGCCGATCCGTCAGTGTAAATTATGAATTTGTACTGATCGAGAGGCAGAATTTCAGTAGGCAGAGGACATTCTTGTTCATATTGCAGGAATGCTTGTGTTTTTAAATCAGGATCAAAAACATATTCAACATCTGTTGCAGCAAGAGAATTAACCCATTGTATCCATCTTGGATGTAATGCTTTAGCATTTGGAATGCTTGCTTTTGTGACCGCTTCTAAAGCTGGTACCGGAGTTACGACAATAATGTGTTTCCCTTGGGCTAAGGCTCTTTCTTTTGCTACAGCGGTTTGAACTGCTGTTAGAATTTTTTCAGTTGAACTGAAGCGCATTTCCGCTTGTGTGTACAAATGAGATTTGTATGCGATTGGTATTTTCTCACCCTCATTGAAGGTTAAGTATGTGAATCCACATTGACCCGAAATTATTCGGATCACCAAATTGCGTTGACTTACGCGTGTTTGTAAGTGATTTGTTGCTAACATGTTAGCTTGTAGTGAACGCAAGATTTCTGTATGTTCTTGTGTCCAGTTCCTGATCGAAAAATCAGGCTTGATTAATGCGTAGAGAGGTTTAACCCTTTCTGCATAATTTAGAATGTATGTTCTTCCAAAATTTAGGAAACCCAGGATGGATTGTAATTTTTTTTGCGTTTTTGGAGGGTGGAGCAGCGCACACTTTTCTAAAAAGTTAGCTGCCAAGCTCTTGCCTTCACTTGAAAGCTCATATCCTAGAAATAGGACATTGAGATGGGCAATTCTGGACTTTTTAAAGTTGAATTTGTAGCCCTCAGAGGCGAAGCCCAGTATAATGGTGCTCACCCTGTTCAAGTGTTTGTCCAGGTCATCGTCTGTCAGATAGATGTAATCTACATAGGACAATGCCTCATTGTCATAAATTTGTAGTAACTCTGTTACCCTCGCTGAGAATAAACCTGGGCTATTCTTGAACCCTTGTGGGAGTCGACAAAAGTGACGCTGGGTCCCCATTATGGAGAATGCTGTTAAGTACCTGCTTTCAGGTGCTATGTTTTGACAAAAGAAACCATTTGAGATGTCTAATGTTGTCTTATATTTTTTACGCACAATGTTATTCATTAATGCTGTGCTATGTGCATTGTGCACTGCAAAAGTTTTAGAACAAGTGTTTAGGTGTCTGTAGTCCAAAACTAGACGATATGTATTGTCTGGTTTGGAGACAGGAAACAAAGGATTGTTCATTGAGGAGGTGCATGTTTCAATCACCCCTTGATATTCAAGTTGATCTAAGATCTCCCTGACCTGTTTTTTAGCTTCTTGCTTTATTGGGTACTGCCGTTGTGCAGTTGGTTCATGTTTCAGATATATTTTATGGTGAGGTGAGTCCTCATCCCATCCTACATGATTTTTATATAATGCTGGGGCCTGGGCTACTGCCCATTTCCTGGCATAGATATATTTTAGGTGAATTGGAATATGGTTAGAGAAGGCAGGCTTAATAATGTCCTCGCCATGTGAGCACTCCCTGACAAATTGTGGTGGCCAGTCTTTTTCTGCTAGAAGTATGTCATAGCCCTTTGATAGTCTTTCCCAAAAGAGTGCTTTCACCTGTCTAGGTTTGTCTCCCTCCATCCAGAGAGTTATTTCATATAACTTTTGGGGAGTACTAACCCTGGTGTCTACAGTCTCAACTGTGATGTACTCATTCAAGTCCACTATCTCCAGAAGTTCCTTCAGGTTCTGGCGAGCTATTGTGACTTCTGCTGCACTGTCCAGCATTGTCTGAGCCCATTCTCCGTTCTTGAGTTGTGTTCTCAGTATTCTCGGCATGTCTAATCTTTAGACCTGCTACCTTCTTTTTGGAGAATTGAGGTTTTGCTTTAGTTTTTGGAGCATGTTTGTCGTCTTTCGATTTCACGCGTTCTTCTCTATGTTCCGATCGTCCTCTTCTTTCCGAAGTCTGTGACGAGATCTGAAAGGGACGAGAGGAACGTGTATCAGTATCTTGATACCTATCAGGCTTTCTCAAATTATCCCTATTCCTGAGGTTATACCTCCTTTCAGAGGGCTCCTTTTGAGGAGACCTACCTCGGGATTGAGAACGTTTCTCGTTTGAATTTTGTTTATTAGTTTCCCACTTCTTTTTAGAAGATGTAGGAGTTTGTTTAATAGAGTCCTTCTCAGGACTTTCAGATAGCTTCGGCTTCACTGGTCTTCCACCCAAACTATCTCTGCCTAATTCTGCATAAGATTATTCAATTATTCTGGGTAGCTCAGTTTGATGTTCTGTAACATCAAATTCCCTTAATTTTTGGCGGATCGCCACTGCTGCTGCCTCCCCTTTAATATTAGATAATATTATTGTTGAGACCTGGTCGAAATGTTTCAGTAACTTCATACCTAAATTTAGAGCAGGCTCTGCCCCGTATTCGTTTTGAATTTGTTTGAGGACATCAGGTATTACCGCAATTGACGGAATGCCATGTGTTTTAGTATAGATGGCAGCAAAGACTGAGCCCCATGTGGTGCAGTCTTCCAGTTGTGGTGTGATCCCCATTGGTAAACTGATTGTTAGGATTCTGTGTTTCTCATACGGGCTAGTATTTGGAAATACTGCTTCGATTTGAGTAATTTTTTGCGCTACCCAGAACGGAATTTGCTCACGTTTTGTGGGCATTTTACCCATGACTGCGTAGAGAGTCTGTGGTGTAATTTTTAGTGTATTCCCCTGTTGAGGAGTTTGATTTGGAAGTGTCAATGGTTGTTGGACTGTGAAAGTCCGCATGACATATTGGACCAATTGTCTGTAAATTTTTATTAACTCTGTGAGTTGAGTAAGTAATTCCTCGTCTGACATTTCTTCAATGTCAGGATGAGGAGTGTAGCCGGCTAAAATCGGCCATGTTGCTCCTGGTCTACCTAGTGGACCGAGCCTGGTAATGTTTCTGTGATGTTTTAGGGCGCCTTTAAACCAGAGCTGATGCTCCTGGTATGTTAATGGAATTTCAATATCCTCGAAAGGAATGTATTCCTCTGGTGGATCATCTTCTTTGTAGAAGTGAAACATGTGTGTTACTGGATTGGATTCAGGAAATATTACCCATGAATTTAATACCTCTGTCTGAAAGGATTCATGTGCCTCTATCATGAAAACTGCTCTACCTCCTCTTGGTGGTAGGCCATGTTTTATGAGTTTTAGAGTGATGGCTCTTCTTAAGTTTTGAGGGATGTCTATAACACCCTCCTTGGTTTCAATAAAACCTGTGATATTATAAGCTGCTGCTTGGGCTGGATCAGCCGCAGCTCCACCGTTTCCGGTGGCATCGTCGGAGTCAGGCATTTTGTTGTTTGAAAAATGTAGAACAAGTTTCAAGGAAACAAAGATAAGGTGCACAATATTTTGGAACACTGTATCCTTCAACGTTGAGCAAACCAAACAGCTAATATATAGGATGTTTCCCTATGTAGCCGTGGTGGATACTTAACCCTGCCCACTCCAAACGTCTTTTGGAGTATATGGGTAGGGGTCGCTGAGAGAAAAAGCACGGCTGAGTTACTCAGTATCTAACGTTGAATTACCGCCTTACCAAACCGTTGGGCGCCATGTAGTGTAGCTCCTATTTCCCTAATAGGCTCTGCGCATTGGAATAATATATCCTATAGGTTTGACATAGGACTAAGGTCAGTATGTCCCTATCGAGAATATTAAACTTAATTACTTGTGCCAGCTGGCTCAGAGGCCACTAGAAACTCCTTGACAAACAAGAAGGGAGTAGTTTCTGGCAGCCGCAAAACATGACCACTATGTTTCCCTTTAGAATCAGAACGTGTCCCAGAGTCGTGGAAACAATAGATAAGTATTTCACTCAGCTCAATCGTGCATGCTTAGTTTTCTCCGAGTTACACAGAAAAGAACAGACGGGCGTTTCAATAAAAGATTTATTGAACAGTCTTGTTTCTGGTGTAAGTAAAATGTGCTGTTACGATCACAAGACAGTATGCGAGATAAATAATGTAGTGTGAGCAGTAGAAATAAATAATACTGCGATAGCATTATCTTTTAGTACATATGCCTTTACATAAATAACACAGACTAAAAATGTGAGTACTCATACGATGCGTTGCTAAGCTAGTTCTACCCCAATGTACCTAACCTAACCTAGGTGTAGGGAAAGGTATGAAGTAGGTGAAGTATTCCTTACTATGGTATACTAAGAGTATGTTAAGCCTAGTATGCCTAGTATGCCAAGAGTCCCTCTAGGTTCTTGTCAGCTCCAGACCTGAAGAATGAGAGAGGTAGGAATCTCTTTGCCAGACTCGAACTCCAACACCCCGCAAGGGAAGTCAGATCACTGGAAGCTGGACTCTCTGCGTGCAGGGATGACAGCGTCTTCTCAGTGCGTCAGGCGGGAAACGGGCTCCTCTGAAGTCGAGGTCTCCTCTGATTTACAAGGGCTAGGGAAGGTATATTTATACCTGAGAGGTACCTCATAATGTTAGCATTGACGTGAATCGGACAGCGGAAGACGTCATGAATGAACCCCTAAGGAATAATGGTTCATGCATAATATATGAGACCTTGAAGAAATCAATAGTCCTGGGCTAGGGAAACTCCCGCAGCCTAAGGGTCTGTTCTTCATGTACTCGTTGTGACGTTTAGGGTGGACGGATGTCGGAGACCATGCCTGTATTTGGAGTGCACGGTTTAATGCCTAAATAAGGGCTGGGAATTTATGCCCATATAAGGGCAGGGCGAATTGTGCCTATATAAGGAAATGATACTGGAAAGCCCGTTATGGACACCCTAAGAGGAATACAACAGCGGGCACCCCATGGTGCCTGCCACACTGTGCATAGTTTTATAGGGGGGTCATTTGGAAACCCCCTTGACCCCAAACCGGAAGACTCAGGATGAAGGGGGGCCTGCGAGGGCCCCCCAAAATCAGTTTCCGACAGCCTTTTCATGTCAGCCAGAATGAGTCGGAAAGGCTGTTGGAATTCGACATAGTAATCGGTTGGTCGGAAACGCTGTCTATTGAGCTGTACGAATCGGCTCAGACTGACTCGGATTCTCAGAATGCCGGTCGGAACCGATTCGGAATGACCAAACTGTTCCCCTTCCGACTGCGAGCATCGTAATCGGAGTCAGGAGGATGGGTTCCGACATGGTCTAGGAGAATCCGACTGTCGGTCGGAGGCTTTCGGACCAACATCGTAATCAGGCCCATAGTGTAAATCTGGGAATGCGTCAAACCGTGTCCCCTGTAGTGGTGTAACGAAGAGAAATAACTTAATTTCTCCTCTTTCTATGTGTGCTCCTTTCTGCAGCACACATAGAGAGAGGAAAACACCTCCATTGATTGTTTTTGTGCAGGAAGGTGTTCCTTCCTGGCAAAAACAAATCATTCCTACAATGTGGACACCCTTGCATGGTACAAGGGTGCCTGCATTGGTGCAAGGCAGCCATTTGTGCACCAGCGCAGGGAAAGAGGACAGGAATTCGCCATAGCTCATAGATACGGTCCATTCCTGCCTTTTCTTTGGATGCAGGGAGGCGCAGCAAAGTGATTTGCAGTGCTGCCCTGTGTCAAAAACTTGTAAATGGGGCCCACAGTCTGTAGCAGCATTTAGCTATTTTGTCATTTTACCAACTATTAATACTGTCTGAGCAAAGTAACAAATTTGCACCTCATTAGCACTACTTTCACACCTTAATATAGCAATTAGCATATGAACGCTGACCATTTTTTTTACATAGTGTAAACTTGGCCCAAATTCATGAGTGCGCTTCACACAAGCACTAGATTACATTACCAAAGAAAAAGTTGTTAATTTATCTTTAGATGGGGGACATCAGCCAAAGCGTTGAAAGACTTGTTGCACTTTTTTTGTTCAGTAACTTTTGTTATAAAAGCTAGAAGCAGTGTTTTTGTGAAATTCTGAAAACGAAGGCACAGATGGTTGATTGCGTGACAAATCCAAAGTTATGCTGAAAACACTTCAGCAGCAGAATCTCATTAGAATTGTTTAGGTAACCCAAGGTCTGTTTTCGCTCTCTTTCAGGTTCATTGTTTTGGATTGTTTCAGTTCAGCCTGGATTCATTGGGTCAAAACGAGCGCTCAGAACATGCACTATTTCAATTCCAATAACCTTCTTTGGTTGTCTGTTTTCTTAGAGGAGATCACCGCTCGATGAATACTGCCAACTTGAAGTGGACCATGATTTCAGCTCCAGTTCAGGTATGTAGGAGAGTAGGATCTGCCTCTTATGTTGCCCCCACTTTTTTTCTGATGTTTACACTGGTTTCTGGCTATAGTCAGGCTGGGACCCTGCTAATCAGGGCCCCAGCCTCTCTGTTCTCTCTAAACGATTTGGAGTGCACTCTAGGTGCACTAGTGATTGGATACTGTGGCACCTTATGAGTCCCTAGTATATGGTACCTTAGGCACCAAGGGCATAGGTACTTCACAGGCCTACCAGGGGCTGCAGCATGTATTATGCCACCCCTGGGAAGCAGACTAAATCTGACACCACAGGCCTGCTACTGCAGCCTGAGTGAGGAAGTGCTAGCACCCCTCACTGAGATATAGGTTCCCTATATCTCTCCTACACACACATATAACCCTATCAGTCACCCCTAAGGCAGGCCCTATCAATCCTGAGAGCAGGGTGCTTGGCTTCTATGTGAGGGGGTGCCTCTGCCTGAGCAGGGCCCCTCTGCAGCTCTCAGAGTCCATTCTCTGGTGCTGTTTGTGGATGCCGTTAAACCATATACTTTTAAGTGCATTATATCCTCGCGGTAAAATGCTAACTTTGGAATGGCTGCATCGAAACATGTCGTGTTTGGTGTCAAACACCTTGGAATACTACCCCCCACCAGTCCTGGCGGCGGGGGTAGCATTCCACCCTTCTAGAGGGATAGACATGTACCTACTGTGGAAACGCGGTAGAATCCTGCAGAGCCCTGGCATCACAAAATGGATGCCACCAGTCACAGACACTGGGCTGCCCTCCTGCTGATGACCAACACTCGCAGTGGAGGAAGCCCAACAATAGATATCCTGCCCCAAGGGGGTGTGACCACCTCCCAGACAGGGTTTAGTGTATTGGGGCTGGGTGGGTGCACTCTTAGAGTGCTTTGAAGTCCTGCACTGGGGGAGCAGAAGGCTCCTCTGTGCATATGCCAGTTCAAACCGGCTCAGGGGCTACCTGTCCCTGCTCTGGCGCGAAACTGGACAAAGGGAAGTGGGTGTAGCCGCCCACTCCCCTGACCCTCCCATAGGTAGGGTCATAGAGCTAGTCCCTCCCCTTCTTTTAGTATAAGAGGGGGAACCTGTGCATTGCACCCTAGATTTCCCTGGACGACGCTCTACAAGAAGAATCCCGGACCTTCGACGTTCCACTACCTTTGGAAGACTGAAGAATCTCCCTTGGAGTCAAGGAGTGACTCCCCTGCTTGGCAGGCACCAAAAACTACAAATGACGGTCACAAACTATGCCGCTCCTGCCGGAGTCCAAAGTCCCTGCAGCCCAAGAAGTGGATTTCCTAACTTCTCAAAGGCCATCGTGAGTCCCCAGCGAAGCTGAGGCCAGTGGACCCCAAGAGTAAGGAGGAACCGCGACCCCTGGGTACCGTGCACTATTGTCGAGTGCAACCCTTTCACAACGTTCCACAAACTTGTGCTTTGGACCACGTGTGGTCCCAACCTCCAGCAGGAATCTCTCCTAAGATCAGAGGCCTACCACGTCCCGAGTAACCGTGGGCCCCTGTGAACGAATCCTCCCGAGGCGTCTTCGCGATCCCTTGCCAGCCGGCTTGTGGGTCCCCAGAAGACTTTCTAAAGAAACCAAAGGGCTCCCCTGGTTGCTCCAGGCCTGCCCTGACTTACCTTCGCTGGGTGAGTTCCACAGACCTTGCTGGTCTGCGCCATTGTCTCTTCACACTTTCCCCAAGACTTGCTGTTACCAAGGCTTGTTGGCTCCGATCGAGTTCCCAACACCACAGTAAGCTGCAGACATCGTGGGACACGCCGAATCCAGCTCCTGGTCATCGTCGACGCCTCCTGGACCTCGTGGCTGAAGAGTCAAGGCAACCACGAACGACCTGAATCTTGCAATGACGGTGGGCATCCATCTTCCTTGCCCCGAGTCACTGCCAAGTGACTTTGAACACTGTCCCCTCTGCTTTCAGGTCTTCCATCTTCCGAATCCAGGCTTGGATTCCTCCGGACACTTCTCCTGTCGCCGCAAGCAGCAAGTCTTCACTGGCTCCCATTGAAAACGACGCCGCGACCCGACACCAAAGAACACCTATGCACCCGGCTCCCCTGGGTGAGGTAACTTCAGCACTACGGTGCTCCTGTGGGTGTGGGCCCTAGAACTACTTACCCTGTAAGTGACTTGCTTGTAGCTTCCCTCGAAGTGCCCTAAAACTCTAACTTTCCAAGTGCGACTATCGCACTGACTCGTACCTGGTTCGCGTCTGTGTTAGACACACCGCGTCCAACTCCCTTGCAATTCCATCTGTAACCGCGTCCTTCGACTCGTACAAGGACCGATAGGAGTGTTCGCCTCGAACACGCAAGGGACCTTTAACATTGATATTTCAATCGCGTCTGAGTGCATAGACTCGTACAGGATTCGCATTGGTGCCAGGTCACCGCGTCCGTCCCCTGTGGGTCTCCTACAACTACCTGGGGTGGTTCTTGGGGGTCCCTCGATTCTAGATGCCCTAGACCTAGGTCTAGCAAACTAAGATTGTAACATTCAATTGTGCTAAACTTATCCTGATAATATTTGACTTGTACATATGTTCCTGACCTCTAATCTCATAAAGAGATTAGTAGAGAGTGTTTATTAATAAATACATATATATTTGATATATATACCTGTGTGGTGTCTTTTCATTTGGTGATTCAAGAGATTGTGTGGTAAAACAAGCTGCTTTACATTCCTTCAAGACTTAGCCTGAAGGCTGCTCTTCACAGCTACCACTAGGATAGCTTTCTATAAAGGTTGTCTTAAACCTATCTACCATAAGAGTCGAATTGTTCTGGTGCAAGGTGTCCACTTTAATTAGTGAACAGCATATACCAGGCCAACTTCTCACATTGGTGGGCAGCGTGTGGGATTCCAGCTTGCTATTGTTTTACCAGAAAATCTCTATTTGAATTACTAACTGAAAACCACTATAGGTACTTAAGGTACATATAAAGTCAAGCTTAGTATCGATAAGTTCTACTGAACTTAGAGCTGTGTGCCAAGGGATAGCACACCCTTTCTACAGCTCAAGCTAGTATCAGTAGGCCACAAACTAGTGTAGGTAGTACAACACTGAACAACACTAGAATGTCCTTAAAGGGTGGAACCAGTGGATCCACTCAGCCTCAGTATAAGGACATGGCTTTCTCTGACTTGAGAGCCATGTGTGTTGAAAGACACCTGAGACTAGGACAGAGTCCCTCAACCCTACACCTGATAGATCTGCTGACAGCAGATGATCTTAGATTGGCTCTAGGAGCTAATGGGTCTGAATCAGTGGGTGGGTCAATTACAGTATCTGGGTCAAAATCCGAATGACCAGGACTCTGTGATTGAAGGGCCAGGCCTCAAGGGGCCTGAAAAGGACAGAGGAATTCTCCCTAAGAGAACTGACAGAGTGGATGAGAGGCATAGGTCCCCTTCTAGGGAATCTGAGCACTCTTATCACTCTGGCAGAGAATTTGTCCACCAGAGGAACTCATACTTTCCCATAAGAGAGACCTCCTCTGAAAGAATGTGCAAACTGCTGCAGTATGAGGAAGCAAGAGTTGCCCTCAGAACCAAGCAGTTGGCACTGGATAGAGAAGCCGTGGAGATCCAGAGAGCTTCTAGAAGAGAGGGGTTAGAACCCCTTGGTGGCAGCAACAGTGTCACTAGAGGCAGAGAATCTATTCCAGACCATAGGAACCTGAGCAAAGTTGTTCCTCCCTACCAGAGTGGGGATGATATCCACAAGTGGATAACTGCTATGGAGAGGGCCTGTAGAGTACAACAGGTCCCCCAAAAGCAGTGGGCAGCAATATTGTGGCTCTCCTTTTCAGATAAAGGTAGAGACAAGCTCCTCACTGTTAGAGAAGAGGATGCTGATGATTATGAAGTCCTGAAGAGTGCACTAATAGATGGGTTTGGCTTAACCACTGAACAGTACAGGTTAAAGTTCAGAGACACCCAGAAGGCACAGACTCAGGACTGGACTGACTTTGTTGATTGTGCAACCAAGGCTCTGGAGGGTTGGCTGGTTGGCAGTAGGGTTACTGATTTCAAGGGATTGTATAATCTGATGATGAGAGAACAGATCCTTAATAATTGCCAGAACCAGTTGTTGCATCAGTACCTGGTGGACTCGGATCTGACCTCTCCCCAAGAATTGGGAAAGAAGGCAGACAAGTGGGTCAGAACCAGGGTGAGGCAGAAACCCCAGAACCAAGGGGGTGACACCAAGAAGCAAGATCCTAAGGGCTCTGAGAAAGGTGGGGATAAGTCAAAAGACCAGAAGTCTTCACAAGGGCCCCAAAAATCTGCATCTGGTGGGGAGTCACAACCCAACAAGGGAAAAGGCCAAAAGAAGCCCTGGTGCAAATTCTGTAAACAGAAAGGGCACTGGACTTCTGACTGTAACAAGTCCAAAGACCAAACCACCACCACTTCTGCCCCTAAGGCAACTGTTCCCCCTAGTTCAGCTACTGGTGGAGGTGGTACTCAGAATAAGGGTGTAGTAGGGTTGACCCTGGGTTCTGAACTGGACTCTGACCTAGTCAGAGTGCCCACTCAGGCAATGCTGATTTGAGGGAGACCTTAATATGTCCTTCCTAGTGAGTCCCAGTAATCTGGGCAAATACAAACAGCAGCCTGTAATAAATGGCAAACAGGCTTTGGCATTTAGGGACACAGGTGCTAGTGTCACCATGGTGGCAGAGGATCTTGTGGACTCTGGACAGATCATCCTGGGCGAAATGTACCAGGTGACCAATGCAAGCAACGTCAAGACCAACCATAGTCTGGCAGTTGTGAATTTCTCCTGGGGAGGGGTAACTGGCCTCAAGAAGGTTGTAGTCAGTGCAGACCTCCCTGTCGAATGTCTATTGGGCAATGATCTAGAGACTTCAGCCTGGTCTGAAGTAGAGTTATGGACTCATGCTGAGATGTTGGGCATCCCTGCAGAGGTATTTGCTGTGACCAGGTCACAAGCAAGAATGCATGACACTGAACCAGCTCTGGATCCTGGAACAATGGACCAGATGCTTCCCAAGAGGAGGAGCAGTAGGGTAAAGGCAGTGCCTTCCCCTCTGTCTCAGATCACAGATTCACCCCCAGAGGGAGGTGAAGCAGATCCTGAAGAAGGAACTGCCCCAGAGGGACTTGAGCCTGATCAGGTTGAGTTCTTGGGGGCAGGGGGCCCTTCTAGGGAAGATCTGAGGAAGGAGCAACTGTGCTGCCCCTCTCTTGAACCCCTCAGACAGCAGGCTGCTGCTGAGGCTGCTGGGAGTGCTAGTGGGTCCCATAAAGTTTATTGGGATGAGGGACTCCTATATTCTGAGAGTAGAGACCCAGCCCCTGGAGCCACCAGGAGGATGGTAATACCTCAGAAGTTTAGGGGGTTCCTCTTGACCCTAGCACATGACATCCCTTTAGCAGGACACTTGGGCCAAAACAAGACCTGGGACAGGCTTGTTCCACATTTTCATTGGCCACATATGTCAGAGGACACAAAGGAGTTTTGTCGCTCCTGTGTCACATGCCAAGCCAGTGGTAAGGCAGGTGGCACAACAAAGGCCCCCTGATACCACTACCTGTGGTGGGGGTACCCTTTGAAAGGGTAGGGATTGACATTGTTGGTCCCCTTGACCCTCAAACTGCATCTGGGCACAGGTTTATCCTGGTGGTAGTGGATCATGCCACCAGGTACCCAGAAGCAATTCCCCTGAGGACCACCACAGCCCCTGTGGTGGCAAGAGCCCCTCATTGGAGTCTTCTCCAGAGTGGGTTTTCCAAAGGAGGTCATTTCTGACAGAGGTACCAACTTCATGTCAGGATATCTAAAAGCAATGTGGAAGGAGTGTGGTGTAACTTACAAGTTCACCACCCCTATCACCCACAATGCAATGGTTTAGTTGAACGCTTCAACAAAACCTTGAAAGGAATGATTAAAGGACTCCCAGAGAAGCTTAGGCGGAAATGGGACCTTCTTCTTCCTTGCCTGTTGTTTGCATACAGAGAGGTTCCACAGAAGGGGGTTGGTTACAGCCCATTTGAGCTTCTGTTTGGGCATCCTGTGAGAGGTCCACTGTGTTTGGTAAAAGAGGGCTGGGAGTTACCTCTCAAGCCCCCCAAACAAGATGTGATGGACTATGTACTTGGTCTCCGCTCCCGGATGGCAGAGTACATGAAAAAGGCAACCAAAAACCTAGAGGCCAGCCAAGAATTACAAAAAGCTTGGCATGACCAAAAGTCTGTACTGACTGTATACCAGCCAGGACAGAAAGTGTGGGTGTTGGAGCCTGTGGCCCCAGCAGCCCTCCAGGACAAGTGTAGTGGCCCCCATACAATAGTTGAACAGAAGGGAGAAGTCACCTACCTGGTGAATCTTGGAACTCCCAGGAGCCCCCTGAGGGTGCTCCATGTCAACAGATTAAAGCCATATGTTGACAGGGCTGACATGGGCTTGCTCATGGCAACTGATGAGGACCAGGAGGAGGAGAGTGACCCTCTCCCTGACCTGCTCTCTCAGAACCCTGATGATGGGTCAGTAGATGGTGTTGCTTTGGCAAGCAGCCTCACCGACCATCAGCAAACTGAGTGCAGACAAGTTCTGCAACAGTTTAGACATATGTTTAGCCTGACCCCTAGTCAGACTTCCTGGTGCACCCACGAGGTGGACACTGGAGACAGTCTGCCTGTCAAGAATAAAATCTACAGGCAACCTGACCATGTCAGGGACTGTATCAGGACTGAAGTCCAGAAAATGTTGGAGCTAGGTGTAATTGAGCCTTCAGATAGCCCTTGGGCTAGTCCAGTAGTCCTGGTACCCAAGCCTCATACCCAGGGTGGTAAGAAAGAAATGAGGTTTTGTGTAGACTACAGAGGCCTCAATGCAGTCACTAGGACTGATGCCTATCCCATACCAAGGGCAGATGAGCTGATTGATACTTTGGCCTCAGCCAAGTATCTAAGCACGTTTGACCTAACAGCTGGCTACTGGCAGATCAGATTAGCTGATGATGCAAAAGCCAAGACAGCATTTTCGACCCCTGGTGGGCACTACCACTTTGTGGTGATGCCCTTTGGATTGACAAATGCACCTGCCACTTTCCAGAGGTTGGTGAATAAAGTTCTGACAGGGATGGAAACTTATTGCTCAGCTTATCTAGATGATATTGCTGTCTTTAGTTCCTCCTGGCAGGATCACCTGGTCCACCTCAGGAATGTGTTGGAGGCCCTGCAAAAGGCAGGCCTCACTATCAAGGCCACTAAGTGCCAGATAGGGCAGAGTCAGGTTGTGTACCTGGGCCACCTTGTAGGTGGAGGCCAGGTTCAGCCTTTACAGAGCAAGATCCAGACCATAATGGAATGGGTTGCTCCAACCACCCAGACACAGGTGAGAGCCTTCTTAGGCCTATCTGGGTACTATAGGAGGTTTGTCAAGGGATATGGATCTATAGTGACCCCCTTGAATGATCTGACCTCGAAGAAAATGCCAAAAAGGTTCAGTGGACAGCTAGCTGTCAAAAGGCATTTGAAGACCTAAAGCAGGCCATGTGCACTGCCCCCATCTTACAGAGTCCAGACTACACCAAAAAGTTCATTGTCCAAACAGATGCTTCTGAGCTGGGTGTGGGAGCTGTACTGTCTCAACTGAATGATGAAGGTCAAGACCAGCCAGTAGCTTTTATTAGCAGAAGGCTGACCCCTAGAGAGAAACGTTGGTCAGCTATAGAGAGGGAGGCCTTTGCTGTGGTATGGGCCCTGAAGAAGCTGAGGCCATACTTGTTTGGTACTCACTTCATAGTTCAGACCGACCACAAGCCCCTCCTATGGCTTAAACAAATGAAAGGAGAAAACCCAAAACTTTTGAGGTGGTCCATTTCCCTACAGGGGATGGACTATACAGTGGAACATAGACCTGGGACCCAACATGCCAATGCAGATGGACTCTCAAGGTATTTCCACTTTGAACACGAAGACTCAACTGGTCAAGGTTAGTTTAGTGTCCCTGCGTTTGGGGGGGTTGTGTAGGAGAGTAGGATCTGCCTCTTATGTTGCCCCCACTTTTTTTCTGATGTTTACACTGGTTTCTGGCTATAGTCAGGCTGGGACCCTCCTAATCAGGGCCCCAGCCTCTCTGTTCTCTCTAAACGATTTGGAGTGCACACTAGGTGGACTAGTGATTGGATACTGTGGCACCTTATGAGTCCCTAGTATATGGTACCTTAGGCACCAAGGGCATAGGTACTTCACAGGCCTACCAGGGGCTGCCGCATGTATTATGCCACCCCTGGGAAGCAGACTAAATCTGACACCACAGGCCTGCTACTGCAGCCTGAGTGAGGAAGTGCTAGCACCCCTCACTGAGATATAGGTTCCCTATATCTCTCCTACACACACATATAACCCTATCAGTCACCCCTAAGGCAGGCCCTATCAATCCTGAGGGCAGGGTGCTTGGCTTCTATGTGAGGGGGTGCCTCTGCCTGAGCAGGGCCCCTCTGCAGCTCTCAGAGTCCATTCTCTGGTGCTGTTTGTGGATGCGGTTAAACCATATGCTTTTAAGTGCATTATATCCTCGCGGTAAAATGCTAACTTTGGAATGGCTGCATCGAAACATGTCGTGTTTGGTGTCAAACACCTTGGAATACTACCCCCCCACCAGTCCTGGCGGCGAGGGTAGCATTCCACCCTTCTAGAGGGATAGACATGTACCTACTGTGGAAACGCGGTAGAATCCTGCAGAGCCCTGGCATCACAAAATGGATGCCACCAGTCACAGACACTGGGCTGCCCTCCTGCTGATGACCAACACTCGCAGTGGAGGAAGCCCAACAATAGATATCCTGTCCCAAGGGGGTGTGACCACCTCCCAGACAGGGTTTAGTGTATTGGGGCTGGGTGGGTGCACTCTTAGAGTGCTTTGAAGTCCTGCACTGGGGGAGCAGAAGGCTCCTCTGTGCATATGCCAGTTAAAACCAGCTCAGGGGCTACCTGTCACTGCTCTAGCGCGAAACTGGACAAAGGGAAGTGGGTGTAGCCGCCCACTCCCCTGACCCTCCCATAGGTAGGGTCATAGAGCTAGTCCCTCCCCTTCTTTTAGTATAAGAGGGGGAACCTGTGCATTGCACCCTAGATTTCCCTGGACGACGCTCTACAAGAAGAATCCTGGACCTTCGACGTTCCACTACCTTTGGAAGACTGAAGAATCTCCCTTGGAGTCAAGGAGTGACTCCCCTGCTTGGCAGGCACCAAAAACTACAAACAACGGTCGCAAACTATGCCACTCCCGCCGGAGTCCGAAGTCCCTGCAGCCCAAGAAGTAGATTTCCTGACTTCTCAAAGGCCATCGTGAGTCCCCAGTGAAGCTGAGGCCAGTGGACCCCAAGAGTAACGAGGAACCGTGACCCCTGCATACCGTGTACTATTGTCGAGTGCAACCCCTTCACAACGTTCCACGAACTTGTGCTTTGGACCACGTATGGTCCCAACCGCAAGCAGGAATCCCTCCTAAGATCAGAGGCCTACCACGTCCCGAGTGACCGTGGGCCCCTGTGAGTGAATCCTCCCGAGGCGTCTTTGCGATCCCTTGCCAGCTGGCTTGTGGGTCTCCAGAAGACTTTCTAAAGAAACCAAAGGGCTCCCCTGGTTGCTCCAGGCCTGCCCTGACTTACCCTCGCTGGGTGAGTTCCACAGACCTTGCTGGTCTGCGCCATTGTTTCGTCACACTTTCCCCGAGACTTGCTGTTACCAAGGCTTGTTGGCTCCGATCAAGTTGCCGACACTGCAGTAAGCTGCAGACATCGTGGGATACGCCGAATCCAGCTCCTGGTTGTCGTTGACGCCTCCTGGACCGCGTGGCTGAAGAGTCAAGGCAACTGCGAATGACCTGAATCTTGCGACGACGGTGGGCATCCATCTTCCTTGCCCCGAGTCACTGCCAAGTGACTTTGAACACTGTCCCCTCTGCTTTCAGGTCTTCCATCTTCCGAATCCAGGCTTGGATTCCTCCGGACACTTCTCCTGTCGCCGCAAGCAGCAAGTCTTCACTGGCTCCCATTGAAAACGACGCCGCGACCCGACACCAAAGAACACCTATGCACCCGGCTCCCCTGGGTGAGGTAACTTCAGAACTATGGTTCTCCTGTGGGTGTGGGCCCTAGAACTACTTACCCTGTAAGTGACTTGCTTGTAGCTTCCCTCGAAGTGCCCTAAAACTCTAACTTTCCAAGTGCGACTATCGCACTGACTCGTACCTGGTTCGCGGCTGTGTTAGACACACCGCGTCCAACTCCCTTGCAATTCCATCGGTAACCGCGTCCTTCGACTCGTACAAGGACCGATCGGAGTGTTCGCCTCGAACACGCAAGGGACCTTTAACATTGATATTTCAATCGCGTCTGAGTGCATAGACTCGTACAGGATTCGCATTGGTGCCAGGTCACCGCGTCCGTCCCCTGTGGGTCTCCTACAACTACCTGGGGTGGTTCTTGGGGGTCCCTCGATTCTAGATGCCCTAGACCTAGGTCTAGCAAACTAAGATTGTAACATTCAATTGTGCTAAACTTATCCTGATAACATTTGACTTGTACATATGTTCCTGACCTCTAATCTCAAAAAGAGATTAGTAGAGAGTGTTTATTAATAAATACATATATATTTGATATATATACCTGTGTGGTGTCTTTTCATTTGGTGATTCAAGAGATTGTGTGGTAAAACAAGCTGCTTTACATTCCTTCAAGACTTAGCCTGAAGGCTGCTCTCCACTGCTACCACTAGGATAGCTTTCTATAAAGGTTGTCTTAAACCTATCTACCATAAGAGTCGAATTGTTCTGGTGCAAGGTGTCCACTTTAATTAGTGAACAGCATATACCAGGCCAACTTCTCACAAGGTACATTGTGAGTTTCTCAAGCTCTTACTCTAAGGCAAAACAAGTGATGGCTTGAGGGCAGACGGTAGTTTGTCCTAAAAGCCCTGTGAAGGGTGTAGAATGGGCATTGCTTAAACAGTAAGCCACTTCTAATAAGTCTACCAAATCTGACAGTCTGATTCGGTAATTCAGAGGGTTTGCAAACAATAAAACCCTTTATGAAATGTAATAAGCCCATTTAATGATTCAGAAAACCTTTTACAAATCGTTGAATGGGTTTAGGAAACCACAAGGAATCTGATTTGGAAGGGCAGTGTTAAAGTTATCCCTTCAAAATACCAATACTGAATAGAAGGTATTAATTTTGTGCAACGGAATCCAGATAGAAAAGATTAATATTTTACCACTACCTCAAAGGAGTTGGTAATCCATTTGCAAATGGGACGGGGTCTCCAAGGGACCCCTACCTGCTCCTAAAAATGTTTGTAAACGATTTCGGGGCATATTCTCAAGAACGTGTGATAACTACTGCAAAAGTTGCTTAACGCAACCCTTCACATCGCAGTCCATCGCGGGAAAATAACACTGTGTTAACGTGGTATTCCCAACCCTGCAGCACCATGCGATAGTAGCAGGATAACGCGCCAAATGACCGCCCAAAAACCAATGCGGCGCAGAAACAATGCGAAATACGAACGCAAAAAAACCTGTGATGTCCCAAACCGCGATACAAAAATCCGCGACAACCAGCCACAGGCCCGCAAATCCCACGCGTCATGCGTGAAAATGCACTATAAGAGCAACCAAAAAATAAACACCAAAAACAAAACAAACTGCGTAGCACCATGGATGCACCCGGACCGAGTGCAGAGGACAACCTGAACCCCACAAGCCCCACGGAGGACCAGCCAGGAACCCCGTGTTTGGGGAAGGGCAAAGAGAAGAGGAAGAGGAAGACGGGGTTCAGTCCGCAGGAAGACCTGATCATCGTCACGGAGGTGATAGAACACTACCAACAACTGTTCGTCACCTCCACTTCGTCATTGGCAACAAAAACAGAAATATGGCAGTCCATCGTCACCAACGTGAATGCAGTCGGAGTGTCGAGGAGGTCAATGGAGGAGGCCAAGAGGCGCTGGCATGAAGTACACAGCCAAACCAAACAGAAACTCGCTGCCAACATGAAGGCAGCAAAGGCGACTGGAGGTGGGAGTCCTGCGCCACAGGAGGAGCTGGATGAGCTGGAGGAAATGGTGGCCACAGTCATCAGCGTGGAGATGGTGCAAGGAGTCGGGGTCTGGACACAGCCCGATATGACCTGACCCAACAGCAACAGGGTGAGTAACGACCAGGGACTGGGGGACGGGGGCAGATGGGCACAATGCCACACATTCACAATCATGTGCAGCACACTGCACACCCACAATGACTGTGGAACATGTCCCTGATACCCTTGGCACACTGCAGCACACATAGAAACACCAATTAGGCCCCCGTCCACAATCTGCACAAATGGGCCCCCCTCCATTTCACCAATGCCACAACCTACCCATGCACATGTGCTGAATCCCGAAAAGCAGCGGCTCTGTGAGCCACACCGACAATGCAAGTGACACTGCATGACAGATAGCATGGCTGAAGTCACATTACATGACATGGTGCACGAGACGACACTGAGGTGGCTGAGTGTGGACCACATCCATAAAGGAGCAGGTCACACTCTGACACATCCACGGGCAACTACGAACCATGACGTAAAAAACACATCTGCAGACAAACAATGCACAAGAGTACCAAATATCTCCAGTAGCACAAATGACCCAAGTCGCAAACATCCCAGCACCCGAAAAGCACACAAGTCAAATGCACACCGACTCAAAGGGATAAGGGTCCGCCAATGCAGAGCTGCAGGGGCGAATCGCCAACAATGCAGCACACACACCTAGCAATCACAGTACATCAACATTGACGACAATGTGGGACAGTGTGCAACCCCTACACCACAGGACAGAGGACACAACTGGTGCCGCTCGTGCGTAGAAACTGGCCATTCACATCTGGCAATGCATGACACTGTGAGCTGATAATGTACGAGTACAACCACACATCCGTCATGTAGTCAAAATGTCCACTGACTCCCATCAAATAGCCAGCTTCACCAAAACAGTCACAATGTACATTGTCATGCAGTCTGAATGTAAACATCTACAATGCGTCAACATACATGGAACACACTGTTAACCTGCATTTCCCCTTTACATTGCAGAGGGAAAATCAACACCTCCTGCAGAGCAGACCACACATTTCTTCAGTGACGATGAAGAGGACACCCTGCACATTTGCACAGACACCCTCCAACGGCTCGTGGACAGCCTCCACACCCCACCTCCAGGAGCAAGGCAGCCCAGCTGCATCGCGGTGAGCCCACACCCTGCACAGACCACACCGCAGGAAGCACACACCACCACAGCTGCCTCCCAGGACCCCCACGACCAACACATGGATTTCAAACTCTGTGTGTTAGGGTGCCAGGAGAAGATGGCAGATCAGCTGCGGCTGGGTTTCGAGCTCATGGCAGCCAAACTCGATGCCATACGTGGGTGCCTGAGTCCCATCAGGGAGCACCTACAGTCCCTAACGGATACCCACTGTCCGCACCATGCTCACCAACAATCCTTGGCTGACATCGCTGGGTCCATTACTCGGTTACAAGAACTGTCTAGGCAGACAGGCCCAAGCGATGACAGCACAGAGTTGGCACAGATGCGGAGGTCAATGGAGACCATGGAGCCGATGCAGGCTGGAAGTATGGCTGCCACTGCTGAACACCAGCGAGATGTAGCTGCAATCTTCCATGCCTTGCAGATCCTTATCTTGCCATTGCTGCCAGGTGACTGCTGCAGGAACCTCGACACACACATATCCGCCCCCTGATGTGTCAGTGGCACACAGTGACGCAGCCATAACCCCACCACACACACCTGACACACCGGACACAGAAGACGTCTCAGAGGAGTAAGCTGTGGAGGGTAATGACTGTGTGAGGAAGGAGGTAGTAGCATCCGTCCCCGCCATATGGCCTGTCCCTGCCTGGTCGTGCTCTCTGCATCATGCCCTGGAACAACACCTCCCACTGTCCCCCGAAACACTCTGCGACCTTCACATGGACCCCGACATGGACTTGCATATCTGCTCTGGTACCAATGACACAGCAACCTGGCGGTGGACTGCACCCTTCCTCTTCAGATCAACTTTGCCTTGCCACATGAACTCTGGTTGGCCCACCACTGGGCAACCATGTTATGTGGGCTTGAAGTGGCCATGTACTGCTCCAGGTCCGACACCCCCCAGAATGTGAATAAAACATTCCAAATCACACAGATGTGTCATGTCTATGTTCACTCACGAATAAATGTTTGGATGAATATAAGGACATCGATTGCACTAAAAGGTACACCCTGGTAAATGTCATCAATGCGCATGTTTGACCCTGACCCACATGGCCACTTAGATGACTGTGAAGGTGTGAACTAGCTGTGGCCTCATTGCACAGTAACAACAATCCCGTTGCCCCCAAACGTAGCCCCACGTCCATGTATCAAATAGGGCTGTGTGTGGAAATGTCACATTAGGTAGCAGTCCTTAAGTGGTGTCCCCCATCACATGTGACAACAGAACGTCTCTTCGCATGCCTACTCACACACATCTGTGTGGACACAGTCTGTTTTGATGGATGACCTTGATCTACATGGCGAGAAGTTGGACACCATACGCACATTGCTGGGGACACGTAGGAGCACAGGTCTGCCACCAACTATCCCAGCCACAATGTCTGGCTCACAGAGGTGGAGCTGGCAATAGGGACTCACCCCCAATTCACAAGCATCAGTCAATACCTCCCTGTGTACGGACAATGCACATGTAGGCACATGATCTGTCATTATAATCAACAATCATCACAGTTGTACACAGGTGAAGTTGCGTAGACTTTATTAGCATGTGCGTGTCAGTACGGGCAAGGCAAGGGCCAAAACATGCAGACCAATGTTTAAGACACTTACAGACAGCTTATGAACATGTCGAGGTGCAAGTAATGGGGTGGCAAAAGTGCACACAACTCATTATGGATGTCAACGGTCTTAGCCCACCTTGCCTTGCTGGACGAGTCATGTGATGTTTAGCGTCTGCTCATCGGCCCGTGTCAGGGGACACGACTCACAGCCCATGGGATCTGCATGGTGCTGTAGCACCGGACTGCGCTGACTGTGTGCTCTGCTGACAGTGAGCAGGTGAAGGGATCCTACTGTTGTATTCCTCTTAGGGTGTCCATAAACGGGCTTTCCAGCATCATGTCCTTATATAGGCACAATTCGCCTTGCCCTTATATAGGCATAAAATCCCAGCCCTTATTTAGGCATTAAACCATGCACTCCAAATACAGGCATGGTCTCCGACATCCGTCCACCCTAACGTCACAACGAGTTCATGAAGAACAGACCCTTAGGCTGCGGGAGTTTCCCTAGCTCAGGACTATTGATTTCTTCAAGGCCTCATATATTATGCATGAACCATTATTCCTTAGGGGTTCATCCATGACGTCTTTCGCTGTCCAATTCACGTCAATGCTAACATTCCTAAGGTACTCTCAGGTATAAATATACCTTCCCTAGCCCCTGTAAACTAGAGGAGACCTCGACTTCAGAGGAGCCCGTTTCCCGGCCTGACGCACTGAGAAGACGCTGTCATCCCTGCACGCAGAGAATCCAGCTTCCAGTGATCTGACTTCCCTTGCGGGGTGTTGGAGTTCGAGTCTGGCAAAGAGATTCCTACCTCTCTCATTCTTCAGGTATGGAGCTGATAAGAACCTAGAGGGACTCTTGGCATACTAGGCATACTAGGCTTAACATACTCTTAGTATACCATAGTAAGGAATACTTCACCTACTTCATACCTCTCCCTACACCTAGGATTAGGTTAGGCACATTGGGGTAGAACTAGCTTAGAAACGCATCGTATGAGTACTCGCATTTTTAGTCTGTGTTATTTATGTAACAGCATATGTACTAAAAGATAATGCTATCGCAGTATTATTTATTTCTACTGCTCACACTGTACATTATTTATCTCGCATACTGTCTTGTGATCGTAACAGCACATTATACTTACACCAGAAACAAGACTGTTCAATAAATCTTTTATTGGAAACGCCCGTCTATTCTTTCTGTGTAACTCTGAGGAAAACTAAGCATGCACGATTGAGCTGAGTGAAATAGTTATCTATTGTTTCCACGACTCTGGGACACGTTCTGATTCTAAAGGGAAACATAGTGGTCATGTTTTGCGGCTGCCAGAAACTACTCCCTTCTTGTTGTCAAGGAGTTTCTAGTGGCCTCTGAGCTAGCTGGCACAAGTAATTAAGTTTAATATACTCGATAGGGACATACTGACCTTAGTCCTATGTCAAACCTATAGGATATATTATTCCAATGCGCAGAGCCTATTAGGGAAATAGGAGCTACACTACATGGCGCCCAACGGTTTGGTAAGGCGGTAATTCAACGTTAGATACTGAGTAACTCAGCCGTGCTTTTTTCTCTAAGAGACCCCTACCCATATACTCCAAAAGACGTCTGGAGTGGGCAGGGTTTAGTATCCACCACGGCTACATAGGGAAGTACCCTATATATTAGCTGTTTGGTTTGCTCAACGTTGAAGGATACAGTGTTCCAAAATATTGTGCACCTTATCTTTGTTTCCTTGAAGCTTGTTCTACATTTTTCAAAAAACAAAATGATTGACGACGCCGGAAACGGTGTAGCTGCGGCTGATCAAGCCCAAGCAGCAGTTTTTAACCTTACAGGTTTAAATGAAACTGAGGAGGGTGTTATACACATCCCTCAAAACTTAAGAAGAGCCATAACTCTAAAACTTATAAAACATGGCCTATCGCCAAGAGGAGGTAGAGCAGTTTTCGTGATAGAGGCACATCAATCCTTTCAGACAGAGGTATTCTATTCATGGGTAATACTTCCTGAATGCAATCCAACATCACAAACATTTCACTTCTACAAAGAAGATGAACTACCAGAGGAATACATTCCTTTCGAGGATATTGAAATTCCATTAACATACCAGGAGCATCAGCTCTGGTTTAAAGGCGCCCTAAAACATCATAAAAACAATACCAGGCTCGGTCCACTAGGTAGACCAGGAGCAACATGGCCGATTTTAGCCGGCTACACACCTCATCCTGACATTGAAGAGATGTCAGATGAGGATTTACTTACTCAACTCACAGAGTTAATAAAAATCTACAGACAATTGGTCCAATATGTCATGCGGACTCTCACAGTCCAACCACCATTCACACTGCAAAATCAGACCCCTCATCAGGGGACTACACTAAAAATTACACCACAGACTCTCAACTCAGTCATGGGTAAAATGCCCACAAAACGTGAGCATTCCGTTCTGGATAGCTCAAAAAATTACTCAAATCGAAGCAGTATTTCCAAATACTAGCCCGTATGAGAAACACAGAATCCTAACAATCAGTTTACCAATGGGGATCACACCACAACTGGAAGACTGCACCACTTGGGGTTCAGTCTTTGCTGCCATCTATACCAAAACACATGGCATTCCGTCAATTGCGGTAATACCTGATGTCCTAAAACAAATTCAAAACGAATATGGGGCAGAGCCTGCTCTAAATTTAGGTATGAAATTACTGAAAAATTTCGACCAGGTCTCAACAATAATATTATCTAATATTAAAGGAGAGGCAGCAGCAGTTGCGATCCGCCAAAAATTGAGGGAATTCGATGTTACAGAACATCAAACTGAGCTACCCAGAATAATAGAACAATCATATGCAGAATTAGGCAGAAATAGTTTGGGTGGAAGACCAGTGAAGCCGAAGCTATCTGAAAGTCCTGAAAAGGACTCAATTAAACAAACTCCTACATCTTCTAAAAAGAAGTGGGAATCTAATAAACAAAATTCAAATGAGAAGCGTTCTCAATCCCGAGGTAGGTCTCCTCAAAAGGAGCCCTCTGAAAGGAGGTATAACCTCAGGAATAGGGATAATTTGAGAAAACCTGACAGGTATCATGATACTGATACACGTTCCTCTCGTCCCTTTCAGATCTTATCACAGACTTCGGAAAGAAGAGGACGGACGGAACACAGAGAAGAACGCATGAAATCGAAAGACGACAAACACGCTCCAAAAACTAAGGCTAAACCTCAATTCTCCAAAAAGAAAGTAGCAGGTCTAAAGATTAGACATGCCGAGAATACTGAGAACACAACTCAAGAACGGAGAATGGGCTCAGACCATGCTGGACAGTGCAGCAGAAGTCACAATAGTTCGCCAGAACGTGAAGGAACTTCTGGAGATAGTGGACTTGAATGAATACATTAAAGTAGAGACTGTAGACACCAGGGTTAGTACTCCACAAAGGTTATTTGAAATAACACTCCGGATGGAGGGAGACAAACCTAGACAGGTGAAAGCACTTTTTTGGGAAAGACTATCAAAGGGCTATGACATACTTCTAGCAGAAAAGGACTGGCCACCACAATTTGTCAGGGAGTGCCCACATGGCGAGGACGTTATTATGCCTGCCTTCTCCAACCATTTTCCAATTCACTTAAAATATACATATGCCAGGAAATGGGCAGTAGCCCAGGCCCCAGCATTATATAAAAATCATGTAGGATGGGATGAGGACTCACCTCACCATAAAATACATCTGAAACATGAACCAACTGCACAACGGCAGTACCCAATAAAGCAAGAAGCTAAAAAACAGGTCAGGGAGATCTTAGATCAACTTGAATACCAAGGGGTAATTGAAACATGCACCTCCTCAATGAACAATCCTTTGTTTCCTGTCTCCAAACCAGACAATACATATCGTCTAGTTTTGGACTACAGACACCTAAACACTTGTTCTAAAACTTTTGCAGTGCAAAATGCACATAGAACAGCATTAATGAATAACATTGTGCGTAAAAAATATAAAACCACATTAGATATCTCAAATGGTTTCTTTTGTCAAAACATAGCACCTGAAAGCAGGTACTTAACAGCATTCTCCATAATGGGGACCCAGCGTCACTTTTGTCGACTCCCACAAGGGTTCAAGAATAGCCCAGGTTTATTCTCAGCGAGGGTAATGGAGTTACTACAAATCTATGACAATGAGGCATTGTCCTATGTCGATGACATCTATCTGACAGGCGATGACCTGGACAAACACTTGAACAGGGTGAGCACCATTATATTGGGTTTCGCCTCTGAGGGCTACAAGTTCAACTTTAAAAAGTCCAGAATTGCCCATCTCAATGTTCTATTTCTAGGATATGAGCTTTCAAGTGAAGGCAAGAGTTTGGCAGCAAACTTTTTGGAAAAATGTGCACTGCTCCAACCTCCAAAAACGCTAAAAAACTTACAATCCATCCTGGGTTTCTTAAATTTTGGAAGAACATACATTCTAAACTACGCAGAAAGGGTTAAACCTCTCTACGCATTAATCAAACCTGATTTTTCGATCAGAAATTGGACACAAGAACACACAGAAATCTTGCGTTCACTACAAGCTAACATGTTAGCAACAAATTACTTACAAACACGCGTAAGTCAATGCAATTTGGTGATCCGAATAATTTCGGGTCAAAGCGGATTCACCTACTTAACTTTCAATGAGGGTGAGAAAATACCAATAGCGTACAAATCACATTTGTACACACAAGCGGAAATACGCTTCAGTTCAACTGAAAAAATTCTAACAGCAGTTCAAACCGCTGTAGCAAAAGAAAGAGCCTTAGCCCAAGGGAAACGCATTATTGTCGTCACCCCAGTACCAGCTTTAGAAGCGGTTACAAAAGCAAGCATTCCAAATGCTAAAGCATTACATCCGAGATGGATACAATGGGTTAATTCTCTTGCTGCAACAGATGTTGAATATGTTTTTGATCCAGATGTAAAAACACAAGCATTCCTGCAGTATGAACATGAATGTCCCCTGCCTACTGAAATTCTGCCTCTCGATCAGTACGAATTTATAATTTACACTGACGGATCCGCACAACCCGCAATCGGGAGTAAGCAAGCTTACAGTGCAGCGTGTGCAATCGTTAAAGTTTGCATGCGAAATGGCATCTTCAGACCTATGGTCACAAAAACACAGTCTCTAGGAGATTGTACGGCTCAGCGAGCTGAACTACAAGCATTCAAACTGGCACTTGAAACTACAGATTGCGAATTCCCCACACTAACCGTGTGCGATTCTTTTTACTGTGTACAGTCGTATAATGAATATATACAAAACTGGCTTGAAAATGGTTTCAAAGATGCGAAAGGTGGCACAATAAAGCACAAAATGCTTTGGGAACAAGTAGTTCAGTTGAAAAACGAACTACCAAAGGCTCACGTGATCCACACACTGAGTCATCAACGTGATGGCGTTCACGTTGCAGGGAATTCATTGGCTGACGAAGCTGCAAAGGGGGCTGTGCAAACGGCTTCCGTAGCTGCGATCACTTGTTCAAAAACAAAAATAGACGGTGAGATAATGTTGTCTGTCAAGGCTTCAAGCAAAGGCAGCAGTGCAGCGTTACCAAAAAAGTTTCCACTCAAGTACTCCTATGTAATTGATGCGAACAACGTTCCTTTTGCTCGAATCCCTGGAGTGGGGGATAGGGTAATTCCAAACTTGGAACGTAGAGCAGCCTTGATTTATGAAACACATTTGGGGGAAGGTCTGTCACATCAAGGGATCTCTAAAACAATTTTGACATTAAAAGAGATGTACTGGTGGCCTGGAATGAATACAGAAATTCATATATTTATCAACAACTGCTTAGACTGTAAATTACAGCGGGAGAGCCACCAGACACCATGCTGCGAATGCGGCAACCCAGTGCAGACACCATTGTTAGACAGCATTAGACTATCTATGCACCTGCGTCCTACTGGACAAAGGCATTCCCACAAATACTGAATCTAGGTTCCTTTGGTTATGGCCTCAGCGCTCAGCTGACGCTCGAACTGTTATAAAAGATTTGCGAGTCTTTATCGGCATATACGGAATAGGCACGCTACATTCTGACCAAGGTCCTGCGTTTAGCTCTCGGGCTTACAAAGACGCCATGGCCAGTCTGGGCGTTGCATTGCGGTACTCCTCTCCATTCCATCCTGAGGGAAATTCGGTTGTGGAAAGGAAAAAACGGGACATAAAGCAGTCTATAACAGCTAGAGTATTAGGCTCGGGTGACGGGTGGGTCAAACACCTTAGTGGGGTTCAACGTGCCTTAAACAACCTGCCAAGAAGTTCTCTAGGGGGGGTCACTCCATATGAGGTCCTGTTTGGGACAAGAATGTGGGTACCAGACCTAGAACACGTAGGCACAGTGGTGGAAAATAAACCCTTTGATATCAAAGATCGTTTGGCTGTTTTACAGGACTTAAACAAATTAAGAACGAAACAAAGCAACGTATTCCTACAGCCAGCCACCACTGGGGAACAACCGGCTGTCCCAGCAAGGCCTATCTGGATTCCAAAAGTTGGGGATCTAGTCAGAGAAAAGATTGCGGACAAGAAGGAATTTGGACCTTCTTACAGACAACCAGTACCTGTTCTAGCAGTTCAAGGAACAAGAACAGTACTACTGCCGCCCCTTGCTGGAAGAAAGGAGAAAAGATTTGTGTCCATCGACCTCATCAAACCACAGTATGTGGCCAATACTAAATAGTAGGCCTCGTGGACTCTGACCTAGTAGCAACCGCACTCCTCTCGCTACTATCCAAGAGGTTCATACTAAAAGACTGATAACCATCGAGAATTCAGCAGAAACAGATGAAGGACTAAGCAACAATGCTATGGAAATCATCCCTCTTGAAGAACAAGTAACAGTTCGTCCAAATACACCTGTTTACACCAATGTAGCACGTGATGAACTGGTTCCAGTGATTTCTACAAATCCTGATGCAATTCCAACAATTGATAGAACTGCTTCTGGCTACTTCATTAACTTTGATACGTTCTCAGAAGATCCAAATGAACCTGAAACGACGCCAGCATCATTCAAATTCAAGCAGCAACTACAAGACTTTCTTCACTCTCTGAAAAAGACTTATTTGGTTTCTCCATGGATTGAACTCTGGATTATATCTGGACTTTTTGTTTTCCTGCTCTGGCTAGCTTTGGTTACAACTGTGAGCGTGCTTATAAGTGGCAGATACATCCATGCGAACACTGAAGGAAAAGGCGTAAACGTACTTTTGAAACCTCATAAATCTTCCCATCGTGAAGCAAGAGACTTGTCATCAGTGAACATCACAGCTGTTCCTATACACGATGGTATAGTGTGGGACAAAACAGATTTTGATATCTTCGGTCCGACGGAAAAATTGAACATTCCACATTTGTTTAAAATTTCACTAAGTGATCTAATCTCGTCCAGTACCTATTCTGATGATTGGGACTTTGAGACTGTAACTGACATTATGTTTGACCTAGAAAAATCTGCTGCATTTTCTAAAAATGAATATTTAGAGGGTTCATCAGACTATGAACAACTGTATTGTTATAACCACTATGGTCATCATTATTTGCATAAATCTGCATATCGAAGAAATGTGTTTATGTTTAAGCAATGGGAACATTGTCCTACACCACCTAAAGGTAGTTCAAAAACATTTGCTAGTAAATTTCCATATTTTTCAGGTTACAATACATCTGATCCAGAAATGTTTTACTATAAAAATGTAAACAATACAGGACTGAAAATTATGTTAACAAATACAAAACAGATTTACTCTGCATTATTTAATGCCCAACTGTCTAGACAGGGTTTCGACTTTTGGAAAGACACAATAGACACAAAAACTTTGTGGGGTACTAAAGAATGGCAGGTGCAGGGGATAGAAGCTTTATTTAGAGCCTGCATCATCCCTGAACAAATAATGTTTTTGAATGAAACAATCCAACAAACATCTTGTCTTGGATTAGCCAAAATCAAAGAGATGAACACACCTTCTGTACCGACTCCTGCAAAAAATAACGAAACACAGGCAGTGGTGACAGTTGACAATATACTACAACTCAACAGATCTAATCCTGATTGGAAAAAATGGTTGATCTGGCCCACAGACACGAATAACTGTCAGGAAAGATTCCTGAATAAAACTCAGGGTTTTAACATTCATAGGCGAGACCCAAGATACATCCAAAGACAACATCCGGGGGTAGTAACAACATACAGTGTAGGAAAATTATGCCTCGATTGGCTGCATAAATCTACACTACAGGATGTGAAACAACACTTAACCTTACTTGCAAAAGACGCAGACCTTAGGGATTTCTTGCTTGAACCAAGAAAACCGCGTAAAAAACGTTTCATATATGCCGGCATTTATGCTGCCTACAATGAAGCATGGAAAGTATCACAGATGGAGGCTGCAGAACGAATACGTGAACTTGATCGTATTAATTTAGAGAAAACACTCTCTGTGGTCGACAATGGGTTAACAACTTTGTCCTCCAGAATTTATTCACTGGACGGCATTGTATCCTCTGCTATCAACATACTAGAACAAGATTTGGCGATGTTACAACAAGGCCAATCTCAATTACGTTCTATTATGTTATTAAGCTGGACGCTGCAATCATTGCGAGCGGGCTATGTGCCTTGGCGTTTCATCAACACAACGGCTCTGTTTGCAGAATACAATCTAACTGATAAACAGATCGAAATGGCACAAAGAGGAGCAAAGTATACAGTGCTGAGCATTGAAAAACTGGAAAAGTTACCATTCACAGTGGCAGAAAAACCAGCTACAGAATGGCTTATTCATGGCAAAATCACACTACCTGTGACTACTTTTCAGTTTCAGTATTGCCTCATACAAATGCAAGCAGGCAAATATGAAAGGTTGGGTAAGGAATACATTAAGACATCTTGGGCTTTACCGTATACATATAGATGTTGGAGTGGGGATCGTGAAGTGTTTTTGAGCGGTAAAAACTGTAAACGTGCACTAAGCGGTTCACTTATATGTCAAGACATTTCTTTGCACGGGGCTTGTAATGGTTCTGTGGCAAACTTGTCGTGCCATCAGCAGGGTACACCAGCTGCTGTGATTAATCCAACGTTCGGACAACTTTCTAATGGGAGTTACCTCATGTTGAATGATCAGAGTTGCTGTGGCATGCTGCCAGGCATCCCATATCTAGTAAAGGTCAACTCCAGGGTCACTTGCTGTATGCAAGTATTGTTTGCCCCAATAGACACAGTAAGGGAGTCGCCTCTATGGCCTTCGCTGAACGTCTCTTTTATAAGATTTTATACTTTAAGCAGATTGAAAGCCATGCTTTTACAACAAACAGTGCCTTTGACCTCGGCCAAAGAAACCTATGATCTGCAAGTTGCAAGGACTTCGGCTGAGATACAGACTTTAATACGTACAAACTGCCCTATACATTTCGTAGAAATGATAGTACGAATTTTCAACATGTCTGATACAACAGGACTTGTACATGTATTTAAGGGCATCTGCTCCGGTCTGTTGGTACCTTTTCAGGCAATACTCGGAATCATCCCGAACTTTGCACATTCGGTGTTTGGTGGCATACCATTAATTCTAGCACTTGTTGCCGGAATTCTATTTCTCTTCCTGCTATTGCGCTATGGCCAGCCAATTCGCCGACATCACTCCGAGCGACATGGAAAAAGCTCTCCTTGAACGAAAGTGCTGTGAGCAAATAGTACAGCTTTTGGGCATAAATCGACTACGGGACCTTAATACCACGTGGTTCCTGTCATTTAGACCAATCTGGCAAGATTGCATCTTACCTGTTCTACGATGCCTGCTATGCGGTGTAGAATGCGTGTTGGACACCTGTCTGACATTTCCATCGGATGCGCCAACGGACGTCAATACTCTGCTGGACCAGATAACGGCCCATGCTATGTGTTGTCCCCAGCGGCTTCCTATCCTGATGACAGCATTCATTGAGATCTCACAGATGCTTCCGGCTGCTGCTGAGGTACGAGAAAGAACTACAGGCACACAGTTAACAACGGACACGAACATTGCTGCGGCGACAAATGCTGAAAGCAATGCTTCACATCTCTGTGCGATTAACCTGCTTCACAAGGTGTTCCAACTCACACCAACTACAGTGGCTGATGTTTTGTCTATAGAAATAGATGATCTAATGTTTACACCAGACCCGTAAAGTGACTCTGATTCAGCATACAGTGTTCCAGAAATACAGTAACAATTTGGCCTTCATTCTACAAAAACTTGGAACTTTGAACTTTTTCCCATTTTTTCGAATGAAAAATGGCACTTTAATCTGCTTAAAGTAGAACTAGCCTTTTTTTTTTTTTTTTACTCTTTTTCTTTATTTAACGATTAGCACGTCATGACAAACACCTTATACAGAAATACAGCACAACAAGAAGAAAAAAACAATAATAAAAAAACAGAAAAAATGCAATACCCCCCCCAAAAAAAAGACCATAATTCAGAAATCTAAGCAGAATAAGCAAAATATAAACTTATAAATCAATTGCATAACCCCATAGACAAGGCAAAGACCTCAATAACAGACAAAATATAACACGCATCTATAAAGCTATGCAGACTACAATTAATCCTGCTGGGCTATATCCGTCAGACCTTAGACCATTCCTTAATAGGAGCCCATATTCTAATGCACAAATCCCGCCTCTTCTCCCCCCTTAAAGAATAAACAGAGGACTCCAAATTATACAGTGCAAGTATCCTAGCTCTCCAGTTAAAAAAGGTAGGAGCTTCTGGACTAATCCATTGAGACGTAATGCACAGCCGAATCATTGCCATCGCTACAAACAGGAAGGCTACAGTATATCTAGATCGACCTGCCGTCCCAATAGACTCACATCCCATTAGCACCAACTCTGGAGAAATTACAACCGGAATTTTTAACACTATATTAATGAAATACTCAACTTC
Organism: Calotriton arnoldi; assembly: GCA_963921515.1. NCBI lineage: Eukaryota > Metazoa > Chordata > Amphibia > Caudata > Salamandridae > Calotriton > Calotriton arnoldi. Next base: position 306,304 of record CAWUFW010007522.1, on the reverse strand, counting down.
ATGAAGAAATTCCCCCAGGCTTGGGCACAAATAGAACATGTGTGCTGCATCAGCAGCTTGCAGCCCGCACCTACCACACCTATCACCCTTCCGCCCTCCCCACTTTGCGATCTTTGCAGGTGTGTAGTATAAATCAAACATTGCCATATAACATTGTGTCTACCCCCGTCTTGCCAAGTTTTCCTTCCCACTTAATATTCTGCACCTCAACATCGTCCGGAAAGCAAGATAGCAAATACTCATATACTATTCCTATCCTTGCTTTCCTCTGAGCTAACTCAACTATAGTAACCTTTTCAAACACCACAGCCGCCTCATTTTGATATTTATCCAGAAAACTTCTAATCTGAAGATATTTGAAAAAATCATGAGAATATAAGTTAAATTTCTCCCTAAGAGAGGAAAAAGAGACCATTTGCCCCTCCGAACACAAGTCACCAATAACCTTCAAACCCCGCAGCTGTCATCTAAAGATGACCTGGTCCTGAAAAATCAATGGCAAGATTCCAGCAGCCGTAAAAGGCGTATAAATATTAATATTTGAAATTTGGCACTTATGGCGAATCTTCCGCCAAATCGAAAACACAGCCCCGATTACTTTGAACCTTATTTTTTAAAAATAGCTCGGTTCGAGTACCCTCACTAAGATGCCCTTAGCCGAGTCTCCCAAGCCTATTTCATAGATAGTCGGTCTATTGGCTAGCGGGACCTCAGCCCTGTCTCCTACTAAAAGTATTCCAAAGTTTTGCAACATAGCTGACCAATAATATAATAAAATATTGGGAACCGCCCAACCCCACGATCTCTAGGGAGACACATCCATTTGGCCGCCCTACGTGACCGACGATACCCCCAGAGAAATCTAGAACAGATCCTCTTGGCCCTACTCAAAGATACCTGAGAAAATTCTATCGGAATAGTTCTAAACAGATACAATAGTCTAGGAAGGATCAGCATTTTAAGTATGTTGCAGCGGCCATACAGCGACAAATGCAAGTGATCCAATCTTTCAAGTTTAGTGTTGATGGAATAGATAACTGGCAAAATATTCCGATCAGGAATGCTAGCCACTGAGGCAGTGATTTTAACCCCCAGATATGTTGCTTCAGTGACAAGAGACACATCGGAGGGACATGAGAAAGCTGAGTGTAAAATCTGTGTCGTATCGACATTCAATTTGTAGCCTGACGGTACACCAAATTGCTCTGCAAGTGTCTTTAAAGTTGCAAAAGCCGGAACAACATCCCTGGTTAAGACCACAATGTCGTCCGCATAAGCCAGCGTCTTATAATCTGTACCGTTGACCCTGACCGGCAAAATATTTTGATCTCCTTCAATTTTACTAAGGAAAGGGTCAATGTACAGAGCAAAGAGCAAAGGTGAGCACGGACAGCCTTGCCTAGTTCCCCTACCAATGTTAATCAACCCGGTTTCCTGTCCTGAGATACGAATTGAGGCTACTGGAGAGATGTACAATGCTTGCAAAGCCCGAATAAACTCCATACTAAATCCCTTCCAATGAAGCACCGCCCACAGAAAACCCCAGGAGACCCTGTCGAACGCCTTCTCGGCGTCCAACAGGATCACCCCAAGGGAAGACTCTGTGGTCTGCGCCCAATCCAGCAAGGCAATGACCCGCCTGACATGATCGGCCGTATCTCGTCCGGGTATAAACCCATGTTGGCGAATGGACACTAATGGGGTAATAACTTCGGCCAGTCTGGAAGCTAAAATTTTTGAATATATTTTACTATCCGTATTAATTAATGAAATGGGCCGATAGGATGAGGGGTTTAAATCAGGCTTATCTTTCTTCTTAAAAAGAACAATAGTTGTTTGCCTCCAGGATTCCGGTGTAACACCCCTCTGTGCATCCCTAAAAACAGATAAGACATCCTGTCGAATTTCTTGCGCAAAAGCCCTATAAAATTCCAAAGGGATGGCATCCGGGCCAGCGGCTTTTCCATTGGCCAAAGATTTTATGGCCAATTCAACCTCTTCCCATACAATTGGGGCTGAGAGGACCTCATTCTGATCTATTGTAACTTTAGAAGTATCAACACCCTGCAGCACCACCTCTGCCGCAGACTCAATAAATGACATGGACCTCTCTTCCTTGTACAGCAGGGTATAATACTTACCAAAGACATCCATAACCCCCTCCTGCGTGTCCTGAATCTGGCCCAACTGATCTTGAACTCTAGAAATTCGATTGGCCATACTTCTTTGCTGTAGTCGTTTAGCAAGAACTCTACCCGAGTTTTCCCCAAATTCGTACATTGTCGTACGATATTGAATATATTTTGTAGCCAGATCCACCCCAAAAAATTCTAATAATTTAGATTTAACAATAGCCACCCTCTGTTGGCTAAGCTCAGTATTAAGGCCATCCCTGATATTCTGCGTCAGCTCCGTCTCTGCAACCCGCAGCTGCTCAACACGCCCCTTGATCTGCTCCTGAAGTAGAACTAGCCTTATAGTACAGACTTGGCGGTCCTTCCACAGACATTTAGTCATCATATGCGTCTAAAACCAGTTCATTTAATTTTCAAGACATGAAATGACTTTGATTTTTTGAACAACTTATCGAACATTTTTTTGTCACATGTAAATATTACTGCTTATTTTCATTCTGACTGCATTTATTTAAAAAAAAAACGTTATGCCTGAAATGATAAGCAATGCTTCGAATGTACAGTACCTTTTGCATTCTAATATGTTTTTTTTTAAATGCCTTTTTAAATGGTTTTATGAAATATTTTTGAAATATGCGGTACTCTATTTTAATGTTTAGCATTTTAAATGTTTAGCATTTATGTATTATCGTATACACGAAAGTGGAGTGGGTGTTGTATTCCTCTTAGGGTGTCCATAAACGGGCTTTCCAGCATCATGTCCTTATATAGGCACAATTCGCCTTGCCCTTATATAGGCATAAAATCCCAGCCCTTATTTAGGCATTAAACCATGCACTCCAAATACAGGCATGGTCTCCGACATCCGTCCACTCTAACGTCACAACGAGTTCATGAAGAACAGACCCTTAGGCTGCGGGAGTTTCCCTAGCTAAGGACTATTGATTTCTTCAAGGCCTCATATATTATGCATGAACCATTATTCCTTAGGGGTTCATCCATGACGTCTTTCGCTGTCCAATTCACGTCAATGCTATCATTCCTAAGGTACTCTCAGGTATAAATATACCTTCCCTAGCCCCTGTAAACTAGAGGAGACCTCGACTTCAGAGGAGCCCGTTTCCCGGCATGACGCACTGAGAAGACGCTGTCATCCCTGCACGCAGAGAATCCAGCTTCCAGTGATCTGACTTCCCTTGCGGGGTGTTGGAGTTCGAGTCTGGCAAAGAGATTCCTACCTCTCTCATTCTTCAGGTATGGAGCTGATAAGAACCTTGAGGGACTCTTGGCATACTAGGCATACTAGGCTTAACATACTCTTAGTATACCATAGTAAGGAATACTTCACCTACTTCATACCTCTCCCTACACCTAGGATTATGTTGGGCACATTGGGGTAGAACTAGCTTAGAAACGCATCGTATGAGTACTCGGATTTTTAGTCTGTGTTATTTATGTAACAGCATATGTACTAAAAGATAATGCTATCGCAGTATTATTTATTTCTACTGCTCACACTGTACATTATTTATCTCGCATACTGTCTTGTGATCGTAACAGCACATTATACTTACACCAGAAACAAGACTGTTCAATAAATATTTTATTGGAAACGCCCGTCTATTCTTTTTGTGTAACTCTGAGGAAAACTAAGCATGCACGATTGAGCTGAGTGAAATAGTTATCTATTGTTTCCACGACTCTGGGACACGTTCTGATTCTAAAGGGAAACATAGTGGTCATGTTTTGCCGCTGCCAGAAACTACTCCCTTCTTGTTGTCAAGGAGTTTCTAGTGGCCTCTGAGCTAGCTGGCACAAGTAATTAAGTTTAATATACTCGATAGGGACATACTGACCTTAGTCCTATGTCAAACCTATAGGATATATTATTCCAATGGCAGAGCCTATTAGGGAAATAGGAGCTACACTACACTACAAGGTCACATGTCGTGCTACATTGCCATGTGTGTACTCTCCCCCCAGCAGTTTCTCCGCTTTTGGAACGTTGCCAGGCGACTCTGTGCTGCTCCGCCCATGGGACTGCATCACCTTGCACAGGTGTGTGTACACACACGTAGGTGCACGCACATGCATTCCAGGCGAAGGCAGACACGTCCACTGTTGTGGTGGGATATGTGAAAATTCCTCTGAGATGATACAAGGTGTGGGGACCTGTGCTGTGGGTGACAATCAGTTGTGGCTGCAGGAACGTAGTTACTCGTCCATGTATGCGAGCGCTGCTTCATGGGCAATCTGTTCCAAGAGTACATCGTTGTCGAGGTCAAGGTACGCGAGGGCGAGCCAATCCATTACCTGGTCCGGGCAGCTGTGCTCCGTCCACGCCGTTTCACCAATCCGCAACACAGCCCAATAGGGGAGCGCCTCAATGTGGTCCCTGCACACGAGGAGTTGTGCAATCTCCCATGCCCAACTGCCTGCACATACGCCATATATCAAGGCATCCCATGCACGGGTGTCACAGTTACACTCCTGTTCGTGGGCCAATAGGGGGCGCACACACGTGTCATAATCCAGTTCAGCTACCGTTGTGTTGGATAGGCAGACATCCATGGGCCACTCGAATGTGCATGATCGACAGTGGAACCAGGGCTGGACGCAGGTGACGTACGCAAGACGGAAACTCAGATGGTAACTGATGCGCAACACTGCCAGTGGCAGTGATCCCAACAGATGCAGCATTCGTGCACGGTACAGTTCCACGTGACAGGGGTTGTGCATGTGCCCGGGATTGCCAGCCATTGCCTTTGTTGGTCTCGTAGCACCGGCACACTTCTGACAGGCGGCAGTTGTGTGGATGAGATGCCACTGCTCGGAGCAATGAGTCGTATTTGTGTGCGACGTTTGGGCGTATGGGTTGTTTCTTACTTATGTGTCAGGGGCATCCCAAGCAGGTGTGCCTCAGGCAGGGACAAGTGTGTGTGGGGTGTGGACACTTTGGTCTTTCATTCGCGCAGTTCGTGGTGTGGGAGTCGTCACAATCTGGTTTGGTATCTCTTGCAGGGAGTGCCAGCCGCATTCAGGACCAAGGTCGGGGGTTCAGGTGTCCTTCAGCCTTGTGTATTGAGACAATGGAGCTTTCATTCCTGATGTTGGTCTGACTACTGCTTGCATTTTTGAAATGTGATGTGGCCTTCGCGTTGCTATTGAGGCCAGGCCTTTGACTTAGTGTGCACCAATAGCGATACACACACAACAGTTGGCATGTATAAGCCAGGAGCCCGATTGGCCTTGCGCTCCTTGTACAATATCTCTATTTCTTTCTCTCACTCCCTCTCCCTCTTTTTCTCTCACTCTCTCTTTCTCTCTCTCTCTCTCACTTTCGCTCGCTCTCTCTGTCCTTTGATGAGCGCATGACACACCTTCTTATCTGGAAATTTGTTTTGCAGGCTGTGACTTCCAGATTGCCCTGAGAGGACCCGCCATGACTCTTCAAAATAGTTATTTTGTGTTTATTCTGTATGAAACGAATTATTTGCTGAGTCTAAGATGAATGTGAGATTCTCATTTTTCTGACGACACATGTATGTTAGGTGTTGTTATTGTGCGACATCGGGCACATTGTTTTGTTCATGATTTCGTGAGGTTGATGTGACATATCTTTGTCCGGGTGTGGGTGGGGGGTGCCTGGAGTGGGGCCCCAGGGGGGGGGTCCTGGTTGTGGTGGCGGTGGGTGTTGTTGCCCTCTGGGGGCTCCGGGATGCATGGTGAGTGGCTCCATGGCATCTGTTGTTCTTCATGTGTGGCTATGGGCTGTGCTCCCTTGTCTGTTGCAGGTTGTCGTCCGACTTTGCACCAGGTAAGAGCAGGTGTTAATTTCCTGCTGCTAACGCGCCTTATCGCATGTTTTGTGATCTTATCGCCGATCGGGCTGGTCGTTGAGAATGTTGTGGAGTGGTGTTGTCGCGGCTTTTTGCACGGGAACGCCTACTCTGCATATCATTAGCGTTAGTTGCCGCGGGCATCTGTGGCGATGTTTTTGGCGACTGCTATCGCAGGTAAACTGGTGTTATGGGCTGTTAGCACCAGCTTGGGAATGGGGAGATAAATTTATCGCGGATTTGGCTGCGATAACGTGGCGATAACTCGGCGATAGCTCCTTGAGAATATGCCCCTTCATTTTCTTTTTTAAATGCATCCTGTTTTTCTTTTAGGCTGCATTAAAAAAACTTTATTTTAAAGCAATAGCAGGGGGTGGAGCTTCATCATGGTTCAAGATGGCAGCTCCGTGATTAGCTCCGGCACCCGGGGGACCTCACCAGCTGTATTTTCAAGACCTGGAAGGCAGACTGCATGATTACTGTGATAGCTTGGGCACCCTCACCCACATCCTCGGGGCTCCCTGACAGTGGGGTCATGCAGCCATGAACCCCGAAAAAGCCTGGTGAAAGTAGAGGCTACGGTGGAAATCACATGCCTTATGAGCCCCTGAGGCCTTGCCTGCAGCAGAAACTGACCTGTGCTCCCATCGCATGACGGAGCAGGACTACAATACCAGTGGAGGTTAGTTGAGCAGCAGCCCATGACCCTTCACTAGGGGGGTTCTAATGCCAATGGGGGCCTTTTCCTGCTGCCCGTTGCACTTCCAACTCGTCAGTTCTATTACCTAGTGCTGCTATGCGGGCCTTGCCTGTCTGTTTGCTGTAGTAGGGCTTGAATTGGAGCCCATCTTGTTCACCTTACTACTTCCACTAGCCTGCTTTATTGGCCCTTGGGTGGTCCTGAGAGGCGCGCACAGAGGGGTCACACAGACTTATAGACAATAGTGTTGTTTGCTGGATCAAGAAGGGTGTGAGACTGCCATTACCACACCACGCTGTGCTGTACTGAAGGGGCTTCAGTGCAGTGTAGCACCGAGTTTGCCAATCTGCCTCCCGCGCTCAACCCGATCTCCCTTCAGCCTCTGCACACTTAGCCTGGTGGTGGTGACTCACTCTGAATTTATGTCCCACCTAAAATCATCCTCTCAGTTATCCTTTGCGGAGGCATTGGCAGGAGGAATGCCACAGTCTGCCCCTAAACCATCCACAATGACGCAAGCTACGCTAACCATGGTTCTCAAAGAAGAGACCGCCATGGGTTTGAAGATCATGAACATTTGATGGTACCATGTCGGAGATGGCCTCGGACCTCAAGTCACTCCAGTCTGATTTCACCAACCTCCATACCCGTCTGGATGCAACAGAGATGCGCTTTAGGCAACCTGTACTGCATGGTCACTCTGCAGCCTGACTGGGGCATTGATATCCTCTGCTTGTAGAGGAAGGTTACCATTTTGGAGAACCAGTCCAGGCAGAACACTTTATGCCTCCATGGGGCCCTGGAAGAAATAAAAGTAGATGATATGCTGGTGTTCCTGGGCACCTTCCTACCTGACCTACTATGAGTACCATTTCCAGGACCTCTATAATTCCAGAGGGTGCACAGAATCTGCACCCGATCCTCTAAGCCCTCTAATACTCCCAGACCCATAATTGCTTCCCTCCTGCACCAGCAACACACCAGGCATACAGGCTTAAACAGCGACCCATGTGTTGGCAGACTTCTTTCATGACACAGCAATTAAACATCAGAAAATCTTTCACCCTTGCCTCCACATAGATGGCGTTAAGTTTGGCATGCCAGAACCAGCGTTAATGGTGGTGACGATTCATAGCCATGCCTCAGAATTTAATGATTTCGATGACTTGGTGATCTTGTACAATATGGACTCTACAATAGACATTGGCCCACTGATGGCTCTATGGCATTCCTGGCCGGACCAACCAACTTGACGTACTGAAAATTCTGATATAAAAGGATGTTGACTGGGACCGTATCATCGTTCAGGCAGGGTGGACCACAATAAGGTTTTGGATTTCTTGACACAAGAATGCGATAGGCATAAGCCCCGTTCTCCACTGAAACAGTGTTTGAAGAACCCTTCCAAACCTGGACCTTTCTATGCAGAGCTACTCTCCTTGCAACTAGACTGAAAGAGCATTTAAAGAACTCTTATGAACCTGGACCTTGCTACACAGGGCTACCCTCCTCGCAACTAGACTGGTGCTGAGGGGCCCTTAGACTGGACTCTTTGCTGTACCATTATAGGAGTATCCTTTTTACTTGGAATGCTGTTTATGGAATGGGTGGAGGGAGTTTTCACTCCAGCCATGCATGAAAGTCCAGGCGGGTATGAGAGGGAGACTGGTTTCTGTTAGAGCTTCTGTTACTGTTTCTACTTCTTTATCAGCTTTATTTTCTGCCCCTTTGGCTCTTTAGAAGTCTGAACCTTTGACTCTGACACAGGTGATGATAGGTGCCGTGCAGTGTTCGGGGGGGGCCCAGTTCATGTGATTCATTGCCATTGTTCTACATACACATGTTTGATTCTGCATCTACACTGAGGCTCTTTATTGTTACGCTGGGGTGTCCCTGTATTCTACTCACATTCCAACATAGCATTTACAGATGATTTATGTATGGCTCTTGAGCTGAGCTGGGACCCTGGGTTGCAGTGGGTGGGAGTTGGCTCCGAGGTCTACAGTTAGTGTCTAGTGTAACTAGATAGGAAGACCTTGATCTTGAGTCGATCTTGAGCTTGAGGTCAGAGGGGCATCTGGACCTTGTTAGGGTAACCTTGGAGACCCAACTTCCACACAGCATCACACATCTCCCTGTGACTTAGCCCTACACCACTAATCAATTTCCCCCTCACTGATAGTCCTGACACGTCTTTGGGACCACCGTGTCTCAGTGCCTTCCCCGTCACTTTGAGCTCCTTCCCTTTTGCCATGATGTCCTCTGCAGGGCGACGGATCCCCGATTCACATTGTCTGTGTGAATGTAAATGACCTTTCTAGAAATGCAAAACTACAGAAGGTGTTGTCTTACCTACAACATCATAGGACGTGCATCGCCCATGTTCAGGTATTGCATTTGTCCGCGACTAAGCACGTAATAAAAAAGGGATTGGGTAGGGAGGGTTGTGGGCAGCGGCCGTGTGATCGATCTCTCTCTGGGAGCGTCAGGCTATTCTTCTACTGTAACACCCCACAAGAAGTGTGAAGTGGCCATCTTGATATGCAAGTCACTTCCACATCGCTAGACGCATACATGGACAGACCCATATGGTAGGTTTGCCTTTGCAAAACTGAGAATAGGTGATCTATCCTTGGTAGTAGGCTCAGTTTATGCCCCCAACGGACCCAAGACTGGGTTTGTGGGACTCTAAACTGTATACACACTGAATGTTCAAAGTCCCGACTGATTACTGGTGGTGACTGTCATTTGGTCCTGGACTCGATCCTGGACTGCATCGTTTCTCGAGATAGGAGATAGGAGAAGGATCTGATGGCAGACCATGGGCAAGTGGACTTCTGTCACTTGGGCCATCCTAAGGATAGGGAATACAAATTCACATCCCCTATCTATAACACCTTGTCACCCATCAAGTACTTCCTGGAGAACCATGCTGCACTCACCTTCTCCTGGTATTCTGACATACAGCTGGGAGGGCTGTCTGACCATGCTCTGATAACAATGGATGCTCTTCTGGGTGACTGGCCTGCCCCTATGAGTCTGTGGAGAATGCAAGCAGCCCCCGTTGTGTAATAGCAGACATTGTGGGCTGCTGGGAAGGCAACCTGGCAAGGACTCTTGATGCAAGTTTCAAGTTTAAGTTTATTTGCGTAGTTAATTAAAACCATTGCAATACATTTTATTTGCTACTACAAAACCAATAATTTATGCTTGTAAAATTAATCTTTCATTTTCTTAAAACTACCAAAGTTGTCTATCTAAAAAGTTAGTATGTTCTTGTATTTAAAGGCGTGATATGTGCAGGTGCAATAAAGAACACTAATTTAAGGCAAGGTAAAGGAGTATAAAAAGCTTGGAAGTCTTTTAAAGTGCTTCACAGTGAATGTCCTACTGCTTCCTAGTATCTATAGCTTTGATCTTTTTCTCCCCACTCCGCATTAATCTTACTTACACAGTTGTGTAGCAGGTCTGTCGGATTGAAGCACGCAATCATGGCCTCTCTGTACGTTCTTAACTTCCTCTTGTTGAACTCTTTGCAAAGTATTGTCTGTCATTCATATAAGGAGGCTGTGCAGAGGCATAAAACATGGATGAAGTTCTCAGGAGCTTCACTGCAGAGTCTACATTGATCTCCATAGTCTCTTCTTTGCCATGGCGGGTAATACTCCAGTATTGGCATTTCCCCTAGCCTAAAAATTAGTCATTTGTTTTGTCGGGATGGTGTAAGTTGTGGTTAAATAGCACTGAGGGGATAACTTCTTATAGTTGCAAGGTGTTAGCCAGCCATGTCTCCTCTTTGCCAGTGCTGTCTTGTCCTCTAGAAGAGATATTACTTTAGTGTTTATTTTTATTATTTTCTTCTGCTCATTTTTGCTGAAGTTCTGGTCCCAGATGGCTGTAAGATCCAGGGTCGGAAGTTACCTTTGTAAATAGGCCCTCATGGGTGATATTTACCTCCCCTGTATTTCCAGTCAAAGATGGTGACCTAGGGAGCCCTCTTTCGCATGTCTGAGGCTTTGACAGCAGTTCACAAATGCAGCATGTCTGCCCAGAGTTTGCTTGACCAAGCCAAACTCTAATCTGATTTGCGCTGGGGACAAATACACCGGTAGATGGAAGATTGCATTGTATATTCTTGAGACTGTGCAATCTAGCGTCTTACTGTCCCGGCCTCTCAGAGCCTTACTTCTGTATGTTAACGTAGGCAGGATTTTGGCTTGGGCTACCTGCAAGATTTGGCTAAAGGAGAAACCTTTCATTCGCCTGTGGGTCATTCCTAGGCAAGATCCAAGCGCCTGCCCTTTCCTCTTAATTTCTTCAGTTTGGGCTGCAAAAATCCCATTTGGGGAGAAAAGAACTCCCAGGTACCTGTATGTATCTGTATTTTTCACTTTTTTAGTAGCCATTCGCCAACAATGTTTTACCAGTGTTTTCCGTTGGAACGTTAGTGTTTTAGTTTTGGTCAAGTTAATGGTTAGCCCATTTTCATTTGAGTAATCTGCAATTATGTCCAGAAGTCGCTGAAATCCCACTATTATCCTGCTTGTCAGGACTAAGGGCCTGATTAGGATGGCGGGTGGACTCATGTCCACCCGTCACCCTAAAGGAGATGGGGACCACCCAACAGTGTCGGGGGGTCCCACAGGCCATATTTCAATGCGACCGCCACCGTGACGGTCGAATTGTACATGTTTTTCATTGTGGCGGGTGCTGCTGGCTGCAGCACCCGCCGCAATGGAAAAAAGGGATGTTTTATATTTCCCTGTACTATATGATAGGCACCATGCGGTGCCTGTCACTTGGTACAGGGATATGCTGCCCCCCCCACTCCCAAAGGAATGGGCCAGGGATGAAGGGGGGCCCGCTACGGGCCCCCAGTATCCTTCCCCGCCAGCCTTTTCATGGCAGGTGAACCGCCATGGAAAGGCTGGCGGGGAGAGTCCATCCTAATCCCCACCATTCTGGGGATGTGGAGCGGTCCGACAGGCAATCAGAATGATTGCTACTGTCGGACCCGTGGTGATGGGCTTTCCGCCCGCCAGCACACTGCCCGCCAGTTGGTGGGTGGGAAATGGCCTCACGATGGCGGTGAACCCGCCACCGACAGCGTGTCGGTGGCGGGTTCACCGCCATCGTAATCAGCCCCTTTATCATCCGCATAAAGACGATTTGATGTTATAAATCCACCTAGTTCTGGTGCGTGACTATTTACAGTATTTAATAGGGGTGGGAGATCCGAGAGAAACAAATTGAAAAGTGTTGGGGCAATGATGCATCCCTGTTTTAGACCCTCTGCTGTTCATATTCGCCTAGACAGGCGCGAACCATTTCCATTATCCACGTATCGGTATGCAGCTTTTGTAGAGCTTTTAGAAGGCCATCCAGTATTTTCCAGCCTGCAAGTTTTCGCCATACATTGTTTCGCCTCACCTTGTCGAAAGCTGTTTTATAGTCTATGAAGCATAGATGAACAGGTTTTTTATATTTTATTGCATAATCATTCAATAGAGTAAGGGCCATGATGTTTGTTATGGACCCTGTTTCTTTGGTAAAGCCTGTCTGGTTCGGTGGAATGATATGATTTTCCTCTGCCTAGAACTGCAGCTCATCCAAAACAATACCTGCAAAATATTTTGCTTGGTTATCAATTAATGCTACCAGGCAGTAATTCTCAAGTTTGTTTTTATCTCCCCCTTGAGTATTGACGAGATCATAGAGCCATTCCATGAAGCGGGGACTCTTTCACTGGATAGGATAGAATTGAAAGTGGCTCTAGCTTCTCTGCCCAATGTGCTGTTTCTTCTTTAAAGATTGATGGCGCAATCCCATTGAGACATGGTGCGCCCTCTCGTCGGCCTATCGAGATCTGCCTCTGAATATGCTTTGTACTTATTATTATTGAAGGTTCAGCCAGCCTTCCCGAATTTTGATCTATGGCCATAGTCATTTCATAAGATGTAAGCTGGGAGAGTTGGTTGGAAATTTGTTCCTGTTGCCTTGGAGATGTGTGCTCCTTTCTATTTGTATAAGTTGTAACTCTCCTGTTGAAATGAGTAGTTAAGACATCGCACCACAGACGACATCCGCACCCTCCACAGACGACATCCGCACCCTCCTGGACCAAGGCCACTCCGCAGCCCTCATCCTACTCGACCTATCAGCGGCCTTCGACACCGTCTCCCATCGCACACCAGTCGTCAGACTACACGACGCAGGCATACAAGGAACAGCCCCTGGACTGGATCCGATCATTCCTCACCGGAAGAAGCCAAAGGATCAGACTCCCACCCTTCCTCTCCGACCCCACGAAAATCACCTGCGGAGTCCCACAGGGTTCATCACTGAGCCCCACCCTCTTCAACATTTACATGGCCCCCCTCGCAGCCATCGTCCGACAACACGCCCTCAACATCGTATCCTACGCCGACGACACCAGGCTCATCCTCTCCCTCACCAAAGACCCCACCACTGCCAAACTCAACTTCCAGAAAGGAATGCAAGACGTCGCAGTCTGGATGACCAACAGCTGCCTGAAGCTCAACGCAGAGAAGACAGAAGTCCTCGTCCTCGGTACCACCCCTTCTGCATGGGACAGCACCTGGTGGCTGACCGCCCTCGGAAGCCCACCTACCCCCTCAGACCACGCCAAGAACCTCGGCATCGTACTCGACTCATCACTCTCCATGAACCGACAGGTCAACGCCGTCACCTCCAGCTGCTTCAACACCCTCCGCATCCTCCGCAAGACCTTCAAGTGGATCCCCCCTGAGTCAAGGAAGACAGTCACCCACGCACTTATCACCAGCAGACTAGACTATGGAAACGCACTCTACGCCGGCATCAACAAGTCCCTACTCCGCAAACTCCAGACAGTACAGAACACCGCCGCCAGACTCGTCCTCGGCATCCCCCGACACGAACACATCAGCCAACACCTACAAAGCCTCCACTGGCTCCCCGTGGAGAAAAGAGTCACTTTCAAAATCCTCACTCACGCCTACAAATGCCTACACAACAACGGACCCAAATACCTCAACGACAGAATCAACTTCCACGTACCCAAAAGAAACCTCCGATCTTCCAACCTCGCACTGGCCGAAACCCTGCGCATCCACAGAGCCAGAGCAGGCTGAAGATCCTTCTCTCACATTGCAGCCAAGACCTGGAACGAGTTACTGGCAGACATCAGACGCGCCCCCTTCCTGAACACCTTCAGGAAGACCCTCAAGACCTGGCTCTTCGGCTAAACAGATCTGCGAACCCCCCCCCTCAGCGCCTTGAGACCCTCACGGGTGAGTAGCGCGTTTACAATTCCCTGATTGATTGATTGATTAAGAAGTTGACCTAGGTGTCTTCTGAAATGTATGAGCCTGGCGCCTGTGGCAAGAATTTGTTGATGTTATTTATTGACCACCCAAAATTTTCCGAATTCCTTCTTTTGGCGTCACAGAATAATTTAGCCCCGAAGGTTTCTTTGCAAGTTTTCAGAATCTCTAATTTCTGCTTTTTTAAGAGTTTTTTTTCTTTCCTTAAATCACATCAAAGTCATAAATCGCTTGGGGCTTTCTTCAGTTGTCTCCACAATTGATTTACCTGTAGTGTTTTACTCTGATGTGATGACTTCTCCTCAGGGTCCTGTGGTGGTAGGTGTTAGCTCCTGGGCGTTTGTTTCGGTTTGGTACTGTGGTTCCAAAGAGCGCCGCATATTCTGCTGTGAAGTTCTCCCGTTTTCTTACTGACTCATGCGTGTCGTCTAAGGTGCAAAATAATCTCTTCGCACTTTGAATGAGAGTTGGCAAGGAATTTGTCGTTCATTTTATTCTCTTGTTCTGAATTGTGCATGTTGCTATCTCCTGGTCGTTTGACAGCTCATGTTCTAGTGGTGTGATTGATAAAACTATCTCCTGAGGGCGATGGCCGCTATCAATCATCTCTCCCAGGGCATATGAAGATACATATTGCATTCGGGATATGCTTATCAAAGTATAGTTAATCAGAGATGCTCCAGTTTTAGAGTGGTATGATAGCCCCGGCGGTTGGTCACCAGCAAAGTGGCCGTTTAGGACCCTGAGCCCAAGATGTTCAAGGTTGCCATTTAGCAGCCGGATTTTTTTGTTGTTTCTGTGTCTTTTTGGGCTTTCTTGATGCTGTATCCCCAAGCTAGGTCTTGTGCAGTTAGGACTTCATTTGGTGAAGATGCCCCCATCAGGCTCATATTAAAGTCTCCAGAGACTATGAGGGAACTGATCCCTCATTCGACTTTCAGGTTCATAAGTTCTTCTGTCAGAGCATTCAAGAATTCTGAAGTTGCTATCTTACCAGGGTGGATGTAAACGTTCACTGTTGCTGCAGTGAACATTCGAGTGTTGGAAGTTTTCACAGCCACTTCCACAATTTGCAGGCCCTCATGTCTCTCTTTTAACTCTTTACCCGCCATGTGGATGGAAGTTGATAGATAAGTTGCGAGACCCCCTTTTCAATGACTATGCTTTAGGGCTTTAGTCCCGGGAGAAAAAAAGTTTAGGAAACCTTTCAACAGTGCCGGTTCGTGTGCCCAGGTTTCTTGCAGCAACACCACGTGGAATTTGCATAGATATTGTATATTATGTGAGCCGTCTAGTTTACTGGCTAGCCCATTTATATTCCAGGAGCAGATTTTTAGAGTGTTTTCACCCGTCATTTGTGTGTTCTCTTTGTCATTTCAGTTTTCTTGTTGTGTTTAATGTGCCGACCAACCATCTCCATTGAGATTCATTGATGGTGTGTTGCGGGGGGGGCAGTTCTTTAACATCTCCCAGATTTTAGTCTTTTTTCAGAGATTTGCTCCTGGCATGTCGTAGCACCGTGTATACGCTTTGCTTTCCCATACTAGCTGCTGGAGATTCTTTATGGATTTGCTCAAGTGGATGAGGGTACCCAGAAGACTTGAGTACAGATATCGATATACTCCCGCTTTGAAAGGTTCCTTCTTCTTTTATTACTTTTTGTGGCAATTCCCCCAAGCTCCATGTGACTCTAGTGTGCTCGCTGTGATACCCTGGGTCCAGATTGATGAACTCTATTGCTAGAATGTCCTTCATTGAAACAAGCCCTAAAGATGGGATCAGATGTGTGAGCCTGAGAATGTTACCTCTGTTTAATATGCCGAAGGGGCCTTTTGAAATGTATCCCGCACAGAAAAGCATAGTTGCCCCAGCGGTTTCCAGAACTTTTAGATGCCTGGTTCAAAACTGCTTTTAAGGATGCCTTTGTTCACTTAGCCGGTGAGGTTTCATTTGAAATCATAATCTGCCCTGCTTGATTTTTGGGATCTTGTTGTAGCGAAGATGGTTGCTTTGATTGATTTGTTATTGAGACTGTAATTTTGTTTAAGTTGATTTTCAATGTGGACACATTTCCTGCACTGTTGACGAGTTCCCGGGGTGTTCTCATTCCCTCAAACGCTGTTATCATCCCCACACTTTTGTGCTCATGGATTTTTAGGAAAGTATTTTGAGAAACCAGTGGTGAGAGATTTCGGTTTGTTGATCTGTTTGGGGGCATGGAATCACAGAGATGTGGCTGTGTCTTTGCTGCCACTACTCCACTCTCAATCTTTCTTTTCATTTTGATTTTGATATTGATACCGGGGCTGGATTTCCTCTGATATTAAGGGGGCATGGTTTTGCTCCTTTCGCCCTTCCTCTGATGATGTAGATAGGGCGATAGCTCTTTTGGAAGATTTAACAGTGCTCTGTATTGGGATACCCATAGAAACTGGGTTTTTATTTGTGGCTGTTGCCCCAATTTCTGAAAGGTCTTTTTGGATCGGCTCAGACCTCTGATTTCCGTCTCCAGATTGTTCTATGATTCCTCCTTTGTATTTTCCTATGCTTTGTGCAGTTCCAGATTCAAGGGTCGGAGGCAGACCTTCCTCTAAAGTTGATTTTTTTTGTGGTTCTCGGGTATGTTGTCTAATTATAGGATATTCGAGGAGACGGTTTACTGGCCGAGTTTTATTGTTTAGTCCTTTCCTCTTTTTTTCTCTGTTTGTTTTTTCTCTGGATCCTGCTGAACTGAATGCACTTTCTAGGATGGCGTCCGTTGGTGATTCTTTGTCTGCCCCAACATCCTGTTCTTTCAGTGGGCTTTTACCCCGCGTTTGTCTTGCATATGCTTCAATTTCTGGTGCCTCACTGGTTTTGATTTTGTTTGTGGTGACTATTTCTGCTATTTGTGATCCTCCCCCCCGAGGGGTAATAGGGCTTGAGTCACAGGTTGTGGCAGCCCCTAATTTGTTTAGATCATTTTGTGCCAGGTTTCCTTTCAGCTCCCCCACGAGCTGGGTCATTGTATCCGGGAGGCTGGCCAGTTGTCTAAGACAGGTGAGCAGTTGCAGCCTTGCTCCTCCCCTTGTGTGTTGGCTTGCACTCTTCTGATCAAGTTGTTTAAGTTGGCGATTTTCTCGTCAATCCCTGCAGTGTACATGGCCAGAGAGTTCAAGAGGCTAATCTGAATGTCCATTTTGTTGGTCTGGTAATTTAGAGCCTCCACAGCCTTTGCAGTATTCTAAGGAGTAATGCCCAGTGCCCTCCAAATTCCATTGGCCCATTACTAGTATGAGGTGGCGGCTCTGTTGCATATGTTTGTAACACGTTTTCCCATTCTTTGGTGTTCAGGTAGGTAAGGTCTTTGGCAAGATCAGGGGTGCCTGCAGTTATGTCCTCTCTCATTTTGTCTAGCTGAATCGTAGATGGGGATATCTCATCGATATCTTGAAAGATCTTTTTATCCCCCTTGTCCGTAGTGGCCCCCTTGAAGGTCTGAGTTTCTTCTTGAATTCGTTCTTTGTCTTTTGACTTTATCTTTTGTCTCTTGATGCTTAACTCGGCAATATGGTGGAAACGATGCAAGGGCGATCTAGAATGCTCCATAGTAGCCCTTGAGCGATCCTACCAGGTTAACCGTACCCTTCACAATAGACATCTCATAGAGGCCAAGAAACCTGAGCATAATAAACTCTACACTTCAGCAGCAGATGAAGTGCTGGTCAAGCTCAAATGGCAAACACAAGATGATGGAAGGAGCACTGAAACTTTTCAGACCCTCCCCCCCAGTCACAGATCTGGGTTGAATCCATCATCGTTCTTCAGCTCACTTCGCCACCCCAGTTCTGACCCAGCTATATGCAAATCAGTCTTGACCCTGTGCCTCGTGGGAACAGTCCAGCCCGAACTGGCAAGTCAGGTCTTCCCTGAATCGGAAACAAGCATCCTGGGACCGGTTTCGGGGTAACACCCCTCATCAGCCAGGCTAGCTTGAATCCAGTGCAAAGTGAGCAAGAGACCCATGTCTGGGCATACCCTGCCAACTTAGGGTGAAAAAAGCAAACACAAGAAGATGACGGACGGAGCACTGAAACTTTTCAGACACTCACCCAAGTCACATATCCAGGTTGAATCCATCATCGTTCTTTAGCTCACTTCGCCACCCCAGTTCAGACCCAGCTATATGCAAATCAGTCTTGACCATGTGCCTCATGGGAACAATCCAGCCCGAACTGCCAAGCCAGGTCTTCCCTGGACCAGAAACAAGCATTCTGGGACCGGTTTCAGGGTAACACCCTGCATCAGCCAGGCTAACTTGAATCCAGTGACAAAGTGAGCAAGGGACCCACGTCTGGACATACCCTTCTCCTTGTGTTTGCTAAGCTCAAATGGAGACATTATGACTGGGGGAAAAGGCGGGTTGCATGCTAGCTTTCCAATTCTGCCAGAAGGAAGTGCATCTTACCATTCTGGAGATATGATCCCCCTCTGAGAGGGTAGTTACTCACCCAGAGGACATTTCTGAGACGATTGCCATCTACTATGAGCAACTGTACAGCCCTGAGGGCAGGGATACCCTTCCTGAGATTGATGGATTCTTGGACTCTGTCCGACTCCCTTGTCTAACAAAGGCTGGGCCCAGTATCAGCGGGATATCACCCTGGAGGAAATATGTACAGCTATATTGGACCTACCAACCTACAAGTCTCTAGGAGAAGACTTCCCTTGCAAATTATATAAGACCTATAAAGACTAAACTGCCCAGCTGTTATATCATGCATTTTGTTAAGACCAGGGAACATGCTCTTTAGGCTTGATGTCCAACAAGGCCATTATTACCGTCCTGCCCAAGGAAGAACTAGACCCACTGGACTGCGGGAGCTATAGCCCTCTTTCTTCGACAAACGTAGACGTAGAAATCTTGTGACTTAACTCTGCAAAGTTATTCCCTCATTGATCTATGACTCCCAAATGGGTTTTGTGCTGGCAGACCCCCCTGGAATGACATGTGCATGCTGGCTCACCTTCTCTGGGATTCCAAGGAATCAGATTTGGAGAGAATAGCCATGTCCCTAAAACTAATAAAATCACACAGTCAATGGCTTATGTATTCCCCAAAGGGTGCATAGAAAAATCAGGATTTAATAAGTTTACTAACCTCCCCTTTCAGAAAAATGAGCATCAGCTGCAGCTACCACCCACAGGGAACAGTCACTTACTGGTTGAGAACTCTCACCGATGGGAAGCTCTCTGTAGGAGCACCTCTAGAGAAATATACAAAATATTCCAGGAACGAGCAGCAGGACATTGCAGAAGAGAAACAAGATGCGGCCGACAAAACTATACCCCATGAATGTATTCTCCCCTTTTTACTCCAAAACCTCCACCACCTGCCTGGTCACATGGCCATGGTCCGAGATTGCCAGCCGCCCTACAGGGCGCTCAGCCCCGGCTCCTCCAGACTCAATACGGTGGTGGAGCAACAGTCTCAACAGTGTTGCCAGAAGTAGGAGGGAAAGGGAGGAACCAGCTCCAACACCAGCAGCTGATGCGAGAGAGACTGGGGAAAGGAGCCTGCCATGAGCTCACCACCAATAGACAGGAGCTTAGATTAATGCCATTCAGCAGGTTGACAGCCCTTCTCAGAGGAGAATGTCACTGTCCATAGATCAACGAGCTCCGCTTTTGCATCCAACCAAGGAGACCTCCTCAATGAGACTTCCTCAGGGACTTCCTCCACAATCCCTGTAGGCAGGCATGAGTGCTGTAAACACCCAGGAGAGAGGGGTCACCTCCTAGAAAAGACAAAGAAAAGACTCCTTCTGTGTATTGCCAACACAAACAGCTATATCAATCACCGGGGAAACTCTTTATGTGGTAGTGAACTGGCAATCACATGTTATAATAATTTTTGCAACTTCACCTTCACCACATTGAATAAGATTTGTTCTTTATAGTACCCATTGAATGCAGACTTTTTACTTCTGCCCTGAATAATCTGGTCTGGAGACCAGACCCTCAACTTCTAGCTAGCGATGCCTTTTGACAAAACTCATTAGAAAGCATTCACTATTCCTTTCCCCTCCGCAATAATCAAATAATAGATAGCAAGCTTTCCTTGCACTGGTTGTACTAGTTGTTTCATTTTGGTAGTCTTAAGCATGTGTTCTGATTCTTTGAGATGTTAGTACATTTCCCAAAATGTTTCAATATTTCCACATCCAA
The DNA here is from genome assembly GCA_963921515.1 of Calotriton arnoldi. Classification (NCBI taxonomy): domain Eukaryota; kingdom Metazoa; phylum Chordata; class Amphibia; order Caudata; family Salamandridae; genus Calotriton; species Calotriton arnoldi. The sequence continues at coordinate 286,098 of CAWUFW010007522.1, read as the reverse complement.
TCATGGATCTCCAAGGACAATGTCACAACTTGAATCTATCCCAATCTCTGCACCTAACAGCATGGGTTAAATCAGATCTGCCTGTAAAAGCAGAGGCCTTATAGCGGAGGATGCAACCTCCATCTGAAACTCTTGAAGGCCTAGATGGCTGCTTGGTTCACCTTGCATAGCTAGGGCATGAAGAGCAAATTGTTCCAGTTTGTTGCCTACCTAATGGAATTAGAGTGGTCCATCCTCCCGCTCCTCAATACAATGCAGTGTAATATTGTCATGCTATCAAAGCTAGGCAGATTAATAATATGCGTATTATCTCACAAGGTGGATTGTGCATGGATTGACAGCCAAATCAATTTTTTATGTTCATGGGCCAAAGTGCAATACACATGATGTGTTGAAACGCCAATGCCATTTCCGTTATATCCATGAGTGGTCCTCGTTTTGTTAGAAGGGGGAACCTCACTTGATTGCCACCATCACAATGGAGCTGTAGGCTGAGACCAGAGGTCTAAACAGCATCTTTGGTTAGCTCCCACAGATGATGATGCAGGTAGATGATTGGGAATGGAACCCACCTAACTACCCCCAAGATACATAAAGAGCCTGCAGCCCTCTCCCTCGATGCCTCAGGAAGGGCTGACGGCTTGACATCTCATTTTGCAGGCCAAGGAATTTGGTCTTGACTGCAGGCCCAATCACAATGGACTATGGCAGTAGATCCTTCCTTGCTCACACTCCAGTCAGGATCAGTCTAATTGGAGGAAGGGTATGGCCCAGGAATTCTTTTTTAGCCTCAGTGTGGAGACATTGTGGTGGATATGAGATACCTTCAACTTACTGATAGAACTTTTTTTCTCTCTGTTCCAAGAATGTAGGTTTGATTTCCATAGAGGAATACACAAAGCCACAATACCACTACCCTCGCAGGACGGGAAGGAATAATGGCAGAACGCATGGGCAACTCCCTGACTGAAGTCCCTTTTCTCTCCAGTCCAGTCAATTGAAATGTCCCAGGATTATGCCTAAAATGCTCTTCTGAAGAAAGGAAAATTACCTCATTTATATTCTATCTCAAGCATCCATCCTAAACAGGCCAGAGACTATAAAACGTATGAATACCAATTCCCTGGGGAAAAGTGGAAAGGAAATATCTTGCTCGAGAGTCAGAAAGTGAGAGGAGGAAAGTTAATATTGTGGAAGAATTTTTCTCCAGATGAGAACAGAAGAATAAAAGTAATTACAGTTAGGCCTGTGGGGGAAAGGGAAAGTTCACTCCACTAGTGGAGTTTGCGGAATTCAGGATCTCTGTGCAATGCTAAATTGCGCCATGTGGCTGAATCTTTTTTCCGTTGGTGTATACAGCATTTGCTTTGCTGCATGCTGGCGAGCATGACAAGACTTGCCAGCCTCACACAAGCACGCACGAGATTTGTGGACCGCTAGCACGGCTTATGCAAAAAGAACAATTGATGGACGGAATGCTGAACAATGTCAAACACTCACCCCCAGTCAGAGATCTTAGCCTAAATCCATCATTTTTTCGTTCACCTCGCCACCACCGTTTGGACCCGGCCATATGCAAATCAGTCTTGACCCTGTTCCCCCTGGGAACAGTCCGGACTGAACTGCCAGGCAAGGTCCTCCTTGGACTGGAAACAAGGATCCTAGCACCAGTTTTGGGATATCACCCCTCATCGTCCAGGATAGCTTGAATCCAGTGGCATGGTGAGTACGGGTCCCACATCTGGGCATCCCCGTCCCACTTGGGGTGACAAATGCAAAAAGAACAATTGCTGGATGGAATGCCGAACAGTGTCAAACACTCACCTCCAGTCAGAGATCTGGACCTAAATCCATCGCTTTTTTGCTTGCCACCCAGTTGGCTTCCGGGACCTTTTTCTTGATGATGGCAAGCAGGAGCGACTGTGGCTGCACCTCGTGCAGATTCTTTACTGTGAAGCAGCTAAATCTACCCAAAAAGTTGTTTTCGAGTTACTATTCTATTTTTTTTATTTGTACTTTTATTTGATTTTTTAAATTTATTGTGGTGGGTTGCCTGCACTTGCAGTATGGGCCTAGTTATTTTTTTGTATTTCATTTTTCATTTTTTTCTAATGGAAAAATGTTGCACAGTTCAATACATATTCTCCATATTTGTTAATAAATTTGCATTATTAATTTATTTTACTATGTGGCCTAGTCTGCCAACGCGCCATCATGCGAGTAGGTCCAGTACTAGTAATGGTGAATGAAACAACTGTTTCTGTGGTATATGTTGTTTTAAAACATCATTTAGCGCAAGGATGGCTTTGGATTAAATTAATGATGTGGGTTTTGTTTGGTATTTCATGTATTTTTTCTGCAAAAAGGGTAATATTTGATGCCTTGGGAAGATGTGTGTTGTTGTAAAATTTTATAGCTCAGTTAATTTTCGTTTTTGGCATTGCTGCATTAATGGTAGTGTTTTCTTCAGCGTTAACCTGCCTCCTTTCTCTGTCCAGTGTGTGTGTGAGTGTGTTTGCCATAGGCCACCATGTGTCTTTTGTTCTCTATGCCTTGTGGCCAGGGGCCATTTTGTGTACTCAGTGTCCATACATGTGGCCGATGGCCATTTTGTGTAGCCTAGCCAGCCAGTGTGCTTTTGCCATAGGCCTGCTTGTGTTCTTTATTGTGGCCATGCCTCCTTGCTTGCTGTTGTTGTTTGACCATGAAATGAAATAGTGTATTTAATATAGCGCACAGCTACTCAAACTAGAGTGTCCTGGCGTGTGGCAGCAAAAAGAAACGTGAGAAAAGGGACCAATTAGTTTTTAAAAAGCCAGGTTTTAAGGTTCTTCATGAAGGATAGCAGGTCTGTGGTTAGTCTCAGAGGTTCAGGGAGGCTGTTCCACATCTTTGCGCCTAGAAAGCCAAAGGATCTGCCTCCCGTGCGGGCAAGGCGAATTTTGGGCACGATGGCCAGGTTAGCGTTAGTAGATGTTAGGGATCTAGATGGAATGTAGCGATTAACGCACTTATTCAGGTAGCCGGCACCTAAGCCGTAGAAAGCTTTCAAAAAGATGATCATCGCTTTGAAGTCAATATGTTCCTTCATGCGCAGCCAATGTAGAGACTTTAAAATGGGGGTCATACTTGATCTGGGTTTGGACCTCATGATGGCTCTGGTCGCAGCGTTTTGCACCACTTGTAGGCGCTGGATAAGACATTTGGGAAGACCAAGGTACAAACTGCTAACATAATCGAGTTTTGATGACACCAGAGCCTGCACCACAATCTTTCTGCTGTCAAGTGATAGCATCGGCGGGAATTTTCTTAACACGCGGAATATGCCAAAGCAAGCACCAGTTAGATTTTGGATCTGAGAGTGCATGGAGAGTGCATTGTCTATGACAATTCCTAAATTTTTGACTTTCTCCTTTGCCGTGAGCGGGGGCGACAGATCGTTTGGCCACCACGAGCTCCAGTTGTACATTTCCGGTTGTCCAAAGAAAACGACTTCTGTTTTATCTGGGTTACACTTCAGCTGATTTATCTTAAGCCAATTAAAAACCTTAGTGAGGCAAGACCTAATCATTGCCCCGTCAAAGTCGATTTCTTTATTGCATGTAAAAATCAGCTGAGTGTCATCTGCGTAAGAGAAAATGTTTGAACCCTCTTCCTCTACCAAAAGTGCAAGGGGAGATAGATATATATTAAAAAGGGTTGGACTGTGAATAGAGCCCTGAGGGACTCCCACATTCATGGCCAGAACAGGGGATGAGAAAGGGGAAAGCCAGATGTCCTGAGATCTGTTTCCCAGGAAGGAGGACATCCATGTTAGGGCGGTCTCCCCCAGGCCGATGCTAGCAAGTCTATCCAAGAGCCTCTCATGAGGGACCGTATGGAAGGCCGCTGACAAATCGAGTAGTATCAGAACAGCCCTGCCACCTTAGTCTAGCTTGCCCTTGATATATTCAGTCACTTCCAGCAGAGCGGACTCTGTACTATAGTTGGCCCTAAAGCCGGATTGGGACTCATGAAGAAGCTTCCAGTATTCAATGTGTTTATGAAGGGCCCTGTTCACATGTTTCTCTAACACTTTAGAGAGGGCAGGAAGAAGGGAAACTAATCTGTAGTTGGCAGGGTCCGTCTTTTCGGCATTGGCCTTTTTTAGAAGGGGAAGGATCTTTGCTTGCTTCCATAATTTCGGCATATTGCCTGAGGAGAGGGATAGATTAAAAAGCAGGTTTACAGTGGGGTTTATGGTGGGCGCTAATAGGTTGAGGATATTAGCTGGGCACGGGTCGGTAGGAGAGCCAGACTTTATGCTTTGGAGAAGAGCGAGTGACTCTTCCAGCTGAAGCTCAGGAAAGGATAGTAAAGAAGGGGGTTTCAGAGAGACAAATTGACCATTTGACATGTGGTAAAAGGTCAATTCTTCCTCTGAGATGCTCGTGAAAGCTTGTTGGATAACGGAAATCTTATTATGGAAGAATTGTGCTATCTGCTTCGACCATTCCTCCGTGCGCGGCCCTTCCTTCATGCCAGCTTTCGGGGAGGTGAAGAATTTCACTAAGCTGAAGATTTCTTTACTCTTATTTTGGGCAGTTTCTATCTTGGTCTGAAAGAAATTCTTCTTGGCCGCCTTCACGAGAGTGTAGTGGGCTTTTAAAGTATATTTATACACTTTCCTGTCCTCAGGCAGATAATGTTTACGCCATTTTCGTTCCTTTTTTCTGCAGTTCTTTTTGCTGGTTCTGAGGGAATCATTAAACCATGGAGCTGGTGGGGCCAACATCTTGGAGGAGTGAGTGGCTACTGGTACCGCTACATCAAAGTGGGCGCGGAGCCATGAATCTACTGAGAGGGCATCCCTGTTGGGGTTGCCCCACAGATCCGGAGAAGATCGGACAAGGGCATCCGCTAAGGTCGGGATGGATATTTTGTGGGATGCCCTATAGTAGGGTCCCTCTGAACTGTGTTAGCCCGAAGGGCTGTGTCTAATTTGGGGATTATGAATTTTAATAGGAGGGTATGACCAGGTAATAGGTAGTGGGAGACTTGCCGATATGTCAAAATTGTGAAAGATTTGCTCTAGGGTCATGGGTGGCCGCAAAAATTGATGGAGACAAATTGCAGGCCTGCATCATCTCCAACAAGGAGGTTGCTATGGGGTCTTGTTCTTTATCCTTATGTATATTGAAATCTCCTAAAATAAGGCAGTTGTTATATTTTAGGGCCAGGGAAGTGGTGGCTATATTAAGCATAGTAATAAAGTTTCCGATTGCACCAGTTGGTCTGGAAATCAGAAAGCCTGCAATGCTTTGATGGGGAGATAGGCTCCAACTGAAGCCTATGGACTCTGCGCCCTCGATATTTTCAATCTGGATGGGACGGCAGCACAGTTTTTGATTAAAAATTATAGCAACACCGCCCCCCTTCCCACTGGGTCGGTCCCTCCTGTGGATTTTGTAGCCCGTAGGGATGGCCGAGGAAATAGTGGGGTTGGAGGCTTCGGACAGCCAGGTCTAAGTGAGGAATAACAGGTCAGGCTGTTCGTCTAGAAGTAGGTCATGAATGTGTAGTTCGTGCTTTTGCATAGAGTGACAGTTCAGAAGTGAGGCCCTAAAGGCCTCTGTTTTCTTTATATTCTTACGCTTGTTGCTGAGAGAAGGGATCTTGGGGGAGAGTTCTCTAGGCTGGAGGAGAGTCCAGTTGCAGTCTTGGCACTGAAAGCTGTCATCAATATTTGGATCTGCCGTTTTGCACTGACCTAGTGCTAGCCGCCTGAGCAATTTATCCCTATTATAGTGCAGTGGAAGAGTCTTATCTGAGGGGAACTGGGCAGCATGGCCGGCGCCGGACGCTTCCGGGATGCTGACGGGCGCAGATGGGCTTGCCTTTGACGCGCCAGCGACGCGACCGCTGCGCGCGTCCATCTGCATCGAAATAAATAGGCAAATGCCTTCGATGTAAACTGGACTGCTGACGCAGCTGGGGAGGCGGAAGTGAGTGGGCAGAAGTGGGGAGCCGAAAATTGACCAGCCCTCCGCACAATCGGCGTATCAGCCGCGGCGGACAAGGACTGTGGGAAAAGTGAGGCGGGGACCGAAGCAGCAAACAATGAGCTGGTAAAAGTCAGGAAGATTAAAGTACAAGTGTGCGTGAGTTTCTCACAGGAATTTAAAATACAAAATCACACATTTAAAACCATTTAAACCATTAAAAATGCTAGGTAAAGCGAGCAGTCCCTACCGCTGTCACCGTGTGGCCGATGGCCATTTTGTGTAGCCTAGCCAGCCAGTGTACTTTTGCCATAGGTCTGCATGTGTTCTTTGTTGCGGCTATGCCTCTTTGCTTGCTGTTGTTAGTTGACCATGTGGCTTGTGGCCATTTTGTGTAACCAGCCAGTGTGCTTTTGCCATAGGCCTACATGAGTTCTTTTTAGTGCCCATGCTTCCTTGCTTGCTGTTGTTGGTTGACCATGTGGCCGGCTGCCATTTTGTGCAGCCACACTTTTTTTTCCCAGTTTTCAAAGCCATTTTCTGGAGAGATTGATAGGAAAGACTTTTTCTTTTTCTTCATTTCTTTTACTTTTCCCTGATATCAGTTTAATAATATGCTTGAGGATCATAATCATGATCATAATCATATGTATGCTATGATTATGATGAACAGTGTTTTATATTATATGCATATGTTTGTGTTTTTCGCTTGCACCTCCTTGCCTCCCAATGGGCTTCTTATAGTCTCCTACTACACCAGCAATTAATGTTTAATTCATTTAAATTTGTGTTAATGTTTTATACATTTTTTATATATTTTTGGAATTTTTTAAATGTCTTTTTTTATTTGAAAAACATTTTTTTTACTTTTTCCCACCATCCATTCATCCACCCCCGACTGGCATAGGCGCACAGCTCACAATAGCATTCATTTTTTAAGTATTAATCCATTTTCCCCTGGACCAGCTGCCTGCCATAGGTGCACAAACACCAGCATTCATTTTTTAAGGATTATTCCATTTTCACCTGTACCTCCCTGCTGCCACAGGTGTCTCCCTTAGATGCATATAAAGCAAACAGTTACATCTGTATGTTGTTATCCTGATCGGAAATGAAATGTTACATTATGATGGTGTGGTTTGACTCTTCTGACTATTGTTGTTAATTATTTAGGATACTAGCTTAAGTAACCACACTAAATTATATTGTATTTGTCTATACTAATTCAAACTGCAACAATGCCACGTTTCACTAAATATTTTTCTTGCTTGTTTGCTTTTAGGTGCACAAGAGACACACCCACAGAACTGCCCGACAGAAGGCCTGTACAAAGTGACGTAACCACACAACACCTGACATGAATACACCAATCGCTTCCGTTTGTGCAGCTAAGCGTCACTGCCAACTGACAGCTTCAAAGTGGTCCCTAAGAAAGGTGCTGGCAAGAATGTGGCCAGTAAGAAGAAGCATATTTCCATCTCTGGTGTACAGAGCATAACCTTTTTATGGCAACTAGCGCCTGCTGCACCGGCCTCCTGGGAGCAAGGTAGGAGCAGCACTACCACATCAACAGCACCACCCCAAACTAAGCCCAAGCCCAAACGTGTCCGCGAGACAGCCACTGCAATCATGGTGACATAGACGAGCAGTGACATTAAATTGGATTTGTCTCTTTTTCAAAGTAGTCCCCAATCGTTGCAGGAAACTGAGAAAAGTAGACAACATCTGCAGCCAGCAATAGTAGATCTTCATGAAGTAGGAGCAGAACACGAGGTTGAGCTTCCTGCTGAGCACTCTTTTAGAACCATTGGCTTCCAGATGTCCAGCAAGAAAATGGAAGGGTACTCCACCATCTTCTCCAAGTCCAACCCCCCATTTTGATGATCTGGACATGGATTGGACCCTGGCTGAGTCCGAAACATGCCAGTAGAGGCAAGGCAAAAGGAAAGTTCCTGAAACCTTACAAATATGGAAAGGGATGAGAATGAGCCAGTCATTGTCATGGAAGCTGGCCCTGATGAGACCGACATTACCCCTCCTATTCAACCTGCTTTGTAGTGCACCAACCTATTTTCAAGCCTTTGAGTACCCACAAACAAGCACCCGTCCTATCTGCCTTCCATTTGCATTGTCTCAGTAACCCAGGTGCTTCTGTCACTGTTCTGTCTCAAGTGGACGGTTGGATGTACATTGCTCAGGTATACTACCCACGCCGTACAGCCCCTCTCAGCACATCAGACCACACTTTTTTTCCCTCCTTCATAAATTGTATTTTTCAAACCTAGATGACAGAACATTTAGATATATAATAACTTGATCCCTGGGGCTGAAGGACTGTTTGCAAAGCATTTAACTGAACTGTGTCATACTCTTTTGTTCATTTCCTTCCACAACAGATTGATGATGATGTGCTGCTCATCACCCTGACAAATATTGTTGTTGTGTAACATTTGTCTTTGTCACACCTTTCCCCAAATCCCCTTTCCCATTCATTCATCAAACCCCTAACCCTATTCCCCCGGGCTGTTTGATTTATTGATGTGTGACCTAATTTACACAATAAATGAATCACACACTTGGTATGGTGGATGTGGTAAAAATGACACCAACTCATTGCGGGATCTTCTATTACCTGAGAAATAGCCAACACCAGCCTCACTTACCCACCCTGCATAAAGGGGCTTAATATTTTAGATATGGAACATCATTCGTCAACATCATCATTCAGGCCTTGTGTCGTGTAAACGCTTAACTTTGTTGACACCACTCCTGACTCTGAGTCCACTTCTCCTGACTCGAGGATTTCATAACTTTAGTTTTAATTAAATATTAGCTCCCCGTTTCTCACAAGATGTAACTATTGCTAGTTTTTATTATAATATCAGGTATTCTTTGCTTTGTTGTGTCATGGTGGTAGTAGTCTGGTCTCCGTCTTTGTAAAGCTATGATATAAATATATACCCCACTAACTCTTTTTTTCTTTCAATTTAGTTGCCTGTGTTGAAAATCCTTTTGATTAATCCTACAGTTGGAGCTCACCTAGGTGGGAGTGTGACCTCATTTATTGTGAATGTGATGCCTTCCCTGTTAGCGGACTAGCCTGCTACTACTACCACAACCATTCAGAAGGCACCTTGAGAAACCCTGCAGTAAGTTTTGGAAGATTACAAGAGGTAGCAGCCATTGCTTCATCTAATCAGGTAATAAATATGGAGTGAAGTGAACTAGTTTAGTTAGTAACTAACTAACTTCTACAGCAGACAAGTACTTTGATTTTCCTTGTTTATTTAGGCTGCTGTAGACAACATAGGCAATGGCAGCATACCCTGCCCCCCAATGGTCAGTAATATAGTTACAGAGGATAGTCGGACATGGGTATAACTAACTGTACATAGACTTTGCTAAGCAGATTTAAAAAACAGGCTGCGCAAAAAGGCAGCAGTGCAAAGTAAAAGTATAACACCAAAAACTACTTCAGGTACAAAGTGTCTGAAGAATAATTTTTATCTTTACTTTCAACAATATAAATAAAAGTTTTAAAACCCACCCTCTCCACCCACAACAGGCCCACTCCCCTCCCCAAACAATTCACCCCGCCCCCAACAAATGCCCAAACAAAAGTCCATAGAAAGCTAGTGCAACAAAATCTAAACTCCCTGACCCTTCCCATTTCCCACCCTTTCCACCCAAAACAAAAGTCCCTTCCATCAAAAAAATAAATAAAAAGGGCTTAGAAGAGGGCCTTCTCTATGCGAGTTTGGAGCTCCTCCTGGTTTTCCTCGAGGAGAGCCATCCGATGGCTCAGCTGCGCCAGCTGGTGCGGAACGCGGCATTTAAATTGGTAGTCTGAGTGGAAGGGGGCAGCAGTGGTGGTTGTATGGACAGCTGCCGGTGGTGCTGGAGATGCTGTTGCAAGAAGGCTGGAAGCACTGGCTGGGGCCTAGGGCAGTGGCATATGCCTTAGCCGCCTTCTCCTCAGAGCCACCAGCCTTTAGTACTCAGCCTAGATGGCCTCCAACCTCTGCCACCACAGCCAGGCTGATATCTCTTGTCGTGTAAGCTGTGGACTAGCAGGAATAGCTATATCAAGAAAGAAAAAAGACAAATTGTAAACAATTGTCTGTGCAAACTCTTATTTAAAATGTTATAGTGGCACAGTAGCAGTATATGGCTGATCCCCTAGGACCATTGGAATTTGATGTGATTATGAGTCACAGGGCCATTTTTTACCCAAACATGCCTCACTGGCTGAATGTAATTAAGACAGAATAACAACAAACCAGATAAAAAAAAAACTGTTATTTTTTTTCTTTTAAAGGATTAGAACTAAACAGATACTTTGCGTGAAAAAAATAAAAATAAATTACCTCTCAATAATGAGTAAGGCACTATGCACAGTGGAGTACAAGTATTCTTGTTGTGCTAAATTAATGGAGGCATGCTAGCTAGTGCATCGGGTATTTTGCTACTCTCTGCAGTCTGCAGCTGGAGCAGCTGTAATGGACAATTATCTTACTTTAATTCCAATGGCCCTGCTCTGCTCTAAATGCCTTTCAATTCTACCCTGACTCCAAAGAGGTAGATGAATAATAATGATACTATGTCACGTATAAAATACGGAATCCTATATCAAGGTGATGGCAGTGATAATAAAAAGAACAGTTAGCACCTCTGTTAGAGTTTTGCACAGGTATAAACTAACATGTCATATAGCGTGCTCAATGTTAACACTTTGCCATCCACAGTGTTACCCCATGCATGAAAGAACCTTCCTTCATGCACATACAAATTGAAAATCCAAAACAGAGCACAGCTTATATATCTGTATCGCTTGACCCACAGTAGTCAGTAGTGTAATTTAGTTGTTGAAATACATCATGACTCAAAAAAATCCAGATAGCAAGTCCATGAACAACATATATTTATTCAAATAAGTTGCCACGTAGTAGTAGAACCTCTTCATCTACAGCCGACACGTGTTTCGTCAAAATGCAACTTTTTCAAGGCTGTAGGTTCAACCAGCACTGGCTAATTAGTCTGTAGTCCAGTTATCGTAAAACTATTAGGTGATCTCTACTAGTCCGTATATGTAAAGATCTTAAGACGTAAAACGGGGTCCGGAAAAATCACTTTGGCACCCACGTACTTGTATGTAATTCTCTCTAGGTTCAACTTTCCTGGTGTAGTAAGAATAATATAAACATTTTAGTTTAAATGAAGTCAATTCCAATTTATCCCGTTATAGTGATCGGGTAAAAGGACAAAGTCACCAGAAGCTCCTTCGTGGATTCTCAGTTCTTATCCAAAGTCCGTATCGTTTATCGAACCGGTCCCTGACGAGTACTAGAGTGCACTCTAGTACACGTCGGGGGACCGGTTCGATAAACGATATATTACGGACTAGAAGATATATTACATATACGGACTAGTAGAGATCACCTAATACTTTTACGATAACTGGACTACAAACTAACTAGCCAGTGCTGGTTGAACCTACAATACTCACATACTCCTTTAAGCCTTGAAAAAGTCGCATTTTGATGAAACACGTGTCGGCTGTAGATGTAGAGGTTCTACTACTACGTGGCAACTTATTTGAATAAATATATGCTGTTCATGGACTTGCGATCTGGATTTTTTTGAGTCATGATGTATTTCAACAACTAAATTACACTACTGACTACTGTGGGTCAAGCGATACAGATATATAAGCTGTGCACTGTTTTGGATTTTCAAAATACGGAATCCTGTCTGCTGCAAGTAGATTGTGGAAAAAGCGATGCACTGTATCCCATCCGCAAAACTCAAAATCAGGCACTTAGTCGCGCTTTACTCTCTGGCCTCGCCCTCCACCACAAATTATTTCCATCAAATACATTTGCTTAGAAGTAAGGAAAAGCAAAAATAACTTACTCAACTGCAGGGCAAATTAGAGGGTTTAGGCCGGGTAGGTATAGGTTTTGCTATAGAATAGTGGGGTGGCACTGATCATCATCATGTGCCTAGATTCTGGCTTAGTCAGTCACTGTAGTTGACGAATGTCGAGATGAAAAAATTTGAACAGGCGAAAATCAGTTATGGAAGCCATGAAATATATGAATCACTTGACCCAAAAAAATATGGCACATGCCAAAAATTGATTTTTCATTTTTTTTGGTTGGCTGGGACATAACATAGGAAAGAATAATGTATTAGGAGATGACTGAGTGGGCACTGGGAGGGAAGGGGAACACACTTTGTTTTCAGTTTTCAAATTGCAATGCATTAAAAACGTTGTAAAGGCTGAATTAACTGAAGCAGACGCACATTGCACAGATAACACTGCAGTGCTGAATTGAACTGTGCTGCAATGGTGGCGAAATGCCATGGGCAGGGAGGTAATGAATGATGAATGATGATGGGTGGGATACATATCTGCCTCGCTTAACAAATACAGTGAGTCAAGGAAGTAGATAGAAAATTAAAATACCCACCACTTTGAACCAAAGCTTTGATAAAACCAAGCAAGTGAAGTAGGTGAGCACGCTCTCTCCAGAAGAGCTTCCTTGTTTCTTCATCCAAGCGATTATCCATTCATCTTTTCATTGTTCTATTCACCTTTGATACCCATCATTTAAGCTTTACATTCTCTTATCCGGTCTTTCACCATTCCAATCCATCCATCCATCCATTCATCCACCTATCCACCCATTCAACCACCTTTGCTTTCACCCATTCATCCATTTACCCACTCATGCATCCTTTCACCCATCCACCCTTTCACCCATTCTTTAACCCACCCGAGTACCCTTTCACCCATCCCCCTTTCACCCACCCAGGCATCCTTCCACCCATCCATCCTTTCATCCATCCTTTCACCCTCTCATTCATCCTATCACCCACCTACACATCCTTTCACCCACCCATGCATCCTTTTACTCATGTACCATTTCACCCATCCTTTCTTTAAACCTTCCATCCTTCTTTCCCTTTTCCATCAACCCATCTTTTTTAGCATTCATTATGAGCGTTTGTCTGCTGAGTTGCAGATAAAAGAGGCCATTAAGAACACAACTCCCACTGTAGCAGCTAAAGCATGGGGTTCACGACGCCCTTGCAGTGAGTATACTAGTAATTGTCAATAAGCAAGCAATGTGACTTACCACCACCTGTCCCTGCTGCCACTGTTACTCTCCCTCCAACCATCGCCGCGTTTGCTGCACCCGCGCTGCTGCTGGCTCCGACCCTGGTGGTCTGTGCAGCTAAAAGAAACGTCACACATTTTAGATGCCAGATACGCCTCCCTTTTATTTTTTAAACAAAATACAACCGTAATACATCACTACAGTAGAGTTAGCAGTATCTTCTATCAAAAATATCACTTTGGGCATTTTGTTGGTTGACATTGTTGAAAAACCAGGTAGTCAAGCCAACCAAAAACTTTTTTAAGCGCAATGAAGGGGTGGAATACTTGGTCAATGTGGTTTTGGATGCCGGTCACAGGGCTCTGCTTATCCTTCTGGACCTTACGGCGGCCTTCGATACTATCTCTCCCTTAATATTGGTTGGGAGGCTTAGGGAAATAAGGATTAAGGGCCCTGCCCTGAATCTGCCCACCTCATTTCTTATGGACCGGTCACAAAGGGTCAAGATGGGTCAATTCCACTCAGCTTCCAATCAGTTGTTCTGTGGAGTCCCTCAGGGGTCCTCATTGAGTCCTACACTTTTTAATATTTATGTAGCCCCTCTCGCCAGGGTGGTAAGATCTTTTGGGTTAGAAGTGTTATCCTATGCTGATGACACTCAAATTATGGTCTCTATCACTGACAGCGTAGAAGCATAAGCGGCGAATTTTAAAAATTGTATGCAGGCAGTGGCTTCCTGGATAGTAGAGAACTATCTAAGACTCAATGGGGAAAAAACTGAGGTTTTAATTTTTGGAAACCATCAGGATATTTGGTCGGAAGCTTGGTGGCCGGACACGCTTGGGTCTTGCCCCCGCCCTGGCCTCAGTGCCAAAAATTTGGGCATCATAATTGACAACTCCCTTTCTCTGGGCCCTCAAATCAATAGAACAGTGTCCACCTGCTTTGGGATGATAAGGATCCTCAGAAAGATCTCCCAATTTCTTTCCTTTTCTTCGCGAAAACAGGCCGTTGTGGCCCTTGTGTTGTCTAGATTAGACTACTGTAATGCCCTTTATCTGGGTATTAATAAGGGGCTTGTGCATCAACTTCAGCTAGTGCAGAATGCTGCTGCCAGGCTGGTGATGGATTTTCCCAAATATCACTCAGTCTCGGCCGCTATCAGGAATCTGCACTGGCTTCCGCTTGGTCGGAGAATTGTATTCAAAGCCCTCTGCCTTGTTCATAAGGTTTTCTACAATACAGGGTCAGAAGGCATTAAGAAACTATTTCGGAGATATGTCCCCACCAAGCAGTTAAGATCGGCTAGCAAGAACTTGCTGATAGTCCCAAGTTTTAGGAAAGCTAGGTGGGGAGGCAGAGCCTTCTCTGTTGCTGCGGCTAAACTTTGGAACTCCCTTCCTCTTTCAATTTCGGCTCTGGAATCTCACACTCTCTTCCGTAAAGCCTTGAAGACCTGGCTTTTCACGCTTTCAACCCTGTAAGCCTCGTAGATATGTGCACCTCGGTTCTTCTGACCTCTTTCCGCAGCGCCTTGACACCCCTGGGCTAAGTTCGCGCTTTATAAAGCTTATATTCATTCATTCATTCATTCATTCATTCATTCATTCAATGTAATGGGACCATCCTCATGCTACTTTTCAGCCATGCTGAACTGCCATCGAAACTGCTGGTATACTACTGTATAAATGAATGATAATACATAGAAAATAACCTTGGGGGTCTACCATGACCATGGCCACTCTCTCCTCTTACTGTTTGAGCATGAACAAGTAAAAGAAAGCCTTCGCAACAAATATGCGTAGAATAGCTTACCATCTTCACAGTAGAGTACCTGTCCTAAAATCTGTTCTTTTAGTCTTACAGTACCAAGTCCACAAGATACATAAGGCGAGAGGGAAATCTTACTAGAAAAGCAGAAGAAAGTTACGGACTAGTACAGACAAGAGGAAGTCTCCTACAGAAACATGAAATAAAAAAACAAAAGGGAACATTATTCTAAATGAGGAGAGGTAAAAGTTAGGGAAATAATAATAATATTAACAGAAGGACTTACTGGGGCCAACAAATCCGTCAGCTATGGCGCTGGTTGTGATGGTGGTACTTCTACTCACTGCGGTCCTGGTGGTGGCACCTCCGGCTTCCTGCCCCACCTCTGAAACCCTCTTCATGCCCTTGGGTGCTGATGTAACAAATAAAGAAGATAAAATATAGATTAGTGGTACAGTTAATCTCTCCAAAAATATTTTGAAAAGCGAGTGCAGCAACATTGAACTTTTATAAATCACATTGCCTATAGTACTAGTGCAGAGTTGACCTATTCCTAATTTGCTATACCTAAGCCCTATTCCAAATTTCCTAAACCTGACCTAAATTTGGAACTCCAACTACATTGCAACAAATGATCTTTACTTCTCATCTCATTCTCAACCCCCTTTGAAGGGCCAAATCAGTATCCCTCTTGTTCAATGCATAGATGCATACTACAAATCACTGGGAGATTGCTTGGGACTGCATGACCTACATAAAGAAAGGCACAGAGAACTCTAACTCACTGATTTTATTTCTACCACTATCTTAGTGACAGGACAGAGAAGTCTGCATGGCTTCTTAAATAATCAGCCCAAGCGAGCGCCGACGAGTATGATTAGGTAGCGCCGAGCATCTGGCTAGCTCAAACTGGATCGCATAATATTCATAACATAAACTTAACTTGCCTCTGAGTGTGAGCAGCATGCTATTTGAAAACAAATATAAGCATTGTAGAACACAATAAATAAATATTTACACACCTAGCTTCGCAACCTCGACACCCAGCAGGTCGAGCAAGTCCTGCTCTCCGTCAAGGATATCAGCTCGACGGTGCGTCAACTGCTGTGCGCTGGACCCCAGTGTTTCAGCGCATCTTCCCCCACAGCAGCTGACGCTCCAGTGGGGTGTACCCACTCCCAGGCCTGCCACCTGCTGTCAGCATGGAGGGGAGGTGGCGCTGCACGTAAAAAACTAGTGGGGCTACCTCTGCGTCCGAAAAAATTTCACCAGGCTGGACCCCTTGGCGGTGCTGGTGACCACAAGGTTTGCGGCTAGCAGCTGCACTGGTGCCTCTGCTCCATGTCTCGTCCTTCTTTGCCAGGGTTATGGATGGGGGGAAAAAAAGAAGAAATAGTAAAAGGACAGAATTATTAGAAGAAGAAAGGAAAAAATAAAGGGGAAACCCAAAAAATAGTACAAAAAAGTCATGGAAAAAAAGACGAAAATTTAAAATACACAAAGACACACACTAATAAAATAAAGGTAAATGATGGGTGGATGAGTGGGATAGGGAGAGGATTGGAAAGATTTGATTTGGCTGGAAAATAAGGCCCAGCACCATACACAGAACAGGAAAACAGGTACAACAAAATGGTTGTGCTCATGAGGACTGCATGGCACAGTTTGCGCATATTTTTCAGCGTGGAAGTACGGATCATGCTACTCGCATGTAAAAAAGCAGCGCAAACGGGTAGACGAGCACTTTCGCCTGCTCGTGGAGTTCTGCGGAATCTCGCTGAGTTTTTTTGGCGCTTCACAGAATTCACAGAGCAAAACTCCACGATTTCCACCCAGGCCAAATTACAGCCTTGCAATCCACTTGCGGTCAGGGTTGTTCATTTTTGAATGCTTTATTACCCCTTCAACTGTTTTCTTCAGAAAAAGAAAAAATTTACTTTTTAACTGACTATGCTTTTATACATGACTTTTTTAAGAGCGTCCTGGATATTACGGCACTAGCTATAATAAACATAGATTTATTTTTTCAGGATTGTTTGCCAATCTCAAAAGGACAAAAACTGTGACACTCAAATATTCATACTTCCCTAATCCTCCTACCATTGTCTGGGCAGGTGTTAAAAAGCATCACAATGTAAAATAGTGCCGCTGAGAAAGTCCTCTTCGTCTCAATTAGGATCTATTTTCATAAGCCACATAATGAAGCTACCTGTGCTACTGTGGCAATATGGGTTAAATTGTGATATGTCCTGTTGTGGAGCTGAATTGGACCTGGGAGCCCTCGCATTTAAAGATTTTCTGATAGATAATAACCTGCAGAATTTTCTCTGATCTTCTGATTGAGCTCAACATCTGACATTCTGCACTTTTTATTAGAAACCAGTTACGAACTCTTCTCTGACTGTTGTCAATATACTTAAAATAGTTTCCTCTGGTCTGGCAGAAAATGTGGCTTTTTCCAAACTGTTAGTGTCTAGAAAACCCTGATTTTATTAAAGACACAAATGAGTATTGCCCTGACCTTGTGCACTTCTTGTTCCCACTCTGGCACTGATCTACATCGAATTCCAGCTGCTGTGTCCAACACCACTTTGTGATGAAGGTTTAATTCATGTTTTATAAAATGTGGGACTTTTTCTTTTACACATTGTTCCTTCACGGACCTTTTACCTTTGTTACAAAAGGAATGATGATGTGCTTCTTCAAGAAAGTAGAATTTATCCTCTGCTCATGCTGGAGTGTATTATTAATATTACACACTGCCTCATTCTGTGGTTTGTTTTACCACATTTCATTAGTTTTCAATATTAAACTTGGCTGCTATTACCTTACTACCTAATGCTATTGCCTTATCAAGAAATGAACCCTATTGTGTAAGCTTCAGTAGTTAGGCATATCAATGTGGTACTGTGCGCATGCATAAATTATGCATAACGTCCAAGCTATGTTTTACACAATGACCCTTATGCCTTTTTGGGAGAGAGTAACAGTGCAGCACATCCACTACACAAAAAATTCAATTATGAATATGCAAGATGCAGATGTGCTCCCTGTTTCTACCTTTCCAATAGCAGCATGCAAATAATCGGGTATGTTAAATACAATTTGTGGGAGTGCTGACACAGCACATTACAGTTGGGTGCTGTGCTTGCAGGCTTTTCTAGTGTATGGGAATTGCTACTATGCTTTGCAGGGGATGTGCCACATCTTTTCTATGCCCCTCTAATCCCTGCCCTCTCGAGTCTCTCTTAAAATGTTCACCATGGAGACATTACAAGCATGCCACTGATTCTTCCTAGCCCTGCTCCCAGTTCATTAGTCAAGTAATCCCCAATTTTCCATCAGTGCCTTCAATATGTTCTGGCTCATAGTGAATCAATCCACTCTATTTTCTCCAAAGATCTTGCGATAACTAAATAAGATCTCGGGTGATACTACACACAGCAGCCATTTTGGGCGCAGCAGTATTTAAACCACACCCTAGTCATTTTGCTGTAAAAAGACAAGTTTGTTTAGAAAATAACTCCAGGGTAAATCATTTTGAAACAATTTAGAAATTTATGAAGAGTGAGTCAAGAAATTCTTAAGGCAGTCTAAGATGTTTGAAGTTACAAACCTAGTGAAAATACAAAAACCTAAGTTCAAGAAAATAAAGTGCAGACCTCAAACACTTGATAAGGAGAGATCTTTGTTAAATGTCATAAACTGTACTAGATAGTAGTGAGGTTGATAATATTACTAATGTGTTCTGCATTCTCATTTAAAGGAATCAGGAATGATAAATCAAAAACTGTGTTGAGAAGAACTACTGTCCAGCCTTGTTAGGACTGATTTCAGTGCTTGGCTCATTTCATTACCCTCTTTGATCGGTGGATGCCTGCCATCAGTCGAATTGAGAAAGACTTTGCGAACAGCGCAGTGGAGGACTGAGGCACTCCTCGGAGATCCCGCAACTAGAAACTATCAGAATAAGAGGTGAATAGAACTTGGCAATGCAAGCATCCGTCCAAACCTTTGTAAATATTCCTTGTAATGCAACTGTCGTGGCTACTAGCATCATTAGAAACATACCTAAAATTTCCATTACTTTCCAGAGTCCTGAAAATGTTTAGATAACAGGAAACACATGCCGGCGGCTTGCAATACAGCTTTGGCACCTTCTTGTGTGGCAGCCTAGCACATAAGTATCAAGATGAGCAATGGGTCATTGGTTTGCTCGTGGCTAATTTAATTTCATTGATATGTAAATAAAGAAGATACTGCCAAGTATTTAATACCATCTAAATTACAATTCTTTTTAATTCCCACACAGATTACACAGGACGTAATTTTTTCATACAAGAAATATTTTGTATTTGTTTTGTTTTAATCATTTTAAATTATGTAAGTCCAAATATTTTTCTTTCAGCTTTTCCTATAGCTTTTTCACACATAAAATCCTTAAAATTATATTTTTGCCCCAGTGAGATGAAAGCCATATAACATGAGAGAAGAGGGTAACTTACTCTTTGGTTTTGTGACTAGTCGAACAGTAGTAACCTCACTTAAAAGCGTAAACTACTCAAAAGTGCATACCCCAGGGATTTTCAATTTGGTAAAGACATGTAAGTTACACTTTTGGAGTAAATTTACACTTGCATTTTGAGAACGGCCATAAAGTAGTAAACTTACTAAAAAGTGTAAATTACTCTAACGTGTAAGCTACCTTTGTGAATCAGGCCCATAGAGTTTAACAGGAGTGTTCCATTGACGACAAAACAGTGGCATAACATACCCAGGAACATCATAGTGGAATCAAAATGAATTGCACCAACTGAGCAATCACTGTTATGCACATGAACCATGATTAAACACCAAACTAAACTCAAGTGATGAAGGAGAGAAATAAAAATCACAACTGCCAGAGCCATCAACAATCTAAGGGCCCGATTTAGAGTTTGGCGAAAAGACTACTCTATCGTGAATGCAACAGAGTGCCCTGTCCCGCAAATCCTTGGTTCGCCTGCTTCGTTTAGAGACAGGGGCATCCTAAATTTTCCATCAACTGAGTCCCAATTGGTCCCTTCTCAACTGGGCTGTAAGAGGAAGGACATTACTGTACATGGCCTATTTAAGGTAGATTGTATTATGCCTTTTTTTCTGTTGATCACCATGTGGAAAAACCTGGCAGTGAGGAACAAAAAATGTTAACCCCCATACCATTGGACAAAGGTTGTGGGGATCATTAGTGTTTTGTTTTTCAGAAATCAACTCCTGCTTTGAAAGTTTGTTTCCAAAAAAACAAAATCTTTGAAAAGCGCCCATCAAAACCAACAGCAGACATTCACCAACTTTTTATTATAATCTGTCAAATCTTAAATCAGGCCCTTAACAGAGGATTATGCAAGCCCAGGGTTACTGAATAGACACCATTTTTTTGACTCAATCTGCAATTTGCGGTATTGATTAAGATTTTCAATTGAAGGCATGTTTCACTAATTTCTTGCAATAGCATCCATCATTTATCTTTCAATTTGACGCATAGTGTATAGGAGTTTGTAATTCATCTTTTGGAGTAATTGATTTCCTTTTTTTTATTTTTTTTATTCCACCATCAAATTTGGTACATCATTACAAGAGCATCCGTGGTTAATAAAGGATATTTACATATAGAAAAGGAAGAAAGAAAAGCAATAAAGCATTTAAAAGAATAAATCCTACCGGTAACAGAAAATGCATTATACAATACCATTGTATCTGAATTACAGCACATATCAATACTGCCAGAGAAAAAAAAAGAAAGATAAAAAAGAAAAGGGAAAATCATAACATAAGCAATACTCCGATGTCCTTGACTTATACCTGGAATCTGTCCATTCTAGTTTTTGCCAGTCTATTACTGGGGCCCAAATAAGTTTCCCTAATTTTCTAGCTTTCCATCCTTTCTTTTCATACAAGCTCTTTTCCAGATTGTACATAGCTAAGAGGCGTGATAACCATTGTTGAAATGTGGGAGGGTTGGGATCCACCCATGCAGATGACACACAGATTCTTACCACAGCCATGGCAAGAAACAGAAATTCCCTGTGGGTTATCACTGTCCCGTTTCTAGCAACACCTAAAACTATCAATTCAGCAGATAATTTTATTTGGATCCTTAGAGTTTGCCCCATAAAATCCTCTATAGCTCTTTTAAGGGGTTCCAGGGCAGGGCAAGAGGCAAACATGTGGACTATGTCTGCCTCACCGCTTTGGCAGCGGGGACATAGAATACCCTCAGTCCCACCCCATTGGGCTATTTTAGCTGGGGTGTAATAAAGCGAAAAAACTGTTTTGTAATGTTGTGCTTGGAGGCTCGCTACTCTTAAAACGGTGTACCCCATGTTAAGCGATGCCCTGAACTCGTCCCCTTCAATATTAAGCTTCCGCTGCCATTTTTCCGAGTGTTTTTCTAAATCATCGCTCTGTAGTTTGCTCAACTCTCCATAGATCTGGGTGATAGTACATCCGTCAAGGTTTCTGACCCCTTCCATAACTGAATCTCTGGTAAAAACTCTCGTTCCCCCCTTCTTCCTTGCTATAATGGACCGAATCTGGAGGAACTTAAAAAACTCCCTGCGATCAAGGTTATAAAGATTTTGGGCTTTCTCAAATGATATTATACCGTCTAAGTCAAAGAGATCTCCGATTGTTTTCACCCCTAGAGCATCCCACCGCCGCATAATTCCATCATGAAAAATCTCAGGTAGTGACGGATTCCCGAATAAAGTGGTATAATAATTCATTCTTCCTAGCCCCAGCCTTTTCCTGACACCGGTCCAAACCGCTACTGCTGCACCAAGAGTCTTAAATTTAACTTTTTTATAGTTGCTGCCTTCACTGAACCTCAAAAGCCAGTTAGGGGCTTCTCTTTCTAGGAGTAGTTCATATACATCTGGGGGAGGGTCATCCCTCCACTGGTAGGGACCTTTCCACCCAATAACCCACGAATATATTGAATCACCGTGGCCCAATAATACATTTTTAAATCGGGTACCTCCCAGCCCCCTCTCTCCCTAGATAGAGACATATATCTAAGTGCTCTTCTCGTCTTCCCTTGAGCCCAGATGAATCGATTAATCATTCTCTCCATTTCCTTAAACCAATGATTTTCAAATTTCAAGGGTATCGTCCTGAATAGATATAAATTTTTCGGCAGAAATATCATTTTAATGATATTACAATGTCACACGATCGAGAGATGCAAATTATTCAGCCTGCCAAAGTCTCTCTTGGATTTTTGAATCACGGGGACAAGGTTCTTCTCAACAATCTTACTTAATTCTGATGTTATAATGACTCCAAGATAGGTAGCGGATTCAGTCACTCTTGGATCCACCATAGAAATCCTATCATTAACTACAATTTGGGTCTTTCCACAATTAAGTCGATAACCAGAAACCGCCCCAAAACATTCCACCTCATGCTCTATTTCTGTTAAAGCCACGGATGGATATGCGGCAGTTATTGCCAGGTCATCGGCATATCCCAAAATCTTAGTTTCGAATCCATTTAATCGAATAGGAAGGATACCTTTGTTTGCCTCAATTCTCCTGATCAAAGGCTCAATATAAAAAGCGAACAGGAGGGGAGAGCAGGGGCACCCCTGCCTCGTCCCTCGCGTGATATCAATTGAATAGCTTTGATGCACCCCCTTCCTACCCCCGAGTTCTCAAGTACGGCCCAAAGATAGCCCCACAAGACCCTATCAAACGCTTTCTCTGCGTCCAAGAGTATAAGCGCTATAGGATCTCGCGTGACAGAGGTACCATCAAACAAAGTGCAGACTCTGCGGATATGTTCGGCCGTACCTCTACCAGGGATAAACCCATGCTGGCGGGGCGAGATCACCTTCCCAATCATGGTACTAAAGCGATTCGCGAGGATTTTTGAATACATTTTTGCGTCACTATTCATTAAACTAATCGGTCTATAAGAACCAGGTTCAGCAGGGGGCTTTCCTTTTTTAAAAAAAATTACCATGCTCGCTTCTGCCCATGATTCTGGAATTGTTTCCCCACTCTGTGCCTGACGCATTACATAACTTAAGTCTTCTCCCAAAATTGAAAAAGAAACCTTATAAAATTCTAGTGGTATTTGGTCTGGGCCTACAGCCTTGCCTGAAGGCAGTCCCTTTACGGCTCTCTGGATTTCTTCATCTGAGAATCTCTCCTCCAAAGCCCTTGAGTCTTCTGGTGAAAATGTTTCAGCAGTGAGCAAAGCTAAATATTCTTTTATATTTTTGGGTTCACTGAGCGTATTTTCCCTATATAGATTTCCATAATACCTATGAAAAACCATGCGTATTTCCCTAGGTGTTGTAACTACATCCCCTTCTGCATTTTTGATCTCTAAAATATCTCCCCCGCTGGCTTTCTGTCTGGTCCTTACAGCTAGCATGTGCCCGACTTGCTCACTAAATTCATAGCAAGATTGTCTCCAAGCCCAAAATTTCCCTGCTGCTCTTGCTGCCATGATCTCCCCTGCTGCATGCAGCCTTAGCTAGCACTAATTTCTGATGGATCTCATCTGTATTTGCGCCCGTGACAATAGCCCTGACCAGTTCTTCTATATCCATGATTGTTCTATGGATCGTCTAAATCTCTTGCTTTGCTTTTTTGTTCTGGTTCACGGAGTAACTCAAGGTTTCCCCCCTGATACCAGCCTTGAGAGCATCCCATACTACCCCACATCCGGCACTTCCCCTATTGATCTCCAGAAATTCCTCAAGCCATTTGTTCATATGTTGAATATAATTCGAGTCCTGCAACAAAGCGCGTTCGAAGGTCCAGCTGCGTTCCAGCTCCCCCCTAACACAACTTTGCACCTCTAGGACCAAAGGGTTGTGGTCAGAAATCACTCGCGGGAATTTCTTGATAAGACAAACAGAGAGAAGAGAGGATGACACCAAGAAATAATCTAGACGTGCTACAGCTCTATGTGGTGCCGAGTAATATGTGCTACCCGCGTCCTGTGGTTTCAGTTGCCCCCAAGCATCTATAAGCCCATTATCCTCCATCATCTGGATTAAGGCCCTATGGACTTTTCTTTTCTGGCCTGTATATTTCCTTGGATCCCCCTTCCACAGTCCTTCTATTCCATTTATATTAAGATCCCCACATATAATAATCGGTAAGGGCCATCTAGCCAATTCTGAATTAAAAAAATGGAATATTTCGGGATCGTCCCCCGTTGACCCATAGATTGAGCATAACGTAAAATTAAATCCCTGTTCTTGACATTCAACGATTGCCCATCTACCATACCCATCAGTTAAGCAAGATTTAAACACAATCCCCCTCTTCTGAGCCAAAATTGCTACCCCTCGCGTCCTTGTCCCTTGTGTGGTATATGCTATCAATTGAAATCCCAGCTGTTCTAGGAGGATCTTTCGCGACCCCTCAATATGGATTTCCTGTATGCAAACTATATCGGCATGTAGTGTTTTAAGATGTTCCTTCACTATCCTACGGTTGGCAGCATCGTTCAACCCGCAGATATTAATTGTTGCTATACGCATAATGTATACGTAGTACCACCTGTCCCCAATTTCCTAATCTTCCTTTTTCTGTCACTTGCTTCCACACGCTACCTTCCTCAGATGATGGTGTTTTTTCATTTCCCCCTCCCTCTCCAACCCCCCTCCCGATAAGCCTCCGCTTATCCCCACTCTGCCCTCCCTGTCCTTGCGACCCCCCCTCACTCCTCCCCCCACCTATATTGTGAGACAAGCAGACCTAAGGTCTCTGTGATGGAGCCTGAGAGTCGGCCCCCTTGTTGCCAGCTCGCTAGATATTTTTCCCTCCTCTAGTTTTCACCACCCCCTTTTAAAAAAAAAAAAAGTTCATTACCCTCCGGTGTTCCTCCCGCAGTGATACGTGCATACCAAAAAAAAAATTCCCCCCCCCACAGAATACACTACCAAAGTACTGAGCAATTCTAATAATAAGGTGAAATAGATAAATGTCAATTATTCCCTCCACCTTGCTTCAATCTAGCTACTCCAACAAACAACATTATGATTTTAGTTTCTCCATGTAATCTTTGGCCTGGATCTCTGAGGTAAAGACTCTAGTAGTGTTCTTGTGAATAATTTTTAGTCTGGCCGAATTCATCAGGTACGCTTGTGCTCCCAAGGCTTGACAGGGCTGAATCAGTTCTCTTAATCTCCATCGACGTTCCACGGTAACATGGCAAAAATCCGGTTTCGCGAAAAAAGATTGGTTCTCATAAGTCCATCTAGCATTCGGGCGGGCCTTAGCATATACTTCCTCTCGGAGTAGAAAATTCCCAAAGTAAATTAGAATTGCCCATGGCACTACAGTTCCTTCTCTACCCGGTTGTAAGGGCTTTCTCAGGGTCATAGGGAATCGGTGAACCTGCTGTATCTCTGTCTCCCAACTCCAGTGCTGGAGTTCTGAAAGGCTCCCTTCATCATTCTCAGTATATAGGCCCGCAGATCATCCCCTTCTATTCCCTCTTCAATACCAAGTATCCGGAGGTTATTACGCCATTGCCTATTTTCAAAATCTTCCATTTTCCATTGAAGATCCGTGAACTGTGTTGCGTACGTTTCCGCCTCTGTCTGTGTTCTGGCCAGTCCATCTTCCAGCGTGCTTGTGCGCTCTTCAACGTGCGTCAATCTTGAGTTCATTTTGGTACAAGCTTTAGCCATTTTCCTCACCACGCCCTGGAGTTTCTTTGTTGCCAGTCTATTTTTTTTTCCATCCATTCGGGTCTCTTCCTGCAGTTGCTTTATGGATTCATAAATCATTTTCAAAGAAGGTGTAGCATCTTCCTCCTGCCCTGAGAGTTCTGTATAAACACTCCTGGTAGCCGAGTAGTCCAATTTCAGGCTAGGATCTACATTGGATCTCGTGTTATCTTCTACGCCTCTTTCCAGTGTATGAGATTCTCTTTGTTTCTTCAAGAACCTCTTTTTCCTAACAACCGTGTCTTTCTGTAAGGTACTAAGACTAGAGCTGGAGAGCTGTGCACTACTGCTACATTCAGCCTCAGAGGAGCTAACTTCGGAACCATCAGTAACCGAGTAAAATTTGTCCCCCAGATCCAGGGTGTCCTCTAGCCCCTTAGAGCCTGTTGCCTCCTCGACTAACATACTAGTGTCTAGTTGGTCTGCGGTGCCCACTAGCCTTTCCTGTGCCAGGGAGGAGTGGGTGCCTTCGGCATCCTCAGGTCTTTCCATTGCAATAACAGTCTCGCCATGGAGTTCATCCACTTGGATTGACTCATTACCAACTGAAAGTTTGCTACAGGAGGCATCCCCCATATATGGAGAGTCCAGCTGCTCCCTAGGATTGTCTGCATTCCCCTGTTTATTCATTTTTTTCCTCGCCATTGGATAACGCGGGTAATATATCATTGTCATCGGTTTGGGGGGTTGTGGTGAAAACTTCTGTAATGGTGTGCTGTACCACAGGATCATTTGGATACACTTTCTTATCCTTAACCCCCATATTAATGTCATTTGATTGTTTTAAAGCCTCCTGGCTCTCACCTTTTTTTTGTCCATCCTGCATCTGTTTTCCCTTTGTTGAGATCCGGTTATTAGCATTAGTATTCGCGGAGCCTCCCGGTTTGGCCCCCTTTGCACGTCCTGCCATGATGTTGACGTTTGGTTCTGCACTCGCCTGTGCTTCAGGAGCCTTCGCGCGTGTCACCCGGCTGGGTTTGGGAGGCATCCTCACTTCCTCCGTCAGTTGGTGCTCCTTCATGCCGCAAGCCACTCAGCCCTTGCCGGTGCTCCTGGCTCTCCAGCCCCGCCTCTCAGCCAGCTCTCTGCAGCTATCGATCGGAGCGCTCTCTGCACCTCTCGGACGTCTGCCAACACCAGCGTCAGAAGCGTTTCGAATTCACGAAGGGCATCGAAATCTGGCTGGTGAGTCATGGAGGGGGTCTGAACTTTATCTTAGGGGTGGAAAAACATCCTTATGTCCCTTAAAAGTCCTCCGGCAACAAGGGGCGACCTGCGCAGCTGTCAGACAGGCGCCATCTTGTCTCGGAGTAATTGATTTCCATATAGAGGCATTGGCTTTACAGCTGAATATTAACCCCCAGTGTAAGAAATAGGGTTACTGGTTCAGGGGGGTGAAACCCTACTTAAGCAGCAACCATAATCGTTGTCACTGTGAAGTCACAAGCAAACCCCATATTAACCTGTGCTCAACTCTCTGGTAGCTTGCCACAGAGCAGTCAGACTTAACTTAGAGGTAATGTGTAAAGTATTTATGTACCACTTCATACAGTAATAAAGTGAAAACACAACACAAGACAAATCCCACACCAATTTAGAAAAACATAGGGAAAATTTAAAAAACATATCAAGACCGAAACAACAGAAATCCAATAAGTAGAATCAAAGATTTTCAAGTTTAAAGATTTCAGGGAAAATAGCACCAAAAAGCGCAAAGTGCCAACTCTGGATATCTAGTCACGCCGGATTGGGACAAAGTCACAAGGTCAAGCCCAACATGATTGAGTGCAGGCCAGCTACAGAGACCCACTTAGGTCCGCTGAGCACAGTACCTTAATCCTGGTTGAAAAGAGATGTGAAGTTCCGCATTGAGGGTGCGTCCCATAGCAGAGGCAAAGTGAAATCCGGGAGAGAAGATGGGTCACAGAGCAGCAGTTCCTGAGAAATGCAAAGTGTGGTGAGATGTCCTTGTGTAGAGATGCATTGTGCAGCAGCGGTTTCGATGGGCTGCTATGGGCTAAGCGAAATCCGTGCATCAAGGAAGCCTGCGCAGCAGAGGTGATCGGTCGGTTCAGAGGGCGATGCATTGGGCAGCAGAGGCGACGGCGGTTCTTCAGGAGATGCACCGCACCATGGAGGAGATGCGTTGGATCTGCTGAATCCAGAGATGGGCTGGTACAGCACCTTCACGCCTACTTACAAGGGTCCAGGACTGGGCAGGGCAGAACTCTCATATGGCAGAGTTCATGTGCTGGGGTCAAGGTTGTTGGAAGCCTGTTCTGGCCTGAGGCTTCTGATCAGTAGGTCAGCCAACTAGCCCTTGTAGTCACTCTCAGGTTTTGGGTTTAGAGATACAGGTTCAGTCCTTCTCACACAGGAAAGAGGGAAACAGGGCAGCAGGTCAGCACAGTGGGGCATAAGTCCTTCCGAGCAGCAGTCCAGCAGATTGACAGTCCTTTCAGCAGCACAGCGGTCCTTCTTCCTGGCAGAGTCCACAGGTCAAGAAGCGTACTGAAGAGTTGGGTCTAAGGGTGCAATATTTATACTTGGTGCCCACTTTGAAGTAGAGGTAGCTTCCGGAGGTTTCCTCCCCCCTGATGTGTCAGCCATCCCCTTCGTCCCTGTCTTTCCCCCAGTTTGTCTGGGGTCACAAAAGAACAGTGTCAACCCCTTTGTGAGAGTGCTCAGGCAGAGCCTTCGTGATGTGCAAGTTGGTAGGTGACAGCTCTTCCCCCTCATCAATTCAGAGTGGCCTATCCTGCCAACACCTAGCTTCTCTTTGTCTCCCTGTCTGGGATCAATACACAAAGACCAACTGCCAGCTACACTTAGTCATGTGACCCAGGAACAGGCTTCAGGCTCCAAATCATTTTGAAAGTGGCAGAATTGTGACTAAAAATCAGACTTTACCAATAAAGAGGGCTTTTAATTACAGTTCTTTAGACACTAAACTCAACCTGTTCATCTGTTCCCAATTAAAAGTTATCACTTATTAAATGTAATAAGGTAACCCAATGTTATCCTATGGGAGATGTAGGCCTCACAGTAGAGAAAAACACATTTAGGAGTTTTTCACTACCAGGACATGTAAAACATAAAACTACATATCCAACTTTTTTTTAATACACTGTACCCTGCCTTCTGGGATTTGTAGGGCCTACCCTAGAGGTGACTGATATGTATTAAAAAGGGAGGTTTGGCCTGACAAGAGGTTTATCTTTCCAAGTCATAAAGGTAGTTTAAAACTGTACACACAGGCTGCAATGGCAGACTTGAGACATGTGTAATGGGCTACCTAAATGGGTGACACAAACAGTGCTAAAGGCCCACTAGTAGCATTCAATAGCATTTAATTTGTAGTCCCTGGGCACATATGGTACCACTTTACTAGGGACTTGAAAGTAAATTAAATGGACCAATTGGGTGTACGCCAATTCTATCATGTTTTAAGGAGAGAGCACAAGCACTTTAGCACTGGTTAGAAGTGGTAAGGTGCACAGAGTCCTAAAAGCCAACAAATATGGGTTCAGAATACAGGAGGGTGAAGGCAAAGCAATTTGAGGATGACCCTGCAGAAAGGGCCTAGTCAAAAACCCAGAATGTTAAGATACAAGAATAAAGGTGGACAGAATATCGAGGGACAAAATATCGAAAGGTAAGTGAATATAGAGGAAGTATAGGTTTACTATTCCTAACTCCACATGTACATGCCTTGAAGTTACATGTATTTTCAAGGTGCATATATATGGAGTTAAGTATAGAAAATCTATACTTCGTACCTTTCAATATTTTGGACTGGCCAAGGGGAAATTGTCTTGCACACTATTTGTGGGATTACCTGTAGAATGTAAAATAGAGTTTTAATTAATTGAATTCATGAACAGTGATGTAATAGGTGGCTATCTTCATTTTATGTTGAGGTATAGGAAGTGTATCTTAAGCTTTTCCCCATTCATGGTTCAAATTTGGGTTGCAAAATGTTTAGCCATTCGTAAGAGTGTTCTAAAGCATCTGTCAAGCATTGCCATGGTCAAAAATAATTTCTATGTAAAACTGCCACATATTTCTGTTGGTAGAATGAGTGCAATTGCTACCACAGATGTGTCTGCCTTTGAAGTAGATCAAGTACAAAGTTGTGAATTAAAGAGTAAGGGTGAAGTCTGTTGCTGTTCCGTTAGTTATATATACTAGTTGGACTTTGATATATAGGGCCTGATTACAATCTTGGAGGATGGGATTCTTCGTCACAAACGTGACAGATATCCCGTCCGCCCTATTGCAATTCCATTATATCCTATGGAACTTGCAATACGGCGGGCGGGATATCCGTCACATTTGTGACGGAGTATCCCATCCGCCAAGATCGTAATCAGGCCCATAGACATAGTGATATTCTTGCACAGGGCACTATTAGTAAAAACAGGGAGAATGGATTTGCACAGTCATTCAATTCTAGGATTAAAAATAATATAATGTATTGTGACAAATCAAGAATAAAATAGGTATGTGCTTGTTATGATTTTGAGCATGATGGCTGATAATGCCTATGACTTCAAAAGTCTCACCCTGAGGGATATTTAGAGAAAACATTATTTTGACATATCCAACATTGAACAAAAGCAGTTATTGCCCAACAGTTGTACAAGATGAAAGAGGGAAAGGGCAGGTATGTGGTGGCAACTTGCTTTTTTAACCCCAAAGGGCACCAGAAGGTTCCCCTGACATTGATCCGGAAGTGTATGTAATCAATGAGTGACCAAGTTATCTTTTACAGTAGAGGGATGCCTTTGGGTTCAAAATATGTTTATTTTTCAGCCTCTGGGTCTCTTTCCTAAGTTGCAAAGATAGGACGTGGTCCTTCTTTGAGCTTCACAAGGGATCTGGGCACCTCTGGGGATGACATGTTTGCAGCTTGTTAATCAACCCTCTATCACTGTGCTCTATTACAGTGTTTTAAGCACATGTTAACATCCTAGAAAATTAGAACCATAGATGCACCACCACAGGAGGACAATTGTCCTTTCACTTACTATCATTCTCTGAAATTTGATGTGCCCTTGGGAAATACTTTCACAAACAATAGGTAAGACCCACAACGGGGCCCTGCCTCCTGGCAGGGAAGGGGAGACCTTGGAGTAAGTAGACCCAAGAGATACACTCGCCCTAATGTTACAACACAAAAAACATGGGGTGTCCCTTACCTGACTCTGGAAAAATATATCCCAAGTGGACACCCCATCACTTGTCAAAATGGAAAATGGAATCCTTTTTATTAAGACCCTCACCCACTATAGCAGTGGCATGCTTCATCTTCGGGTCTCACTCTCATCCTGGTCCCTAAAAGCCAGAATGGGCTCAGCCATGTTTCAGGGAGCACTTTAGATATTTTCGTGACCGGGGTGTCTAAAAAGATAAAGATAAAAACACCTGAGCAGACATAGGTATCCCTTTATTGGCGGTCTGGGTGGGTATGGATGAAAACCTATCACAAGGGGGATAGGATATAATGGTCCTACGACCCTATAATGGCTATGTTGGCAAGAAAAATAGAAGATGTATATGAGATGGAAAAGAAACATAATCTACAACAATATTCAAATGGAGGGGTTGATAGCATTAGGCTTTTGGCCCAATGAGATTACTTTAGGGTGACTCTTAATGACGCTGTAGGAAGTAAATATTTACTATGATGACATTGATTAATATTTTGAATTTCAGTGCATTATTGATTAGGTAATTAGTAACCTAAGCGAAGATGATATTGAACTTTTCTATGCCCATAGATAACCTTTAAATAAGGAAGGTAAGTCATACTATGAATTTGTTCTGTCCACTTCCATAAACTTAATTGTGCAATGCTGTTTTTTAAAAAGGGTCCATTTAGGAATTATTCTGCAGGTTTTTCAAACATATAATAGAGTTGCAAATACTTTAGAAACATAGCTACATTATACATGTTTTATGAATGGTAGTTGGATTCTTGGAATTGAGGGCCTGATTTTGAGTTTGGCAGATGGGATACTCTGTCACAACGATATCCCATCCGCCGTCTTCCAAGTGCATCATATCCTATGGCACTTGTAAGGAGGTGGACGGGATATCTGTCACTGAAATGTAAATCAGGACCTGTCCGCTGAAAGTAAATCAGGCCCTGAGTCATGGAACATTATGTCACTTTTGTGAAGCTGTGAGGTAAAAAGCAATAGACATACACATACAAATAATACAGAGATTGATCAGGAATCTGTTAGGGAGACAGGCGTGTTTATTTTTTTGTTTTTCTTAGGGTTATGGTACAGTGAATTATACCTTCTGAGGAAGTGCCGTAACAAATGCATTAACCGTCCACAAACCAGCTACCTCTCTTTTCATGTATTAACGTTATGCTTGTCTTTGACCCTGTACAGCATTCCGCTCACTTTTAGCTAGGTTCACTCTATAGAAATCCCTTTAACATACATACATACATACATACATACATACATCAATCAAGAGTATTTATATAGAGAGAACTATTGTACAATTATTTTTTGCTGAATGGATAGAAATAGTTGGTGAAAATCCCCAAGTTACAACAATTAAAGTACTTTAATTTTATAGGCCATAAAGGAATGGAATCTCTTTGCAGCACTTCAGCATTATGCATACTTGTGTGGACAACGGTGCCAGAATACATCACTCTACTATGGGATAACCCTGCCAAGATCACACATTCAATGAAGCAGTGTGTGCCTTAATGTATATGATATGTAGTAGTGTTATCCATATTCAAAAGGAGGCAGGCAATATAGCAGCGTTGAGAAATGCTGGAAAATGGAGAGCTCTGGGAATCTCTGTTTGTTGGTCTTAGGAAAAAGCTACAGAGGCAATACAGCTCACTTTTAATTTGATCTATTAATTACCACCGGCGGTTGGTGACCCACAAAAATGGTGGGTTGAAATAAATACAATCCAAAAACATACGTACAAATAAACAAACATCTAAATATGGGAAAAAAAGTTTCACTTACCTGCGCCTGCAGCACATCCTTGGTGTTTTCCAGTCCCCGGCTGCAGACTCCTCTGAACGTGAGGTCCCACAGCTCCCACAGGTCCTTATCCAATCCAGACACTACTCACATGCTACATGACAAAAGTGTCTGAATTGGCTGGAGCAGGCTGCCTCAGCACTCCGAAGAGCACTGAAGGCCTGTGCCTGCTCTCCAACCCAGCTGTCTAGAACAGCTAGGTTGGAGAGGTTGAATTGCGCATGTCGGTTTGGCCGTAGCAAGGTATCCGTCCAAACCAACATACGCAATTCACACTGAAAGGGCCACTCGTCATAGCTGCCAATTAGCAGCAATGATGCACTGGCCCACCCTGCCCTCTCCGTTCAGCAGAAAGCCGGAAAAATAAAATGGTAATGAAAATGCTTTATTACCACTTTATTTTTCCAGCTTTCTGCACAGAAAGGGGGGGCAGGTGGCGCTCCTCTGCTCCCATGGAGGAACCGCCGCTGTTAATAACCTTTTTTACTGGCACCGTTTACCAAAATAAATATCCCTACCTACATGCTCAATGAGGCGGAATGTGCAGGGCAGACTGCACTTTCTGCTGGAAGCTTATCTTCTTTTCTATGACCTCCAACTGCCCTCACAGCATTGTTTCACCCAAGATGAGAGACTAAAGATGAGCCTGCATGGACCCCTTCCTCAGTGATAATGTTTTGTTTGGTGTATTCTGATTCTGACGTGTGAACCCTCAGAAAACACCTCCAAGACAGAGGAGGTGCCAGGAAGTGTGATCTAGCTGGGAGGAAGACATGGGACTGAACAAGCTCAAGAACTGGCCCACAGACCCACAAAGCTGTTTGGAGCCCAGAGGACATCATAAAAAATCATTTCCACCCTCATCTTTGCTTGCCTCTGGTTGTCTTTTTCTGTCTTCACAACACTGGCGGTTTTCTTCTGAAACTGACATAACCTGCCTCAGCACCATTATAAATAATATAGCCTCAGTTTCTTTAAAGACAGCCAGGTGGAAATGGGGTGTGCTTGTGCCTCTGCTATTGCTCCCTACTCTCTAGTCCCCTTAGAATTTTACTTGTTTGCTGTTTGGGTAAACAGGCTCTATCCAGGTAAAGTGTATCTTTCCTTTTTCTTTATGGGTCTACGGTCTGGACTAGAGGGAAGCATAGCTAGTCATTCTCAACCTGAGTAGGGTAATCACTTACCCCAGTGAGATCCAGCGCCAATGGCTGCTTGTGCAAACACTTTCTCTGATGCACTGCTACATGGAGTATCTCTATTAACATAAGAAATGGTGCGAGCTGTTGGCATGACTAATAGCAACCCACCATAAATCATAACAAAATGGGGCTTCCTCGGAAACCAACTGTCAGGAAACGTCCAAATCTTCACTGATCCCTCACAAGCCAAATCCTCCCTAGCGCCACGACGCTAATCACCCACAACCTCCGAACTTGAATGAAAAGTCTCTATAAAAAATATATTTTTTCTTTTCAACAACAAGCAGAAAAATACTCCCTCCATAATGCTGGATGTCTAGATCTACATCCACCAGCAAGCTGAAAACCGAGGGAAGGGCGGGAAGGGAGGTAGAACAGTAGAAAAGAGGGGTAGTAGGTGTGGAAGTGAGGAACTGGCGAGGTAGGTGTGGAAGGAAGGGATTTCCCCTGTTACTTACCAGTAATCTTCATTACTCCGAGTCCAGGTCTTCCTCGCCACAGTATTTACACAATGAGCATTAGCCGCCATGACAGAAAACTCCAAAGCAAAAGTTAACTTACTAGTTAGTTTCCCATATCCCTAATATGGTCAACTTCCTTTTTCTCTAATTAGCATAAAAAGTAAGTCGACCCAATACAGATCCTGTTTCTCCCAAAGCCTCAACTAATGAAGCCGCCCAAAAGGGCTGGGAGGGATGGGAAACTATACTGTGGCGGAGAAGCCCTGGACTCTGAGTAATGAAGATTATCGGTAAGTAACCAGGGCATTACCTCCTTTTCCATCTTCCTCGCATCAGTATTTACACAATGAGCTGATACCAAAGCTAGAATTGGCTTCATACATCACCCAAATGAATAACACACGCTCATGGATCATTACTGCTAAATCTATGTTTAATCCAAAATCACAAATATGTTCCTTCACAAATTTAGCAACTTGTATTCAGTACAGAAGTAGTAAAAGACTTGGAAACACTACCCCCCCCCCCCAATTTCAACCTATAATGTTCCATAAGAGTATGAGGGGATGACCATGTGGCTATGTCAAAGTGCTCCTCCATTGAAACACCTATGAATGAAGCCCAGGAAGTGGAAATACTCCTTGTCCATCTTCCCTGGATCTGTCTCACCACTTACCTACCTTGGGTCTCATAAGTGAACAAAATTGCTTGCTTTATCATCTACTCAAAGTAGAATTTGAAGGTTTCAATCCATTTCGAAGGGGACCAAATGTCACAAACAAACTATCAACCTTTCTGAAAATCTCTGTTCTGTTTAGGTAGATCAACAATCCTAATTTTTTATACAACAAATGCATTCAAGCCTGAGGATCAAGAACAAAAAGCAGTAGAACTACCTCTCCTCACCTATAAAAATATGATGGAATTTTAGGGATGAAGTTAGGGTTGGATTTCACAATCTCCTTGCCAAGAAAAACCCTCAAACTTCAGTGGCACGGAAAGAACATTGGGACTTGCTGCACCTGTGGGCTGGGCTCCAGATACCAGTACTACTAGTGTCAGGAGAGGCACCGCCACTGTCATTGCCCTACCACGGCTTGCTGCTACAGTGCTTAAAAGCACTTCAGACCTCCGGCGGTGTGGGAAGGACATTGGGACTTGCACCTGGGGGCTGGACCCCAGATACAGTACTACTAGTGCCAGGAGAGGTGCCGCCACTATTATTGCCCTGCTTGCCACTCCAGAGCTTAAAAGCGCTACAGACCTCCCATGGCACAGGAAGGACATTAGGACTTGCTGCAGCTTGGGGCTGGACTCCAGATACCAGTCCTACTAGCACCATCAGAGGTGCTGCCACTGTCATTGCTCCTCCCCCGCTTGGCACTAAGTACTTAAAAGTGCTTAAGACCTCATGAGGTGTGGGACTCGCCCCAGAAAGACCGAGCCAAGACCAGGCCCATCATCACCCGTCATAGCCTGGAAGAGGCTGGGCCACCCCTCATTGGCGCCCGAGTAAGAATTGTGTGTCTTTACTGTTACTCTCTGGAGTTTAATCTAATGCTTTTTTGGAGCCCATTTTGCCTGTTGCGTGCTTTGTATCTTCCATTTGGCTACATGAAATGCGGAAAAGGATAGAATCTGAGTCTGCTGTGGGGGCCTTACGCCCAAGAATTCTGTCAAATCAGTAAAAACTGTTGACAACAGTAATGCCATTAAGGAAATTGGCAATTTATTAGCAGAAGTCGAATCGATTCTAAAACCTGTGCTTCCTTCTACACAAGTAACATTAAATACTAAAGGTAAAGCCTTAGCCAAAATCTTCACAAATCATCAGGGAATCATGGTAATCCGGTTGGTTTCCAGTCACGAAAGTGCATGGCCTCCACAAACAGATATGTAGTTACTGACCCCTCACAAATTGAGCATGGACAAGCCCATGAATCTACTCTAGAGTTGACTTATCATGAACCAGCAATCTCCTGCACCAACCGATTTTCCATCTTAGCAGCACAGGTTCATGAACCCCCTTGCCAGACCACTTCCCCAAGGGCTCTCTTATCTCCCTCCAGCCATAGAGCCCAGAATTATTTTGCGGGTATGGACATCACTACTCTTGTGATCAATCTAAAGACAGACCTAGAGGCTTTAAGTTGCTGTAATCACCCTTTTATTGCAGCAGCTGGTGGTACACCCCTTCCAACCAAAACAAGCGCCAAACCAACGAATAACAAATGCTCCAAGCGATCAGCCTGCACACTCCCTCCAATGTGGCACACGAGAGGGGAGCCAGAATTAATTTGCCCTACTACTTTGAGAGGTTTAGACCCGGCCCTAAGGACAACATGCCAGTTAATGGCCTTTCTATTTATTTTTCCTCACCTTCTTCTTCAAGACTGCTTTCAGAGAGAACAGGGCAAGAATTCTTTGTTCAATCTAAATGTCTAGCCTGGCCTGTTTACATCAAAGAGCAGTATCGATTTAATGAGCTCCTATGGTGAATACAACCAATAAGGTCTTCTCAACCCACCCTGGGGATTCACAGAGCAAACCAGGGCGGGTTTGTTTACATGCACAATGTACCTAGATTACAGCTAGGTGCCAGAGAAGATAATGAACCTCTAATAAACAAAACAATCCATTGGCTTTGCCATGTTTGCAGGTGTCCATTGATAGTATAACAAGATATAGTGAGGCTTAACCGCTGTACAACGCCTGGTGAGACCTGAAAATACATCTTGTATCCCAGGCCATGGTTGATGACTTGATTGCACTGGAGGTTTGCTTCCCTTGTCCAGTCAAAAAGGAATTTTTTCTCAAGTATAATTCACCTCCCATGAGCGCCATTGCTCAGTTGACTTCTCAAGATCTCCCCTCTATGCTTACTGGTGGTTGCGAGTATGCAGAGGTTACCAGGGACTGACTCCCCAACCCAGATCTTCTCCAGCCACGTTTTCCTTCTTGTATTGATGACTCTTGGAATCTTTTTTTCATGTAGCACTGCTGATTTGAGATCCAAACTTTCTGATCCAGCTTGGGGATCATTCATAGACTTCTTTGGCATTGTTTGTTGCAGCAACCCTGGTGTATAGAGCCAGTCCATAGATCAGGCTTTACGAACTTTAGCTGTCCTGCCGCTAAGCAAGTGAGAGGCCGCCCTGCTGGTGGCTTAACTGTCCGAGTCAAGAATATGTTAAACTGTAGAGTTAGGAATCTGTGCTTGAATTCACCTGATTTGTTAAAGATAATCAATATGTTTACATTATTAATGTGTACAGTAGATCCTCTGGCCCAAATAAGCAATACTCCATTTTATCCACACTTAAGCATGATTTCGAAAAAAATTCCTTTGATGTGCCGTTGATCGTCATCAGGGATTTCAATGTTACATTTGAACCCTTAAATAATTCAGCTTCAGATCTAACCCAGGAAGAAGATTTGGCATGGTGTATCCTGCAAATAGATCTTCCTCCAATGAAAAGATACTCTGCTTTGTCTAACCAGCTCTTCTGCCTAACCTTGAGTTTGGGCCTCAGAGCTTGTAATGGCAGATCCATGTCAGATCATAAGGGTGCGCATACACTTAAAAGGAATAACCAGTCTAGCAGAATTGACTATATACTGACATCTCTCCAACTTTGGCATTATATAGGGGAAAAGACAGTCATCGACCGTGAGGACAGTGATCACAATGCTTTTAAGCTCACACGAAAAGGGCTTCTAACATCCTTTCACAAGCCTAGTAAGTCATGCCTTCCAGGAGACATCCGCTTACTAACAGCAAGAAAGTGTTGACATGGGAGTATGTCTCTGGGCATCCCAACATCATGAAGCAGGTGTATACCAAGGTAGCAGATGTATTGGAGATTATGAGTAATCTACGTCCCCAGGAGCAGATGCCAACTTAATACTTGCATATCATGAGGAACTGTTCTCTGCTCTGCGCGACTTGCTTTTAAGAGTGCAGAAACCCCCCAGAAGAAATGTTACCCAATCCCCTTGATATAATGAACGGTGTAGTTTTGCAAAAAGTGATCTAGTATGAACTATAAGAGACAATAGACAAGGACAAATTCAATTAGCCAAAAAGTAGCATAGAGAGGAGCTGGTTCTCCCAAAATCTAAGTGGGAGAACGAGGCATGGGATGATCTGGTGGTAGCAGACAAACGAGGTGATTCTAAGACTTTCTGGGTATCATAGCGCATGATAGTAGGCAGGGCATAACACCAGTTGACTACCATATCCAACCGCAGGTATGGGTTGAACACTTAAAGAACGTTTAATCTAAAAAATGGGGTTACTTCCAGTGAGGCTTCAGATTCAGGATCCCATTTCTCAAGTACTTACCCAGAACCCTTTGAATTGTCAGCTATGGATTAATTTAACACTCTAAAGAACATTTTTCCCGGGAAGGCCCCTGGACCAGACTGTATTCCGGGTGATCTATTTGCCACTGAGCCACATGTATTTAGCCCTTCTCTTAATTTCCTTTCACGTGCCATCATGGATGGCGGTCCGATTCCTAAGAGTTGACAATGTGCTGAAATTGTCCAGATCTTCAAAAAGTGCAGGCGTGAGGACCACTGTAACTATAGTCCCATCAGTCTTATCGATGGCCCGCAGAAATAGTTTTGACAGCAAATTCTAGGTAAATTTTCTGGCTGGGCCATGGAGAACCATACTTCATCAGACCTCCAAGTGGGTTTCTGACAAAAAATCAGCGTGATAGACCAGCTCTTTTGATTTTGTGTTATATATTGGAACAATGTCATACTGGGAAAGGGCCATTTATATGTGGTCTTCGTTGATTTAAATTCAGCATTTGACTTGATCCTCTCTCAAAAATTTAGTTGGAAGCCACACATACGTAAATCTGTACTTACTTTGCAACAGGAAACCATCTATGGTTCGGAATTGTGGGGTCATATTAAAGGATCCAAGCTCACCATGGTGGAAAACAGGTTTTTAGGTCCCTCTTAAACCTGCCCCAGAGCACCCCCGTCTGTCTTTGCTACTGGATCATGGAGTGTACCCGATCTCTTTCACTCTGAGGCTAAGACCGTTGCTTTAATGGCATAGACTATGGTGCACTGAGGAGTTAGAAGCATACAGAGCCCTGTTAAACGAGCTTTTAAGATCCGAGGACATTCAAAGATCCCATGGTTAGCCTATATTAAGAGTATCCTTTACAATCTAGATCTACATTTTCTTTGGGTCTCCCCAGGAGAAGCCTGCTCAATATCAAACCAGGTGATTAAAGAAAGGCTAAGGGAGCATTTATGGAAAGAGGAACAAGTGAGCTGCAAGGTGGGTAGCTTGACCAATAGATTTTTAGATCTTAAAATATTCATGTATTCGAGCCATCTTTTGATTCTATCTTAGTTCTTTTGCCCAAACAGCTGTATCTAAAATTTTGATATGGTATCTTACCAACCCCTTATTTTTACTGCTAATTAGGGAAGTACAGCTAGTGTATGCACTTTATGTCCATCCTCCTCGCTGGAGCCTGAAACTGTGCACCATTGCTTTTTCTTTTGTGGGGCATATTTAGCGCCTTGCAAGAAATGAATAAAACCTGTGTGCCAGTGGCTAGGCGTCAGACAGTATGTTATTGCACTCAGAATCTTGAGCTCTGATACTAGAGAGATGATTATCATCGGCATTGCCAAATTTTTACATGTCGCATGGCTAATATGCAGACACTTCATTGTAAGATCTGCAAGTTATCCACCAAGTAGTAACTAGCCTACAGCCATTCTAACAATAAATTACCATCGCATGTTGGAAATGCTTCTGCTATTAGTTGTATATGACATTGGAACATACTTTGTTTTGCACTTAATGAAGGCCAGGCGTGTAATTCTTCTGGATGGTTTATGTATTTTATTGATTTGTTCTACAGCACTTTATTACAAATTTTAACTGATCTAATAGAGATTTAATATTTGATTGATTCTACTTTTTAATTGCCATTCACTTTTAGAGTAGCATGGAGGTTTTCCTTTTTATCACTTTCGCATGTTTATGACATATTTGCTATTCAAAACTATGAAACTTATGAGATTATCTGCATGTATTTATTTGTTTTAACTGTTTTATGGATCAAGAATCTGAAATAAAATGATTTGGAAACAAAAAACGCAAAAACTTTTCTGACCTTAAGAATTATCCTAATGCTCCCATTCTTCTGGCTGTAGAAATATCCATCAAAAATACTACCTAAAGTGTCAAGATTTTTAAATCAACTGTCTCTAATGGTTCAAAGGGCAGCCCCTGTAGAGCTTGTAAAACCAACGGTCGATCCCATGATGGAGCAATAACCTGAAGTTTAGGTCTTTTCAGAAAAACACACTTTAATAACCGTCCACTAGTGGTTCCAGATGGTTAAACGAGGGACTTTTAAAAGCTCTCAGTGCTGCCCACTGGGCTCAAATAGTCGATGTGGGCAAACCAAAGCCAAAGCCATCCGATAGAAAATCAAGCACTCACATCACTTCTCCTGAATCAGAAGCAGACCCTTTATTCTTGCACCA
The DNA here is from genome assembly GCA_963921515.1 of Calotriton arnoldi. Lineage (NCBI taxonomy): Eukaryota > Metazoa > Chordata > Amphibia > Caudata > Salamandridae > Calotriton > Calotriton arnoldi. Next base: position 245,272 of record CAWUFW010007522.1, on the reverse strand, counting down.
TCTGACAAAGTTTGCCCAATGCTGAACATACACCTTAAGAGTAGCAGGGCACCTTGAATGTTGGATCAAATCCGCTACTACTGTTAAACAACCTCTAGCCATCAGATTCAGGGGGCGATTCCGATTCGGGCCGGAAATCTCTCCGACAGAGCCGGACCCGGAGAGATTTCCGACCGAATCGGACCCGTGCAGCCCGACCGAACGAGTACGATGCGCACGTATGCCATCGGACTCGAGTCGGTCGGACTCCCATTGAAGTCAATGGGAGCCTGTCGTACAACGCGTATGCGGGCTCCCATTGACTCAATGGGTGCGATGCGGACAAGTGCGCCCCCTACAGCGTGTACGCGGTGAAGCGACTCGCGCCGTACACGCACAGGTAGGGGGGACCCATGGGTCCCCCCTGTGTGCGACTTGCGCGGCTACGCATACAGAGGGGTCCGACACGGACCCCCGAAGTACGGCTCCGACTGCTCTTTCGAGCCGGAGTGCGCGGCTCGGTCAGACTGCTCGCGGCGCGCATCGTACTTACCCGGGCGGGGAACGTCTCCATTGCGCGGTGCGAGTCGTGTCCGTGCGAGTCGGTCGGTGCGGTGCGGTTAGACCCGGGATCGAGTCGGTCGGAGCGGTCGGGACGCCCGGACGAGTCGGTCGGAGATTTCGCATCGTACTCGCTCGCCCGGACACGCGTACGACTCGTTCGGAAATAAGGCCTCCGAATCGGATCCGGTAAAGCCAAATCCGATTCGGAGCCCTACCGGCCGAGATCGGAATCGGCCCCTCAGTCTTACAAAAACCAAGCCTGAAGCTGCATTCTCGGTAGCATGCAGAAATGAAGAGGAGAACCAACCAGAAGATGCAGGTGAAATGGAATTTCCCACTCAGGCTGAACTGCTAGGTCTATTATAAGGGGAAAACAAGGGCATCTCTGCCATCTTGGAGCAATCAGAATCACTGAAGCCTTGCCCTCCCTGATTTTCTGCAAGACTTTGGGAATCATAGGTATTGGGGAAAATGCATATAGCTAGCCACTCGGCCACCTGAAGGACATGGAGTCCAATATCCAAATCTCCTTGAAAGGAATAATAGTAGAAAACTGTGGCAGAAAGGCATTCTCCTTCGAGGCAAACAAGTCTATCCTCAGTTGTCCAAATATCCTCTGTAGCTGCAGGAATAAATCCTTTGTCCATGATAAAGATCTCATTGGTGAAAAAACCCAAATCAGGTTGTCTGCTGCCCAGTTCTCTATCCATTGCAAATAAATTGCTGTTAATGAACTGAGTTCTGTTTCTGCCCACATGCAAATCGCCTGAGACAATCAGCTGAGATTCTGTACTCTGCATCTCCCCGGCAATTTACAAATCCCATGACCACCTGGTTGTCTGTTCTAACTTGAACATGATGCCCTGCTGAGGGGCATGTGCCAGCAGAGCCAAATGAACTGTTTTCAGCTCTCTGTAACTGGAGGAACAAGCGGAGTGGACTTTCAACTATATTCTCTGTGCTGACATGTCCCCAGAGTGGCACACATCCCAGTTTGCTAGCATCTGTGCATAAAAATGTTTGATGGAGCTATATGGAATAGATGACCCCTAGCCAGATTATCCTCCTACAACCACCAACTCAATGCCTTCTGCAACTGTGCTGTCACTAGAACCCCCTGCATGTAATCAAGCGAATTTGAGACCCAGTGTGGCAACAAGTGATTTATCATTGGGTACATATGCAGATGTGTCCATGGCAGAACTTTGAGGGAGGGCAACATCAGACCTTGCAGGCACAACCATTGTCTCACTGTTGGAAACTTCTGTTCCAACAACCTCTGAATTTCCTCCACCAGTGTCTGTCTTCACTCTACCTGTAAGAATACTCGCCCCACAGATGTTTTAAAATGAGCCTGATGAATGTCAAATCCTGTGTTGGAGTGAAACACGATTTCCTCTGATTCAACAAGAATCCATGATCCTGCAGAACATTGCAGACTTCCTGGTCATGTTGCTTCACCTTAAAGAAAGAAGATGCAGAGATAAGCAAATCATCCAAATAAGGAAAAACTTGAATCCTTTTGTTATGAATGACTCCAGTTAAAGGTGCTAATACACTAGTAAATACTCCTGCAGAAGAAGCCAGCTCAAAAGGCAATACCTGAAACTCTGTGATCTGCGATGAATTGGCACATGTAGCTATGCACCCAGCAAGTCCATCGATGCCAGAAAGTCCCCATTATTTATAAAGGGCAAAATCTCCTGCAGTGATACCATCTTGAATTTTATATGGGGTACAAAAGAATTCAACATCTTTAGGTCCAGAACTTGCCTGAACTCCCCTGAATGTTTTTCTCCTAGAAATAGGATGGCTCTTTCCTCTTTGCAAATGCAGAACTGGAATAATAGCCTTTTTTTTCTAGTAGCTTCTGAATCCCCACTGGCAAAGCCTGTCATTTTACCCATTTGCCAGGAACGGTGTTGCCTGAAAAACATTTGGTGGCGAAGTTACAAATCCAATCTGGAATCCTTCCTTCACCATTTGCAGAACCCACTGCTCTGACACTGTCTCTTTCCCTACATGGTGAAAATGAGGGATCTGCCACCCTACTGGAAGTTTTGCCCTGGGCATATCGTCAGGATTTTGTGGGGGCTTGAGAAGAAGAACCAGACTGCTGGAAACAGGATTAATCTGAGGTAGGTGAACCCCAACCTCGCTCCCTACCATGGAAAGGCTGAATGGGTTTCCATTGCCAAACTGGTTCAAAGGCTCCTTTATTCCCAAAAACGTATTCTTCATCACCTTTGCAGGTGCTATAAGTTGTTGATACTCCGCAGACCTATTTATCATGTAATCTAAAGAAGGACAAAAGAGTTTGTTCCAGAAAAAGGGATATTCATGAGTAAGGATTTTTGTGCTGCGTCAGCCTTCCAAAATCTTAACCATAACTGCCTCCTGGCAGCTATGGATGAAACTGCTGTGGATGCAACTGCACTCAAGGAATCATAAGAAATGTCCAATAACAGCCTAACCTGCTGTTCCAAAAAGGCCAATGTAGGAGTAATATATGCCCCTTGATCAATCATCTCTGCCACAGACTGGAAGTCTTTCTTGAACGACTGAATTACATAAGATGAATATTCTGCTGCCATAATAGCAAAGTTTGAAGTAGCAAATGTACGCTGAACAGCCAGATCCACTCTTATATTCACCGGATCTGAAAGCACAGCGTCCTCAGAAATGATAGTGCCCTGAGAAGCTGGGCCTGCCACTAATGAGTCCACCTTGACAGAAGATGGAAAATTCTCAGCAAAGTCTTGTATCTGATATCTTTTAACCAGAAATCTAGGGAATGCATGTTTGCCAACCTCTTTCCATTCTGTCTCCATTACTTGCTTGATAGAGAAATGAAGTGGAAGAGATTTTGGTTCCCGTCTTTGATACTGTGAGTAAAAATCCTCACTTTCCTCAGGCAACTGATGCTCAGGAAAATCCAAGTTCTGTCTTATGTACAGAAGGGCCTCTTTTAATTCTTGCACCCAGAACTTATCTGCTCCTGACCTCCTCATCCTCAGCATCTGGATCCTCAGGGGTCGTGACATCCAACCATAGTCTTTTTGGAGAGGGCTGCCGTTCTCACTCCAGAAATGCTGCAGCAACAGCTGCTTGAATCATCTGCTGGATAGAAGCCAGTGAGGGAGGAGTCTCCGCATCTCCTGGATCCCCCATATTGTGCGTCTTTTCTCTCACCTTTCCCCATGCCTTCGTAGGTCAAAACTTGCGTGACAGTAGAGAAAGCTGGACTTCCCGCTTCTTATAGTTGCTAAGAAACCACTACTGGCACAAGAATGACTGCTTCACGGTCTCCTAGCAACTTTAAAAAAAACAAACTCACACAATGCCACCCGCCCCCTTGCTATATGAATTACTTCTAAGGAAACACGCTATGCTGTGTGGCATGAATCGCCTCAGCATGATGTCTCTGCATTTATCATGATGCACCCACTCAAGCAGGGCTTCTCAAGAACTGATAATTCAGCAATCCCATGGACCGTAGGAGTGCAAGAATCATGCAGCTGAATTTGCTACAGAAGGACTTCTTATCTGGGTCAAAAATAGTCTTCTGCTGCAAGACATCTGCCCCCAAAACGGCTCAACAAATATTTCACTTACCTGATTCTTGCTTGAAGGTTCGGGCCATATTAACAACAAAACAGGATCTGTATTGGGTCGACTCCCTTTTCATGCTAACTAGAGAAAGAGAAAGTCTGCCATAAAAGGGGGATGGGAAACTAGTAGGCTAACTTTTGCTTTGGATCTTTCTGTCTTGGAGGGTAATGCTCATTGTGTAAATACTGTGGTGAGGAAGACGGACGAGGAGGTAATGGGTGTTGAAAGAATGGAAGCAAGAGGAGGAGAAACAAGGCAAATTAACTAAAAGATGCAATTATTTGTGTTTCAATTAATTGCTTGTACTTCTTTAGCAGCCAGGGTAAAAATACTTAGCTGAAATGTTAATATAATGCAAAATACAGCCAAATAATGTCAGTTTCTGTCTGAAGCATCAGAAATAAAATCACAGTTATTATGTTTGCATATGTTTGCACCCCTGTCAATCAGAGTTCAAAACTGCATTCTTGATTCAAATAACTAAGGGATATTAAATACCTAGCATTTACGATTTTTTAGCTCCTCTTCTTCCATTTATATTAGAGGAGTTCAGTAGCATAGTTAGGCCTTTTGCCGCCCATGGCGGCCCCTGCATTTGCCACCTGCTGAATTTAAGAGCGTGGGGGGTGCTGGGGATTTCCCCGTGACGGCTGCAAATAAGAGCCGCCACCAAAACTGGTGTCGCCTGGGGCGGACCCCCCCCTTGCTACACCACTGGAGGAGGTATTATCCATTTTCTTGTTTAGACATATATACTTAAATCATCTAAGACCAACAAGGGAGGGTGATGGGCATTAACAAAGATTGCAACCAAAGAGTGGTCCTTGAGTTTTTAGTGCTTTCATTATATGTCCTGAATGATAACAATACATTTTGTTTAATCTCTCACTGGAAATAACTAATTGCCCTGGTCATACTACAATAATCAATGATTATAATTGCATTTTAGATACCAATTTAGTCACCTCAAATCCGGTGTACATAGAATATATGAAACAAACTAGAGCAAGCACATACAGTATGATGAGCATACTTAATCGACTAGATCTTGGAGATACTTAAACCCCAATCAAAAACGTTATACCTTTTTTTCCCTAAGCCCCACGATGTGCGCCCATAGACTTATTTGACCTTAGTGAGTCGAAAAACAGCGTTCAAATGGTCCTCTGAAATACCATTATGCAATTCTTCTCTGCTGGCAAATTATAGTGCTATCAGAAAAAAATGCTAACTTTTTTTTCTTAATAAAGTGTTAACTCGGATAGACTTTATTCAGTAGCTGAAAACCAAAACCCAGGGAAGTATTCATTTAATTTAAATATTGAAGCATATGGTACTGTCATAAAGCTTTTCATTGAGGTATCACTTTGTCAAACCTTTTTTTTAAACATATTTTTAATTTGTAGTTGATTCAAGACACACAGCAGTTGTACGGTTCACATTTCTGCATTTAGGCCCCTCGCAGGAGGCCAACTCTTCATTACAGTATCAGTTTCGGTGTATTCAACCCTTAATAAGATCTGGGATAAAGCCAGTTTCACCCTCTCTTTTACCTCCCTCCCAAAGCCTCAAGCACCCCTTCCGCCCTCTCCTGTGTCAAACTCAATGTCCCCCGATATTGTATCCAATGACCCCATATTTTCTGAAATTTCCGAGTCGTACCTCTGGTGCTATAAATTGTCTGTTCCGCCTGTTGGCCCCAGTCCAGATCCTTCTTCCAATCTTTTATAGTTGGGGGCCTACTTGCTCCCCACACACTTGCTATATTATGTTTTGCCACCACTGCCGCCACGCCTAGCCAGGTACCCACATTTCTTGGCCATTTCTCTTCTACAGACATTCCGAGCAGTAGCCACTTAGCGTCCAGTGGTACTGGCACACCTGTCACCTCCGTCATCACTGCTATTATTTTGGAGCAATAATTCTGTATGACTGGACAAGACCATAGTGTGTGAAAAAATGTACCCAGCACTGCACACCCCCTGGGGCAACAGGTTGAATCTATCCGCCCCATTTTAAACACTCTTGTCCTGAACAGATAAGACCTGTGAAGTATTCGCAGCTGCACTCACTTTGTCAAACCTTACAACTTTTCATCGAAATATCACCTTGTCATTCTCAAAACCAAATTCGTAGAGCAGAATAAGCAGAAGAAAGAACCTTAATGAAAAAGCTCTACTCACTTATTAAAATACATAGGCAGCAGTTAAAAAGCAATTTGCATGACACCCATTCTACACACCAAAAAGTTTGTAATCTCCGTGGACTCACTGAAGCTACTCAAACTACAAAGGCCAATTGGATACCCACCCAGCACAAACCTAAACTTTTGAAACAGGGGAAAAGTCAGAAAAACAGCTCGGCTTTTTTATGAGCAGACAACTGAAACACTCGAAATATATCTCTTCAATCGAAACTAAAGCAAGCAATATTAGTGGTTATGAGCAAGAAATACTTTCAACTTTTAAGAAATTTTATGCTACTCTTCGTAATAATGATTTATGACATGACTGTCGCTCGGTATGCACATACTTAAACTAATCTAATATGAACCTAGTTGAGGAAATTAGGTCATTAATTCTACAACTACATCCAGCAAAGCACGAGAGCCAGACAGTCTTCCTGCCGAGATCTATCCTCTAATAATCAATTAAATGTCTCCATTATTTCTTAAGGTCCTACAAGACATAAAATCCAACGAGGAAATTCCTCTTTCATGGTTAGGGGCGTTAATATTCGTATTTCTAAAAAAACAAAAAAAGACAAAGATCCTAGCTCCCTGTATCATTATTAAACACTGATTCCAGGGTCTTTGATAAAATATTAGCAAAGCAACCTAATTCTGTATACCTTCAATAACTTTCAAATTTCAAAAGGGGTTTATTCCAGGCTGAAAGATAACTTTCCACACCAATTTAGCTAAATCATTACTAGTTCAGCCCCCTACCGTACAAGAACCACTCTTCACTATCTTATTAAAAGACTAAAAGGCCTTTAACTGAGTCTTGTGGGAATTCCTATGGGGAGTACAGAGATCTGTGAAGATGCATTCAAAATGTATAATACTACAAACTTTGCATAGATTTTCTACATCTTCCACACTTCCTGTCTCCCTTAGTACCTGACACGGTTGACCACTTTCACCTGCATTATGTGTTCTCTATATGGAACCGTACATTGAACAACTATAAAACCTTTTACATTTAATTCCAAATTTTAGATCTCCTGATCACAATAGATGATGTGGCTATTTTTTTCTCCCTACTTTAAATCCCACACTCCAGAGTATCGATTGACTAACAACTGAGTTTGGCTTATTACCAGGTTATAAGTTAAACACAATAAAATCTCAAATTAAACCATCTTTTCTAACTTTAAACTCTGCTTCGGATACAACTATACTGGTTTACTTTACTCAACTAAATCGAAATACGAAAACTGGAAACATTTACACAGCTCCTTAATTGGTTGAATTATTTTATTAGAAATTAGTATTTTGTCTTGTTCCTTTTTTGCTCTTATTCTCTTTTGATCACTGCTGACTATTTAAATAACTTGACTTGGCAATACCTTGAGTCTTATCTCAAAGTAATACACCATGTAGAGACCTAACATTTCTTAAGCTTCCTACTATTTGTGTAGATGAAGTTTACCTGCCTAGAAACTTAATAGGCTTGTTGTGGGAAACATATACAGTTTCTTTACTGTTTCGATACTCCAAAAGGCTATGGTACTTGCTGAATTCTGTGAAAAGATGTTCTTATATGAAGACTGGTGATCCAAAATTCTTAAAACAAGTTAAGTTTGAAACTTTAGCTGCAATAGATGAAACATGAAAGGAGATTAAAGGATAACTTTAAATTCCTGACTTCCATCAATATACATCTTTTTGAAATAACTTCATATTACCTAATATATTTCATAAGAAAACTCTTTGCACGTGGCATCAGACGTGGTTTCTAAAGTAAAGCGATTTGTTTCCAAACTCTACTATGAAATCATTCAAACAATTACAATCAGAATTCAGACTACACAAATTTCTTTTTAAGTATTTGCAAATTAGACATTTTATAACTGACTCAATCAACTTGGCCTCCCCTTTAAGTCAGCACAATTTTCTAAAGCTAATGCTGGGAGAAAGAGTAGCATCTATTTCTAGTTGATATGCCCAGCTTTTACTAACCAAATTTAATGATAGGACTATGTAGGCTGACAGATTGTCTATATGGTGTAAAAGACTAATTTCTCTCAAACAAAATTCATCTCTACTTCAAAGAGTTTGATGAATCATGATGCCTACCCCTCTCTGAAATAAGGTATATCATAGACTGTCGATTTTTATATCTCTCCACTAAAAATGTGAAAATAGCTCAAAGTAATAAAACTTTGCCCATGCTGTAATTATCATCAAGCTGATATCGGTCACATGCTTCCAAATTTCCCTTAATTGAAAGAAGTCTGGATAGTTACCATCCAAAAGTTAACTAAAATTGTGAAAACGTAGAGTAAACCAGATGCCACATTTAGGTATAAATGTTGATGATTTGACCATATGTGTCTGACTTCAAATCAACAAAAAATGGAAGGACAATAATGCCCAGACTTTTGAAGGCTGATAGAAAGAGTTTAATTAATTCTATTAAATGAACACATTGTCTGGTCACTTAATTTCAACTGTATATAGACATTTGTTTCCTTTTGAAAAACTAGATTATGCTATATCTTGTTTGTTCTATTGAGAATAAATTAAAAAGTAAAAAAGAAGAAGCGACAATGGTTTAACATTGAAGAGGCAATACAAATGAAAGATGCATGTTTTTATTGATACTTCGATAAGTCTATATATGCACGGTTGAGCTACATGATCTTATTTATTTTGCACACATCAGTGGGGCTATGAGGATGGTGCTTAAGCAGTGCTGGCAGGACCTGCTTAAAAGATACAGTGGCTTGAAATATTGACTCTGAGAGTGAGACTATGATAGCAAAAACCCATTTTGCGATTTATATGTAGTATCCACACAAATATGCTTCAGGACAGATGGCCCTTAATTACACAGTAACATCAAGTGGTCAAAATCAACTATGCTGCTCAACTATGCTTTCTCTTTTACCTGAGAGCCAGACTTAAACACTATCAACATAGTCAGACCCTCAGATCCAATAATCTGCGTCTCCTTGCCACCCCCCGTTTTCGTAAGACCAGAATGGGTGCCACTCTCTCTCCGTTCCTCTGAGTCTGAACCCATCTTTCGACGTGCTTTAAAGACCTGGTTGTTCACCAACCCCTAGATCCTCCCTCTGCACCTCTCATCAGCGATCTGCATCAGCGCCGGGACACCCCCGTTGGGGGTAGCTGTGCGCTTAATAAATTCCTAAATAATAATAATAATAATAATAATAATAATAGCCACTGAAAGTCAGAGGTATGAGGAAAGTCAAGCACTCCATTATCCAGTTCAGTTCAAGGATATGTTTATTTAGACCAATGGCCTTTAAACAATACAACAATAAACAAATGATAAAAATACATATATAACACTAAAACCATATATAAATTATTCAGATAAAATATATCTTCCAATCAAATTCTGCCAGTAATTTTATAAAGCACATCCACACTCCTACTGGTTCTCAATGAGCAATGCACTAACTGCCCTCATAAATATTCCAATAGCATATGCTATATATAAAAAACACATCTCAGCTAAAAATTCTACGGCATGCCCTCGAGTCCTAATTTCATATTTCAGGAATATTGGACATAACCATTGCCTCCGCTGTTGTTTGAGTTTTAGGCAATCCAACAAAATGTGCAGCATGTCACATTTGGTATTCAAGGGAATCATCAACAATAATAGCACAATCTGTGCTTAATTTGAGCCAGTTGTTGCAGGTGTGATCCACTAGCATTTGTTTTGTGAACCGGCACATACTTTTCCTCAACAGACTTTGACAGTGAGCATGAGAGAGAAAAACACAAAAGCAGGAATGAGGAGAAAGGGAAATATGGAAAAGCAGTAACAAAGGAAGAAAGCAGAGAAGAAAAAGAACATGAATGAGTGAGATACAGACACAGGGACTATCCGGAGGTGGCTTATAGAGGCTTGAGGTGGAATCTATACCACGCAGCCTTGTTATGTGATACCTTGACTTTTGACAGTGCTGGCCATGGGCTTCTGAGCAAATTTAGGTCCCAGCACTTATTTGTTTACAAATTAAGCACTGAATCATACAACTCACTCCACAAGCCACTCAATATGCACTATAGTAAGGCTGAGATAAGAGGAAATGGAAACTATTTAGGGCTAGTGGATATGTGCATACAGGAGTAAAGACTTTGCATGTGCAACCTACAGAGAGTAGAAATCACATTGCCCAGTATACCCACCCGTCCATTATGTTTGGCTTTAGTAGAAACAACCTAATGAACAAGCACTTGCAGTGCAATAGGTCTCGCATTTGCTAGAGTTTGACCTATTGGCATTGTAAATGATAATGCCTTTTATTTATGTGTTTATAAAACCTGCAAGCGGCACGTAAACGCTGCTTGCAGGTTTTGTAAGCACATAAAATAAAAGGTATTATCATTTACAATGCCAATAGATCAAACTTTCGCAAATGTGAGACCTATTGCACTGCAAGTGCTTGTTGCCTTTAGGTTTACCCGTATTTCTGCAAACTATCTCCTGCATGCAAATAAATGGCAATTGTAGATTTTAGGTTATGCTTGAGAAATTAGTTTTAATTATCCGGTACACTACTTTACGCTTCAAACAATCGTTTCTCGAGAACAGTGTTGGTTTTCTACCACTGTGTTGCTTTTTCGCTGTTCTGATGTTTGCAAAATGTTGTGTAACAAGTGTAAATGACGTGTATACCGTTTCTTTACTTCAGTGTGCTGATTCATGCATTTTCCCAGAATCCTACAAGCTACTGCCACTGTTCTGACAAGGGTAGGGCCAAATAAATGACACTATTATGAATCATGTGATATCGTTTAGCAAGGTATTCCCAACCTGAACCCCGTTTTTTTCAAGTATATTGCACTTTAAAAACTAACGCCTTGCTTATTTTATGTAAAAAAAATGTTTATATCAAAATATAGCAGTTTTGATGAGATTTGCGCCTCATTAAACTCACTTAACAATGGCAGAAGTATTTATTTGCGTCCTGCGGAGTGTGGCGTTGCCGCCAAAGTACCACCAAGTGAAAATCCCGGACAATAGAAGCAGAAAATATAAGAACTGAAAGTTGTCCTGCAGTGAGCACTGCCACTAAAATACTAAAAATAAACCAAGCTATGGCAATGCTTCGAATGACAGAAATTAAAATCTGGGACCAGGGCGACTTGCGGGGTTGTCTTTCAGATGTGTAAACCATATGTATATGAAAACGTATTTTTTCAGGAAAACGTAGCCTAAAAGCTGAAATAAATCGAGAGCCATCCACTTAAAAAAAGACTGATGTGACACAAGTGGCATTTCGCAGCAAAAATCTAAATCCGAAACCATTGATCATGGGCAAGCACTGTTGATAGCTGGCACTTGCTTTGTGCTGCTACATTGTATTACTTTATGTCATTTGACGTCACTGGCACCTGCGCTGGAAGTCACAGAGTGACCAGGTATTAGGGTGGAGTGAACATTGTGAACCGAACTAGCACATCCTCTGTGCACTTCACAGAAATACTTTCATACGAGGAGGAGGGGCGAGCCACTCCGCCCCTGCAAGCAGCAGGCACCAGGCATACTGCTGCGACTCCAGATGGCGCCTCCCTTCGCAGCTCACCTGGCACACTGGGTGGGGGCCAAACAGAGGCCATGCCTCTCCGCCGTAAGATCATCCATCTGATGCCCACTAGGAGCTAGAGGAATGTATGTTGACAAGAGTGTATTCAGTAGATGTCAATTTAAACCATTGTTAGTCATGCAGATACAATGATGCCCATGATCGCAACCCCTTTCAGAGGCCACTCCATCGGTACTCGACCAGAGTACAAAGTGTGGACAGAGCTAATCCAAACCACGAAAATGCTTGTAGTAAGGGGCCCAACCCAACCGAAGTATCTCCAGTACAACGCAGCAACCGCTCATATCCACAAACTCCGCAATGGCGCTTGATTTCATAAAGTTGCCAGGTGCGATAATTACATGTGTCCAATAAAGTAAGCTGTGTCCCTTACACGTCCTGAGTCTGGCAAAACTCTTAATATCCCAGTGCCTTAAAAAAAACACAACATGACCTTGTAATGTAACTGGTGCTCATGCAAAGCGGTCCAATACCTTCGGATCAAGTTCGCTGTATATTAAACTGCAAAAGAACAATACATCAGGGACACACAGCCCGCCCCCACGATTTTTAGGTCGAGCCTAGCACAGCGCGCATGCGCTGCTCTATTAGAGGCTTCTTGTGAGCACTCCAAACTTCCCCGAAACTTCTCCGTGTGGGTCTGACAACTCCCACACATTCTATTGGCCTTTTCGTGTGGCTTTCAATAATGAAAGCACGCAAATGGCCAAACGCGGGTGCATGTCCCACCTCTTGTCTAAATGTTCACGGCCTAAGGGTCTCTGGAGTGAGCAGCGGCGAGCATGGTGGCAGCTGCATTCCTCCCTCATCGTGGCTCATGTTACTAATTAAACACAGGGCGGTCGCTTTCACTTTCGCGGCTGCGCATGTTTAATTTTTTTTTGGTTGCTTTGCTCCCGCCCCCCACCTTTGTGTGTGTCTCCTTTTTACAAACACGCATTCATAAGAGACTGCCCTGGCCCTACCAGCCTTTCACGGATAGCAATACATATTTTATTAAACTGTGTGTATTGTTGCTTCAACCGCGGTCGCTTTCACTTTAGCGTGCCGCGCTTGTTCAATTTTTTGTTAGTTTGCTCTCGCCCCCCACCCGCTGTCCGTGTTCACAATGCTCCCACCCGCCTCCCATTCTCCGCATTCCATTTGTGTATGTCTCCTTTTTACAAACACGCATTCGTAGGAGACTGCCCTGCGTGGATGTTTGAAGCTGGGGTGTGATCCACCAGTCCCCCACTAATGCAGACTTTTATAACCAGGAACGTAACATGTAATGGAGTGTACCCAGCCCTACCAGCCTTTCACAGATAGCAATACATATTTTATTAAAGTGTATGTATTTGTGCTACAAACGCGGTCGCTTTCACTTTTGCGTGCCGCGCTTGTTCAATTTTTTGTTACTTTGCTCCCGCCCCCCACCCGCTGTCCGTGTTCACAATGCTCCCACCACCCTCTCGTTCTCTGCATTTCGTTTGTGTGTGTCTCCTTTTTACAAACACGCATTTGTAGGAGACTGCCCTGCGTGGATGTTTGAAGCTGGGGTGTGATCCACCAGTCCCCCACTAAGGCAGACTTTTATAACCAGGAACATAACATGTAATGGAGTGTACCCAGCCCTACCAGCCTTTCACGGATAGCAATACATATTTTATTAAAGTGTGTGTATTTTTGCTACAAACGCTGTCATTTTACTTTTGCGTGCCGCGCTTGTTTACATTCCTGTTACTTTCCTCCCGCCCCCCACCCGCTGTCCGTGTTCACAATGCTCCACCCCCTCCCGTTCTTCGCATGCCCTTTATGTGTGTCTCCTTTTTACAAACACCCATTTGTAGGAGACTGCCCTGCGTGGATGTTTGAAGCTGGGGTGTGATCCACCAGTCCCCCACTAAGGCAGACTTTTATAAGCAGGAACGTAACATGGAATGGAGTGTACCCAGCCCTACCAGCCTTTCACGGATAGCAATACATATTTTAATTGTGTGTATTTTTGCTACAAACGCGGTCGCTTTCACTTTCGCGTGCCGCGCTTGTTTACATTTCTGTTGCTTTCCTCCCGCCCCCACCCGCTGTCCGTGTTCACAACTTTACCTTCACAATATCACTACATTATCAATAATATAGCTAAACCGTTATACCTAACAAACATCTCTCTCTATATATATACAAATATAATTTTTTACTTTATAAACACTCTCTCTACACTAACGCCCTAACTTCTCTCACCATTTCAATAACATATATCAATATCCTCAGCTCTCTCTCTCTCTCACACTTTCTCTCTCTCTCACTATCACTCTCTACCTATACTTTAACTTTCTATATTCAATATAACTCTAAATTATCTATCAATAATACAATATCATTTAACAGCAAAAAAAAAAAAATATTAATAACTTCTCCATTTAACTCTTTTCAGGAAGAACAAATAAAAACTGTATTCATCAGTGGACAAGAAACAAAACTATAATCTATAACAATAAAGGATTCAACAGACTATATCAAGATCCCATTATGAAGAGAAGCAACAGACTTTGATATCAAAATTGGACAATATATAAAAATAACACGTCACTGTACATCAGTTCAACGGAGAAAAAATCTTAAATACAACAAGACACAGTCAACTTCAAGTAAGTAAGAAATAAAAGATGATACAAATATTGAACAAAAAAATATGAACAAAACTAATATTTACCTTAACATCTATACACAGGTAACAGAACCTCCACCAGAAAAAATACAAATTGAAATATATGGAATAGAAAAAACGGAGCAAGAAATCAGTACCATAACAACCCAAGTGCCAAATACAGGAGCCTATCAATCAATGGATATTAACAATGAGCTTCTAATAGACTGGTTTCAAATCAATACCGATGTTGAAGACTTATCCGATGCACTTATGCCATATTTGCCGCGAACATGTGAAGTCATATTTTGCAAAGGCATTATTATAGAAATATTAAAAAATATTGCAACAGTGTAAATATATGTAGGAAACGTATATAAATGTACATGATAACTACTAGTTTTTTCAGCTCAACTAAATTCATACAAATAAAAATGTTACCAGAAAACATCATGCAATAAAATTTGAAAAACATTCACATAACTTTCCTGGCCCATTGAATTCATAGCACAAAGAGAGTTTATCATTATCTACAAAATACTGTAAAACTGGAGTGTTTCTTTCACAGCTCAGTATGGTCAGAGACCTCTGGTGGTCAGTTCTGCAGCTGTATTTCATGTGGTCTAAACATGTACAAAAAAATTTAAAAGCATATTATGTTAATTTTCAATGTTTTATTAAAAACGTTTGGTGATAGTGATATTTGATAAACGTAGCAATGTTTCATAGATTTTGGTGATATATTTGTGTTTTCTTAACATGTACTTATGGTTCTTAGAATGCAGTGACCCCTTGACAGAGCCAATCGGCTTGCTTTATATTCAAATATGTTGACCCCTTGATAAAGCCAATAGGCTTGCCCAACATGTTTTTGTGATAACCCTTTTCAAAAACAATAGATTTAACTTACATTTTAATACAATAATGCCTTGACAAACCCAATAAACCTGCTTTATTCACATGAACCCTCCTATATGGTGATGTTCTATCTGGCATGGTGGCAGGGGTATAATTTTGGAGGGGTCATAATCCGCTGGGGGTCAAATGTGATTTCGGAATGTCACCAAAAGTGATTCCATCTGCCTAATGTAAATATTTGTAAATTACACCATGGTATTTAGTAGTGTGTGTACAATAAAAGTATGTTTACTTTTTAAATAAAAAAATACTAGCTGACAATAATTTATTTAATGTTATTAATGCATACTAGTGGATGGTGAGTACTAGCCGAAACAAACTCCCCTGAATAGGCCTTGACCTACACTACCCTGAAAGAGTCAACTGCTACAATTAGGTGCTTGTTTCCCATTTAGGAGACAATTTTCAACATATTACTTATGGAAGCCTTATAATCAGCAAAACAAATTACCCCTCCCAATGGCGAGACCTATTGGCTATGCCAATGCTTGTTTTAAATGCGGCAAGCCACTAAAAATGACAGAATAAACGTAGGAGTACAGCGCATTTCCTGATTAAGTAGGCTGCACCAAAGCTCCCAGCTCCATGCGTGGAGGCAGGCGCACAGTGTGATTCCAGATTCCATTCCATAAGCTTTTATGTACAGCATAAATGATCAAAAACTGAACACATATTTAGTTATTTCGTTGTAGGCAGCGCTTTGTCCAGCGGACTCAGGCAGGTTCATACAGGGGTGGAGGAGGGGGCGTGATGTCCACATGTAGCCTCGTGCACGGAAAGAGGTGCCGAATGTGAAGAAATCGGTGGGGTGTGAGGGTCTGATGAGCACCGCCTCGCTGGGGAAAAGGAAGGCTCACTTTGGCAGAGCGCCGGAGTAGCCTCACGCACGGAATAAGGTGCCGAGTGTGAAGAAATCGGTGGGGGTCTGATGAGCACCGCCTCGCTGGGGAAAAGGAAGGCTCACTTTGGCAGAGTGCCGGAGTAGCCTCACGCATGGAAAGAGGTGCCGTGTGTAAAGAAATCGGTGCAGGTCAGATGAGCACTGCCTTTCTGGGGAAAAGGAAGGCTCACGTTGGCAGAGCGCCATTAAAAAAAAACAAGAAAAGAAGTCCTCAGACGAAGACATCAACACCTAAGACGTAACAATATAGTACTTAGGCGGTGCTGCATCCGGCCGAAACGGAAATAAAAAGGAGGACCATAAAGGGAGGATTACCCATTGGCAAACAAGTTTTTGTGAAGGACAGTAACACATCCAAATAAAAAACCATCTGGCAGCAATGGGAGGAGTTCTACTGCTAAAGCATACACAACAGGTCAGTCGCTAAGCGACAGCCAAGCGCTGTCTGCGCTCGACCTAAAAATGGAATGCGATTGTTGGATTTGTACTAAATGAACAAGAACTGAGAGTCTCAGGTTTTGAGATTCATTTCCAGCTGTATTGGGCGACAATCTGCCTTGCCTCCGAGTTCGTGGTTCTCCCTAACTTGGGCAAACACTATAACCAGAACAAAATACTAGAGGGAAGGGAAGATGAGAGAAAAGGTTTTGGTCAGGATCTTGCAGCCTCCTCAATAAATACTCTCTCTTGAAGTTATGGTTTTTCCTAATAAGAATATCACACACTCTCTTTCTGTAAGCCCTACACTGGAGAGGGAAGCTGATATAATGAATGAAAGATGCCCAGACTGGTAAGACTCTTGGAAGATTAGAAGACACAAGATACAAAGCCAGAGACAAAGCTAAAATAATATACAAAAATGGTGGTTAATAGTACATGCCAAGTAGTCAAAACCAGTTGAACCAATAAGGGAGAAAACAAGAAAAGGGAGGGATAAGGAAACAGTGAACAAAAGCAACAGTGACCTAGAAGTCCCGCCCACTGTCCTTCCTTTTGCCTAGCTTTCTCTGCACCCCAGCCACCATAGGCTGGTCTACCATAACCTTGCAGAAATATGGCTCACAATCCCCTTTTGCCATTTCCTGGGAACACATAACGGGCAGATTTATGATTATTTCACGCAGCGCTGCAAGCCACCCTATGGTGCTGCCCTGCTTAAAAGGGCAGGAATGTGCCATATGTAACATAATACGGCACATTCCTGTCCTTTCCTTGCATTGGCCCACAATGTGCTGCCTAGTGCCAGCATTCTCTTTTCCATTGGCCATAAGATGGGCTAAGAGATATCTTAGCTTTCACCAGCAACCCAACCATCATGGAAAACCCCAAATTGACCTACTCTTCTGTTAATTGCTATGCTACTCATCACTGTATCAGTCCAAACAGCGTTTTAATTAGGCCTCAGCAGTGAACTCTGCCCCGTTCGTGGAGTTTGCAGAGTTTTCTGCACTCCGCGAGCTTTGCGGAGTGCAGAAAACTGCGCTCCGCATAGCGCTGTGGAGTTTTTTCTCCGCTCGCCAACGGTAAGTTGGCGGGCGCAAGCTGCTGCTCGGGTAGAATTTCTACCCGAGCGGCAGGAAGACCAGTGGCAACGGCAGTTCACGCTGCACCCTGCCGCTTGCGGAACTCCGCTGCGTTTTTATGACACTTCGCAAACTCGGCCCAGGTCTGGTTTTAATTGGAGCTGTGATCTATTACCCAGAGGGGCCTAAAACTTCATTTTTGGAGGTTCCATGTTTGAATTTACTCTATGAGTAGGTAAGCCATACTCTTTTCACATGACAAACCAGCTTGAGAACATAAAGTTAATAATCTTTCAAAACTGGTCAGTGGCATAGTGAAGTACCTAACCAGGGATGCTCTGACAAATCAGGTTCAGCTACTTCTTCGTGTTCATTAAGCTGTCCAGTCTAATAAACAAACACACTGCCAGCAAGTGTTTCCTCCATCTGGATCAGAACACTGGAAACGTACGTTTAGATGAGACTGGGTCAATGCACGTTGTAACCAAAGCCAAACTACCTTACTCTTTAGACCCTTGCAGCCTTGCTGGCTAGCAAAACATATCAGCTACCCTTTCTATCCAACACATGCTAAATGCAGGAACCAAAGACGGGTATCGAGACAACTTACAAATGGTTCATCAAAAAACTTGGGAAGCTTGAACATATTTGCCACATTGTGCAACAGCAGTGATGAAAGATGAAGCCACAGAGGGAAAAACCTCTTATAAACTATGTAGTAAAGGTTACCACAAAGTGAGGAAAAGAACAAAAAAGCCTTTGCCAGAATCACCCACTCTGTAGTTATAGTTAGGACCATGTTTCCATGAGGAAAGCATTTTTTGGTTTGCTTATAACTTTGGTGCCATTTGAGGGATCTTCACAAAGCTATTCAAAGAAAAAGTCTCATCCACCTTGGATCCTTACTAGAAAGCTTTGGGATGATCCGTCAAGAGGGGGCAGAGAAAAAGGGGGGGTCCCAAAACATGTTTTCCCATTCCATTTTCCATAGGAAAATTGGACAGTGCTACAACCAAAACGACTCAACGGAATTACACCGAATTTGGCAGAAAGCTGAATCTTGGTCCAGAAAGTGAGGTGCTTTTTATGATTTGATGTTATTCAGTTCAGCAGCTTTTGAAATCTTAAGGTTTAAATATTAGGGATATTTCACACTGTGGAGAATCCATGGACTCAAGAGAACTTAAGATAAAATCTGGATGGCTGCCACCACATCAACAAAGATGCTGAGGCAATCATTTTAGGACAATGAGACTATAAGACTCAGTCCTGAAAAAAAGGTTAAAAAAAACAATGGGGCAGGATAGGAATGCCCTGCTCCCCTAGACCTGAAGGAGATTCCAGAGGGACCCCCCAGAGCCAAAACCATTTATTTTATGACGTTGACTTTATAATTTTTAGAGGAGGGGGAATGCGGCTTCCCCACTTGATCCTTTATCATGCTCCATGAATCCCAACTCAGGGGGCTGCATATTAACTTTAAGGTGGGTGCGTGCTCCCTCCCTGAGCAATTGTATGGCCCCGGTGATCCCAATCCCAGGGCTGGCCCTTGGACAGTGTCCTGGGGACTCCAACCCTCAGGACAGCATAGTTTTCCTGCCTGTGAGAGCATGGACAGGGAAGTCTTATGTGCTCCTACCTAAGCAGAAAGTTTTCGCAGGCAGTGAACACAGATCTGCTTCCGCCCGCTGGGAGTACTATAAGATTCTGGTTCCGCCGGGTGCAAGCAATGCTGGCTCCTGCCATACTGAGGAAGGGTGGTGACTGGGGAGCTGGCAGGTCTGCAGGTGCCCTTGGCTTCCATCACCACGCCCAACATGGTAGATGTTGTTGGGGGGTGCCCTGGGTGGGCACCGGGGCTGTCCACTATTTAAAAACAATTCATAAAGGTAGCCAGCTTGTGCACTTACAGGGAGTCAACAAGGCCATGGGGTCCTTTGTGCTCTCTCCACAGCCCAAAAAAGTAAAAATGTTGAGGGATGCCCTGGGTGGGCACCAAGGCAACACGATTGTAGAAAAAAAATGGTGTTGCTGCTTCCTGTGAGCTCATTGAAGGGGGCTGTTTGCAGGGATCCAGTGGGGCCACCGAGGCTGTGGGGCTCCCCCTGCTGCCCAATACAACAATAAAAATGGTTGGTGTCCTGGTCCCAAATTAAAAGAAGACAAAGAAATGAGCGTCTGAAATATAACATTAACTGCTCCCAGCAAGGAGCACCCAATAATGTCCTTTATGGGCTAATTTATACACATTTGCTTGCACGATGGTGCCCCAATAAGCAGCCCCCCAGGAATACTTACAAAAACTCTGTTTCCTGTGGGCTATAGATAGTAGGTATAGTAAAATGGTTTATGTCTTCTAAAAGCTGGACAGTAGAGGGTAATCCTTTCACTCTTCCTTCACTACTATTTGTTGTCGAACACCAAAAACGATTTTCTTATTTGTAAAATAGTTTACAGACACTGCTTTTTTCCAGAGCCCCTTCCTTCTAGTCGTTTTATTGTGCTTGCTATCCTGCATTGTATTGTATCTAATTTGCAATTATTTGGGGTTGTAAAGTTGTTCTCTCAGTACAGTTCCGCCTTAATCTACTGATACGAACTCACTGCTAGCATATGACAGTTTCCACCCGAAATCTTTAAGGGACAACCTACCTGTGGGACAATTTTTTAGATTAAGGCAGAACTGTACTGAGAGAACAACTTTCAAGGGAGAGGCCGCTCTCCTTACTAGGAAACTTAGCCAAAGGGGCTATCCTGAACACACTATTGCTAGAGCCAGGAAAAGAGCAACCAACGCAAACGTGGAGAACCTATTGGAGAAGACCGTTAGACCTCCTACAGACAAACCAGTGTGTGTCACCACTTTCAATACGGCCTCTCATCAAATCAAGCAAGCTGTACTGAAACACTGGTGCATACTTAATTCCAACGGTATGAAGATAGCTAAGCCTCTGTTCTCTTTCAAGAGGAGCGCGAATCTGAAAGACATTCTGGTGCACATCAGACCTACTACACCGCAACAGAGGAGGATTGAAACCCCAGGGGGGCTGCCCCCCCTCCGAGGGCACTCGAGGTGTGGCTCGTGCAGTGTATGTCACCTCACGAATAACTCCAAGACCATAGATGTGGGTCTCACCTATCCATGGGAGCAGAGGTCACACACTAACTGCAACTCTGACTTCGTGATCTACCTCATTACATGTCCCTGCCATAAACAATACGTGGGCATGACCAGCAGGAAAGTGAAGACATGTATTATGGAGCACCGTAGTACGATTAGGTGTTTGAAATCCAACACAAAACTCACAGCCCACTACTTAGAAAAACACCACACCATCGACAATCTAACTTGGACAGTAATTGAAAAACCCAGGTTGCACGCAGCTGCAGGAGAGAGGACGAGAGCCCTTTTCCTGAGAGAGCAGAAATGGGTATATCGTCTAAAAAGTCATCTGGTGGGTTTTAACGATGATATTCCATGGCACACCCTTATAGGTAGATGTCTACCCTCCACACAGTTACGAAGTATTTCCTTTACATCACTAGCTCCTCCCCTACACTAATCGCAGCACTTGTACGTGGCGCTGGATTACAGCTTCTACACCTAGAGAGGGCAACCTACTACGGCCTACTCTTTTAACAAGTATGCAGGATTGGCTGTCTAACTATGCTAGGTATCCGTAACTGTATTAAGGGTAACAAGCAACCTCTGTCTATAATAGAGCACTTTCTTTCCCCAGGGCGCTCTGAACACCTGTGTAGGCAAACTGTTTATTAACATTTGTCCACACTGTGGGCACAAGGCAGTGAGATCTGGCTATTGAGGAGCCCAGCCATGGTTTAATAAAGTTTTCCACATGGAACATAAATGTAGAGGTCCGACGCGCTGTTTCTAGGGTTTAACAGCGATCCCCTGGCAACTAGACATGCTCAGTCCTACGTCTTCAACGTGGATAATGACGAGTCAACGCGGCCAACACGTGACCACAACACGTCTCCCGGGCAACCAGATGCGCTGAGCCCTCCGTCATGGCTATGGGCTACGTGCGCGTCTTCACGGCTACCCAACCGAACAGAAACGCCACGGGAGTACCGGGATCCAGAGAGTATATCTGGACACTCAGCATGCCCTCCCGCCAGTCTACACGGCGAGAGCAGACAAGCGGTTATGAGGAGGAGCACCCACCTTGATGTAGTAAGGAGATGGGGGCATTTATGTAAACATGCCGGCATTGGGCAAGTGACTGGCGCATAGGCACATTTCTTGTTCCCCGTAGTAAGGAGATGGGGGCATTTATGTAGACTTGCCGGCACTGGGCAAGTGACTGGCGCAGAGGCACATTTCTTGTTCCCCTTAGCCGCAGACACTTATCAGACTTCACTTAGCAGCATAAGTGCTACATCGATCTGCAGTTGTCAGTGCGCCTTCAGTTAGACCCTCAGGGAGACTCAGTCCTTAATATCCATCGGGCCTATTATGTGTGATACCTATACAGTAGGGTATATAATCTATTAACCATGACAATGTTGTTCTTTCTGATTTTATCTCCCCCAGAGTGTGACTACAGGGGGTATCTCCTTGTCTCTCGCCAGTTTTAACATTGTTTAGGGGTAAACTCGGTAAGTGGCGAGACATTACGTGTTCATGTGTTTGAGTGAGAAAAGAGGCGTATGATGGTGCACACGCATATTTGATCTACACCTACTCTTTGAGTAGGAGAAGTTGTTTTCATTTAGCAATCTTTGATGATTCCTAATAGAGGAGTGCACTCTGGGTATTCGACACGGAATTGTGGTGGATTGATGCTTTATTGAGACATTACAGTACACAGAACTACGAGGGTGAACTAACTATAGTGACCCCATCTTCATTTTTCTTGTCCCCTTTCTTTCCTATGTAGTACAACAATAGAGTACTCTCTAGGGGATACCTCGGTGCTGGAACGACTGGTTCTGACACCCCCTCATTTTGGGTAATGAGGTAATATATATCCTGGGACCAGTAGAGTCCTGAAGAAGGCCGGCGTGACCCTACACTAGGGGCACAAACTTACGGCTGAAACATGTTGACGAATTGGCAGTAAGGAGGGGTGTAAGGAGCCCATAACATCTCCCAATCACCACCATCCTTCATGCTTTTAACCCTGGCCGGAGGGTCCAGGAATAAATTGTATGCACAGTGACACCTTCGAGCTAGTTTTAACTTACTCTGCACTTTCACTTCCGGTGTTTCCAGTCACTTTATACATTAATTGTTTCTCTTATGTATTGTGTTTTGTCTTCCCCTACCCTATTGCTCCACCCCAGGCGTTGGTTGCGCGGGGTGTTTTGAAGCAGCCCTATGATGAAGCATGTCACACAACTGTGTGAGTGAGGGCAGTATTAGGACACACAGCACGTGCCACCATGTATAGAGATAGTTTATCACTCCCTACTACTTCTGGTGTCTAAAAGTGTTCTTTGGGGGTCTGGAGTAGGGTGGTCCGTTACCCTCACCCCATCTCTTCTATGTGAATAACTATCTTACAGAATGCCTGTACCTGTCCTGGCTGTCGAAGGAACAAGAACAGTACTTCTTCTGCCTCTTCCCGGCAAATAAGAAAAGAGATTTGTCTCTATTGATCTGATCAAACCAAACTATGTGGCTGATACTGAATAGTAGGTAGCGTGGGCTCCTGGGTAGCTGCCGATCTCCTCTCGCTACCATACAGGAAGTTCAGACAGAAAGGCTAATAACATTAGAAGATTCTACTCTACGAAGTAACGAGTTGCGAACAATGGAATGGAACTCGTGCCCATTGACATTGAACAAAAACAAAATTCAAATGAAACACAGATCTCAATTCAGCCTAATACCGATATCTATGTAAATATGCCTCAAAATGAGTCAACTGCCAGTTCAACTAAACCTGCTGAGCTACCAAAGATAGATCGAACAGCATCTGGCTACTTCATTGATTTTGATACTTTCTCACTGGATCCGAGTGAACCTGAGTCGCCGCCAGCTCCTGTTTTCCGCAAAGACAAGCTTTATGAAATCTACCTCTGGCTGAAAAAGACTTACTTTGTTTCTCCCTTGCTACAGCTCTGGATTGCAATTGGTCTACTGTTCCTAGTCCTCTGGATAGGTGTAGTGACTGTCTTTTTCTTGCTTCTGAATGGACATTATCTCCCAGAAAGCTCTGCGGTACCACATGTGAACATGGTACTGAAACCTCATACATCATCTCATTGTGAACGAAGAGACATGTCCTTTGTGAACATTACAGCGGTTCCGATTCCTGAAGGGATAGTTTGGGATAGGGTTTCATATGATGTATTTGGTCCCACTAAACGTTTGAAAATTCCACATGTATTTAAAATTTCTTTGAATGATATCATCGCCTCCAGTACATACTTTGATGATTGGGACTTTGAAACTGTGAATAGTATGCTGCCTGATTTAGAAAAATCTGCTGCATTCTCTAAAGATGAACTGTATGAAGATACATCTGATTTTGACACCATGTATTGCTATCAACATTATGGTCATCAATTTTTGCACAAATCAAGTATCCCACGTGGCATGTTTACTTACCATCAATGGGAACATTACCCGACACCACCAAAAGGTAGTTCACAAACGTTTGCACACAAGTTTGCTTATTTTTCTGGGTCTAACACTTCAGACCCGACCTCATATTATTACCAGGTTGAACATACATCGGCAAGGAAAAATATGCTTACTAACACGAAACAGATATACTCTGCTTCCTTTGTTTCCTAGCTGTCTTTTCAAGGGTTCAACTTTTGGAGGGACAGTATACGCACAAAATCTGTCTGGGGGACAAAAGGTTGGCAAGTTCAGGGAACAGAGGCATTATTTAGAGCATGTCTCATACCACAACAAATTATTTTCCTGAATAATACTGTGCAACAGACCTCTTGTCTTGGACTAGCCAAATCAAGGACTTGAACACACCTCGGATTCCCTCACTTACACACTTTGAGGGTTGGCAAAATTATACACAGCATAGTGAGGATGAGCTAGATGACATTATACATGATGGTTTATACAATTCATCAGACCCCAATTGGAAGGGATGGTTGGTTTGGCCTACAGACACAAATAGGTGTCAGTCAAGATTTAGGGGTACCACCGAAGGGTTTAGTAACCATAGGCCTGATCAACGCTATGTACAACAAGAACATCCGGGGGAGGTGACATCATACAGTGTTGGGAAGTTATGCCTCGATTGGCTAAAAACCTCAACACTGTCCCAGGTGAAACAACACTTATCCTTACTTTCAGATGACATGGATTTAAGGGATTTTTTGTTAGGTCCCCGAAAACCACATCGAAAACGCTTCTTATACGCTATTTATAACAAAGTATGGAAGATCTCTCAACAGGATGCTGCAGAGAGACTACGTGAAATTGATAAGGCTAACTTAGAAAAGGCTTTGGCTGTGGTCGACAATGGCATCAAGAATTTATTCATTGGGCAACATTGTGTCTTCTGCTATAGATATTATTGAACAGGATTTGTCCATTCTTCAACATGGGCAATCACAACTGCGATCAATTATGTTACTAAGCTGGATGCTACAATCACTGCGCTCCGGTCATTTGTCTTGGCGATATATCAACAGTAAGTCTCTGTTTTCTGCTTACAACTTGATGATGAGGCAGATTACAATGGCAAAAAAAGATGCAAAATATACAATGTTGCACATTGAAAAATTGGACCGATTACCTTCTACCGTGGCTGAATCATCTTCCATAGAATGGTTAATCCATGGCCATATAACATTGCCAGTGACAATATTTCAATTTCAATATTGTCTACAGTACCACCAGGTAGGCAGGTACCAAGCGTCGGGTGAGGAATAAATCCATGAATCTTGGGAGTTACCGTACAGATTTAGATGCAGAAATAGTGGCACTGAAATCTTTCTCAGTGGTTCAGACTGCGAGAATACTTTAAGTGGATCTTTAATTTGTCAGGATATTATGCTACATGGAGCTTGCAACGCTTCGGTTGCACACCTATCTTGTCATTTGAAAGGGTCCCAGCTGCTGTGATTCATCCGGTGTTCAAGGTACTCTCGAACGGGAGTTATTTGATGTTGAATGATCAAGGTTGTTGCAGGATGCTGCCAGGCATTGCATATCTAGTCACAGTGAGTTCCAGGGTTACTTGTTGTATGCAAATATTGTTTCCACTAATCCACACAGTCAGGGAGGCGCCGCTATGGCCTTCGGTGAATGTTTCGCTAATACGGTTTGATTCTCTGAGTAAACTGAAAGCCATACTTTTACAGAAAGAGGTGGCCTTAGCCTCACCCCGCGAAACTTTTGATCTACAGGTTGCAAGGTCTTCGGCTGAGATACAGGCCCTAGTCTGAACTAACTTCCCGTTCTATTTCGGGGAAATGGTACATCGTATCTGTAACATGTCTGATACGAGTGGGATAGTATACCTATTTAAGACCATAGGTTCTGGACTATTAAGCACCTTTCAGACGATTTCCGGAGTTATTCCATCTTTAATACACTCCGTATTTGGAAGCATTTTTGGAGGTCTTCCGCTGATCCTGCTACTGGTAGTGGGTATCCTAGTTTTAATTTTTGTGCTCCTCAATGGATGTCCCAAATACCAAGGAGATGGTAAAAGCACTCTTGGAGCGACGTTGCTGTGAAAGCATGGTACTCCATCTAGGCACAACTCAGCTTTGGGAAACTAAGCGAGAATTGGTTTCTGTCATTCAGATCAGTCTGGGTGGACTGCGTCTTGCCTGTACTCCGCTGCTTATTCTGCAGACAAGAATGCATTTTGGACATCTGTCTAACACTTCAATTGATTGAGCCTCTGGACGTGGATGTACTGCTGGACCCGTTAAAGGCCCATGTAGTGCAGTGTCCTCAGCGTATTCCAATCCTGATGTCGGCATTTTTAGAGTCACCACGGGATGCTTCAGCTCCTGTTGAAATGGACACTGGCTCTGTACCAGGCTTACAGGCATCGAAAGCTTCCTCAGCAACAGCTGTGGGAACCAGAGAGGATCACCTTTGCTCCATTGACCTGTTTTACTTTTCCTCTTCTGCTCTCCCTGAGCATTATGGTTTTTGGCGTGCTCAGTTGGTTTGACGTATATTGACTTTTTAGAGGACTTATAGACCTTTTTTACCTATACATCATTTTTTAACACATAACATGTTTTTAATGTTTTTTAAATACATATTTTAGCAATGTTTTTATGCTTTTAAAAACAGGTGTATTTTAATGTTTAGTATTATGTCGTCCAGTCGGATGAGGAGTGGGTGTTATGAACCCCAATGTACCCCCAATGTACCCCGATATAGGCCTAGGTAGTTACACAACCTTTCACCTACATCTGTTCTACCATTGTTCCACATAACGGGTCTGACGCTGACCTTTTAACTAGTTAGGTACTACATGACTGTCGTGTGGTTTTCTCCGAAAAACTAGCCTCATGTATTATGCATAAGGATTCTCAGTCTCACAGCAGAAATACCATCTTCTGCATAATAACTCTGTATAAGGGGCAACTCTGTTGTCATCCTTGCCCAACATGCCCATAGTTCACTTCTAGGTAGAACCCCTGAGGGTACCTTTTGGGTATATAAGCACTACATCTTCACTGGGCAAACCAGAGGAGAAAAAGACTTCCATGCTGACACGCTGATGCGACACGCTGAGGTCCTGCATGCAGACACTCCAGCACGCAGTGGTCTGACATCCCTTGCGGGGTGTCCATCTCGAGATCAAGACGGGGTCCTAGGCTCTCCCACATCAGGTAATGGGTAGGCCTGGGCGGTAAATTCCGCTCTGCTCGCGGAATTTGCGGAATTTAGGCAATTTCGCGTTCCGCGGAGAACGCGGAATTGCCAAAAATTCCGCAATCCGCGGCGTAGCGGAATTATTTTCTTGTTCGCGCTTTAAAAATGCGTTCTCACGCGCGCGGTAGCGACTTACCGGGATCCCTGCGTTCGCCCACGAGTTTTCCTATCCGTTCGCGTGCGCCACGAGATTTTGGTAGCCGGCCGCGCGATCCCGCGAGAGTGTGCGATCGCGAATATGTCATTCGCCGCGCCATCGGACACCGCGAGAGTGTGCGATCGCGAACACGTCATTCGCCGCTCCATCGGACACCGCGAGAGAGAACGTGCGATCGCGAACACGTCATTCGGACGCGCCATCGGACCCCCGGCGGAAGTTTTGTGAGCTCGCGATCCCGAACACGCAAAATTTTCAATCTGGAGAAGAATAATATCTCGAGCAGCATAAAACCTTCTATAAAATGATGATTTGGATGAAAAAAACTCCTCAGATTTACGTTTGGCTGTCCTTTTTTGTGCAAGGAGCCCTTTTTTTAAAAACTTTTTTTTGGGAGAGGGAGGAAGTGCCACGGAGTCTCCAACTTCCTGTTCCTGTCCAGCAGGCTCCTCCCAGTGCTTTGTCCATCTCCTGTTCATTTTTCATTTGGATTTTGAGCTGGAAGGATCACTCTTTTGGGCCGATTCCGATCTCGCTCGGAAGGGTTCCGAACGCGATCCGGACGGAAAAAGTACGAGCCGTACGCGTGTTTTCAGACCGACTCGCATAGCTGTACAAGCGAGCAAGTACGATGCGAGAAACGCAAAATCGCCAACCGAATCGTTTCTGGGTCCGAACCACTCCGTACGTCTCGTCCGTAAGCAAACTGTGCCGTGCAATGGAGGCGATTTCGACCGAGCCAGTACGATGCACGATTCGGACAGCCGGATGGAGTCGGAGCCTCCGACACATAAACGCTCCGGGAAGCGGACTCCGGGGCTCGTCGCCGGACACCCCCTTCACCCATAGCCTTACGAGTCGATCACAGGCCCCCTACACGTGTATGTACGGTGCGGGTGGCACAGATGTGTCCCCACTACAGGGGGCACCCTTGTGCGCAGCGTACCTTTTTCGTCAATGGGAGCCTATGTATGCGTCGTACAACAGGCTTCCCATTGACTTTAATGGGGCTCCGAGCGACCCGTGTCCGTCAGCACTTGTTCGCATCGTACTCGGGCGCTCGGAGCCCCGGAGCGCGAGTCGGTCGGAAAGCCCTCCGAATCCGAGTCAGACAGAGCCTTCTCCCAGCGAGATCGAAATCGGCCCCTTTGTGTATGCTGCATCATTATCATTGGATTTGAGGACTTTTGGATTTGAGATTTTACAAGTAAGTTGGTGTTGTTGATTGGGGCATTGCAGTTGCTGCAACTACAATTTGGTACTTTTCATTATTTAAAAAAAAAAATTGTTGTGGGTAGCCAGTAGGCCCAGAGCTAGTCATGGGTGGGTGCATGATGAAACAACTGTTCCTTTGGTGTGTGTTGAATTTATTTCAAACATCATTTAGGGCATGGATGGAATTGGATTGAATTGCAAAATGTGTATTTTTGGGGGTATTTCAGTTTTTGGGTGTGTGTTAAAGAAATGCCTTTGTTGTGTGTGGTGTGTTGTGTACCTTGCAGACCTTGTTTAGCCCTGTGGATTTTCGTTTTTGCATTTTATTGCATTAAAGGCAAAGCAGTGTGGTTTAGCATGCATCCTTTGCCTGGCTATTATAGGCCTTTTTCAGTACATTGTTTTCCAGGCCTCCTGCTTGTTGCTTGTGATTTGTGAGTGTCCATGTGGCTGGTGGCCATTTCTGGTGGGTGTTATAAGTGTGCTGCTTTTGCCATATAGGCCTGCATGTGTTTCCTTTGTGGCCTAGGCTTCTTGTTGTTGTGGGCCTGGCCATGAGGCTGGCGGCCATTTTGAAGCCAGGCAGGGTGCTTTTTGCCATAGGCCTGCATTATCTGTCTTCAGTTTCTTGTAGTTGTGGGCCTGGCCATGTGGCTGGTGGCCATTTTGAAGCCCGGTAGTGTGCTTTTGCCATAGGCCTGCAAGCTTGTGGCCTAGTCTGCCAACAGGCCTTTCATCCAGTAGGCTCAGAGGTAGTCACTGGTGCATGAAACAACTGTTTCTGTGTGTTCTGTTGAATTTAAACATCATTTAGGGCATGGATGGCATTGGATTGAATTGCAAAATGTGTATTTTTGGGGGTATTTCATTTTTTGGGTGTGTGTTAAATAAATGTCTGTTGTGTGTGGTGTGTTGTGTACCTTGCAGACCTTGTTTAGCCCTGTGGAGTTTGTTTTTGCATTTTATGGCATTAAAGGCAAAGCAGTGTGGTTTAGCATGCATCCTTTGCCTGGCTATTATAGGCCTTTTTCAGTACATTGTTTTCCAGGCCTCCTGCTTGTTGCTTGTGATTTGTGAGTGTCCATGTGGCTGGTGGCCATTTCTGGTGGGAGTTATAAGTGTGCTGCTTTTGCCATATAGGCCTGCATGGTTTTCCTCTTGGCTTACTGCTTCCATCCATCCCCTTTGCCAGCTGCAGCTCCCTGAATGATGTGATGAGCAAATAATGTAATGCCAAACAGGGTCCACTTCCATTACATTTGTATTTTTGTTGTTGTTCTTCTTTCCTATCCTTCCTGAGAGTGTACACAGTATACCATGAAAGCCCTTGTTGACAAAGTCTCACAAATGGCTACACTAAGTTATATATTTTATTTGTTTGTTTGTACTAGTAGTAATTGAACCACAACAAATGCAACATTTCACTGATGTTCTTCTCCTGGCTTCTTTGCTTTTAGGTGCACAAAAAGACAGAGGAGGAGGTGTCATCATCACCCGTTGTACTGCCAGACAGAAGTCCTGCTGCGCACCACGTCACGTCCACGTGTGACCACAGACATCTCTGCAACTAATGCACCTGCGTCCTGCTGACATCTGAAGAAGATGGCCCCAAAGAAAGGTAACAGGTCCTCCAGTACCAAGAAAGTTGTCAGTGAGAAGAAGGAACAGAAGAAGGAAGTGGCACTTACCAAGACTGGTGTGCCGCCCCAGATGTTTTTTGGGAAACAAAAAATTACGCCTGCAGCAGCGTTGTACGGGGACCAAGCTGGGAGCAGCACCTCCGCATCAACGGGCCAGCCCCACCAACCTAGGCCCAAGCTCATGAGTGTCGCAGAGGTAGCCAGTCTACTAACGAGCAGTGATGTTGAAATGTCATTATCGCAAAGTAGTACCCAATCAACGCAGGTGGAAACTCAGCGGATAAGTGGGCAACAACAGCCGCAGCAACAGCCGCAGCAGCAGCCGCAAGAACAGCCGCAAGAACAGCCGCAACAACAGCCCACAATAGAAGTTGTTCCTCCTGAAGTAGGGGCAGTTCAGGAAATCGAGCTTCCTGCAGACAAAGAGGAGCAAGCCACTGTTTCAGAAGATCCATTGTCTTCCAGACCCCCAGCAAGGAAAAGGAGGGTTAGTCCATCAACTTCTTCTTCAAGCCCCGCTTCTGATGATCGAGATGCCACTTGGAAGCCACCAGCTCAGTCTGAGAGTGATGCACGCCACAAGACAAGGCTAGTGAAAAGGAAGGTTCCAGAAAGCCTTAGAGTTATGGAGGTGGATGTACAAGAGGGGGATGATGATGACGAGCCAGTCATCATGAACATCACTCCCGGCCCAGAGGAGATGGAGACCAACATTATTACCCTATCCAAAATCGCTGCGAGGGATGTAGCACGGATACCACCAACACAGGTAACACCAACAAGACCTCCAGCTTCCATATTTGCATTTGCAAAGGCCCGGCAGGGACCTACATCCAGCTCAACCACCACTTCAGTAGGTAGTGGTACTGTAACTGCACAGAGTCAAATTCCATGCACACCCTCCAGTTCATCTGGTATTGAAAGTGGCACCTCCAGCAGCGCCAGAAAGTTTTCCTCCCCAGTTTGGGACTTCTTTTCGGTTAGCAGTAAGGAGGAGAACATTGCTATATGCTCAATTTGTCGACACGCTGTTAGGCGGGGTAAGCTTGGTACAAACTATGGTACCGGAGGCCAAACAAGTCATCTAAAAAAACACCACATCATCCAGTGGGAGGCTCACCTACTTCACTTACAAAAAAGTAAAACTGCACCCATTGCTGTTGGTGGGGATGAAGAAGTAGAAGAAGATATGATCGCGGTGGAAGGTCAACCAGAGGGAGACATTTCTAGCCCTGTCCCCAGCAGTGTAGTGGTACCGCCCACATCCTCAGCAACATCTCAGTGGCACCGTAGTAAGAAGAGTCAGACTCAGAGTCAGACTGAGACACCAAGGCAACCGAGTACTGCAATGAAAAGCAGGGCGTTGTTGAGCCTAACTGGGTTCAAGAAGACAGCTGCACCACAAAGGAAAATAATCCAGCCTACCATTGACAGCATGCTTAGGTCGGAGGGGCAGTACCAACGCAACCACCCAACGGCACGGTTGTACAATGCGAAGCTGGCTAAAATGTTAGCGCTGGACCTTCTCCCTTTTTCATTTGTGGAAGGGGTGGGATTCCTTGAATTTGTGTCAGCCATCTGCCCTAAATGGAAGGTTCCCAGCCGGACCTATTTCGCCAGAGTTGCTGTTCCAGCACTACATCACGATGTGCTGGAATTGCTTGGACAATCTTTGCAGCAGAGTGCTGTGCAATATCCACCTGACAACAGACATGTGGACCAGTTGCCAAGCCACTGATTACATGTGCATCACTGCACACTGGGTCTCTTTTGTGGGGGTTAGAGAAAAGCTATCTGAAGTAGGTGGTGTTGACACAGCTGAGATTTTTAATGCTACTCGGAAACATGCAACTGTAGCCATGTTCGCCATGGAGAAATCTCATACTGCTGCAAACATTTTGGAAGAGTATAACAGCAAGGTCTTTGAATGGCTGCACCCAAGAGGGCTTAACATTGGTTTTGTTGCCACGGATAATGGCAGTAATGTACTTAAGGCCATGGAGGATGGTGGCTATTTCAGGGTCCCGTGTTTGGCGCACTGCATTAACATTATAGTTCAAGACTTTCTGAAAAAAGAAGCCATACTCAGCAACTTACTGACCACCTGCCGAAGAATATGCACTCATTTCAGCCATTCTTTTAAAGCCCGGAAGCAGCTGAGGATCATTCAACGTGACTATAGGATGCCAGTCAAAGCACTCATCCAGGAGGTGGCAACACGTTGGAACTCAACTTATTACATGCTTGACCGTCTGTTTGAGCAGTACAGACCAATCAATGAATATGTCATGCAAAGAGGGGATGCTACTGTGAAAGGCATTACCCTTCAGATGGACCAATGGTGCCTAGTTAAATGCCTGACAGACATGCTTCTTCCTTTCGAGGTCTTCACACGTGAAGTCAGCAAGGAGGACTGTACTATGGGCCAAGCTATCCCATTGTTGCACATGCTACAGCAACAGCTGAAGGAGATGTCTGAAGCGTACATAGGTGTGGAGGAAAAAAAAGAAGCATATGAGTTGGTGGAGAGCTTATCCCGTCGCTTAGCTGAAAATACAAGGGTGCAAACTAAGATTTTGTCCCAAGAACATTACATTTGTGCCACAATTCTGGATCCACGGTACAAATCGGCACTGAACAGTAAGACATTACTTCCTTTTTCAGAAGTGGATGTTGCCCGGTACAATTCTTGGATAGCTGAGGCAGCCAGTAATTTTGAAAATGAACGGCTGGTAATTAAAGGCCCGCTACTCAAACCCACAACAAGTACTGCAGCATGGAATCCAGCGTCAAGTTCAACTTCAGAGCCTGAGGGCAGTGCGTTTGGCTCAGAGCTGTCACCAACACTATCGACAACAGCAAGAACCGGATCATCAGCCCCAGTAAAAACGGCAAAGGATTGGTATTTACAGCAAGGATTTGCTAGGTCCAGTGCTGATGCAAAGACAAAAGAGGCCGAACTATGAGGGTCATTACGATGGCGGGCAGACAAAGTCCGCCCGCCACCGCAACAGAATGCGGGACCATCTGCAAGGGGTGCGGCGATCCCACCATGGGTATTAGGATGCCACCGCCATGGTGGTGGTGGCATCCCATATTGTTCGCATTGCGGCGGGCGGTGCTGTCACCAGCACCCGCCGCAATGCGAAAAACGCATGTTGTGCATTTGAATGCAGAACGTGACAGGCCCCGCCCGGTGCCTGCCACCTTGTGCATTCAAATGTAGGGGGGTATCATAGGTACCCCCCATGTGCATCCCCCACAGCCCCCCAATCCTGGGGGCCCGCAACGGGCCCCCAGAAGCAAAGACCACATGCCTTTCCATGGCGGCAACACTTCCACGGAAAGGCTGCTTTCCGCCAACATCCTAATATGGATGGCGGTGTCTTGCAGACACCGCCACCATATTAGGGTCCTTTACCGCCCGGTCCCCTGTGGGACCGGCAGAAAACTGGCGGATGGTCTTTCCGTCCGCCGGGCTCCCCACCGCCATCGTAATATGGTGGGGGGAAATGGCATGCGGGCGGTGGGAAATGGCGGGCGGATCGCCACCGCCATACGGGTGGTGGCGATCCGCCCGTCATTGTAATGACCCCCAAAGTGTAGCACCCCTGAACATTGAGCGGATAGTCCAGGCCTATCTGGATGACCCAACAGAGGTCTACATTGATCAAAACCCATTGCGTTATTGGTATGGGAAAAGGGGCCAATGGCCAGTGCTCAGCAGGCTGGCGATAAACTATCTGACTTGCCCTATCGCAAGTGTCTCTTCTGAACGTGATTTCAGTGCTGCTGGTTCCATTGTAACAGTGAAAAGGACCAGTCTCTCGCCCAAAAACGTGGAGAGGTTAACCATGATCAAAATGAATCAGCACTTTATACCACCGAATTACACAATACATGAATCAACGCAGGAAGATGAGGACAGCGGCTCAGGTGACAGAAGTAGTGTGTTAGATGATGATTACCTACTTCTGGTTGAACCCCCAGAGTTTGAGGACGAGCTATATTTCCCTGACAACTAGGCTTGCACTTCTTACTGTCTTCCTCCCTTATTTGCTTTTATTTGTGTGTCTGTCTTTCTGGTTCGAAACTTCGAATCAGAACAAATCCATCACCACCGTTTTCTAGTCTTTTTATTGCCATATATGAGTTTCAGCTGTCTGCATTTCAGTCCACTCCTCCGAGTCCTGCTCCTCCATCCTCCTGAATCGCCCTAAATCCATTGCCCTCAAGCCAGATGATGATTGGATGTAGCATAATAGAAGAAAAAAGAAAGTCTTGCCACGTTGAGTCCCTCCAAAAGAAGTGGAACATGATGATGACTACTATAGCTATCCTCCTTTCCGAGCCGAGAGAGACTGCCCATTAACTGAAGATGAGAAGGAACAGGTAATGAATGATGTCATGCATTGGACGCTGACTGAGTGATTTGTGTTGTTGTTGTTTGTTGTGCATGAAGTTAATTCATTGTGTACTATTATCTAATCTACACACTAAAAGTAACTCAAGGCAATGTTTCCCTTCTTGTTTTTTAATAACAAATTTGTACTTCTACTGCAGGCCGATCCATTGCATTTTGAATATGGAAAGGGGACTCAATCTGTACACTGCACAGTGAGTTGGACAACACCATGATGATGACCACAGTGACATAATATCTTCGCAGTCACTCAGTAGGATCGGAGATGATTGATGGAATAAGTCAGGGCGTTTCATGAGTGGCATAAAAGGTAAACAAGTCAACAACAACCACAGCAGACCTACATGTCTGTGTAGTGGTGTAGTCGAGTAGTGTAGTGGTATGACTGACAGCGGTGCATTGATTTAGTCACTTTGGGGCCCATTACGATGGCGGGCGGAAGCACTACCGCCGTGCTGGCGGATGCAAAAACCACCAGTTACCGCCCGCATGCCGCAGCCCACACGCCCGCCAAATTACGATGCGAAAAGCAGGCCAAACACCGCCGGCAAGCCAGCAACACCGTCCGCCATCAAAGTGCGCCCGCACACGTAGCGGCGCAGCACAACTGACACACACCGTCCGACGAAACACGTCCCGCCCGGCGCATAAATTACGATGCCGCAAACAAACGGCTCCCACGGCAAAGAGACACCGCACGTGAAAGAGAGGCGGAAACACGGACGCAGAGCACGGACAACGAAGAAGCGGCACCCCGGGCATGAATCCAGCACTGCAGGCCCTTCCCATGCTTCTGCTGATGCACCACCAAGGACGCAACGTACCGCGGAGACGCAGGTAGGCACACACACAACAAGTGCACGCAAACAGCGCACACAGTGCAAGGGCGGAAAAAGCGGACAACCCCCCACCAGCGCGTGCACACTACACATCCACCATTGCATCCACATATGACACACAGGCCAAATCCTAACATCGCAGAACACATGTGTACACACCACCTGGGACTAGGAACCAACCACCCCGTCACGGCCCCAAAGCGCCGATGACGCCGCCACACATGCGCACAACGCAGAGGCCAACCGCAGCGCCATGCATGCATCGCACACAGGGACAGGGACACAACCAAGCAGCACACACATCAGCCCCACCCCGAACGCACATGACACGTGACAGGCCGGCCACAGACATGTCCCCAACGCCCAATTCACGGACAACACCCAACGCCACACAACCGACGCACACATGTCAGTGAAGTCACGCAACAGCAGGACACACCCCAGTGTAACAAACATGGCGTAGCACACAGCGGCGGCAACACCAACTAGGAGAAGCAGGGCCCCTTCGGGAAGAGGAACGCCAGTACCACACTGAAAAACCCATACCACCCTGCCCATATGAACAAGACACATGAAACGGAACACCAAAGAGCCCGGTGACCGACAACAGGTGGCCCAAGAATTACATCCACACACAAGGCCCAACGCAGAGCGGAAAGGCAGGCTGCCGCCCACACAAGGGAGAGCAGACAGCACTGAATGACCTTCCATTCCAACACCGAAACCACAGCCCTACGACAGAAGCCGGTGAATACAGCCATTGTCCAAGAATAGACCAACACAGGCTTGCCGAGGAGACCGACCACAGGGCAGATAGCGCATATCACAGAAGCACACAACGGACGGGGAAGAAAGAAGAAAACACTCCCCCATGTCGGCCACATGCAAGTTAATTGGAAGGAGTCACACAGCACTGACCTTGAACTGTCTGAGAAGCATGTGGGAAGAGGGCCCGTGTCCTCCAAACAAGCCAACAGAACACAAGTCCTGTCTCCCCACGACTACACAGAGCTCACAGCAACCCCGGAGTGTGCACATTGCAGACTGCACACACAGCCGGAGCACGCCACCACAACGCACCGCTGCGAAATGGCAACCGCAACACACCTACCCAACTACGCCGAAGAGCTCAAGCTGTACCAAACCAGCACGATACATACATTGGGATGCGATCTCCTGTCCCTGCTGAACGTAAGTTACCGACTGACTTACCGCATCACATTGTTCAGCTGCGTCATGCCCGTCTTCTACTGTCGGAGGTGTCCCTACCAGCATCCCGTCGAGATATGCCTCTCCAAACCGGCATGTCTGAAGGCGGACCTGCTACCACTACTCCTCCCTCTGGACGCACACGACAGGGCCTGCTCTGCCTATGGGGGCATGGCGTATGTGGCCAACATCGCACGCGCACTGAAATGGAACCACTGTGCCTCCACACGACGGATCATCGAGAACAGCTACATCGAATGTCACCCAGCATGCCCCATCATGGTCCTCCAAGGGACAACCTACGAACAACACCTTGACAGCCACCATCCGCTTCATTGGCTGGCAAACATGTACACCACCAATGACATGGAAGCCCTGCTGGACGGCATCGCATACCTGACAACCTGTAAATACGTCGGACCACAACGCAGGTTCCCCGACTGACCTATGAAGTCCAACCCCGCACCCATGCTCAGCTTCCGCACGGACTGGCCAGTCACCACCACAACAGCCATACCAAACGACCGGCAACTGTAACCACACCATCAACGACATCGCCATGACATCGGATATGACCGGGACATGCACACTGTTCCCCATCACATCCAGGAACACCGCATGCATCGTGGGAGGCAGTGGCATGGGCTCTGTGCATCGCACCCACATGGACGGAACTGCACGAACAACCAGGACACGACATGGATCCAGCGCACATGGACACACACACCGCTCAGTGGACATGAATAGGTCGCCTGGAGTCTGTGGGTGCTGCACCCCTCCCACCCCCGCCCCGGGAATCCCATACCAGGACCTTTGCATGGACGACAAGTGCATACAACAACAACACGACCCCAGTGACTGTGACATGTCCAGTAACCACCACAGTGCAACAACAAGTGGCACGCCGCTGCATGCACGCAAGCACATGCCCTGATGTCATCTCACATGCACGTGTGCATGAGGAACAACCGCAGCAAACCTGTCACATGGAACTGAGATGGACTGTGCCCATGATGCCGAGCGGTCTGGTAGGCTACATGTATACCGTCTGTGTCAAAGTCCGCAGCTCCGCAGCTATACGTAAATGTACATTAGCACAGCCTTGGCCAAGCAGATGTTACCCCACACCCTATCCCATTTGTAATCATGCTCAGTATATCCTCAATATGTATTCCGCTGCCAGTAGTGTCCACTATACTGCATCACAGAGGACAGAAGACTCAATATAATGTTTGAAACCAGAACTGTCTCCGCTGACTCATTTCACAAGTACGAATGAGAGAGGATGAGAGTATGTGAAGTACACGGCAGTCGTGACATGACCATGTAGTCCACTGGTATTGGATGTCAACGCAAATGAGTAGCACTACTGTGGAAGACACACATGTGTCGTGTGAAGTCGTATGGACGCAGTGCTCAGGTGGGTGGGTGCGACGGGTAGATGCGCACATGCCAAGTTGGAGCACGCCGTGTTGGGAGGGCTCATGAACAGTACACCACCGCTTCCCTGGGCATTGTGAGAGGACACCTGTCGGGGGAGTGAACACGTGTGTGCACAGCAGCCGGGCACACGTACAAAGCGGTACCAGGCGCACCTCAGCCCACCCTCTGTGGACGAGCTGGATCCTGTTGTGCGCCCGCCATGCCCCTTGACAAGGCACACACAGCCCCAGTCGACCAGGTGTAACCCCAACATAGTCAATCCGCACAGGCGATACAGGGAACGGGATGGCAGTGGAGCATGGTGTGTGAGAGGTCTCCTCGCGCTCCTCCTGGTCATATCACGCAGGCAATAGAACCTCAACGTCCAGCATGGCAAAAAGTCAAATGGAAGTGTAGGGGGACGCACCACAGCACGAGCAGCACTGACGTCACGGGAGGTGGCTCGCACCATCCCATCCATTGCCCATCATACCAACCACGACACATGCCATTGCGACTAAGTGCAAGCGCGTGCGCCACCACCCCTGAGCCCTCCCCAGAGAGGCCAAAGAGTGAATGTGTGGGCCATCAGCCACAGACGGACGCGGCATGGCCGCAAGGGCAGCCACAGCCACTGGGTGTCGCAGGTGGCGGATCCGGAAGGCGAAGACTGTGATGCATAGTCCATGCAGGCCGGGTCTCCATTTGGGGCACCACGCAGGTGGACGGCGTCCCGCCACACATCATACCCTGAGACAGCCCACTCGTGCGACTGGACCCACACATACACTCCTTGCCCTCTCTGGTGCAAGCTTGGGGCTGCCTGTGCAAGCGCTAGCCTCGCAGGTGAGCATGCATATTGGGGGGCGAGGGGAGGACATGAGGGCTGGGGCGAAGATGACTGTATCACTGTCAGTTAGTACAAGGGATGACCCAGATGTGGAAAGGAAGAGACGTGTCCCGTGTGTACTGCAACTAGTCGCCAATCCAACTACCCCCATGTCCGGAATGTAAGCCCGCACCTAGGCCCGCCCATCCGCCACATCGAACATACCACCAGCACGACAACCTTCCCATTCGAAACACTGACTGGGGGTGGCGACCAGTGAACAATCATGTGTAGCCTACCCACGCGTACATGTGGGCCCTCCATGATCCATGTCACCTGCGGCAAAGACATGACATGCGCAATGAGGGAAGTGAGGAGAGCTGTCCGCCCCACGCGCAGAAGGTGCATCAGCTCCACAGACCCAGCAGCGAGTCCAGCAGGGGTCACATGTGCAGGGGCAGCTGTGCCTGGTGTGAAGGCACATGCATATAGACAGCACATCGACCAATGTGTAGTCTGCCCACATCCACAGTCCATCATCATGCGGACATAGGAATTGAACACAGGGCAACACATCTTAGTTGGTGCACCCACCGTGACCAACAATGCGCAATCATCGACGTACCCGCCCTGTGCATGGCCCCCCACCCAACGGAGGCACATCCAGTGCCACCATCCCACACACACAAGCCTTCCACGGAACATGCTGTGTCCAATGCTCAGTACAGAGTCAGCGCCCATCTGGTGGATCCTGAACAGGAGACACATGCACACACATGCCAGCTCCCACTATGTACGTCTGCCACCTGGCACGTGCAATGTAACCTCTCACCTGTGACGTGTGACTGCAAGCACACAGCCGTCTTGGCATGGGGCTGTCAATGTGGACACCAGTCAATGTTTCGGGAGCTGTGATCCGTACAGTGCTGTACATAGGGTGCAGTGCTGACACCTACTACTGTCTCATATCCCCTCGTGCCACAGGTCCCACTTGTATTGGCCGCTCAGCCCGTGCCCACATCGTCGTCGTTGTGTGCCATACTCATCCAGCCTCGGAAGCAGTACCATGCACAGCAGACACTCATGTTGCCGTGGCGTTGCCGCTTGACGAATATGCAGTCAGTCCCCA
This sequence comes from Calotriton arnoldi, assembly GCA_963921515.1. Classification (NCBI taxonomy): domain Eukaryota; kingdom Metazoa; phylum Chordata; class Amphibia; order Caudata; family Salamandridae; genus Calotriton; species Calotriton arnoldi. The sequence continues at coordinate 204,630 of CAWUFW010007522.1, read as the reverse complement.
TCAGCACGCCCCGCAAGTCATTGGGGCCTAGATCCCCATGTGCATGCACATGGCAGTGGTATGTCTCACTTGCCATTGCCATTGTTGGGAGACCTGTGTAAGTGTATTGTGGCCGTGCCGTCCCAGCTTGACAGCTGGGCTGTGGCTCATGTGCTTGCTCAGTCATGTCAGTGATGTGTATGCGAAATTGCTATGTGCCGTGTTGCTTTGACATGTGTCCTCTGCCATTTAACCCAGGCGGAGACCGAACATTGACCGCCCATACCAATTGCTGGCGGACATGGACGATACAGAGGTAATCAGGAAGTTTCGGCTGGACAGGCCAACTCTGCATCGACTGTGTGCCATGTTAGAGCCCCATCTCCGTCCCCGCAGGGTGTATCCGACTGCTGTCACCCCCACGGCTAAGGTGATGGCCGCCATGCATTTCTTCGCCACTGGGTCATTCCAGCACACAGTGGGCAGTGGAGGAGGGATGTCCCAGCCCATGTTCAGCAAGGTGCTGAGGGATGTACTGGCAGCCATGATGCTGTACCGGAACAGGTACATCAGATTCCCCAGGGCTCGTGAATTGGCGGCAGTGAAGGGTGCATTCTATGCCCTTGGCAGAATCCCACACGTCGTGGGAGCCATTGACTGCACTCATGTTGGCCTTGTTCCACCACAGGCCACTGAGCACCTGTACCGCAACAGGAAGCACACGCACTCCCTGAATGTGCAAGTGGTGTGCCTTGCGGACATGGTGATCACCCACGTGTGTGCAAAGTTTCCAGGCTCGGCCCATGACGCACACATAATGCGCAACAGCATCTTGCCACGACTGATGGCCAATCTGCAACAGGATCGTGGCTGTATTGTCGGTGAGTATGTGGAGTGGTGTAGCGTGCTGGTTGTGCGATGCTGTCCCCTGTCCAGTTGGAATAGCAACGGTTCTCTGTGTCCCTCACACCCAGGTGACTCTGCGTATCCGAATGGGGCATGGCTGCTCAGTCCATTGAGGAATCCTCGCACCCCAGCAGACGATCGATACAATGAGGCACATGGGAGGACCAGACGTGTGGTCGAGCGTACCTTTGGCCTCCTCAAGTCCAGGTTCAGGTGCCTGGACCGCACCGGGGGTGCACTGGCGTACTCCCCACAGAAGGTGTGCCAGATAGTGGTGGCGTGCTGCATGCTGCACAATCTGGCCATTCGGAAGCAGATCCCCCTCATTGTGGATGACGGAGATCAACCAGGGCCCCAGCCCGCAGACCAGGACAGCTCGAGTGAGGTGGACAGCGGAGAGGAGGAAGCTGGGAATGTGCGCCAGCAGCTCATCGCCCGCTACTTCACTTGACGGTGAGTGTCCATGTACGACGGATGATGTGTCTGTATCTATGCAGGTGTGTGTGTGCTGTGTCAGGGTGGCCGTATGTTCACTGCGTGCAGTGTGTCAACGCTCCATGGCCAGGGTAGTATGCCACTGTTGGTGGCTGTGGCATTGTGCCCTATTGCTCTGTGCGATGTGTGTACATTGCTTGTAGTTGTTGACATGTACTGTGTGATGGGTGTGTGACACACTCATTGAATGTGCTCCTGTTCTGCCTCCCACCCCTAGGTCCCTACAGGCCCTCCGGATTCCATTTCCATGCCACGCATCAGGTGCCTTTCCGCCCAAGGTGGCCGTTGTATTCCGTACAATAAAGACACAGGGCACAAACAGCAGTTAGTGAAAAAGGTGCATTTATTACGAACTGTGACATGTGATTGTGTGTAAGGTGATGACAAAAGTGGTGCGTGCAGTGACAATGAGCTGTCGGTCATGGCTGCGTGATGATCAGGGTGTACCCACTGGTTCTATGTCCATAGTCCAACACACACATGCCATCCAGATGGCTGTGTGGAGTGGGATCGTAGAGCAAGTCAATGCAGTGGCTGGTCAAGGAAGGCTGGCGGAAGGCTGGCTGGCTGCCTCACTTGCGACTGGAGCGTGCGAAGTCCTCCCGGGAGATCTGTTTCCTCTTCGGACGGCCCCTTCCACGTTTGGGAGGGGGTGTGTGGTGGCGACCCGCTGGTGGTGGGTGAGGTGTGCTCACTGGCTGTGGACGCAGGGGAAGTGGACACTGCTGCCCGAGCCTGCGCCCTAGCAGGTGGTGGCGGAGGTGGTGTTGCTGGCCTTGCCTGTGACCCCACCGCCACCACCAGCTGGCCCATGAGGTCCACGAGTTGGTCCATACGGGACACGAATTGGCCCATATGGGCGTCCATGGACCTCAGCACCCCCAGCACCTCCCGCGTGTCAGTAGCAGACCTGGCCCATTGTCCTTGGGCCTCTTCATAGGCCCCAAGGACTCTGTCCATTTGAGGCAGGGCATGGCTCCCAGGGAGGCTGGCGTTTCCCTGACCCTGCTCCTCCTACCAGTCCTGCTGCCACCGGCCTGCCCACTAGCCACATTGCTCACCACGGTCCTCGCTGTGGCTCCCAGGGTGGATCCAGTCGGCCGGGCCACCACCTGCGCTGGGGCTGGTGCCAGCGAAGACGTGGTGGTGGTGGAGGCGGTGGTGGTCGGTGCGGCGATGGTGGCGGTTGCGGCAGTGGTAGTGGCCGCAATGACCGTGGGTGTGGCCGCAACGACAGTGGCAGCAGGGGACTGGGACTGTTCAGCATCCCTGGATGATGGGTTGGTGGGTAGGAGGGGTCCTGGGGAGCGGCTGGGCCCTGCCACGCCAGATGGGCCAGCTTGGTGGTCCGTGTCCGAAGAGGTGGACAGATCCTCCAGATCCGTGTGTCCTCGTTGGGGGCTTGTAGGCTGGCTGTGCTGGCTGCTGTCTCCATCCCCGGCGTCCAGCAGTTCGTCACCTGTGGAGAGAATGAGATTTGTTATTGTGTTGCACCTGGCGAAGTATGTATTAGTCGTCTGACATTGGCAGTTCGTGCAATCTCGTACATGGGTTTCCCGGAGGCGAGTGTGTGGCTGTGGCATCTGTAGGTGTGTGTGCTAGGCAATGGGACTGTGTGCTGTGCACATGTGGCATGGGACGGATTGGCCATGCCGATGGGTGTGTTGCTTTGCCCCTACTCATTGTGACTCTGGTGTATGCGGGCTACTGGCCCGTCCTGGGTCTGGTTTGTACTTTGCTTTTGGAGTTCAAATGGAACGCTTAGGAACGCATATGGCAACATGGGGGCTATGCCCCAGATTCGCATTTGGGAGGGTATATGCTTTTGGGGTTCAAATGGAACGCTTAGGAACGCATATGGCAACATGGGGCTATGCCCCAGATTCGCATTTGGGAGGGTATATGCTTTTGGGGTACATGCTGTGAGCCATGGGTGCCGAACGTGACATGTGTTGTGGCAGCATGACAGTGCATGGTCTGAGGTGTGTGCATGCCTGACATGCCCTGCATATTTGCTGTCTGTTGTGGTTACTGGACATGGCATTGGACGCATCGTTATGAGTGAGTGATAGTTGTGTGCCAGCCAACGTATTGCAGTTGTCCCATCTCCTTGGTGTGCGTGCTGCCCTGTGCCATGTGCATCACTGCAGTGCTCGGGGGGTGTGGCCCATGTTGTGTGTTGTTGCTCACAGTGTGTCGTGCGCTTAATTGACTTCTGGCACATGGTTGGTCATGGGCATGTGTCTTAGCGTGACTGCTGTATGTGTGGCAGCTGTGCGGATGACATGCCTTTCATGAGACTGGGGCTGACGGATGGGATGGATGGTATGTTGTATGTGCATGGTGTGTCTGTGTGTTTGATGGGTTCAGTGGTGTTCGTGTGCATTTCTGTTGTTCCGCTCTGTTGCGTCTAGTGTTGTTTGTCTTACATAGGCGTAGTTGTGGGGTGTGTGGTTGACAGGCAGTAGGGGCTACATGGACAGGACTTCAATGGTGTTTCGGTTGTGTGTGATGAGTTGCACAGTGGCTGCCGTGTGGGACTATATTCAGTGTGGCTTGTGCATGCAGACGTGGCTCCTTGGGTGTTGCTATGTCTGTGATGGGTCATGTGGGGTGTGAGTCTGCTGTTCATGTCCGTGTGCACATTGTTCACTTGTTCGTGACGGTGGGCGGTGCTGCGTGTTCGTGTGCTACGTGACATGTCCCATGTGTTGGTGGTGTTATGGTCCTCATGCCTCCAGTAATCCAGCCCTGTCCAGTTTCCCACCTGCAAGTTGTTCGTGCGTGCACTGTACTGGATGCCACATGGCTCTTAGCGGGGGGTGCTCCATGTTGCAGGTCTGTGGGGGTGGGGGGTGTAGTGGGTCGTGGGGGTGGCTGTACACCCACTGACACCGATTGCTGTGGACCGTGATGTCTGCCTTTCGGCTGTCGTTGTGCACTGCGGTGGCTGACACGTGGGTGTGGGGTGTGGGGGATGCTCCTCCTTGCTGTGCTGTGGGACTGGGGCCTGGTGTGTGTTGTACTTGGGCTGTCCACCGTCCCACCCACTGCACTTTGTGTTCCTGCCACTTACCTGTTACTTGTCAGTTGGTGCAGCTGTGCCTGACACATGGGTGTGGGGAGTGCTCCACCTTGCTGGTCTGTGGGAGTGGGGGCCTGGTGGGTGTTGTACTTCAGCTGTCCCCCTCCGACCCACTGCACTTTGTGTTCCTGCCACTTACCTGTTACTTGTCAGTTGGTGCAGCTGTGCCTGACACATGGGTGTGGGGAGTGCTCCACCTTGCTGGTCTGTGGGAGTGGGGGCCTGGTGGGTGTTGTACTTCAGCTGTCCCCCTCCGACCCACTGCACTTTGTGTTCCTGCCACTTACCTGTTACTTGTCAGTTGGTGCAGCTGTGCCTGACACATGGGTGTGGGGAGTGCTCCACCTTGCTGGTCTGTGGGAGTGGGGGCCTGGTGGGTGTTGTACTTCAGCTGTCCCCCTCCGACCCACTGCACTTTGTGTTCCTGCCACTTACCTGTTACTTGTCAGTTGGTGCAGCTGTGCCTGACACATGGGTGTGGGGAGTGCTCCACCTTGCTGGTCTGTGGGAGTGGGGGCCTGGTGTGTGTTGTACTTGGGCTGTCCCCCTCCGACCCACTGCACTTTGTGTTCCTGCCACTTACCTGTTACTTGTCGGTTAGTGCAGCTGTGGCGGACACATGGGTGTGGTGGGTGCTCGTTGTGGCGCTTCTGGCATATTTGGGGACCTGTTGGTGGTTACGTGGCTGGCTTAGTGTACACATGTCCCCACGCATCTTACAGTTGTTCGGTTTGGGCTGTGTGTGGTAGTGTCTGTTGCATGTGTGTGTGATGTGTTGTGTATTGTGTGCTGGACATGGGGGTGTTTGTCCCTGGGAGCTGTGGCATGGTAGTTGCGCATGTGAGTACATAGCGGTGTGCTGGTATACATTAGTTTGTACTTACCAGCCTCCACTCCCCCTGCTAATCCGGCGAGGATCTCCGGATGTATTACGACTCGCACCTTCTCCTCCCACGCTTTGAAGGTCTTAAAGAGCGCGGGATTCCCTCCGCCAGTGACGGCAGCCAGCTCTCTGTTTTTGCCCTCCTTCTTCTTGACCAGGCTCTTTACGTCATTCCAACGTTTGTTTATCTCGGTTCTGTTCCTGGGCAGGGTCCCGACTGCATTGACCTGGTCTACGATCCGGGTCCACATTCTGTTTCTGGTGGCTAGTGGTGTGTGCTGGACCATGTTCCCATAGATTTGTGGGTACACCTTGATGATCTCGTCGACCATGACCGTCAGCTCCATGGGCGTGAACTTGGGCATCCTTTGTGGTGCCATGGTGTTTGTGGTGCTGGTGCGGTGTGTGTTGTGTAATGTGCAGGGGGTTTGTGGTGCCGGTGTTTGGTGGTGGTGGTGGTTGTGATGTGTGCGTTTCTGTGGTGTGCTGCTGTCCTTGCTGTGTCACTGTGTCCTCTCCTCTCCTCTCTGGTTTGCAATGTAGCAAGGGGTTGTGGTCTGTGGGAGTGCTGCTTTTGTACTCACCTATGTGGGTGTGTCCTCATGGTCTGTTGTTTTCAGGTGTGTTGTGTCTGGGGTTCTGGCCTTTGTATTTTTTGTTTGTCCGGGGGGTGTTTTCGGGATGTGTACTGTGCTTGTGTATTTGTACGTGCCTTGCTGTGTGGACTTGTTGGCCATGTTGTGTGCTATTGGTTTTGTGTGCGGATGGTTTCTGTGCAGGTACGTGGGCGCCATGGCTTCTGCCGTGTCGATTCTCATCGGCGTTGTTTGCGCTGGCGGGCGGTATTTTTGTTGTTTTTCCGCGCTCATGGCGGTGCGATCGTAATTTCACGTGCGGTGTGTCGGCCGTGAGGGCGGGCGGTTTTGTGTTGTCGTGCGTGTTTCCGTCCGTGGCGGGCGGTTTGACTCCGACTCGGACGATGGCGGGCGGTATTTTGTATGATTTTTCCGCCGATGGCGGTTTTCAGTTTGTGTACTCATAATGGCGTGGTCGGTGTTCAGGCGGTGTGTGCGGGCGGATTTTTGCCGCTTCCATGCCTGGCGGATTTTTTTACGCCGGGTATCGTAATGTGCCCCTTAATTTGTAAAATGCTATGTTGCTGTATATGTGCTTTGTCTACCTCGGTCAAAAAATGTACGCTAAATGGAGGATGGGTCACGGGTGCCGTGGGCCTGCTCTGTCCTGTTGTTGTTGTTGTAGGTTAATGCTGGAAACAGACTAGAGTAGACATGATGTATCCATGCTGCCTCTGAAAGTGTTCTTGTTGTTCTCCACCGTAATTTATGCATTTTTTTTCTACTTGATTTTTCAATATCCCTTTTGTTTTTCCATCTACAATTACAGACCGGTCCTTACCCTGTGCTATACTGGGAAAAACAACTCACACTTACCTTACCAATGAATCTGCATCTGCCAGGCAGGCAGTGGCGTCACCCAAGATTGATGGACGGAGCGTCCATGGAAGGGAGGACCAAGAGGAATGCCGAGATCCAACTCCCCATTTTGACCAGGATAACATACAGTAACAGTATCAACTTTCATCATCTTTTAAATAATTTGATTCATTTTTTGTCTTCAATCATTACTACTGTGTGTTGTTGTTATTATTATGTTTGCTCTCTGCTTATAATTCATCCCTACAGCTATTTTTGAATTTTCTTTGCTATTTTTAAAAGTAAGCCCGGTACAACAGAACAGAAACTGTATGTAATTCGGGTCTCTCTGAGGGCAGACAGGCAAGGGAAATTGCATAATATACTGCTGCCCTGTACTGTCTAATTGTCTAGTAGTAGTTAGTAAGTACTACTTATCATTAACCATCAAGTTATCATCATCATGCATGCATTTCCTTTTTCTCCCTTAAAAGATTTATGGATATGGTCGTCTGCCAAGATTGTGTTTTGTTGTTTGTCCATGCGTACTGTTTTTCTTTGTCAAACCTTTCCCCAAACCCCCTTCCCAACCATTCATCAAACCCTAACCCTCTTCCCCCGGGCTGTGTGATTTATTGAGGTGTGACTAAATTAAATGTACACCAATAATTGATCACACGCTTGCTGGGGCGGATGTGGCAAAAGCAACACTAATTCAATTTCAAGGCAGGGCTAGGATCTTCTTCTGCTTGCCCACCCATGCTCAGTAGTATATTGTCAAGTCAATTTTGTTTTCAAAGGAACCTTAACATCATAATTATTGCCGGCATCAATTGAATTGATGAATTCATCATCCTCCTACACAGCAGCACTAAAGGTTACGCTTGTGTCGCGTGACTCGGCATAATAATAACTATAGTTTGCAACTTGTTGAACTAGGCTATCCCCGCCACCATTATGTTTTATTTTACTTTAGCATTGCTAATAAGCATTATTATTATTGTTTGGCAGTCTACTGTACTTCGTTCTACTACTCCTCCTAGAGTCTCTCTCAGGCGACTGACTGTCTCATTTTCTTTTTTTGCAAATGCTACTGCCAGTGTCTACTACTCACACCACAACCATATCATCTTGGGAAACCAAACCATCCATCATCGCCATGCAGCCATCGCTGTGCCTAAGTTAAACATCAATCACAGGTAAGAGAAGAAGTTTGGGGGAGGTATAATTAATAATATTAATTAATTAATTCACACACCCCTTGAGTCCAGTTGCACAATGCATAGACTAGGAGGAGAGACTGACAGTACTAGTAGGACTAGTCACTCAGAGAGGGGTACCACATCTATCTGTTTGTGTGTTACAAAAACCGCAGATTATTTAAATCAAACACTGGCTGTGGCCCTGCAGCAGCAAGGAAACAGTGTGACGTAAAACAGTAACCCCCCACAAAACATTAACATCGTATGTAAAGTATAAATATAATTTAATCCCCTAACAAAAATAAACTATGTAAAAAATCCCACAACAGCACCTGACCCACCCCTCTCCCTAACCCCAACCAATGTCCAAAACGAAAAAGTCCAATTGTCCATAAACCCCAACGCCCAATTCCCACCCACCAAAAAAGGAATAAAAAAGGGGAAAGCCAACAGGGTCTCAGTCTCTATCGGCGGGCAAGTTTCTCCTCCAGGACCTTTATCCGCTCCTCTAGGCGGGCATTTTGGAGGAGCATGCAGTTGCATCCACAGGGGGGGCAGCAGTGATGGAAGTACGGTGGCGGGTGGCTGCCAGACTGCGGCGCCGTACTACTTGAGGACCAGGGGCCTGGCTGGGGCCCGGGGCATTGGAGGAGGCTGCAGCTGCTGCCGCATCCTCCTCCTCCGCCAGAACCACCAGCCGCCGGTACTCTTTTTGGATGGCCTCAAGCTTCCGGCGCCGGGCCATGGCTGCCAAATCCTTCCTGTCCGGTTTGGCTTTGGGTTGGGAAGGAGTAGCTATATCAAGGAGAAAAAAGTGTGTTGTAAAAAACTAACAATATACTCTTGGCAAAACAGTAAGACAAATTAATTTGACACAGAGTGGCACAGTAGCACTACCAAGCACAGTACATAACATTTGTGGTATGTATGTATCTAATCTATCCTCCCACTTCCTCGGCCTCTAACATTTGTGGGAGTTTCAGGCATTATACTAGGACTATGGACTCGAGTACACAGTACACCAGTCTTTTTCTCTCTTGTTTAGCGAAATTACGTAACCTTGTTGTAGCCGGCCTGCCAGCTCAGTCAGCTTGCGCCCAAGACAAACCTACTCGTGACGCAGACTCACGTTAGTTTTATTTACTACAAACCTTAGTTTGTTTCACCAACAACAAACATTTATTCTTCTTATTTTAAACCACCACCCATGCGTCCTTCCTTCCTTGCTTGCCTTGGCTTTGAGTTTGACCCAAACACCCTGGAGGATTCTTGCTATCCAGTATCCATATCCACCCATACAGTTTCATCCACCCAGGCAGGCATCTTTTCTTTCACCTTCCACCCATCCTTCAACCACCCATGCATCTGATTCTTATCAGCCACCTATGCATGCATCCCACGTATCATTCTCTGCCAGTCATAAATATTACATCTTGCACGTCCTTCCTCCTTCCACCCTTCTTTCCCTTTTCGTTCAACCCATCCATCAAGGTCATCTGATCTGACTTTTAGTCTTCTCCATAAAACTTTCACAGCTGAGTTGAAGTCAGATAAAAGAGGCCATGGTTACTCAACTCCTGCCGCTAATGCTAATGCTAAGTAAAGGGTGTCTTCTTCAACCGTTGTTCACAAGAACTTCTTACTTACTAAGTCTCAACAGTACAGTGTACACCCTTGCAGCAAGTGTAATGTCAATAAGTAAGGAATATAACTTACCACCGCCCGCCACTGCTGCTGGCTCACCCCCTGCAGCTCCTGCAGATGCCACATCTCCTCCTGCTCCCTCGGAAGTGCCCGCGTCGCCACTGGCCCCGGCACTGGTGGTCGGTAGTACGCCTAGAAAAAACATTACACATTTTTTAGATGCCATATACACCTCCCCTATTTATTCTTTTTCACTAGCAAGATTGAAACATTTTTTAATACATACATATACAACATACATCACTAGTACAAATCGGGTACTAGAGTAGAGTAGACACTAGTAGTGTTATATGGTCCCTAGGGTCATTCTAGTCTTTGCTAAGTTAGCCTGAGCCATGCAACCATGTTAGCTTTGTGTCTTTTATTTTTGCGCACGTTACCTCTCAGCTTGTTGTGTAAGACACCTTTGAGCCCACATGAGCTCATACTGCTACTGTCTGAGTGCTGCGTACATGGTTGAAAAACAAGCCGCTTTGTTATGGAGTTCTGGTTTGTCCGTATTCCTTAGCCATAACATGCTACACTTTTAGGCACGACTGAGAAATGCTTGCCTTATACTAACGCACACCATTTTTCTCCTAACAGACGGAAGATTCCCTTCTACGAACCAGAGCTTTGCAGAGCTTATGATGTAACCAGTACTTATAGGTTCTTCTAAGGTGAGGGGTCCCCCAGAATTCGCTCAGAGATCTTCATTTATAATTTTATGTTAACTATATTCCTACCAAGGGGAGGGTGGTTCTTCCACCACTGTTCAGTTATCATGATTTCCCCTTTTGTCTTCTATGGACTTGTAGTTGTGTAACAATGTTTATTGTTTTAATCTTTATGCATTTTGCTGTTGGTGCTGGCTCGTATACTGCATTATAGAACAACGTACAGAGCTTGTTAGTTGAAAATAAACCTTTTGAACTTACATAGACTCTGTGGTATTTTGGTGTGGACTTACACGAGTGAGTGAGCGAAAGGGTGTTCATTGCTTCCGCGACTCTGAGAGGTCGGGACTCGGAGTGTTATGTTCTGGGTTGTCTAATCATTGGGTAGCTTCGGGGGGTTCGGGGAGCTAATGAGAGACACTACAGCTAGTCGATTAGGGGATTGTGGGTGAGGTGTGAGGAAGGTCCAACCTCCTATCACCAACGTCCTATTTTCTTGTGCATAGTTCTGTATGTGCAGAATCCCTACAACAGTAGTAGTATGTCCTATCCTATCAAAAATAGTAAAATATCTGGTTCGGCATTTTGTTGGTGGGAATTGTCGAAAAGCCCCGAGATTAAGAAGGCTAGAACTGGTGGACAACACAAAGGACTGAACTCAGTGGCTAGAGCTATTGGTGAATCTGAGTTTTAATAAAACCTTTTAAATAAAGAGTGACCAACTGGGCAAGCTTAGCTACAGACAGACTAATAGTAGTAGTGCAGAGAGTCATAGCACAGACAGGTAGAGGCAGGGATAACAAGAATTTAGAAACAGATAGTCTAGATCGAAGAAGAATTGGTAAAAAATAGCATTAGGAAACGGAAACTATAGTTCTGAAAAAATAAGGTGCAGTAAAAGTGAGGGAAATAATTATTAATATTAACAACAGCAAGACTTACTGGGGCCAGCAGCAGAGCCCTCGGTAGAGGAGCGGTCCTGGTCCTGTCCTTGATGTTCTCCATCTCCTGCAACTGCTCCCACCGACTCCGACCCCGTCTTCTTGCCCCTGGATGCTGATCATGAAAGATATAAGAAAGAGACAAACATTGATGATTAGTGTGAAACAAATAAAACATTTTTAAAAACGGTCCAAAAACATTTATGGAAACAACAATTGCAATAAAATTGACCTATCTAATCTGGTCGACTAGTAGTATCGGGGCATTCGCGGACTGTCTAGTTATTATTTATCAACACTAATCCAGTGTTCCATTCTGATTCCAGAATACTAACTAAGCCTAAGTACCACCTGACCTAGCCCACCTATTCCAGACGGGCTGATTGTTCACTAAGTCTGCATTTCCATTTATTTTAGTCCTCAAAAATGCATAGATGGAGGACACATGCATAAATTTTTGCATACACCAAATTGTTGTTTGGTTGCTGCTGATGATCTGCTAGTGATAAGCCGATTACAAGTTTTATCACTCACTAAACAAACTACAAAAGGTTCTACTAAGGGCTGGGGTAAGCAGCACTCAGCAGCACGTGACGTGACAGAGGATGCGTCACGCAGACCACTAACAAATTACCAACTAATACTAATAAGTAACTAAACCTATCAATCCACCACTATCTCTTCTTAGTGGCAGGAGGACAAAGGAAGGACTAGAGTCTCTCTAGCATTACTTAACTTAAGTTCTCTAAAGTAAACTCTTACATAATCAGGCCAAGCGAGCGCAAAGTAGCAAACATGTAAAATTAGTAGCGCCGAGCACCTGTCATACTCATAACAATCACAGAAGATTTTTAAACGTAATTTACCTGCAATGTAAGCAGCAGCATTCTTGCTGTTCGGAAAAAAAATATATTCGCAATATATAACACGGAGCAGAAGAACACAAAGTAGTAATATTAAATAGCTACTCACCAAGCCCCGAGACCTCAACTCCTAGCAGGTCCAGCAGGTCCTGCTCCCCGTCCAGGATATCGGACCACCGGTGCGTCAATTGGTTATGGGTGCGCCGGACCCCAGAGCAGCGAAACACTGCCCGGTGCACCCTCGCCCACCGCTGCTGATGCTCCCGGAGCCGGTACCCGGACCCAGGCCTGCCACCTGCTGCCAGGGTTAAGGGGAGGTGGCGCTGCACAAAAAAAACGAGTGCGGCCACCTCCGCCTCATCGAATAAGGCCCGTGGCTGCACCCCATCTGGTCGCCGCCTTCCGCAGGGAAGGCGGTAGCGGCTCTAGCTGCGGCTGTGATGGCGAGCCGCCTTGCCCTTCGCCTTTGGCATGGTCTTCTGGTCTGGAAGAAGTGGTAGGGTAGGCGGAAAACAAAAAGGTAGGAAATAGGAATTAAAAAAGTAAGAAAAAAATGAAAAAAGCAAGTTATAGAAAAAGAGTGAAAAAGTAGTGAAAAACACAAAAAAAGTTGGAAAAAACTAAAAATATAGAATCAGGAAAATAGAGAGATAGATAATAAATAAAAAAGATTAAAAAAAGTGTACAGAAACAAAGGATTGCAAAGATAGAGTCAGGATAGAAAAAAGCAGACCGCATGGGCAAGTTCGCGCGATATTTCCCCCCGAGCACGCAAAAAGCATCGCGAACACGTAATACGCGTTCCCAAACAGGAAATACTGATCGCGAACGGGCGGGAGCAAGCAATACGCGACCCGGAACAGGAAATAAGCATCGCGAACGGGCGAGACAAGTGGAAAACAAGATGGCCGCGCCCATTAGCTACCGCATGTGCAAGTTTGCGAGATATTTCCCCGCGAGCACGCAAACAGCGTCCCCGAACTGGAAAAACACATCACGAACGGGCGGAACAAACAATTCCACGTGTTCGCAGAATTTTGCGTAGCTTGCGGAACATTCTTACCGTTTCGCGGAACTTTGCGTAACACGATTACGCAAATTCCGCCCACCCCTAGTAATTGGGTTGGCCTTATACTAAGGGGATTCTTGGCTACACACCTACATACTAGGTACATTTAGGTACATTTAGTTAGGGTTTGCATCGTAGGAGTACGCATTGGTAAACAGACATAATATCGAGTTGTAAATGTCGACTTGCACTAATATCGAGTGCAAAATATCGTAATACAAAAATATCGACTGTCAGAATATCGTTGTCAAGAATATCGAGTTTAAGGTAAGTAATATCGTTTTTAAAAATATCGAAGTCAATATCGTTTGCAAAAATATTGTTGTTAAAAATATCGTTGTTTTAGTTAGTGTTATGTATTTTAGTGTGTATTTTAAATGAATGTGTTCTATTTTTTTGTGTAAGTATTGCATTTGTTTTTTAATATATGTGTTAAATTTTTAGAAATTATTTTTTTAAAGTAAATTTTGGGTTTTAGTTCGGTAGCGGGTTTGGGTTTATAGGGGAATAGGGTGGGAAGTAATTTAATTATAATACATTTATTAATAATTTTTAGAAGTTATAAAAAAAAAAATTCAATTACATTTTGCGTTTTAGTTCCGTAGCGGGTTTTGGGTTTATAGGGGAATAGGGTGGGAAGTAATTTAATTATAATTAATTAATTAATATTTTTTATTAATTAATATTTATGTATTTAACATTGTATATTGTTAATTGTGGAAATTAATTTATTATTAATTGGTTGATAATTATTAATAATTAATTGTTAATTATGTTAATTGTGTCATTTTTTTAGGAGCGGGTTGTGGGTTTATAGGGGAGTAGGGCGGGAAGTAATGTAATTATAATTAATTATTAATATTTTTATTAATTAATATTTATGTATTTAGTATTTAATATTGGTAATTGTGGGAATTAATTAATTATTTATTAATTGGTTGTTAATAATTATTAATTAATTGTTAAATATGTTAATTGTGTCATTCTTTTAGGAGCGTGTTGTGGGTTTATAGGGGAGTAGGGTGGGAAGTAATTTAATTATAATGAATGAATTCATATTTTTTGTATAATATTTATTTAATGTTGTTTTATTGTGTTAATTGTGTGAATTAATTTATTAATAATTGTTTTTAATTTGCTTGTTAATTGTTATTAATTGAGTAATTAATTGTTAATTAATTATGTTAATTGTGTCATGCTTTACGACATTGGTGGTGTCATTTATAGGGGAATATGGTGGGAGGAAAATTATGTTTAATTAATTAATTGTTTGTTAATTAATTTGCTGGAGTGGGAATAGTAAATTATTCCCCTCCACTATCCAACACTTTCCCTACTGTTGCACTTGCTGGAGTGGGAATAGTAAATGATTCCCCTCTGCTATCCAACACTTTCCCTACTGTTGCACTTGCTGAAGTGGGAATAGTAATTTTTACCCCTCCGCTGTCTAAAACTTTCCATACTGTTGCACTCCCTGGGGTGGCAATAGTAATTTTATCCCCTCTGCTATCCAACACTTTCCCTACTGTAGCACTCGCTGGAGTGGGAATAGTAATTTTATCCCCTCCGCTATTCAACACTTTCCCTACTGTTGCACTCTCTGGAGTGGGAATAGTACATTTTATTCCCTATGCTATCCAACATTTTCCCTACTGTTACAATTGCTGGAGTGAGAATAGTAAATTATTCCCCTCCCCTATCCAACACTTTCCCTACTGTTGCACTTGCTGGAGTGGGAATAGTAATTGTTACCCCTACGCTATCCAACACTTTCTCTACTTTTGCTATCCCTGGAGTGGGAATAGTTATTTTTACCCCTACGCTATCCAACACTTTCCCTACTGTTGCACTCCCTGTAGTGGGAATAGTAAATTATTCCCCTCCGCTATCCAAAAGTTTCCCTACTGTTGCACTTGCTGGAGTGGGAATAGTACATTTTTACCCTTCGCTATCCAACACTTTACCTACTGTTGCACTTGCTGGAGTGGGAATAGTAATTGTTACCCCTACGCTATCCAACACTTTCCCTACTGTTGCACTCGCTGGAGTGGGAATAGTAATTTTATCCCCTCTGCTATCCAACACTTTCCCTACTGTTGCACTCCCTGGAGTGGGAATAATAAATTATTCCCCTCTGCTATTCAACACTTTCCCTACTGTTGTACTTGCTGGAGTGGAAATAGTAAATGATTCCCCTCCGCTATCCAACACTTTCCCTACTCTTGCACTCCCTGGAGTGGGAATAGTAATTTTTACTCCTTCGCTATCCAACACTTTCCCTACTGTTGCACTCGCTGGAGTGGGAATAGTAATTTTATCCCCTCCGCTATCCAACACTTTCCCTGCTGTTGCACTCTCTGGAGTGGGAATAGTAATTTTTACCCCTACGATATCCAACACTTTCCCTACTGGTGCTATCCCTGGAGTGGGAATAGTCATTTTTACCCCTATGCTATCCAACACTTTCCCTACTGTTGCACTCCCTGGAGTGGTAATAGTAAATTATTCTCCTCCGCTATCCAACACTTTCACTACTGTTGCATTCGTTGGAGTGGGAATAGTAAATTATTCCCCTCCTCTATCCTACACTTTCCCTACTGTTGCACTCCTTGGAGTGGGAATAGTAATTTTATCCCCTTCCCTATCCAACATTTCCTCTATTGTTGCAGTTAATGTAGTGTGAAATGTGGTTTAAAAAAAAGAAAAATATTTTTATATTTTATTTTATTATATATATATATTTTATTATTTTTATTTTACAGGTGTATGTATATATATATATATATGTATTTATAATTTTTTATATGTTTCTAACATTTTATAATTTATTAAAATAATTATTTATTAATATTATTAAGTAAATATATATATCTTATATGTTATATATATGTATGTTTAATTAATTTTTACATTATATTTATTACTTATAATTTTTAACATTTTTTAATAATTCTAACTATGTTTTTTTAATTATATGTATTATTTATTTTATTTTATATTATTTTTTAAACATTTAAAAAACGATATTTTTAACAACAATATTTTTAACAACAATATTTTTTTCGATATTTTTGTACTTACCATTATGTAGATATGAGGTCGATATTTTTGACAACGATATTTTTGTCACAATATTTTTGTAGGTCGACATTTCTGATGTCGATATTGTGTCAGTGATCCGTACGCATTATTACTGTTATGCATTTATATGCCTGCATATATTCATTGTTTTAGCGCTATGGTAGAATTCTACCTTTTCTTTACTCTACTGGTGCTCAGAGTCATATGTATCTGTTTATGTCTAATGGTTGTTGCAGCACACGCATTTTACACTAGAATGATGCTGGTTCAATAAATGCTTATTAAAAATGTCCCCACCGTTTATTCTGTGTATTTCTTTGAGACAAAGTGAGCACGAGTGACTGAGCGAAAAGTAATGTACTGTTTCCAAGATCCCTGAGGGGTCAGGGTTGTCATGTTCGATAGTTGCCAGAAACTATTCACTCCTTGGTAAGAGGGGGTCCTAGTGGCACTGTGAGCTAGCTGGTCTACAGACTAACATATCCCTCTGGGGTGCCTGGAATCAGTCTGGTCACCAATCCCTTAGTTTATGTTGTCTAAACTAGCAGATCCTATGTAGATTTGTAGGAACTACATGACAGGGGAGTCTTTTTATGGTGCATGCATTCTGTTGCTGTTGTGTTGCACAAATACTTTACACATTGCCTCTTTTGACAAGCCTGCCTGCTCTGCGCACAGGTTATCTCAGTTGTGTATCTAGTTTGCCTTGACTAGAGTGGTGGGTTCTGCCTAGTATGGGAATATACCTTACCCAACCAGAAAACCCATTTCTAACAGATATGCCCCATCTAATGCACAGAAAACTATTCCTTTGAATGAAATCCACCATCGTATTGCAGACAGTAGATAATTGTGTTTCCACAAGAAAAGTGAAGTGCTTCCTGTCTCCATAAACTAGTAAAAAGCCAAATAAGTTGTAAAGAAAGTATAAAGAACTGTCATTTCTCCACACATGTTCTGCTTCTACTATGCTCTAAGGCTATATTTTCGTATAGATTTCACCTCCCTTTCAAAGCCAATGATTTCATGGTGAGTATGAGAGAAAACTGCAATGGCCAGCTGCACTTTTTCCCCATAAAAAGGGCACTTTCTAAATGTTTATATGATGGTGTCCGAACCTTATTTATTGCAGGGCTAAAGAGATGGGACCATTGACATTGGTTCAGGGACATTGACATTAGAGCATTGACTTTGATGCTGATGGAGGGACAAGGAAACACAGGCACCAACAATAACACACGGACAGCGTCACTGATATGGTATACTAAAATAATGACAAAGGAATAGTAGGACACTGACACCTGGGTAAATAAATGGAGTAATTAGGACACTCACATGATGGAAACAGAGATAGGGACACTGACATGAGACACTTTGAGACCTGCACACTGATCCTAGGACCCTCACATGCAAACATTGACATAGGGACACTAACACAGCAACTAACTTTGACGAAAGAACACTGACCTAGGGACATTGACATAGAGACACCAGGAAGACTATATTACAACGTCAAAGGAAAAGTGATATAGGGACGTTTACTCTGGGGCACTGACAAAGTAGTACTGATATTGCGACTCTGACACTCATACACAGTCACTGATAACTTGATCTTGGAAACTGACATGAGGACAGACACTGACATGGGGAGACTCACAGTAGAACACTGACAAGGGGATATTGACACAGGGAACGTGGCAGGGGCACATAACATGGGGAGGTGGCACAGTACAATGATTATGGAAGAGTGACATTGAGACACTGAAGAGGTGACAGATACACAAAGATGCGAGCACAAGGGCATGGAAGTGGCACCATTTGCATTGTAACAATGATATTGTAATAAGGACATTGACACTGTGACACTGGCATTGACAACAAGAAACTGAAACGGTGATGAGAACGCAGTGCACAGGGACACTGCCAATGCCAAGGCAACATTGACAGAGAGACACTGACATTAGAACACTGGCAAAGAAACACAGTAACAGAGGCACAGGGGTGCAGCAAAATATAGGCATTGTCAGAGAGATATTGACAGTGGGACACCAGTATTATGGCATTGATACTAGTTCGTGGGAACAAAGGGAAATGGGGAAAGTTACACAGGTAAATAATAGTGATAAAAATCCTATTGGGATTGTGACACAGGGACATTGACATGGGAACATTGCAGAGTAGGCCATAAAGACAATCACAGTCATTAGTAGACCAAAGGTTAAGGGCTACGGACATCAGCACAACGACGGCTATGTCCTGAACTGAAAGACACAATCCTACAACAGCTCTCCACTCCAGTATCAATGCTCAATATTGCACTTTACAAAACAACTCTATATTTCTGGTGGGAATGAAAATTGAAGTGACCAATTTTGTAAAGGACTAAAGTTTGGCACATCTCTGATTCTCCAGTCCTGTGTATACAACCTAGCTCTCCCACAGCCTCTATGAAAATGTGAATACTGCACTGAATTTCAGCCCTCTCAGAAGAGAGAGAAAAGCGGCGTTGACAAATGTAATACTCAAGGAAAAGAGCTTTGGATTTTTGTGCTTAGCTCAGACAATGCACATTCTGTAGTGATTAGGTTAATTTTGCAGCACGGATGCTGCTGTTGCTTTCTAGAATATAACAGAATTGAACTGACCTTTTAGAAAGTCTGGCAGTTTGGCACTCTCAGAGAGGCCATCTTGAAAGTGCCAATGTGTGAGTCATTTTTCCGGGTCCTGTAGGATAGGATAGGATAGAATAGGATACATTTTATAGAGCACACTAAAATCCATAGGTGTCAAGGCGCTATAGCGGAGCAAAGGAGTCAGCAGAAGCGACGCGGCAAAGAAAAGGGTACTAAGATGAGAAGAGCCAAGTTTTCAGATGTTTTTTCAGGACACAAATGAGTCCACATCTGAAATATAAGTAGGTAGGTCATTCCATAGTTTGGCGGCTGCTACCAAAAAGGAGCGTCCACCCCATCTTGTCTTAAAAAATCTGTGGATCCTAGGTTTTTTGCAAGAAGAGAATCTCAGTATCCTCCCCGGAATGTACCATTGAAAAAGTGCACTCATATGAGAGGGGCTCTTATGATGAAGGGCCTTAAAAACTAGGCATAAAGCCTTAAAAGCAATATGCTTTCTGACCGGAAGCCAATGAAGGGAACTAACCCCTCCCTAACAGAATGCCACTTGGGAGTGTTCAGAAAGAGGCAAGCTGCCGCATTTTGTACAACCTGAAGTTTGTTCAGGGAGGAACTGTTAATGTTCAGGTACAAAGCATTGCAGTAGTCCAACCGTGATGTGACCAGGGTAATGATGACTGACTGGTGCAATTCCGATGGGATGTAGGAAATTACCTTTTTCAGGGTCCTAATGATGTAGAAACAAGTGCTAACCATGCGACAGACCTGAGCATCAAAGCTCAGAGAGTCGTCAAAGATGACCCCAATTTTTTTGGCTGACCTGACACGGGTGGGGAGAGGTCCGCAGACATTTGGCCATTAAGTGCTTGACCAAATGGAGTTTTGAGAACCAAACACAAGCACTTCAGTCTTGGCTGCATTAATCTTCAGGGAGTTATCCTTCATCCAACAGATAATGCTGGACATGCACTGGTTGAACTTCCCCGCCACCAGCTGCAGGTCCTTAGAAATAGAGATGATAATGTGGTTCTCGTCTGCATACAACAGCACTTGAAAACCAAATGAACGCAACAGGTCAGCCAAAGGGGCCACATAGAGATTGTAAAGGGGTATGACTCAGAGATGAGCCCTGTGGTACCCCACAGGGGAGGCTAAAAGCCCTAGCCTTGAAGCCTCCACAGCTGACAAT
This sequence comes from Calotriton arnoldi, assembly GCA_963921515.1. Classification (NCBI taxonomy): domain Eukaryota; kingdom Metazoa; phylum Chordata; class Amphibia; order Caudata; family Salamandridae; genus Calotriton; species Calotriton arnoldi. The sequence goes on along the minus strand of CAWUFW010007522.1, from coordinate 184,511 downwards.
TTGTGCCCTGTTAGACAAAAATGAGTGGAGAAGCTGCAAGGCTGTCCCACTGACCCCCACTTGCTGCAGATGCTGAACCATCCGTGCCGATGAGACGGTATTGAATGCTGCCGAAAAGCCAAGCATTATCAGGATGGCTGCCCCACCCTAATCGACCTTGGCACAAATGGTGTCGGTGGCCACAATGAGGGAGGTTTCTGTGCTGTGACCAGCACCAAACCCATTTTGAGAGAGATCAAAAATGCCATTGGTATCAATAAATTTCATCAGCTCCTGATTGATACATTTTTCCAACATTTTAGTAGGAACTGGTAATAAGGAAATAGGGCGGAGATTTTTCATATCTTGGGGATCGGCGTTAGCTTTCTTAAGGAGCGGCATGACAATCGCTTCCTTCCAGATACCAGGATAAATTCCAGATTGGAGCGTACAATTGAACACCTTGTATAAGTATTTGGCAATAGGTTCCGGAGCAAGTTCAAGTATGGAATGCGTGCATGAGCCTGAGGGAGCTCCTGATTTTAAGCTCAGCAATAGGTCCTTGGTTTGCTGAGCAGAAATCTGGGGTAAGGCAGCAAAACGATTCTCAATAGGACTGTAGGCCATGATGGGACCAAAAATAAAAACATCCTACACACTGCCCCTTTCAAACTGGCCTATCTGGCCCAAAAGGCCCACCCCAGCACTGGAAAATAATGAAACTTCCTTATTTCGTGGGTATCCACCTACCACTGCCAATCAGCCTTGCGCCATGGGGGCAAATTCAGCCAATGGAGTAGGTCGGATTTTCCAGCCAATGCTTCTGATGGGGAATGTGATGTTCCAGAATTCAAAGTGTTAACAATGAAAGCAGTGATTAGCAGAGGATGACCCGCATGAAGTGGTCAATTGGAAATTCTGTCCATTCCCTCAGAGAGTCGTTTGCAGGAGTTTATTGCTGAGATAACATTACATGATATACCTTTGTAAAGTTTATGTTACCCCTCGAGGAAGAAGCGCATTTGCAGATTTATGCTGTTACCCATCTGAATGGTACTCATTTTATTGACCTCTAGAGGATGGAAGAATGAGTGGACATGCAGGGTGACAAATAGATCAAAACACAGCCCTGCATTGAAGACATTAGTCCACTCAGTCACCAGAAACAGAAATTGGTACTATCCAATATCCAATAGTATTATGGCATCCCTCCTAATAAGTGCTGACCTTGTCCACTAACGATATGAACATTGTACTGGGAAGTATTAGTACTGTCCCTGCAATGTGGACAGTACTGATAATGAGAAGTGTTGATATTGTCTATGAAATGTATAGCAGCCCTGAGAAGTGTTGGTATTGGTCAATAATGCATCACAGCCTTGGTGAGAAGTTTAATTAAGACCACACAAAGAATAGTACCCATTGGAGGTGTGGCTTGACTGGCTATGCAGTGAGACGCACACTGCAGAGCTCTCACAGGCGAGGATCCCAAAGACAGTAATCCTTATGACCCAGACCTGCTGGAACCCCTGGATATGATGTGGCAGTGGTAGGTGACCAGGACAGAGCAGTCTGACCCTCATTAAGCTGACAGAGAGGGCAGATTAGGGCTGAAATTAACCTGAGTGAGCACTGCTCTGAAAACAAGATGGTGACCGGCAGGCCCTGTGGCATGATGACACTCAATCAATCAATCATGTCACTTATAAAGCGCACTACATACCCGCGAGGGTCTCAAGGCGCTGGGGGAAGCGGGGGGTGGTGCTGCTACTGATCGAAGAGCCAGGTCTTGAGGAGACTTCTGAAGGCCAGTAGGTCTTGGGTCTGTCGGAGGTTGGTGGGGAGGGTGTTCCAGGTCTTGGCGGCGAGGTGGGAGAAGGATCTGCCGCCGGCGGTTGTTTTCCGGATGCGGGGGACTGTGGCGAGGGCGAGGCTGGTCGAGCGGAGCTGGCGGGTGGGGGTGTAGAAGCTGAGTCGTCTGTTGAGGTAGGCTGGTCCGGAGTTGTGGAGTGCTTTGTGTGCGTGGGTGAGGAGCTTGAAGGTTATCCTCTTGTTGACAGGGAGCCAGTGCAGGTCTCTCAGGTGGGGTGTGATGTGGCTGCGTCGGGGGATGTCGAGGATAAGACACTGCAGGCTGAGCATGGGAAATCCAGGAGCAAAGCACTGCCCAAAGCTACTACGGTCTTGACTGAGTAGCAGTGAAGGGTCCAGTGCAGGCGGCACAGAAGAAGACTACCAGGGAGAACCGGATGCATGAACTTCAGCAGGGCAGCCTCCAGATGACGGCCGCTGATATTTGAAGCTACGGGGACTGCAAAGCGACGGACTCCGAACATAAGTAGGAGAGGTACTGTGGGGGCAAAGAGGAGGCATAACGGTGGGCATGCCGGGGGCAATATACATTGGACCCTGACATCAAGTCTTGATGAGAGCAGCATTGATGGCCCCTCCCGCACCCTAAAAATAAAGCCATAAATAGTCCTAAGAGAGCCCAGGGGGGACGGCACAGAGAGGGGCCAAACAAAGACTTAGAAGAGTCAAGTGGACCCCTGCCTTGGCAGCAACGGGGATAGAGCAAAGTGGAGACAGTGATTGTTGGCCTGTGGAATAAAAGATTTCCCTACCCCCACCCCGTCTATAAGGATGCCTACTGATGTGAGAAGGACCTGAGCACAGGTACACCGGCGTGGCTTGTAGGACCTGGTAGACCCAGAAGGCTGGGCAACATCGAGTGGTGGTGCCTGACAGGTGGCCGGATATCCGCCTAGAAGTCCAAACGAAGGGCATAGACCAGAGGTGGAGGGGCAGTGCCGGTGAATGTATGGAGTGGGACTCGACCCCTAATGTGAAGATGCAGTTGAATGCCAAACAGGACAAAGGACCCCGCAAGAGTAAGTGCAGTGAAACCAGCAGCCTGGCATGGTTCACTGACAGAATATCGACACCTAAAATATCCCCATACCACAATATCGAGTTCTAAATATCGATGTCAAAAATATCAACATCCTATATTCATAATGGTACGTACAAAAATATCGGAATAAAATATCGATGTCATAAGTATAGTTGTACAAAATATTGTTTTATATATATATATATATATGGCTGCAGGCTTGCCCAACACTTCATCCACGAAATAAGGCAAGAGTGGACCCAAAATACGTTTTGATGATTTTATTCAGCAATCACCATGTCGCCATGACGCGTTTCGGCCGGTAGGCCGGCCTTGATCACATGTCAGCGCGAAAGGCGGGATTACTTCTTTTTAAAGTGCAAGTGTCATGTGATAGCAGCTATAGACATGGTAAACATACTACACTGGAAAAACATATCAAAGCATAAATGCATTAATGATATATAAATTGTATAAAATTCATCCAAGGTAAAAAACATCATGGTAAAATACATATATTCAAAGCCAATTATTAAAAGAGGGAAAGATAAAAGTATATATATATATATATATATATATATATAAAATAAATTAATAAATGTTGAATATATTGAAGAATAAAATTTATTTAAAAAATAAATTAGATTTAATATACGTTTTAACAAATAAACTTAATTTAAAACAGTTAAACACACATATATAATAATATATATATATATATGCAAAGAACTTCGCCACCGCAATCCTGCAGTTCACCAATAGACGAAAACAGACTCAGTTGTATGTACAACAGATTTTATTTTCAGACGCCCATAGAGTCCGCCATGACGCGTTTCGGCCTTCAGAAGGCCTTGATCACATGACGCTAGGAGCGGAGTGTGGGATATTTAAAATGACACGTGCAAAAAAAACCCCAATAGGCAACAAGCACCTAACAATGAACATAGAGGAAACATTTGCAAAGATAAAAAAGCAAGTGCCTTTTTTAACGTTTGACAATTAATACCATAATTACAAAGGAGCGCTAAAAACACCAAACTTAATTATAAAGAACATGATTCCCTCAGATGTCAGTCATTGGAAAAATATCAAAACCCCAGTGGGTAGCAACTCCTTGTGAAACATACATAAAATTTGACGGCAGAACACTAGGTCCTATCAATTCAAAGAACTTTATTCGGTTACTATGAGAAAAATAACCATAAAAGCACAATTGATAAATCCCACAAAAATTCCACAATCATAATAAAGGACTATGCACAAAAGCTAAAAACATTTTAAAAATCATATCAAAATTGATGTACGAAATTTAAAAACATTTTTTAAAAAGGCAATAACAGAAGCAATAATAAATACATTATCCAGAAATTGCAACGCTAGGAATGCTGGGCGACATTGTCTCAGTCCCAATCTTTTTAACACAGGGATAATCCATTTTTTCCTAGGTATAGAGTAGAATGTGCAAAAGAACAATATATGTATAGTTGACTGGGCGGACATGTCATCACATGGGCAATTACAAAGTGTTCTCGACCAATCATTAACTTCGGGAAAACTTAACAATCTGTGCACTATATTCAGTCTAAAACGTGTTAGCAGGAATCTGTCATAGTCTCTAATAATTAGCAGAATATACGGTTGTATAGTTACTGATGTCAAAGTAAGGTGATGTGCTATCACCGTAGTTTTACCCATTTCAATCATAGTTCTGGTTTCACTAAGAAATAGCATACAGCTACCTTTAAAATCCTTCCTAGGCACGCCACACATAGTATAGGGGTCGTTATAATATTCTGGATGGCCTATTCTAAATAAAAATGTTTTAACATATTCTAGCCATCTTATACATTTGACCCCATCAATTCCCAGTGCATCCTTCAGAATATGGCGATTAAAATCGGACTCGTCCGTGGTCCAAATCCTGTGCCAAAGGAGTAGAGGCTGTAACTTAATCACGTCTTCTAGGTATGGCATGCCAAGTTCTGTATGACAGATGAATGTTGACGTACTATCTGGCACTGCCAAAAGAAACCTGAAAAAGTATTTTCTGCTATCTGCAATGAATTAACATTAGCATAGCCCCAGATACCTGCTCCATAAGTGGCAATAGCGACGCATTTTGCCCTATAGATACACAACATTTCCCCAGGAGAACGTCTGCCTAGTTTCCTGCTAAAATTTGTTAGTGCCATCAGTGATTTAATAAATAACAGCCTTCTGGCTTTAATTGCCCGACTCCAGGAACCTGATTGTTCAAATAAAATCCCTAGATAAGAAAAAATACTAGTATTCTCTATTGCCTTAGTGTTAATAAAAATGGTATTTTTCTTTTTATTTGACCCGATCCCGCAGTTCATTGAGAACGTTTTTGTACAATTAATTGCGAGACCCAAATTAGCCATAAAATTTGTAAAAGAAGTTACTACTCTTTGGAGACCGAGGGGCGTACGGGCCATCAGGACCGCATCATCTGCATAAAGGAGTGCAGGGATAGGACGAGTTGCTACTAATGGTAAGTCCCTGCACTCCTTGAGCAGGGTGGATTCCAGTCCATTTATATATAGCGTAAATAGGAATGGGGCAAGGACACAGCCTTGCCTCACTCCTCTCTGTACTCTAAAATTCCTGGTGCATTCTCCACCCTGTCCAAAACGGACCCTCGCCCTTGCCCCTGAATAAAGCTGCCTTAAAAAGGAAATAATAGAATTATCTACCCCCAGCCCCTCTAAAATTATCCAAAGCTTCTCATGCACAACACAATCAAATGCTGACGTTAAGTCAACAAAAGTTAAAAACATCCTTTCCTTTTTCGCTTTAGTATATTTATCTAATAAAATGTGTAAATTTAGGCCCTGATCAATTGTACCCAGGCCCTTGCGAAAACCGTATTGAAGGTCACTTAAAATTGAATGCTCCCCTGCCCATCTCTGTAGTCTATCTAAAATCACTCGCCCAATAATTTTGACTGTAGAATCCAGTAAAGAAATCGGGCGATAGCATACTGGATTCGCCCTGTCACCCTTTTTAAAAATAGGGACGATTGTAGATTCATACCAAGACGATAAAAAACCCCTGAAACAGCATGCATTAAAAAGTTGCGTTAAAAGTGGTCCCCACAATGCCATATTAGTTTTAAATAGGTCAACCGGGATGCCATCAGGCCCCGGGCCTTACCACCCAAGCTGGCAATTATGGCCTCGTTAACCTCACTCAAAGAAATATCCAATGCAAATTTTTGAAAGGTAGGAGAGAGCTCTGGGTCAACTTCAGTCTCCGATGTTCCCTGATCAGCTAACAGTTGATTAGTGTAAAGCTTTGAGTAATGTGATACCCACTCTAATTCTGATATCGCGATCTCTATCGTAGCTTTATCTTTCTCAACAAAAAATGGCGCATTGACCGCCTTCCAGAATGCAGCAGAGTCTCGATCGATTGAAGCCTCATGTAGGGCATTCCAGGCTTCCTCTTTTAGTTTTTCCTTCCTTGCATATAATGTCCTTTTATAATTTCTTCTGGCTTCCCTAATTAAATCCTGATCCTTCTCTCTGGCCTTTAAATGTGTATTTTAGTTTAGTATAGGCCTTAGTACATTGAGAGTCAAACCACCCTTCGCTATGGTTATTCTTCCTTTTCGTATTTACCCACAGCGTTTCTTTAATTTGATTTGAAATAACTAAAAAGCTCTCTATGATTTCTAAATGAGAAGAATTTTCATCGAGGCAGGCAAGAAACATATTTTTACACTTTGTCACTAGTTTGGTGACAAATTCCTCCTGATTCAATTTCACCCATTTTAGTGCGTACCCATTTTGCCTACTCAAGGTAATATTCTTCAAATGCTGCGTAGAGTTACCTTTTGTATTAAAATCCTGTTTATACACCATGACATCAATACTTAATGGAAAATGATCGCTTAAAGCGATATCATGGGTAATAAAATCCTTAAGTCGAGGGAAATATCTACTCGATATCAAAATAAAATCTATAGTAGAAAAGGTACCTCGTCCATTGAAGGTCGGGCTAAAAGGGACCACAGGTAAACATAAGTTATTAGCAAACCCCATATCGCATGAAAACATGATATCATTCAGGAGATCTCCGTACAATGTGTGCGAAAAATGAGGAAAGCTGGTACCTTTTTCATAAGTTATTCCACAAACCCCCTTGTCACAATTATTACACAAAAAACAATTAAAATCCCCACCCCATACAACAATGACATCTTTGGTTGAATGAGTCTGCAAGTTATTCACGTCTCTATTTAAATTTCTCAATGTTCCCTCCAGCATTTCTGGAGATGCATTATTGTAAAAATTCAATATTATCAAGCAGAGAACCTGATCTATACATATACTAATAATTTGATAATATTGATTGCTAACAACTAATTCAACTTTCCTCAATTTTAGATAGTTAGAAATATAAGTACAAAGACCCCCTTTTGCTCTGCCATGGGTCGAGCTTACTGCTGGGGTATGAAATGTTTTATACCCACACATGTGGATTGGCTCCTCTGCCCATGTTTCTTGCAGACTAAATATCTCGTAATTACACACATAGTCAATCCACACTTTGTTGGTCACTTTAGATTTTAAACCAGCCACATTCCAAAACATAATCTGACAATTAGCTTTCCTACTTATATTATTTTTACAACCAGTCCCTCCCCCGCCTTCTTCCACCGACGGGGGTATGAGTCCAGTTAGGGACATAGGGGTTTGAACCGGAACACCCTCTGTATCTAGTGTTGTAATGTTAAGTATCTCAGTGATTTCCGCTATTACTTGGACTGGTGGTTTGACTATTACGATATTAGATCTAGTCATTAGTAATCCCATATTACGAGGAACATCCATGCCACTGGATTTCACATCTAAAGTTTGATCCTCTGACCTCAGTCAATCAACTGCTTCGAGGGTACTGAATCTATCAAAACTGTTTTGAGTGCGAATATTAAACTGTCGCCTATCGAGCGGAGTGTAGAATTCCCGGTTGATCCTGAGATCATTGCTATTCATAGGTTGATAAAAGTAGCCTAAAGGAACAGCACTGACACCGGGGCCAAACATGGCATTGTCACCCATTCTATTCAATATCGATCTTACTAAGAAAGGGGTTTTAAATGATAACACTACGCAGTCCCCTGAGAGTTTTTTTGGCCCTCTGCCTAACCATCCCACTCTCCTTACCATCTTAAATTCGTCAAATAATTTCTCAGTTAGACCTGTCCTGGTGCCAAGCCACTGTAAGGACTTGTTCCTTAAATCCTCCCAAGGTTCTACTGTCCCATCTGCTAATGTGGGAACGTTAACTAACACCACTACATAAGGCGTAACAGCTGGTGGTAAATCCAGATATGTAATATTTCGCACCCTCTGATTCGTATGCACACAATTAGAATTTATTGATGGTAAAATAGATGTGGGCATAGTTACAGCTGGTGGGATAGGTGGGATAGTAAATGGATGAACCTCAATATTTACAGGAGAAGTTTGTTGAATTATATTAGATGACACATGTCTTACTGCGTTATGGATACCTAGGGCAGGGCTAGTGATATTTGGTCTTGTGCCATTAATATGATGGTCGTAATTAATCGTTTGGGCAGGCATACGCATACCATCAGGCACTGGGGGCTGAAATTTATCCAAACATTTAGCTAAAATTGCTTCCATACTGTCTATTCTAGATGTCAAACTGCTTAGGCTCTCTCTAATTAGCAAATTCAGATCATCCAGTTTTATTTTTAGTTTTCCAACCTCACTTTGAGTACGCATATTGCAGCTAATTAATGATTTTTCCCAGTTTTCAATTTTATTAGCTGATGTGGACTTTACCTTTACCTTTTTAGTGGCCCTTTTACGAACTTTAGGGGAAGACCTTCCAGTCAAAGAACATAGTTCATCAGGAGTACAAGGGCAATTATCAGGGTTCCTGGCGCGCTTATTCGGTGGTTGTTGTTGCACGTCGTACTCCTGCTCGCTACCTGATAAGTGGTCCGAGATATTCACCACACAACCATTTGTGCCCAATATACTTTTCTGAGACTCAAGTTGATTAGAACTTACTTCCACCAAGGCACCCTCACCCACTCCAGGTTTTAAAGCCTCTTCGACCGTTGTAATCTGCCGTTCTATGGCACCCACGGCTCCAGTTAAATAGCTAAGTAAGGATTGACGGGAATGCTCCCCTGATTTAGCTATCTTATTATTCTTAACGCTCGCCATTTTTCTCTTCCCCATACTATCTATATCACAGTAAGGACACAAGGAAAAAAGAAAGAATATGTACCGAAAATAGGATACAGCACCCAAGGTTTAGCAAACACAGAAAGTAAAGATATCTATTAACAATACTACTCAGAGCGCCTTATACCCCATATAATTATTTCCTGCCAGATACGTGATGGAAAAGTCAAAGTCAAAGACAAGTAACTACAATGTCCTTATTCAAATATCTTCTTTATCGCAGTTAGCATCGAATCACAGTACCTTGATACGTAAATGAAAGAGTTATGGCCCAGCCCAGCCTCTGACCGTCTATGACGGGCTAAGACGGGCCCGTCTTGGCCCGGTCTTCGCCCGGGCCGCGCCCGGGCGCGTCCCGCGTGCGTCCGCGCTGCGAGACCGCGGGGCGGCTTATCAGCGTGTTGCAGCCCCTCCAGGGGCTGTGTGCAAAAGAGCAAGTTCCAGGGACCAGGGGCAGGGATAGCAGCAAAGTTACCGGCGAGGTGCCGAGTCAGCGCGGTCTCCCGCTCACCAAGACCGCGGGGCGGCTTATCAGCGTGTTGCAGCCCCTCCAGGGGCTGTGTGCAAAAGAGCAAGTTCCAGGGACCAGGGGCAGGGATAGCAGCAAAGTTACCGGCGAGGTGCCGAGTCAGCGCGGTCTCCCGCTCACCAAGACCGCGGGCGGCTTATCAGCGTGTTGCAGCCCCTCCAGGGGCTGTGTGCAAAAGAGCAAGTTCCAGGGACCAGGGGCAGGGATAGCAGCAAAGTTACCGGCGAGGTGCCGAGTCAGCGCGGTCTCCCGCTCACCAAGACCGCGGGGCGGCTTATCAGCGTGTTGCAGCCCCTCCAGGGGCTGTGTGCAAAAGAGCAAGTTCCAGGGACCAGGGGCAGGGATAGCAGCAAAGTTACCGGCGAGGTGCCGAGTCAGCGCGGTCTCCCGCTCACCAAGACCGCGGGGCGGCTTATCAGCGTGTTGCAGCCCCTCCAGGGGCTGTGTGCAAAAGAGCAAGTTCCAGGGACCAGGGGCAGGGATAGCAGCAAAGTTACCGGCGAGGTGCCGAGTCAGCGCGGTCTCCCGCTCACCAAGACCGCGGGGCGGCTTATCAGCGTGTTGCAGCCCCTCCAGGGGCTGTGTGCAAAAGAGCAAGTTCCAGGGACCAGGGGCAGGGATAGCAGCAAAGTTACCGGCGAGGTGCCGAGTCAGCGCGGTCTCCCGCTCACCAAGACCGCGGGGCGGCTTATCAGCGTGTTGCAGCCCCTCCAGGGGCTGTGTGCAAAAGAGCAAGTTCCAGGGACCAGGGGCAGGGATAGCAGCAAAGTTACCGGCGAGGTGCCGAGTCAGCGCGGTCTCCCCTAGGTCCTATCATACTCCATTTCATGAATATTCAAAATTATCACAATTACCTGACTGCTCAATACATGTCAAAAGCAATAAAAATGCCAATGGTAGTCTTAAAAGCATAAATTAAGTTCCTCATTGATAAAAATTGCTGACACAGACAGATATTCAGGCTTAAATGCAAATTAAAAAATCATGGTATAAAAAGAATTAATGCAAGGCAATTCCGCCGAAGTGGGCCACCCTTCAAACCTCTATGTAAATATGTTAAAGTGTGAAATGCTGTAAAGTGCAATACAATGTGCCTGTGCAAACTAGCAAGCTAAAAAAGTGGAAAAAATTGATAATATTTTGAAGTTAAAAACTTGGTCAGAAAGGCTGCAAATGTGCAAAACAGTCTAATTCAGTACTGGAATGCCATAAAATGGCTGACTTACAGGCATGTATAAAAGTCTTCACTGGCATTCAGCCCATTGGGCATCTTAATATCGAGCTCCAAGATGTATTTGGTTTCTAATGCTCGAAGAAAAGCTTCACGATTACCTCCTCGTCTGAGGCGCAATATTGAGTCAATCACAAAAAATTTCATTAGCTCTGGGTCATTGCTGTGAGACTCTTTGAAATGGCGTGCCACTGGGTAGGTAGCATCGCTAATGCGAATCGCTCTTATGTGCTGGACTATCCGCTTGTGAACCTGCAACTTTGTGCTCCCAACATATTGCAGGCCACAGGGACACTCCAGCACATAGACCGCAAACTCGGTCCTGCATGTTAAGAATTTATTGATGGCAACCGGTGTATCATAGAAGGGAACTCTATAAGATGTTTTACTTATGCCATGTCTGCAGGCCTTGCAGGAGGCACATTTGACGAATCCCTTTCTTGTATTAAGCCAAGATTTCGACACAACCAGTTCTGGACTGCTTTTAACCAATGTATCGCCCATAGATCTAGCTTTCCTGAATGTGATATTAGGCGTCGGTGTCATGCAATCCCCAATAACTGGGTCATTGCGAATCAGGTTCCAATTGTTCTTGAAAACCTCTGCGGAGCGCTAGATGTTGTCGATTATAAGTCAATATTAATCTAGTCGGAGCATCTCCCAGGCTTAAAGAAGTGTCGATTTTTAGAGACTTTTCAGATAAAGCATCTAATCTGGAGATACAATTAGCTTTATTGATGGCCTTGTTGACCTTCTGGACAGTGTAACCCCTAGCCAAAAATCTATCGCCGGTAGCATGCTGGGCCATCCTGCATTCATCAGGTGTACTACAGATCCGCCTGATACGCAACATTTCCCCAAAAGGAATGCTGCGTATCAGGTGACCTGGATGGTGGCTAGCAGCATGCAACACAGTATTACCAGCTGTAGACTTCCTAAACAATCTAGTCTCAATAGCCATGTTGTTGATGACTACCTCTACATCCAAGAAACACACTTTCTCATTACTGATGTTCTCTGAAAAATGCTGATTTAGAGTGTTAGTGTTGATCATAGTAACAAAGTTGAGAGCCTGCTGTTTGGAACCCTTCCAAATCAAGAATATATCATCGATATATCTATACCAATGAACTACACAGATGTCAAATATCTCAGTGTGCTGCCCATGTAGGACCTGCTCCTCCCACAGCCCCATATGCAAACAAGCATAACTGGGGGAAAAGCAGGCCCCCATCGCAACACCCCTGATCTGCTGATAAACCAGATTTGAAAACATGAAAAAATTGTTATTAAGACAGATGGAAATCATAGAAAGCAACATTTTGTTGTGGTTGTGCATTTGGATGGGCCTAGTACACAAATAATGATTGATCGCCTTGATGCCATCCTGATGGTTTATACATGTGTACAGGGAAGTAACATCCAAAGTAATTAACCAATAGTCATCTTGCCATATAACATTCATGATTTTCCTCACCAACAGAAGTCGCGGGTCTCTCTGCCACTTTGCGGCGGCGGGCTCGAGCAAGGTCGCGAACCTCACAATATTCCACTCGATTTTTACTCCATCCGTAAAAAATCAACTTGAGCCCAGATCCATTAAGCGTGAAATTTATTCAAACATGAAACAAGCACAACGCCTGACGCGTTTCGGTGCAGCCGCACCTTGGTCACGGGTCAAGGAACTGTTTGTCAAATCTGAATACATATAGTGCACAAGTACTAAACATAAATGTAGGACTACTTATCCCAATGTTCAACATGGCATCCATTTTGTAATGGTCTTTCAAAGTGCAGCTGAAACATACACATTCGCATGTATATAAACAAACTGATAGATATATCAATATAATTAATGAAAACATGAATTAAAATAAATTTGATGTATGTAATATACAATATTTTCGCAAAGATGTGAATAAATGACGAATAACAAACCGCCATGTTGATAGATTATGCCCCAGTGGGCCAATGCCAAGAGTGTGAAATACACGGTATTTTGCAAAAATATGGCTAAATGACGATTTTCAGATCGCCATATTATTCAATAATGCCCCAGTGGACCAGAGTCAGGAGTGTCCAATATCTCATGCCATTCTGCCCAAGTAGGCCAAGTTAACAAATAGAACATCAATTATGTCCTTAACTGTAGCACATTATAACCCCTGTCATAATTCATGTAGTAATATATATGTATTCTATCAGTTATCATTATATTTCTCATAAAGTAGTCTCAACTGATTCTTCTGCCATATCTTCGACCTGAACAGCCGATAATTCTGTCTCCTACAAAAAATTAAAATAGTGCCATCAATATATATAATGTGAATATAAAAATACAAACATGGCTTACGATATATCAAAACTATTAGTATACAACGGAACAGACCTGATACAATACTCTGATCAAAACATATTAACCCAAATGAACCCACATCTCCTCATCCTTGTTCAATCCTTTCAGATGTACTGTATCATATTTAATAATTAATTTGGATTCCAGACATCTGAGTTCTCTCACTCTATTCCCTCCTCTTTCCGATTTTGGAATTCTGTCTAACGCACAGAAACGTAAGAGACTTATGTTCTTATTATGAACTTCTTTAAAATGTCTGGCGACAGGGTATTGTCTGTCCTCATTAACAATTGCCCTTGTATGTTCTAGCACACGTTTTTTAACTTGATGGATGGTACTTCCTATGTATATTAGTGAACAAGGGCAATTGAGTGCATAAACACAATAATCGGATTTACAGGTGAGGTGTTTCGTTATGGTAAATGGTTTTTGATCATTGGACAATACAATGTTTTTACACTTAACACTGTTCCTACAGGCATTGCACGATTTACATGGGAAGAAGCCTAGTACTGGATTCGAATCTTTGTCATCAGCTTACACAGTGCTACACAGTATATCTGTCAATGCATTGCATTTCCTATAAGTAATTTTCGGTTGACCACCCACAAATTTTCTTAATGTTGTGTCAGTATTTAAAACATGCCAATACTTTTTAAGACAGTTTCTCATCTCCCATGATTGATTGTTATACGTGGTTATAAACCTTAAGGGTTCCTCCTTGCTCGTAGCTGCGATTTTACTTTTTAATGTTGCTGCTCTATCAATGGTCATCACTTTTGTGCATGCCTGATTTACAATTTTCGATGAGAAGCCTATTTCCAAGAATCTACTTTTCATGTTCTGCAACTCGCATTGGAATAACTGTTCAGAGCTACAATTTCTTTTTGCTCTTAAGAGCTCCCCATAGGGTATGCTACTGATCAGGTTTTTGGGATGGCAACTCTTTGCGTGAAGTAAACTATTTCCAGCAGTTGATTTTCTAAACAATCTGCTGGTTAGTTTGTCGTTATGTACATTAATTTCTACATCCAGAAATTCATTTTTTTCATGATGTACAGTATTAGTGAATTTTAAATTGTGTTGATTGTCATTTAACTCCATCACAAACTGTGTTGCATCTTCCTCCGTTCCCTTCCAAATGCAAAACACGTCATCTATATACCTCACCCAGAGGACGATGTTCTGGGTAAAGGCCATGATGTTACTGGCCACCTGCTCCTCCCACCAGCCTAGGTACAACCTCGCATAGCTGGGGGCAAAGCAGGTTCCCATCGCCGTCCCCTGGGTTTGGCAATAGATGACATGATTGAACAGAAAATAATTATTAGATAAGCATGTATTCATCATAGTGAGCAGCATTTCTGTATGCTTCAAATAAGACAAATCACGCTGTTTTAGAAAATGACATGAAGCTTCAATTCCCAAACTATGTGGTATGCAAGTGTATAAACTGTTGACGTCAAGCGTCATGAGTAACATATCATCAGTCCAAACCACCTTTTCAATCACATTCAAAAAATCCCTGGTGTCTTGTATATAAGACGGGAGAGCCTGCACAAAGGGACATAGAAAATAATCGATATATTTTGATGCATTTTCATATGTGCTCCCTATTGAAGAAACAATAGGGCGCCCCGGAGGAATTTTATTATTTTTATGTATCTTAGGTAATAGATACATTGTTGGCAACTTAGGGTGTTCACAATGGAGAAATTTGTACTCATCATCTGATAACAATTTCTCATTTTTCCATGTTAACAATTGAGATTTAAAAACATCATTACTTTTGTTGTAACTACTTCTGTTACTTGCCTGATAACTTTCAACATCCCCCAACTGTCGCCTACCTTCATCTAGATACATTTGCCTGGGCCAAACCACCACCTTGCCACCTTTATCAGACTTCTTTATGATTATAGATCTGTTTTCCTGCAGTTCATTAACTGCTTTATGTTGGTTACTGGTGAGATTACCACCTAATGGTTTGGGACATTTGTCTAATTTCTTGAATTCCAAAATTACTCCTTTCTCAAATATCTCGATAGCCTCATTGTGTATTTGAGGTAAAAACCTTGATTTTGGCTTAAAATGACTATCACTGGCACAGCCAACATTCAGTGTTTCATCTAGTATAACCTCAGAAACAGATTCAATACTTTCATTACCACTTTCCAAAGCCCTTATGGTTTGTAAAAGATTAATATCAGCAATACTTAAATTAACGTGACTACTGACATTCATAGGTATCTCAGCTTTCTTTTTAGTTTCAAACCATTTTTTCAATTTATTTTTTCTAACAAAGTGAAAAAGATCGATCCTCCCTTCTGTGTAATTAAACTTACTAGTGGGGCAAAACATCAATCCAAGTGATAGAACATCAATTTGATCAACAGTTAACTGAATTTTGGAAAGATTAACTACTGTAAGAGTGTCCTTCATTTTGTAGTTGCCTTGCCCCTCGTTGTCATTCCCACGTAGGTATCTAGTACTCCTTGCTTCTTTACGTTTTTTCTGTTGCCTCCTCTTGCGCCTCAACCTCGATTTGGTGTATCTTGTGGTCCAGGGCTTGCTGTACCTTGTCGGCCTTGGGCCATCAGGGAGAATTCCTTTAAAATTTTTGATTTTACTGCTCCACTTTCCTGCTGGTCTGAGATGATTCTTGTATCTTCTTCTTGCCTTTTATTGGTATCAGGATTTTCTTCTTCTGATGCAACTTGTTCTGGCTGATTACTTGCGATTGTATTCGATACTTTTTCATGAGTTCCTCTGTTAGTCTGATTAATTTCCCTCAAATGGTCGAATTTCCGGCCAAAAGTAAAAATTTGACCGAGTTCGTAATCGAGTTGATCTCGATGGAACTTACTTTGTTTTTTTGTCTTAATTTCCTGCTCCGCTTTTGCAAGCCTGAGGGTCAGTTTCTCCATTTCCACTTCGAATTCGCTATCAGAGTACAATAATTTGAGTTGAGTAGTCAAATTGTCAATTTCTTCTGTTAACTTGACCGTGTCTTTTGTTGCATATTTGATTAACAATTTCAACATCACAGTCGAGCATTGATGGTTATTTAAAACCCATTCCTCGATTAAATCTGGGTCCGGCTCACTAAATGTGGGTGTTATAAAGATGCGCAAACCTCGGGGCACTCTCCCGCAGTCTACATATTTTTGAAGAGCAGTGGCTTCCCACCACTTCGCCTGCTCCATTTTGGCGCATTTCCAAAGTTTGTCCCACAGTTCTTTTTTGCCCAAAGCATCCTTAGCCAGAGTATTGCCCGATCTGTTTACATCCGTCGTTGTTGTATTTATTGGGACAAACAGCAATTCCGCCGCTTCCCTCCTCGAAGCCTCCCTGCTTGCTGAAATCATGTTTATCAAGATATCAGGAAAAGTGCTTTAACCTGTTTCCCGGTTGGCAATCCCAACTAGACACGCTCAATCCTCAGCTGCAGCCCCACAATGTGGCCGCACTGGTTCCGCCTGCTCCCCAAATCCCGAAATACCTTTTCTCGGGCAGAGAGATGCTCTCCTCCTCTTCCGTCCTCTACCGATGCACAGCCCGTCCTCCGACTGCCGTAAACCGCCGATTCTGAAAGAAACGCCGAGAGCTCTCTACATCCCCCTGTTCAGGTGTCTTGGAATTGGGTGCGGGCAGAGAGATTTTTCAAAGAAACAAACCTCCAACAGAAGTCGCGGGTCTCTCTGCCACTTTGCGGCGGCGGGCTCGAGCAAGGTCGCGAACCTCACAATATTCCACTCGATTTTTACTCCATCCGTAAAAAATCAACTCGAGTCCAGATCCATTAAGCGGGAAATTTATTCAAACATGAAACAAGCACAACGCCCGACGCGTTTCGGTGCAGCCCCACCTTGGTCACGGGTCAAGGAACTGTTGGTCAAATCTGAATACATATAGTGCACAAGTACTAAACATAAATGTAGGACTACTTATCCCAATGTTCCACATGGCATCCATTTTGTAATGGTCTTTCAAAGTGCAGCTGAAACATACACATTCGCATGTATATAAACAAACTGATAGATATATCAATATAATTAATGAAAACATGAATTAAAATAAATTTGATGTATGTAATATACATTGGGCCCGATTCTGATGCGGGTTGGAAAAGCTTCCCGACCGAGGGCCTGATTCTGATGCGGTTAGGAAGGCCTCCTAACGGCATTTGCTCCTTCCAAATCGGATCGGGAACGTGTCTTCCCGACTGAGGGCCCAATTCTGATGCGGTTAGGAACAAATGTTCCCATTGAAGTCAATGGGAGTTCAACCAAATCGTATCTGGAAGCATCCGGATGCATCCTACTCCGCCGGTCGGACTTTCCCGATCCGAGTGGGTCGGACACCATTTCCCAACCGATTCGGTCGGGAAGCTTTTCCAACCCGCATCAGAATCGGCCCCAATATTTTCGCAAAGATGTGAATAAATGACGAATAACAAACCGCCATGTTGTTAGATTATGCCCCAGTGGGCCAATGCCAAGAGTGTGAAATACACAGTATTTTGCAAAAATATGGCTAAATGACGATTTTCAGATCGCCATATTATTCAATAATGCCCCAGTGGGCCAGAGTCAGGAGTGTCCAATATCTCATGCCATATATATATATCCCAAATTTACCTTCCGTGGTTGCAGAAATAATGCACTCTCAGGACACACTCGCAGTATGCAGTTCAGCAATGTTTAATCTTGCTTCCACGTGAAAGCAAGATTAAACATTGCTGAACTGCATACTGCGAGTGTGTCCTGAGAGTGCATTATTTCTGCAACCGCGGAAGGTAAATTTGGGACTTTAACAACCGGCTGCTCTACCCGTACATGCACCACCTCCCAAGGGTCTACGATCCGGACTTGGGCGTTTTTTTCTGGGATATATATATATATATATATATATATTGACTTTAAAACAATTTTTAACTAATAATTTTAATCTATTTCATAATTTTAAAATTATCTAAAAAATGTACAAATATATATATATACCAATAACATCAAATCTATTAAAAAAACATTTGATTATAAATTAAAACATTTAACTATTTAAAAATCTTTAACCTTAAATTTCCCACTCCAGTCAGTGCAATAGTAGCGATAGTGTTGGATAGCAGAGGGATACAATTTACTATTCCCACTCCAGTCAGTGCAACAGTAAGGAAAGTGTTGGATAGCGGGGGGGGGTAAAAATTACAATTCCCACACAAATGAGTGACACAGTAGGGAAAGTGTTGGATAGCAGAGGGGTAAAAATTACTATTCCCACTCCAGTGAGTGCAACAGTAGGGAAAGTGTTGGATAGTGGAGGGATAAAATTACTATTCCCACTCCAGTCAGTGCAACAGTAGGGAAAGTGTTGGATAGCGGAGGGGTAAAAATTACTGTTCCCACTCCAGTGAGTGCAACAGTAGGGAAAGTGTTGGATAGCGGAGGGGTAAAAATTACTATTCCCACTCCAGTGAGTGCAACTGTAGGGAAAGTGTTGGATAGCGGAGGGATGAAATTACTATTCCGACTCCAGTCAGTGCAACAGTAGGGAAAGTGTTGGATACTGGAGGGGTAAAAATTACTATTCCCACTCAAATGAGTGCCACAGTAGGGAAAGTGTTGGATAGCGGATGGGTAAAAATTCCTATTCCCACTCCAGTCAGTGCATCAATAGGGAAAGTATTGGTTTGCGGAGGGGTAAAATTTACTATTCTCACTCCAGTCAGTTAAAAATTAAAAACAAACAAAATATCATCAACAAAATAAAAATATATATTTTTAAAGTAAATAATAAAAAATATAAATGTTAAAAATAAAAATAAAAATATATTTAATACTAAAAATTAAAAAAAATAAGAACATATAATGTTAAATACATATCAAAGATACCTACAAATATTATATTAAATAAAATTAAAAACAAATTTTCAAACAAATGAATAAAATTATTTAGAAATTATTTATTAACAAAAACATTAATTATTACATGAATTTAGTCTATTTACTTCCTACCCTATAACACCACACAACTCACAACCCACATCAAAAAAAAAAAAAAGTATTTGCATAATTAACATAATTAAACAAATATTATTAATTGAAAAACAAATGAAAACACATAAAATGTCATTAACTTCCCACTCTTTACACCTATAATCCCCACAACCCACACCTAAAATTAAACTGTTAACAATTTGAAAAATCAATTAAATAACTAAGGGGCCCATTACGATACCCGGCGTAAATAAATCCGCCAGGCATGGAAGCGGCAAAAATCCGCCCGCACACACCGCCTGAACACCGACCACGCCATTACGATTACACAAACCGAAAACCGCCATCGGCGGAAAAAGCACACAAAATACCGCCCGCCAACGTCCGAGTCGGAGTCAAACCGCCAGCCACGGACGGAAACACGCACGACAACACAAAACCGCCCGCCCTCACGGCCGACACACCGCACGTGAAATTACGATCGCACCGACATGAGCGCGGAAAAACCACAAATATACCGCCCGCCAGCGCAAACAACGCCGATGAGAATCGACACGGCAGAAGCCGTACCTGCACAGAAACCATCCGCACACAAAACCAATAGCACACAACATGGCCAACAAGTCCACACAGCAAGGCACGCACAAATACACAAGCACAGTACACATCCCGAAAACACCCCCCCGGACAAACAAAAAATACAAAGGCCAGAACCCCAGACACAACACACCTGAAAACAACAGACCATGAGGACACACCCACATAGGTGAGTACAAAAGCAGCACTCCCACAGACCACAACCCCTTGCTACATTGCAAACCAGAGAGGAGAGGAGAGGACACAGTGACACAGCAAGGACAGCAGCACACCACAGAAACGCACACATCACAACCACCACCACCACCACCAAACACCGGCACCACAAACCCCTGCACATTACACAACACACACCGCACCAGCACCACAAACACCATGGCACCACAAAGAATGCCCAAGTTCACGCCCATGGAGCTGACGGTCATGGTCGACGAGATCATCAAGGTGTACCCACAAATCTATGGGAACATGGTCCAGCACACACCACTAGCCACCAGAAACAGAATGTGGAACCGGATCGTAGACCAGGTCAATGCAGTCGGGACCCTGCCCAGGAACAGAGTAGAAATTAACAAACGTTGGAATGACGTAAAGAGCCTGGTCAAGAAGAAGGAGGGCAAAAACAGAGAGCTGGCTGCCGTCACTGGCGGAGGGAATCCCGCGCTCTTTAAGACCTTCAAAGCGTGGGAGGAGAAGGTGCGAGTCGTAATACATCCGGAGATCCTCGCCGGATTAGCAGGGGGAGTGGAGGCTGGTAAGTACAAACTAATGTATACCAGCACACCGCTATGTACTCACATGCGCAACTACCATGCCACAGCTCCCAGGGACAAACACCCCCATGTCCAGCACACAATACACAACACATCACACACACATGCAACAGACACCACCACACACAGCCCAAACCGAACAACTGTAAGATGCGTGGGGACATGTGTACACTCAGCCAGCCACGTAACCACCAACAGGTCCCCAAATATGCCAGAAGCGCCACAACGAGCACCCACCACACCCATGTGTCCGCCACAGCTGCACTAACCGACAAGTAACAGGTAAGTGGCAGGAACACAAAGTGCAGTGGGTGGGAGGGTGGACAGCCCAAGTACAACACACACCAGGCCCCAGTCCCACAGCACAGCAAGGAGGAGCATCCCCCACACCCCACAGCCACGTGTCAGCCACCGCAGTGCACAACGACAGCCGAAAGGCAGACATCACGGTCCACAGCAATCGGTGTCAGTGGGTGTCCAGACACCCCCACGACCCACAACACCCCCCCACCCCCACAGACCTGCAACATGGAGCACCCCCGCTTAGAGCCATGTGGCATCCAGTACAGTGCACGCACGAACAACTTGCAGGTGGGAAACTGGACAGGGCTGGATTACTGGAGGCATGAGGACCATAACATGACCAACACATGGGACATGTCACGTAGCAGACGAACACGCAGCACCGCCCACCGTCACGAACAAGTGAACAATGTGCACACGGACATGAACAACAGACTCACACCCCACATGACCCATCACAGACATAGCAACACCCAAGGAGCCACGTCTGCATGCACAAGCCACACTGAATATAGTCCCACACGGCAGCCACTGTGCAACTCATCACACACAACCGAAACACCATTGAAGTCCTGTCCATGTAGCCCCTACTGCCTGTCAACCACACACCCCACAACTACGCCTATGTAAGACAAACAACACTAGACGCAACAGAGCGGAACAACATAAATGCACACGAACACCACTGAACCCATCAAACTCACAGACACACCATGCACATACAACATACCATCCATCCCATCCGTCAGCCCCAGTCTCATGAAAGGCATGTCATCCGCACAGCTGCCACACATACAGCAGTCACGCTAAGATACATGCCCATGACCAACCATGTGCCAGAAGTCAATTAAGCGCACGACACACTGTGAGCAACAACACACAACATGGGCCACACCCCCGAGCACTGCAGTGATGCACATGGCACAGGGCAGCACGCACACCAAGCAGATGGGACAACTGCAATACGTTGGCTGGCACACAACTATCACTCACTCATAACGATGCGTCCAATGCCATGTCCAGTAATCACAACAGACAGCAAATATGCAGGCCATGTCAAGCATGCACACACCTCAAACCATGCACTGTCATGCTGCCACAACACATGTCACGTTCGGCACCCATGGCTCACAGCATGTACCCCAAAAGCATATTCCCTCCCAAATGCGAATCTGGGGCATGGCCCCCATGTTGCCATATGCGTTCCTAAGCGTTCCATTTGAACCCCAAAAGCATATTCCCTCCCAAATGCGAATCTGGGGCATGGCCCCCATGTTGCCATATGCGTTCCTAAGCGTTCCATTTGAACCCCAAAAGCATATTCCCTCCCAAATGCGAATCTGGGGCATGGCCCCCATGTTGCCATATGCGTTCCTAAGCGTTCCATTTGAACCCCAAAAGCATATCCCCTCCCAAATGCGAATCTGGGGCATGGCCCCCATGTTGCCATATGCGTTCCTAAGCGTTCCATTTGAACCCCAAAAGCATATTCCCTCCCAAATGCGAATCTGGGGCATGGCCCCCATGTTGCCATATGCGTTCCTAAGCGTTCCATTTGAACCCCAAAAGCATATTCCCTCCCAAATGCGAATCTGGGGCATGGCCCCCATGTTGCCATATGCGTTCCTAAGCGTTCCATTTGAACCCCAAAAGCATATTCCCTCCCAAATGCGAATCTGGGGCATGGCCCCCATGTTGCCATATGCGTTCCTAAGCGTCCCATCTGAACACCAAAAGCAAAGTACAAACCAGACCCAGAATGGGCCAGGAGCCCGCATACACCAGAGTCACAATAAGTAGGGGCACAGCAACACACCCATCGGCATGGCCAATCCGTCCCATGCCACATGTGCACAGCACACAGTCCCATTGCCAAGCACACACAACTACAGATGCTACAGCCACACACACGCCTCCGGGAAACCCATGTACGAGATTGCACGAACTGTCAATGTCAGACGACAAATACATACTTCGCCAGGTGCAACACAATAACAAATCTCATTCTCTCCACAGGTGATGAACTGCTGGATGCTGGGGATGGAGCCAGCAGCCAGCACAGCCAGCCTACAAGCCCCCAACGAGGACACACGGATCTGGAGGATCTGTCCTCCTCTTCGGACACGGACCACCAAGCAGGCCCATCTGGTGTGGCAGGGCCCAGCCGCTCCACAGGACCCCTCCTACCCACCAACCCATCATCCAGGGCTGCTGAACATTCCCAGCCCCCTGCTGCCACTGTCGTTGCGGCCACACCCACGGTCATTGTGGCCACTACCACTGCCGCAACCGCCACCATCGCCGCACCGACCACCACCGCCGCCACCACCGCCACGTCTTCGCTGGCACCAGCCCCAGCGCAGGTGGTGGCCCGGCCGACTGGATCCACCCTGGGAGCCACAGCGAGGACCGTGGTGAGCAATGTGGCTAGTGGGCAGGCCGGTGGCAGCAGGACTGGTAGGAGGAGCAGGGTCAGGGAAACGCCAGCCTCCCCTGGGAGCCATGCCCTGCCTCAAATGGCCAGAGTCCTTGGGGCCTATGAAGAGGCCCAAGGACAATGGGTCCGGTCTGCTTCAGACACGCGTGAGGTGCTGGGGGTGCTGAGGTCCATGGACGCCCGTATGGGCCAAATCGTGGACCTCATGGGACAGCTGGTGGTGGCGGTGAGGTCACAGCCAGGGACAGCAGCTCCCCTCCGCCACCACCTGCCGGGGCGCAGGGTGGAGCAGCAGTGTCCAGTTCCCCTGCGTCCACAGCCAGTGAGCACACCTCAACCACCAGCATGTCGCAAGCAGGCACCCCCTCGCAAACGTGGAAGGGGCCGTCCGGAGTGGAAACAGATCTCCCGGGAGGACTTCGCACGCTCCAAACGCAAGTGAGGCAGCCAGCCAGCTTTCCGCCAGCCTTCCTTGACCAGCCACTGCATTGACTTGGACTACGATCCCACTCCACACAGCCATCTGGATGGCATGTGTGTGTTGGACTATGGACATAGAACCAGTGGGTACACCCTGATCATCACGCAGCCATGACCGACAGCTCATTGTCACTCCACGCACCACTTTTGTCATCACCTTACACACAATCACATGTCACAGTTTGTAATAAATGCACCTTTTTCACTAACTGCTGTTTGTGCCCTGTGTTTTATTTGTACGGAATACAACGGCCACCTTGGGCGGAAAGGCACCTGATGCGTGGCATGGCAATTGAATCCGGAGGGCCTGTAGGGACCTAGGGGTGGGAGACAGAACAGGAGCACATTCAATGAGTGTGTCACACACCCATCACACAGTACATGTCAACAACTACAAGCAATGTACACACATCGCACAGAGCAATAGGGCACAATGCCACAGCCACCAACAGTGGCATACTACCCTGGCCATGGAGCGTTGACACACAGCACGCAGTGAACAAACGGCCACCCTGACACAGCACACACACACCTGCACAGATACAGCCACATCAGCCGTCGTACATGGACACTCACCGTCAAGTGAAGTAGCGGGCGATGAGCTGCTGCCGCACATTACCAGCTTCCTCCTCTCCGCTGTCCTCCTCACTCGAGCTGTCCTGGTCTGCGGGCTGGGGCCCTGGTTGATCTCCGTCATCCACGATGAGGGGGATCTGCTTCCGAATGGCCAGATTGTGCAGCATGCAGCACGCCACCACTATCTGGCACACCTTCTGTGGGGAGTACGCCAGCGCACCCTCGGTGCGGTCCAGGCACCTGAACCTGGACTTGAGGAGGCCAAAGGTACGCTCGACCACACGTCTGGTCCTCCCATGTGCCTCATTGTAGCGATCGTCTGCTGGGGTGCGAGGATTCCTCAATGGACTGAGCAGCCATGCCCCATTCGGGTACGCAGAGTCACCTGGGTGTGAGGGACACAGAGAACCGTTGCAATTCCAACTGGACAGGGGACAGCATCGCACAACCAGCACGCTACACCACTCCACATACTCACCGACAATACAGGCACGATCCTGTTGCATATTGGACATCAGTCGTGGCAAGATGCTGTTGCGCATTATGTGTGCATCATGGGCCGAGCCTGGGAACTTTGCACACACGTGGGTGATCACCATGTCCGCAAGGCACACCACTTGCACATTCAGGGAGTGCGTGTGCTTCCTGTTGCGGTACAGGTGCTCAGTGGCCTGTGGTGGAACAAGGCCGACATGTGTGCAGTCAATGGCTCCAACGACGTGTGGGATTCTGCCAAGGGCATAGAATGCACCCTTCACTGCCGCCAATTCACGAGCCCTGGGGTAGCGGATGTACCTGTTTCGGCACAGCATCATGGCTGCCAGTACATCCCTCAGCACCTTGCTGAACATGGGCTGGGACATCCCTCCTCCAATGCCCACTGTGTGCTGGAATGACCCAGTGGCGAAGAAATGCATGGCGGCCATCACCTTAGCCGTGGGGGTGACATCAGTCGGATACACCCTGCGGGGACGGAGATGGGGTTCTAACATGGCACACAGTCGATGCAGGGTTGGCCTGTCCAGCCGAAACTTCCTAATAACCTCTGTATCGTCCATGTCCGCCAGCAATTGGTATGGGCGGTCAATGTTCGGTCTCCGCCTAGGGACAATGGCAGAGGACACATGTCAAAGCAACACGACACATAGCAATTTCGCATACACATCACTGACATGACTGAGCAAGCACATGAGCCACAGCCCAGCTGTCAAGCTGGGACGGCACGGCCACAATACACTTACACAGGTCTCCCAACAATGGCAATGGCTAGTGATACAAACCACTGCCATGTGCATGCACATGGGGATCTAGGCCCCAATGACTTGCGGGGCGTGCTGATGGGGACTGACTGCATATCCGTCAAGCGGCAACGCCACGGCAACATGAATGTCTGCTGAGCATGGAACTGCTTCCGCGGCTGGATGAGTATGGCAGACGACGATGTGGGCACAGGCTGAGCGGCCAAAACAAGTGGGACCTGTGGCACGAGGGGATATGAGACAGTAGTAGGTGTCAGCACTGCACCCTATGTACAGCACTGTACGGATCACACCTCCCGAAACATTGACAGGTGTCCACATTGACAGCCCCATGCCAAGACGGCTGTGTGCTTGCAGTCACACGTCACAGGTGAGAGGTTACATTGCACGTGCCAGGTGGCAGACGTACATAGTGGGAGCTGGCATGTGTGTGCATGTGTCTCCTGTTCAGGATCCACCAGATGGGCGCTGACTCTGTACTGACCATTGGACACAGCATGTTCCGTGGAAGGCTTGTGTGTGTGGGATGGTGGCACTGGATGTGCCTCCGTTGGGTGGGGGGCCATGCACAGGGCGGGTACGTCGATGATTGCGCATTGTTGGTCACGGTGGGTGCACCAACTGAAGATGTGTTGCCCTGTGTTCAATTCCTATGTCCGCATGATGATGGACTGTAGATGTGGGCAGACTACACATTGGTCGATGTGCTGTCTATATGCATGTGCCTTCACACCAGGCACAGCTGCCCCTGCACATGTGACCCCTGCTGGACTCGCTGCTGGGTCTGTGGAGCTGATGCACCTTCTGCGCGTGGGGCGGACAGCTCTCCTCACTTCCCTCATTGCGCATGTCATGACTTTGCCGCAGGTGACATGGATCATGGAGGGCCCACATGTACGCGTGGGTAGGCTACACATGATTGTACACTGGTCGCCACCCCCAGTCAGTGTTTCGAATGGGAAGGTTGTCGTGCTGGTGGTATGTTCGATGTGGCGGATGGGCGGGCCTAGGTGCGGGCTTACATTCCGGACATGGGGGGTAGTTGGATTGGCGACTAGTTGCAGTACACACGGGACACGTCTCTTCCTTTCCACATCTGGGTCATCCCTTGTACTTACTGACAGTGATACAGTCATCTTCGCCCCAGCCCTCATGTCCTCCCCTCGCTCCCCCAATATGCATGCTCACCTGCGAGGCTAGCGCCTGCACAGGCAGCCCCAAGCTCGCACCAGAGAGGGCAAGGAGTGTATGTGTGGGTCCAGTTGCACGAGTGGGCTGTCTCAGGGTATGATGTGTGGCGGGACGCCGTCCACCTGCGTGGTGCCCCAAATGGAGACCCGGCCTGCATGGACTATGCATCACAGTCTTCGCCTTCCGGATCCGCCACCTGCGACACCCAGTGGCTGTGGCTGCCCTTGCGGCCAGGCCGCGTCCGTCTGCGGCTGATGGCCCACACATTCACTCTTTGGCCTCTCTGGGGAGGGCTCGGGGTGGTGGCGCACGCGCTTGCACTTAGTCGCAATGGCATGTGGCGTGGTTGGTATGATGGGCAATGGATGGGATGGTGCGAGCCACCTCCCGTGACGTCAGTGCTGCTCGTGCTGTGGTGCGTCCCCCTACACTTCCATTTGACTTGTGCCATGCTAGACGTTGAGGTTCTATTGCCTGCGTGATATGACCAGGAGGAGCGCGAGGAGACCTCTCACACACCATGCTCCACTGCCATCCCGTGCCCTGTATCGCCTGTGCGGATTGACTATGTTGGGGTTACACCTGGTCGACTGGGGCTGTGTGTGCCTTGTCAAGGGGCATGGCGGGCGCACAACAGGATCCAGCTTGTCCACAGAGGGTGGGCTGAGGTGCGCCTGGTACCGCTTGTACGTGTGCCCGGCTGCTGTGCACACACGTGTTCACTCCTCCCGACAGGTGTCCTCTCACAATGCCCAGGGAAGCGGTGGTGTACTGTTCATGACCCCTCCCAACACGGCGTGCTCCAACTTGGCATGTGCGCATCTACCCGTCGCACCCACCCACCTGAGCACTGCGTCCATACGACTTCACACGACACATGTGTGTCTTCCACAGTAGTGCTACTCATTTGCGTTGACATCCAATACCAGTGGACTACATGGTCATGTCACGACTGCCGTGTACTTCACATACTCTCATCCTCTCTCATTCGTACTTGTGAAATGAGTCAGCGGAGACAGTTTTGGTTTCAAACATTATATTGAGTCTTCTGTCCTCTGTGATGCAGTATAGTGGACACTACTGGCAGCGGAATACATGTTGAGGATATACTGAGCATGATTGCAAATGGGATAGGGTGTGGGGTTACATGTGATTGGCTGTTGCATGTGGGATGTGGGCTTCAGAGTGACATCTGCTTGGCCAAGGCTGTGCTAATGTACATTTACGTATAGCTGCGGAGCTGCGGACTTTGACACAGACGGTATACATGTAGCCTACCAGACCGCTTGGCATCATGGGCACAGTCCATCTCAGTTCCATGTGACAGGTTTGCTGCGGTTGTTCCTCATGCACGCGTGCATGTGAGATGACATCAGGGCATGTGCTTGCGTGCATGCAGCGGCGTGCCACTTGTTGTTGCACTGTGGTGGTTACTGGACATGTCACAGTCACTGGGGTCGTGTTGTTGTTGTATGCACTTGTCGTCCATGCAAAGGTCCTGGTATGGGATTCCCGGGGCGGGGGTGGGAGGGGTGCAGCACCCACAGACTCCAGGCGACCTATTCATGTCCACTGAGCGGTGTGTGTGTCCATGGGCGCTGGATCCATGTCGTGTCCTGGTTGTTCGTGCAGTTCCGTCCATGTGGGTGCGATACACAGAGCCCATGCCACTGCCTCCCACGATGCATGCGGTGTTCCTGGATGTGATGGGGAACAGTGTGCATGTCCCGGTCATATCCGATGTCATGGCGATGTCGTTGATGGTGTGGTTACAGTTGCCGGTCGTTTGGTATGGCTGTTGTGGTGGTGACTGGCCAGTCCGTGCGGATGCTAAGCATGGGTGCGGGGTTGGACATCATAGGTCACTCGGGGAACCTGTGTTGTGGTCCGACGAATTGACAGGTTGTCAGGTATGCGATGCCGTCCAGCAGGGCTTCCATGTCATTGGTGGTGTACATGTTTGCCAGCCAATGTAGCGGATGGTGGCTGTCAAGGTGTTGTTCGTAAGTTGTCCCTTGGAGGACCATGATGGGGCATGCTGGGTTACATTCGATGTAGCTGTTCTCGATGATCCGTCGTGTGGAGGCACAGTGGTCCCATTTCAGTGCGGGTGCGATGTTGGCCACATACGCCATGCCCCCATAGGCAGAGCAGGCCCTGTCGTGTGCGTCCAGAGGGAGGAGTAGTGGTAGCAGGTCCGCCTTCAGACATGCCGGGTTGGAGAGGCATATCTCGACGGGATGCTGGTAGGGACACCTCCGACAGTAGAAGACGGGCATGACGCAGCTGAACAATGTGATGCGGTAAGTCAGTCGGTAACTTACGTTCAGCAGGGACAGGAGATCGCATCCCAATGTATGGAACAGGTTGGTTTTGTACAGCTTGAGCTGTTCGGCGTAGTTGGGTAGGTGTGTTGCGGTTGCCATTTCGCAGCGGTTCGTTGAGGTGGCGTGCTCCGGCTGTGTGTGCAGTCTGCAATGTGCACGCTCCGAGGTTGCTGTGAGCTCTGTGTAGTCGTAGGGAGACAGGACTTGTGTTCTGTTGGCTTGTTTGGAGGACACGGGCCCTCTTCCCACATGCTTCTCAGACAGTTCAAGGTCAGTGATGTGTGACTCCTTCCAATTAACTTGCATGTGGCTGACATGGGGGAGTGTTTTCTTCTTTCTTCCCCGTCCGTTGTGTGCTTCTGTGATATGCGCTATCTGCCCTGTGGTCGGTCTCCTCGGCATGCCTGTGTTGGTCTATTCTTGGACAATGGCTGTATTCACCGGCTTCTGTCGTAGGGGCTGTGGTTTCGGAGTTGGAATGGAAGGTCATTCAGTGCTGTCTGCTCTCCCTTGTGTGGGCGGCAGGCTGCCTTTCCGCTCTGCGTTGGGCCTTGTGTGTGAATGTTATTCTTGGGCCACCTGTTGTCGGTCCCCGGGCTCTTTGGTGTTCCGTTTTATATGTCTTGTTCATATGTGCAGGGTGGTATGGGTGTTTCTGTGTGGTACTGGCGTTCCTCTTCCCGAAGGGGCCCTGCTTCTCCTAGTTGGTGTTGCCGCCGCTGTGTGCTACGCCATGTTTGTTACACTGGGGTGTGTCCTGCTGTTGCGTGTCTTCACTGACATGTGTGCGTCGGTTGTGTGGCGTTGGGTGTTGTCCGTGAATTGGGCGTTGGGGACATGTCTGTGGCAGGCCTGTCACGTGTCATGTGCGTTCGGGGTGGGGCTGATGTGTGTGCTGCTTGGTTGTGTCCCTGTGTCTGTGTGCGACGCATGCATGGCGCTGCGGTTGGCCTCTGCGTTGTGCGCATGTGTGGCGGCGTCATCGGCGCTTTGGGGCCGTGACGGGGTGGTTGGTTCCTAGTCCCAGGTGGTGTGTACACATGTGTTCCGCGATGTTACGATTTGGCCTGTGTGTCATATGTGGATGCAATGGTGGATGTGTAGTGTACACGCGCTGGTGGGGGGTTGTCCGCTTT
Source organism: Calotriton arnoldi (assembly GCA_963921515.1). Lineage (NCBI taxonomy): Eukaryota > Metazoa > Chordata > Amphibia > Caudata > Salamandridae > Calotriton > Calotriton arnoldi. The sequence continues at coordinate 154,200 of CAWUFW010007522.1, read as the reverse complement.
TTCCGCCCTTGCACTGTGTGCGCTGTTTGCGTGCACTTGTTGTGTGTGTGCCTACCTGCGTCTCCGCGGTACGTTGCGTCCTTGGTGGTGCATCAGCAGAAGCATGGGGAGGGCCTGCAGTGCTGGATTCATGCTCGGGGAGCCGCTTCTTCGTTGTCCGTGCTCGGCATCCGTGTTACCGCTTCGGTTTGTCGTACGGTATCTCTTGGCCATGGGAGCCGTTTGTTTGCGGCATCGTAATTTATGCGCCGGGCGGGACGTGTTTTGTCGGACGGTGTGTGTCAGTTGGGCTGCGCCGCTACGTGTACGGGCGCACTTTGATGGCGGACGGTGTTGCTAGCTTGCCGGCGGTGTTTGGCCTACTTTTCGCATCGTAATTGGACGGGCGTGTGGACTGCTGCGTGCCGGCGGTAACTGGTGCTTTTTGCATCCGCCAGCACGGCGGTGGTGCTTCCGCCCGCCATCGTAATGTGCCCCTAAAAGTATTTAACAACTAATTATAAAGTAAGTAAAATTAATTTACTCCCCACACTTCACCCCTTTAAACCCAAACCTCACACACAAAAAATAAACAATTACCCTAATTAATTATCAATTAATTAATTAATATTGATGATCAACTAAATATTAATTAATTAAAAATAAATTACTTTCCACCCTTTACGCCTAAAAACCCCACAACTAAAATGTTCTACACAATTTCCATATGTAATTGTCAATTAATTATTTAATATTAATTAACAACAAATTATTAATTATTAAAAATGAATTACTTCCCACCCTTTACCCCTATAAACCGCACCTTCAATTAATTACACAATTGCCAAAATTAATTGTCAATTAATTAATTAATATTAACAACTAATTATTAATTATTTAAAAATAAATTACTTCCCACCCTTTTCCCCTAAAAACCCCACACCTAATGTTAATTACGCAATTACCATATTTAATTATCAATTAATTAATTAATATCAATTAACAACGAATTATAATTAATTAAAAATACATTTACTTCCCACCTTATACCCCTATAAACTCCACAACCCACACATAAAATGTACCCCAAAAAATAAAAAATAAACACAATAAATATTATAAAATCTCAATTAAATAAATATTAATAAATAAAAATATTCATTAATTTATTATAATTAAATTACTTCCCACCCTATTCCCCTATAAACCCACAACCTGCTACGGAACTAAAAAACACAAAGTTTAATTAAAATAAAATTAATAACTACTAAAAATGTAACACATATATTAAAAAACATAAACAATACTTGTACAAAAAATTAAAAATGTGTCAAAATGCATATCACTAATTAAAAAAATCGATATTTTAAACAACTACGATATTAATGACATATTTTTTAAATCAATATTTCTTACCTTAAAGTCGATATTCTTGACCACAATATTCTTACTGTCGATATTTCTGTGTCACAATATTTAAAACTCGATATTTTGACTGAATACCGCCTGGCACATTGGAAACATGGGGAAACTCTGAGTCGCCAAGGAGAAATCACGGACTGAACTGGATGCAGAAACTCCAGGGTCCACCACAGCAGCTTGTGAAGAGGGGACCTCTTTGGCGTCCCACACGGCAGTTATCTTGGCAGCCATTAAAGACAATAAAGTAACCCTGGAAGCACAAATCGTTGCAGCAGTGAATGAGGTGTGGATCCTCCTGGACGAACACCATAAGTTGGCAGTGTGAGTAACAGACACCGAAACTCTGCTCCACACTGTCCATCTAACATTAAAAAACCTAATTCTGAAATATACCGCCATGGCCAAGGGAGTGAAGACCTTGACGGACTGACTGGAAGACGCAGAGGGGAGAGCGTGAATCCATAATATGCATGTGGTAGGGGTCCCAGAGAGAGCTGAAGAGCCTAATGTTGAACTATTTATGAAAGAATGGCTGACTGAAATGGTCCTGCAGGGGCACCCATCATGGTTCTTCTCTGTGGAAAGAGCACATGGGAGTCCAGGGTGGCGAAATACCCACTCATCTACCCCGTGAAATTGAGGATCATCTTTAAAGAGAAGACATACTTCTTTCTGTCAGCATAGGAGGCATGGACGTGGCTTGAACACCAGGGACTCTGGCCGGATCCTAAATTTTCCCCCCAAGATAAATCAGCCTGGAAAGGGGCTGCACCACGGAGAAGGAAAAAGCTGATCAATAGAGTGTCACCGACCAAGGAACAGACGCGAGAAGAACAGGCAAAAACAGTGCTCGAGATCCGACAACACAACAATATCCTTGGCAACAACAAATGGTGGCACTTAATACCGAAAAATGCCAACAGTGATACCGACAGTACAGAGACAAGGCCTGATGGGGAAGAGGAGCAGCTCCCGGTGATTATCCCAATTATAGCAGAGTATATTGTTTGAGCAATAATACATTTGACTAGCTGCACCACTGCCCTGCCTTATGTATGTTGGTCAAACGTGCAGGACGTCCGGGAGTCCTGGCACTGGACTCATACTTTGGTGACCTGAGCGGGAGCATGATATGGAGGAAATGCACTCGGAAGAGATGTTGAGACATTTTATACAGCTGAAAAGGGGGTCAGGTACAAGCATTCCACTGCATGAGATATGTAAAAGTTCACTGTTATATTTATTCAGGGAATGTAGATACCATTATTTGGGGGGATGGTCAGTTCAAGGATCACAGTCTGGTAGGGTAGGTTGGGGGGCAGTTTATGGGGGTAGTTTAGACACATACAGGCATCGGGCCCGACACATGATATTTAGGCAGAGAAGCAACCCACCCAGATCAGGGACTGGGAGGGACATCTCCACGCATAGCCACCATGATACAGCGGCGGAATTTAACATTGTTGACGCAGAATGTTAACGGATTGAGGAATAGGATTAAAAGGGGCTTGTTGTCCAAGACGCTTGCCAGATATAAAGCGGACATAATCTTCCTCCAGGAGATGCACATGATAGGTACCCAACATCACAATATGGGGAAAGGCAAATATAATGTGGCCAGTCAGGCACAGTACACATCAGGCTCCAGCAGTGTGGCGATCCTTTTAAAAAAATCATTGCCCTTCCATGTCAACCACATATGGTCAGACAAATCGTCTTGTTATAATGCAATACAGGGAGACTGAGAGGGCGTAACCATAATCCTATTGAATGTGTATTCTCCTCCGGGCCTGCAGTTATCGACACTGCAACATCTAGGCCGCCTAATAACAACCATGCCACATGCCATGACTATACTGGGGGATGACTTTAACTTGATACTGGAAACCCACTGGGACAGAATGAGCAGTTGACCGGATGGGGAACTGACACAGGGGAAACTGAAGGAGTGTGTACACGCCTTGGGTGAGGGAGATATTTGGCATTACATACATGACCAGGAGCAATGTTACTCTTTCTACTCACACACACGACATGATGTCTAGACTTTTTACCCTGCATACCATGATACACAGGTTCCCTGCTGCATCCTATTCAGCATGAGGGATTTTGGATCAATCACCATTACTTAGTACCTTGGCCACGGCTGCACCGTGAGAGCATGGGGAATGGAGGATGGCATCTCTCAGACTCCTACTTACGTTTCCGCGGGAACACTATGCAAGGATGAGAGGTCCCAGCTTCCCCCGGTCACTGATATACCCAACTGATTCAAAGCAACAACAGTAAACCAGGGGGAGAAGGGAAAACAGGGATGGAAGAAGAATAAGTCCCACGACGTCCCCCACTCATGGTTAGGACCAGGCAGCCAGGAGAAATCCCTACCAAAAAGAGACAGAATGTGTAAGTATGTAGAGATATACTAAATGTAGATAATAATATCGGGGAACATGTGTGATTCTAAAGTACCTAAATAATTCCCTTCTTCCACTAGATGACAACAGATTTGTTCACATGGGTTTATTAGTCTTTGTCTGATGAAAGTGAAAGGAAGGGTATCAATAAAGTTATACAATCGTGTAATGAAAGGAAAAAAAGGAGAGCACATTGACACCCACCTAAGACTACTAGTAATGACCCTTGATAACAGGAATCCTGATAGGAACACTAGTTCCTTAATATTCAGTGAAACAATGTAAACATAAGCTCAGTATTTGAGCGATACTAAAGTCCTGCTTAACGTCAGGAAGATATAACAGGAAATTCCTAATGTCTTTCAGGAATAACCTTGTCCCATCAATCAAAGACACAAAAAGGAAAAGAAAGGAAAAGAAAGGAAAAGACGAATCTCCAGGGACAAGGGTCCCAAACAGATAAGTAAGGGTTCCAAATACTGCTGTACTCATGAGCAGCGCAAACCGCGCTGTTACCGTATTTTATGGAGTAATGGCTGTTTCTTTTCTTTTTGTTGCAGGACTAAGTAAGTGTCTGGCCTGCAGCGTAGTGAGAACCGAAGTACAGGAATGCCAGAGAACCGCCGAGGGATCCGATCAAGACGCCAGGAGCCGCGAGAGGGAGACGTGCCGACGAGAGGAACAGGAACGCTGACTTCCGACGGCAAACCAGAAGGAAAGAGACCCAGAAGCAATACTGGTCCCGAACACTAGAACGTGAAGCGTTCCAGTGTGGGATCATAGGAGATTTATACTCCATTGCTGATCCCCGCGTGCTCGGCATAGCAGGACCAGCAGTTGTGACAGCAACTTGGCAACTCAGGAACAAAACCGAGATGCAGCGCCTGGACATGGCCGCACAGCACTATTTTAAGGACAATACAGGGACTGTAGATAGTGCCCTCACACTTTGGGAAGCCTATATAGCCATGATCAGGGTTTTTTTTTTCCCCAGAGTTTTATATAGTGCGAACGTGACCCGAATGGGGTATCAGAGCGCTTTACATAGCACCAGTTACGTTACATGAGGACACACATTCATTTTGGTTAGGCACGGGGAGATTAAGTGATTTGCCCAGAATCACAGGATTTCAGCGTCATTGCCGAGACTCTAACCCAGTTCCCCAGATTCGAGGTCGGCCGCCCTAGCCGTTAGGCCAACTCCTCTCCCCGGTTGGGGGAGTACAGGGAACGACACAAGAACTTAATGGCACTTGAGCAAGAGATTCAGGATTCACCCTTACCATATCCCATAAAGATTTTGTAGAAAGTTATTAACAAACAGATCTGTCATTTCCTTGAGCAATATAAAGTTCTTGATGAAACCTTGGCTTTTAAGTGTCAAACAAAAGGAAGCAGCTCTGATCTCAGTCCTTAATGATCTATGAATGTTGGCAGACCAAAGCAAATCTCCAGCCTTTGTCTTCTCACCTGCCGTTGACTTTCAGCACAATCTCTCATACCATTATGCTATCCTGTTTCCCTAACTCAGGATCCAAGACCTGCTCTGGCCCGTGTGAAGTCTTACCTCGCGGACCTTTCCCAAGTTGTCTTTCTGTCATTTTTTCAATCTGAATTCAATTCTCTGTTTTATGGGGTTCCCCAGGCTCCTCTCAGCCCCAGCATTTTAACACCTATATGGGCCTGCTGCCACAACTCACTATTTCATTTGAGTTAAAGCCTTTGAGTAATGCCAGTGATACACAGATTCTTTTCTCTTTTGACGATAATATGCTAACCAGGGACTTCATGACCCAGGTTGTAGAGTGGATGTCACAGTTCATTGAAATCAATACAGACGAGACAGAGATAATGTTTATCCCTACTCAGAACTCCACAGACTTTCTGTCTTCTTCTTTATGGTCCTCTAATTTAGGCCCCATACCAGGCCCAATCCCAGTCCTTTCATCATCAGTATATAATTTAGGTTTCATTTTCAATCATGAACTTTGATTAAAGCAGTTTAACAATTTAACTCTTGTCTGTATCATGTACATATACTCCTCTGTAGCTCAGTGTCAACTATCACATGTATAACTAAGAATGTGCTAATATTCTATAATCCAACATGGGTGTTGTTTTATAGTAGTTTGAGGCTACCTGTGACATTGAATGTGTGAGTTATTTTTATGGTTCATGTAGGCTTAAAGCCAGAGCTCCCAGAGTTGTGCATTCAATCACACAGGCGACTGTTGGCTTGCAGATCCCCACATGGATTTGCTATACTGGGGATATCACAAGTTTGGAATATTTTTTCATTCATTGGTTTTTCTTTAATTGAGGACTTTCTCAGGGTCCACTCTCTATTCCTGGTTTTGTTTGGAATTGTGACATTTCTGTCGACTAGACTGAAGGATATCGATCTCTAACCTGCGTCAGGATTTATTCTTTGATACACTACACACAAGGGGTCCTCTCTATACGTAGAACTCGACACTTTGTCCAGAGGATGTGCTCAAGTACTCTTTAGGCACCTGGACATCGAAACGTTGATGGACTGACCACCACAAATGCTAATGAATGGACTTTTACATGTTTCCTCAAAGGAATGATTTTGCAAGGACTGTGAAAAAAGAACAGGGCGGTTGGGTGGTTACCTGGTCTGTCACAGATCACGAACTGGGATATAGTAAGTCTCAGCAATCTTGGTCTGGCAGCTGAACAGTGCATTTTTTCTTGACTCTAACTACATGAATATTTTGTGATTCAATAAATACTAATTTGTGCTTTTGGCAAAGAAGTACCCCCATTATATTTTGTCATGTGCAATCAATGTAATCATTATTTTCTATTTGGTTTGTCATATTGTTTGGATTGGATATTATTTTTTCACCACACCCCCCCAATTATGCAACTAAGTATTCATTTTCTGTTAATTCTTCCCTTCAGGAGGCAATTTGTGTTTGTATTGTAGAGTTGTACATTTGCACATTTCCTAAAGGTGCAACCTCGCTTTCAAACTTAGCAAGTGAAAGCAGGACTTGGAAGAACAATGAGCCTTCTATTTTATGTAAGAATTATGAATTTGGCTTAAGGACATCCAGCCCTTCCTAAAGGAGTTGATCCTGACACCTGCTCATTAGATAACGTTTTGTTGAGTAACAAGTTTCTGTCATATGATTAAGTTCTATTTACTTGTATTTATAGAATACATATGTATATTAGCTTGATGTTTGCGTATTTTTAGCTCTATGCCCAAACTGAACATTTTCTAGCGAGATCCCTGGTTAGTGGAAATGACAGTCATCTTTAATCTCTTGCTATGCTGCTTGCTACATTGCATAAAACACTAGTTGGACTTTTGGCTTCCTGACTTTTGTGTTTTATTTTTAATAAAATTTTGTTACACTGCGATTATTGTGGAAAATCTTTCCCTAGCTCCCTTATCTGCAAGGTCGGACTGGGACAAAAAATAGGCCTGAGCACTAAAATAGAAGTGGCTGCATTAGTGAACTAGATAGCTGAAAAAAGTGACCCATGTTTGCAAATCAGTCCAGTTTTGAACATGTTTAGACACGCGGCATGGGTATATTAGAAAGTGTGGGAGACTGCATTCATTTCTGTTTGCTGCAGGCAATGCTTGTGGTAAGAGGGAAATTAACAGTAAAAACAGGCCCACCTGGCAATAAAACAGGCCAGCAAACTGCTAAAAAATTGGCCCATGCAATCATCTGTCAGACCAGTCAATCGAGCACTGCCTGATTACCCTGTAGGCCATGTGATGCTGGTGGCGGGAACTGTGTTCAGTCCCAGAGCATGGGCCTGGCAGCATGCAAGGCACACAGTGCCTGAACAAATGCACTGGACACGTAGCTGCTTTGTTGGTGTCAGGTGATGCCTTTTATTTGCCACTGTGTGCAGTGCAGGGGCTGAACCAACTTTGGAATGTCGGCCGGGTTACCGCATGATCACCCCTACTGACAAAATGGTATTGACCAATACTACATCCCTCCTTAACTTTAATTAAGCAAAAATCTTACACTATAACACTTTTAATGCGTAAACACGTTATACTGAAAACATTCCGCACAAACTTGGTACTTAGACTAGACAGTTTTCGAGTCTGGTGGATGGCCCTAGATTGCTTCGTAAGTAGTACCTGGTGCGATCACTCTGGTCACCTGAGTCTTGTTGAAACGAGCTGGGTGTGTGAGCTTCATCGGGTGCCCAGAGAGTGTGGCTGTGGATAGTTTTGTTGGACTGGAATCACCAGGATCATCACCATGGGCTGGTGCGTTGGGTGATGAGAGCATGGGGGTGTCACTTTTGGGTATAGGATCAGTAGACATGGGGTTCGCTTGAGTATCATTAAAGTTTCCTCTCGTCAGCTTGAAGAACAAGATGTTTCTGGTGATTTCCTCATCATCTCACCTAGCATGGTTCATGGTAACTCTTCATTGTGTAAGACTCCAGGGAAGGCGCTCGAATGTCAGTCTAAATTTGCTTCCTGGATGCGGGTCTTTAACGAACACCATGTCTCCAGTGCGAATGCTGGACTGGAGAGCTCTTCAAGCTGCACTCGCTTTGTTATTGATACTTCTTTTTTGAAAAATTGTTGCATCGTCGATGGGGCATGGAGTCCATGTTGCATGATGTGGGATTGTGTCAGTCACCACATGCCCCCATGCTAGCGTGGCTGGGGCTTACCCTGTGGTGGAATGGGCATCTGTCGATACTCCCTTAAGAACGTATAGATGACGCTCTCCACCAGCTGTTGTTTAGCATGGGGTATGCGTATTACTTTGTTAAGGGTGCGCATAAAATGCTCAACCTTCTCATTGGCTTGGGGCCAGCGGGGAGTCACTTTTCGATTGGTGGATAACCCAAGACTGTAGGTTGTCTGTGAACTCTTGACCCTGAAATGGCAGTCTGTTGTTGGGTTTGAGTTCTGTCATGAGCCTGTGGGTGGCTATCATTTTCTCTATCTTGGGGATCATTTCGGATGCAGCTTGGGATTCTTCCAACTCTATCTCTGGGTACTTGGTATAGTCATTAATCAGAACAGGGGTGTAGTGCCCAAAGGCCAGGCTGGCACATTCCCAGTGCTGCTGGGGGCCTGGTTCAGTGAGTACAGGGGATGGTGCCTCTGGGAGGCCTGAGACTTGCTCCCATAGCAGAACCTCACTGTAGCTTCAACCATCTCGTCCATCAGTGAGAACCAGACTTTTGTCCTGAGGAGGTTCTTAGTTTTTTCCATGCCTTGGTAAACATGGTGGGTGAGCTGCACAGCTTGTGCTGTCAGACTGGTGGGGATTATCAGACGGAAACCTTGTAACAAACACCCACTTGCATCGGTCATGAGTTTGTGATGCACGTTGAACAGTAGCTCTAGAGTCTTCCTCGCCTAGAGGGTTCAGTAAGATCAATGTTCTTTGAGCGAGTGCCACTTCCCGGACTGGATCGCCATGATGGCCTGTTGTAAGCATTCGTCTGCTACTGCCGCGGTCCAGATGACATCGAGGGATAGGTGTAGTGGTCTTCATCTCTCCATAACATATCTGACAAATTCTTTGTCTTCTATGCATCCTGTGCTTCCTTCAGGATGTGAGTCACGTGGGTGTCAGGCATATGAGAGGCTTGTGGTCAGTGGTTACTGTGAAGGGATGGCCATAGATGCATAAATGAAAATGCAGGAAGGCCCAGTGGATTGCGATGGCCTCCCTTTCTATCTGTGAATACCTTTGCTCCGTGGCTGTGAGTGACCGACTGGCATATGCCACAGGGACTCAGTCTCCCTGGTGCTGTTGTTGTGTGAGGATGGCTGCTAGCCCTTTCGGGCTGGTGTCGACCGCGATGGTGGTTGTATTCGATGGGTCAAAGTATGACAGTGCGTTGTCTGCTGAGAGGATCTTCTTTGTCTTTTAGAATGCTTCTTCTTGTGCCCTGCCCCATATCCATGGGGTTGTGGTCTTCATGAGATCTCAGAGGGGTTGTGTGAGGCTTGTGAGGTAAGGTATGAATGGCCCACAGTAGTTCACTAAGAAACTCCTCACTTCCAACATGTTGGTTGGGATAGGGGCCTACTAGACGTCTCTCACTTTATCAGGATCCGGAGCTACTCTATCCGTCGAGAAGGTGTAGCCAAAAATGCTGATCTATTGCTTCAGAAATTCACACTTCTCTTGTTGGAGCTTGAGTCCCGATTTAACAGATTCTTTGGAGCACCCCTGCAAACACTCATGATGTTCTCTCATAGATTTAGCAAATATCAGGATATTGTCACTGAGGCTGATGTTGCCAGGTAGCCCCGTAAGCAATTCTTGGATGGTATTCTGTAATACCTCGGCAGCGCTTGATATTCTGAAGTTGAGTCACAAGTAGCGCCGGAGGTCCATGTGGGTGGAAAACACGATTATGTACCTTGAGTCTGGGAGTAGGCGTAGCTGGTGGTACCCAGAGCATAGATCAACTTTGTAAAATCAATGTGCTCCTTTGAGCTCCCCTATGATGTCGTCAACAGTGGGGGTCAAATGGCATTCTCGCTTGATTGCAACATTTGGGAGCTGCATGGCTATGCAGATGTGGACTTCTCCGGGCTGTTTTTGCTTATTTGCTACTACAATTGGTGATACCCACGGCATGGCACCGGGGACATTCTGGATGATCCCAACACTCTCTAATTTGTCCAACTCCTCCTCCACCTTGGGTCTGAGCTGGAACGCAATGCACCGATGTCTTAGAGCCACTGACTGTATGGAGTTGTTGATGTGCAGCTGCACGACTTTGTCTTTCAGGCAGCCAATTCCTTTGAATACACTCTCAAACTCTGCTAGTATATTTGACAGTACTTCTCCCTGCACACCAAATGCAAATGAGGTTAGGTTCAATGTTTCAGCGGAGTGGCCACTCAATAACATGCCATGACCTCCATCTGCCATGTAGATAGTGGTGTTGACACTCACATCTCTTTGAGACACTAAAGACTTGAAGCTTCCTATCATAGACAGTGGTTGCATCTGACCATACGCAAAAATCCTGACTCTATCTTCTGCAAGTGTTGGGGGATTTGGTAGGGTGTGATAGGTGTCAGATGACATGAGGTCTATGGAAGCTCTGGTGTCAATAGTTGCGGTGTCTGTGTGTGGGCCCACCTTGAGTTGGACTGTGGGAGCGGTGTGGTTTGTGGCAACAGCGAAGACAGTATGCACTGTGTATTCATCGTCGTCATCACCTGTATCCTCTGGCTCACCCATGGTTCTGGCAACAGTGGGAACAGTTTCTTTCGATGGGTTGTGTTTGGGGATCTGCAAACTTTGGTATAATGGTTGTACTTGACACATGCCGTGCATTTTCGGCCTTTTGCAGGACATTCATTTGGTCTGTAAGGTTGTCCTCTGCAATATCCACATGTCTTTCAAGCATCAGGTGGTCTCTTTGGGGGCTCGGTATTGTGTTGTGGTTATATTGTGTTAAACGGTTCTGCCTTGATCACTCTGTGGTGAGCAGCTTCCACAAGAGACGCGTGAGCATTTGATAGGTCTGTTGATGTGCCTAGTGTAAGGATGTTCCTTTATGATTTACCTGGCTCTTGGAGTAAGGCTTCTCTCAACTTGGATGGTACACAGCCTTGAATAATCTGGCCTCTGATTTCCTCTTGTTCCTCTTGGAATCCGCAGGTGCTCATGAGTTCTTTGAGTCTGCCATGAACAACATCAAGTGACTCTTCGAGTGCTTGGCGGGCTTGTCTAAAAAGGAATCTCTCGTATTCTCTGTGCAACATTGGTTCAAAGTGAGCATTTAAGGCTGCGGTGAGTATGGCGTAAGTTTTGGGCATCGCCTACGTGATAGTTTTATACACTTTGCGGATGTCTTTGCTTCCTGATTTATGCATTTAAAACGCACATGAATGCCCGAGGGCATCTAGGCGCTGAGGTCAGGTGGACCAGGTTAGGTTGCCGAGGTGGTGTGCAGAACATGTTAGTTGGCAAAAAGCCACGTTTTTAGCGCCTTCCTGAAGGATAGCAGAGTAGGGCTGTTCTTTACGGCGACAGGTAGAAGGTTCCATGTTTTGACAGTCGCTAACAGAAAGTTTCTTCCACCCCAGCACGCTTTCTTGAACCTGGGTACTTGTAGGAGTTTACTATGTGCAGATCTCGCTGGGACATACCAATTCAAATGAGTACTCAAGAATAGAGGCCCGGCACCCTGTAGTGCTTTGAAGGCTAAGCATTGGGATTTGAACTTAATCCTTTTGTCCACTGGGAGCCAGTGAAGGGCTCTTAGGCCGTGGGAAACAGGCTGAAACCTAGGGATATCCAATAATAATATGGCTGCAGCATTTTGAAGACGCTGCAACCTTTGTAAGTGCTGTGTTTGGATCTCCATGTACAGGGCATTACCGTAGTCCAACCTGGACAAGGCTAATGCTGTCACCAGTGTTTTTAGAGAGTCTGGTGGGATGAAAGGGCAAACTTTCCTGATCATTTTTAGGATGAACCAAATGGATGAGGTGAGGTTATTGACCTGATTTTCAAATGTCAGCTTAGCGTAAAAAATGAACCCTATGTTTTTGACCTTATGCACTGGATCTGGGAAGTCGCCCAGACCCGGGGGCCACCATTTAGGTGACCAAAAAGATGTATGGGAGCCCAGCAGCAAGACCTCCATCTTCCCGCCGTTCAATTTTAGGCAGTTATACTGCATCCTCAGGTTTACCTGCGTCATGCAGCTGTAAAAGTGATCAGATGTCTCATCAATGTTACTTGAGACTGACACCACTAACTGGGTGTTGTCAGTGTATGAGACCACTGAAAAGCCAAACTGTCTGATGATTGAGGCCAGCGGGGTCACATATACATTGAAGAGAGTAGGGCTCAGAGATGACCCCTGCGGCACGGAGCAGGGGAGTGTAAAAGGCTCAGATGAAAAGGCTCCAGATTCTACTGAAAGGGTCCTATTGTAAAGAAAGGATGTCAACAACATAAGAGCGTTGTCTCTGGCCCCTCAGCTCAAATAGCCTGGTGGCTAGTATTTCGTGGTTGACTGTGTCGAAGGCCACCGATAGATCTAACAAAATCAGGGCGGCCTTACCCCCAGTGTCTAATATTACTCTTAGTTCTTCAACAGCCATGATCAAGGCTGTCTCCATTCCACGCCCCTCCCGGAACCCATATTGTGAGGGATCCAAGAGGTCCCCGGTAGAGATGAATGTAGTGAGCTGAGTATTTAGTATTTTCTCCAGCACCAGTAATCTGGAGATGGGTCGATAGCTGCGTGGATCAGCAGGGTCGAGATTCGGTTTTTTAAGAGTGGAAGGATTGATGCTGTTTTCCAAGCATCCGGAAAAGTGCCTGACCAAATTATTTCATTAAATTCCTGAGAGTAGCAGGGGGTGTGACGATGTTCTACTGCTATTTTCCCATCTTCAAAGTAGAACTGGAGGCGTTCCACCCAATCTCTCCACTTTGGAGACTATGATGAGGGTGTGCCTTCAATGACGAATGGCTCTATGGTGGGGATGGCAGACATTCTGGTGTGGTTTTAGTGGTGTGCGGCTGTGCAGTTGGTCCTCGTGGAACTCGCAGTCAGAGTGAGTACACACTGCGTAGCACGAGTACTGCTTTCTCAATGTGAGCAAAACAGCTGCCTGGCCAAGCAATACAGTGCCCTCTATGTGGCCTAGCACTAGCAGGCACATACGGCAGGCCTGGCAAGTAGAGCCCTACGTAGTTGTGGCGGTAATTGTGCCTGAAGGGGAACGTATCGCAGAGCTCCCCTAAGCGCCTCAGTCCTGGGTGTCAGGTCATCAAAGGCTGTAGTGCACCCACCTCATGTTTGCAGGAGGACTGCTGCTGTTCCCAGGCTGGGGACTGGCTTGGCCTGCTGCAACTCATGGCCTTTGCAGCCTAAAGAAGAGCTGACAGTGCGGCCCGGCGACCTAGGGTGCTCACTGCGGGCCAATCAGCAGTTGGATGCGCCTGGTTGCGCAGGCTGCGGTGTGCCCGGGTCCCGTATATGCTACCCAGAGTAGCCTGGCACAAGCACCACCGGCGTAGGTGATTGCATGGAGGCCGCCGCGGGGGAGAAGGCAATGGAGATGCTGGTCAGGCGATGGGAGAGGGCATGGCTCAGGCTCCAGCCTCGTACCCAATGTAATGCTAGTGACGGAAATTGTGGTCAGGCCCAGAGAATGGCGCCTGAACAAATACACCAGACACTTAGTTGCTTTGTTGGTGTCAGGCATGCAACTGCCTGGCAGCCGTGCCTGACTTCTTTTATTTGCCACTGTGCGTGGCACGGGGCTGAATCAACTTTGGGACGTTGGCAGGATTACCGCATGATTGCCCCTACTGCCAAATTGGTAGTTACCAACGCCACAGGCCAGTCTGACCCTGCTCATCTGTCACGTCTATCAGTCATGCAAGTCACTACTTTAAGTCGGCTGGGCACTGAAACTTCCTCTTCCTGGGTGCTTCTGTGCATACTATCAAATGCATGTAGTGCCCACAGAATATCGCCGCATGACTGGCTCTTGGCCTTCCATATCCATCTTCTGCCCCATTGGCATTTCATTCTTTACATTGGCTACCTATTTCTCAGATAATTGCATTCAAATCCCTTTGCAGAGGTTTCAAACCCATTCCCGCCCCAACAAAAATGGTTGAAACATAGTTTTATGTGCAACTTTTGATTGGTTTTAGCAGATGTAAAGCATCAGAAATAGAGTGCCATTGATTATGAAGACATCGTCTATCGTTATTATACAGACCTACTTGGATTAATAATGGTCTTGCATGCTGCACAGGGCCGTACATGCTCTTCAGAGGAAATACAGAAACCTGCTTGGCCTTCGAATTCTGACCACCATCCGCTGAAGCGTGAACCTTTTCTTTTTATCCAATTTGCACAAAGGAATATACTGATAACTGAAGGCCATTAAATGTGGTTAAAGAGAACTTTCCAGGCTAATCCTCATTATCAGCGGCTGAAAGCAAGCTTTGTAAAGAGGCTTGCAGACCGATGGGCCCTTAGAATTGCTGTGTGCGCGCGGGGAAAGACATGCCATCTCTCTGCAGGTTCTATGCAGTGGCTGATACGCTCTCCTGCGGCGTGTGCCTGTGCCTTCCAGATCATTAAAGTTCAAAAACAATTTCTGAAAAGTGAGCTGCTGTAGCGGATTGGACAAGGTGTGCTGTTCTTCGGGGTGCCGTTTTTATTGTATCATTAAGAGGTAAATGTCAGACAAAGTTCAAAAATATATAAATTAATCACAGCACGTATTAGACAGTGTTGTACAGTAACCAATTGCTGAAAAATGGGAATGCGGTGGTTAATAAATGGCCAGAGCAAAATCTTGCTGGCTGTTAAATTCCGAGCAGGACTTTGGCTTTTATTTCAAAAGGCAACTTTCCAGCACGTGCAAGCACATTTAATCCAATACGAGCCAATTCTGGTCTTGGGTCAAAAACCTCTTTCTTAAGGCTGTAAAACTATGTAGGTCAATAAATTAGCTATTACATATATTTCTAGCATTTGCTTGTACTCCTTGCGCTTAGGAGAAAGCTACTGAGAGTCCAGCATCGAGATAATTTTAGATATTTTATTGATAGATTATTACTCGTTTCTAAAACATGTGGCTACCATAGGTTACCATAGGGTGCCCCGACCTTAGATTCTAAAGTGAGAGAGGGAGCTAAGTTGGAAGTTGCTGATGGAACAAAATAGTTTTCAACATTTAACAGAACTTGAAATGACTGATAGTTTTGCAAAGAGAAAGGGGAAGAGTGTTCCATCAGGTGGCATCAAAGAAGGATATGAGATGGCCACCCAAACTTGAGCGAGGCATATAGGGGATCTGTAGAAGGGCCAGTGAAGCAGATAAAAGTGAGCAAGAAGAAGAACAATATTTGAGTGTACTCTGAAGATAGCTCCCCATCTTCGCAAGAAACCTCAAAACCTGGCTCTTCGACAGACCCCCTCCTTGATGGATGGAACCTGCACCCCCCCCACCCCTAGCGCCTTGAGACCCTTACGGGTGAGTAGTCGCGCTTTAACAAACCCCTGATTGATTGATTGATAGCTGCGATCAGTCATGTTAATTGTGCACATATGCATTTCTCTACCGGAAGCCTGTGGCACAAGAAAAAGGAACATTAGATGATTTCTTTAAGCTCCCTGTTGTGGACCCAATTTCCTCTCCTATATCACCAATCACATCAGCAGTGGCTGTGCCATTGTCTACATGAGAGAATGGCACACCAAGTGGTGTGGAATGCCACGAGCAAAAGGCCCACACTGATTTCCTTGAGAGCTCGAATGAGCGAGTAACTTAAGCCTGACACAACGAGGATCACTCTGAGAGTTCACTGCCACAGCGTGTTCTGAACAATATACAGCGCTCTCCTACTGTGGTAATTGAAAAACACAACACTACAAGCCTGATAGTAGGATTGAGCAAGACTGGCTTGCAAGAGCCTCTCAATGAGTCTTATTAACGCCAGTTTTAAACCGGGCACAACCTCTGGGCACCGTGCCCCTAAATTAGCCATACCTTCAGAATCAATGCTGGAATCCGCTACGCATAAGGGAAAAGTGGCCAACAATATCATTTCTCCTCCATCCTCCTGATCAACTTGATCAACTTCTTAAGACAATAGTCTCCTTGTATGCCAAGATGCGGGTTAGAGGAAAGATTTCCTGTGCTACCCCAGAAAAGGTGTATACGAACACAGGTCTTATGTAGAGATGTGTACTCTCTCTGATGCTGTTAATTCTATACATACCAGGTCTTGTTTCAGCATTACGAGTCGATATGCTGACGACACAGTAATTATAGCTCATACTGGGGTCTGCCTACAAAGCGCACTATCAAATCTGGAACATTATTGTAAACTAAATAAGCTGAGAATAAACTCTGAAAAAAGAAAGATCATGGTATATAATGGGACAATCACCACAAGAGGAGTATGGCATTAGGAGAAGAAGAAGTTAGAAAGAATATCAGCATACAATACCTTAGGTCCCGGTTTGGGGAAAGAGGGGAAGAAAAACACCTTCGAGCCACCATAAAATCAAAAACCTTAGCTTTAAGTTCATCCTTCCAGGGCCTAAATAGAGTGAAGTTCTGTCTCTCCGATAGTCCTGTACAAGACCAGAGTAGTTTAGAGTTTGAATTTTCAAGCAGGTTAGAGAACATGAAGGGCTCATTGTAACCTTGTGCTCAACGCTAGGAATAGCCCAAATTGTCACTTTAAAATTTTTATATGGCAGGAAATCAGTAAAAAGCAGACTAGCTGATTGATAAGACCTGGAATCAATATGTACATGCAGCAATTACAAATTACAGTTAATGATCTTTGGAATGCAGACTATCCATTTCTGCAATTTAACAATTTAGACATGAAGCAGACCAAATTTATATAATTTTATAAAGATTCTCTGGTGATACAAACATGCTTGGCTGACTTTTACTCGATATGCTTTTACTGAAACCAGTAATATCTAAGTCTTCCACTTATCTTTGGTCAAGCTCTTCAGGTTTAGATTCTGCTTCTTCTCATTATTTGCCTTTCGGGTTGGGATACAAGAAAAGCAGGAGGAGGAGGAACATATTACGTCACACCTGCCCTGTTAAGTCAGAAACATTAACACACAAATTAAGAACTTACAAAGGTTTCAACTCCATCCGCAGGAGAATTTGTATCACCTGGGCATCAGAGGATGCAGAGATGCAATTTTAGCTTGTTTGAATTGTGATGGCCCCCACTGGTTAGGGTGATTAATTAAGTATATGGATAAAGTTACATTGTAAATCTGCATTGACGTGTCTTGCTTTTTAACATTCTAACTTGATGTAACAATGGCTTACTAGTAGTATTTCTATTTTAATCTTTTGGGCTGATATATTTATGCTTGTATCCTCGTGTGACTAACGTTCCTTTCATTTCTGTATTACAGGCCACTGGAGCTAATGTTTTTTTATCTCGTTTCGAAATGGATTTTATGAAGTACAGTACTCAGTCAATGTTTGTTTACTTTTCAGAAATTACCAGTTTCATATCAATGTACACAGAGTCAGTTATACAAAGATGTTGTTAAGTTGTATCTATTCAAAGTAAAGGACAAAAAGTGTCATTGGTTAGTTTGGGGGAAAGAACTCAGAGCTAGGGATTTCTAAGTATAGCACTATGATGTGAGCAACCTACTGTGAACACCCTTTACATTTCTAGCCCTTTAGCATCTAAAGAGCTACAACTGTCAAACATCTTGGCCCACGGACTCATGAGGAGCACTTACACAGGATAAGATGTTGACAAACTGATGACCAGGGCTAATGGGTTTCTTTTATTTTAATAATGTTTTAGGGCCATCCTACCGGCTAAGGATTGGTGGCCAGAAAAAGGAATGGGTTGTGAGGCTAGGCTGTCCTGTCATCGGGCCACAGTCCCATCCACCCTTGGAGGCAGATTCAGGGGTTTACCCCACTGTGCCTACTCGAGGGGGACAGAAAGTTCACGTGACACCGGGGAAAATATTTTTAAAACACAAAAGTTAAGGACATGGCATTGGACTGAACCTCAATCCCCTGGGTCAAAGACAGTCTTTCTGTCACTCTGATGGGGCAGACTGGAGTATGTATTACTAGTCTGCCCACCCTAGTGTGATGAAGGCCCTCTAGATACCAGGGAAAGTGTTAAAAAATGGGTGGGTAGAGCTAGCACCCAGGCTACAGGCCACTCTCCCACTCATATGCCCTATCCAGTCTTTTGGCCTCCTAGGCCACAGTTTGGGGAACTTTGCTCTAGTCTATCCATCCCAGGGGCAGAAAGCCGTGTAGATACCAGTGATGAGTTTTTAAATAATGAATAGCGTAGGTTGCTGGCCAATACTGGCTTTTCACTGTTCCACCCCCTGTCAAAAACAGTCTTTTTGGCCCCTTGGAGACCAAAGTCTGAATGCTGCTGCCATCTCCACTGCAAACAAGAACATTTGGATTTCTTTGAGTAATTTTGGCATAGGGACTGGCAGAGAGGGGTAAACCTCAATTCTGCCTTCTCAGGTGGGCAATAAGAAAATCTGATACTCAGCTGTGGGTCTGATGCCAAGACAGTCTGGCACTACACATTATTCCTTTGTGACCACTACAAACTCGTAAACAAACTTTTTTTGTTAATTGCAAACTTGTTTCCCTTAAGGAAAGTGGGCTATATTTTTAAAAAGTTGTCTTTATTTATATGCAATCTCAAACATGTTGAGTTGCTGAATCCAGCAGGCCACCATCCCTCCGATAGATTCCAATTGGAGTGAGACACAACTTGCTTCCTAGCGCATGAATATTCATGAGGTACGTGGAGTTGATTGTAAGCAGGGTCGGACTGGGACAGAAAATAGGCCCAGGCACCAAAACAAAACTGTCTCGCCTTAGTTAGTTAGAAACAAAACAAAGTGCCCACTGTTTGCAAATTAGACAGTTTTGAACTTGTAAAGATACACTATATAAGTGTTTTGCAAGGTATAGAAGACTGCATGGATCCAAGCTTGCTGCAGGCAATGTTTTTTTTAATATCAGGGAAATCAACAGTAAGAACCAGCCCAGCAGGCCATAAAACATTCCCACAAACAGCCCAAAAACTGTCCCACACTCTGACCTGTCAGTCCACCCAATTAGACCCTGCCTGATTGCCGTATAGACCAGTATGACCCTGGTTGTAACCAATGCAGAATGGTGATTTTGCAAACCAGCCTATTAGTACATAGGTCAGGTCACAAAATCTCAATTGATTCACACTCGGTGCACAATTTGCGATCACTTTTCCCGACTCGTGAGGTATGAGATAGTTTGATACCTTTCCATAAGCTTTCTTAACGAGTATATTCTGTTATTATTGTGGTTTAAAGGAAGGAACTCACCATAACTTTACACATATGCACACCACTGAGTTATATATGAAAAAAAATGCTGTGGGCTGTGCGCTCCAATGCAAGGAACTGCCAGTATTTATTTTGACAACGTTTTCTCGTTGCATTCCATTTACTAATTTTAGTAGCCCTAATGCTGTACCAGACTTCTTTGGCAACACTTGTGTGCTACTGTCTAATCGTAACTGTAATCATGAAAGCACGGGTATTTTGTAACAAAAAACAGGCACAGAGAAAGAACCCTTGTCTGGGAAATCGAAGCATCGTCATAGAGTGATTATGAAAGGAAGATAATTGTCTGTGGGAAACAATCTGTCAGGTAACTGCATTAGCATAGCTGGGCGGTTCACTTTCAGGTATACTGGAAGGTTTCCATCAGGGAAAACAATCATGTTCCTCTGTATGTGAAACAATGACACATTCTTTGGAGGTCTCTTTGGCACCATATCGGGTCCCCTTGATGTTGAGTTGCACCCTGCAATATTCATTTGTCTCCTTACTAACTTCTCAGTATTTATATTACCACCCAGTCATGTGCGCTGTGGCAGTGAAAGCAAATGAGGCCCAATATCACGTTTTTAGAGCCACTGCAATAATAAACGAACATTCATACATCTACTATTGCTATTATGTCATGCAAAAATACTGTTTACGGCCTCAGATTCAATGTTCAATGATATTGCACAGGTAATCAACTCTACTAAAAGCGAGGGGTCTTTTCAATGGTTTTTTTAGCCTACAGCACAAATTTTGCAGCCTGGTTTTAGCCAAATTATGCAGATTGGCATTGTCGAGGAATTTTTTCTAGACAGATATGTTATTGATTTGTGGTTTTCTATCAACAGCATTGGTACTAAAAGTCTTTCCACCATCTCTATTGATAGGATGGCGGTCAATGCAATGCAAGGATCAGTACAATGAAGTCCTTTGTTAATTTCTGATTATATCTTTATTTATTCTTTATTTTTATTTTGTTTTAAACCCATTTTGTATCTGCATGCTGCTCTGAAATTATCACTTATTATTGTTGTACTCAGGGTTGGGATATCGAACAGTTCCATGGTCCATGCCGGTGTTGTTTGCCCAGGGATTTTGTCGTATTCTGTAGGATTTTTTCTATGTCTATTATGATGCTTCATGTACTTATCGGCTGCACTGGTTCGTGTTTGCAAACTTGACAAAGGTCGCCTCGGCTGAAACGCATTGTTTGCACAAATAAACCACTCATGGATAGAATTGGTGTGCCGCCTCCTTTTCATTTGGATCGGATTCTTTGGACATTTGTGGCTTCTGCCGCCACTGCTGGCACCGACAACGAAGGGCAGGCGTACGGCATTGTGGCAGTCTTGTGGAATTCTATATATATATATATATATATATATATATATATATATATATATATATATATATATGAGAGAAAATCTTCGTATCCACTTGCATCAACAAAGAAAGACTCGCACTATATATATTTAAACACATATGTATATATATTGGCTACTAGCGGATGCCAGTAAGTAGGTATAGTTGGGACCTAGTTTCCATAGGAAAAGTGTTTTTTGACTTGCCTATAACTTCGGCGTCGTTTGACCAATCTTCATGAAATCTTCCCAAAGAAGTGTTAAGGTAGGTTCTTTGTGTCATGGAAAGTTTGGGGGTGATCCGTATATTAAGGACCGAGAAATAGGGATGCAAAATAAGGGTGCATTTGTAATGTTTATTCCCATAGAAACGTGTTGTCGAACCCACAGCCTGAACTGCTGGACAGAATTACTCCACATTTGTCAGAAAGGTAGATGTTGTTACGCAGATTGTGCTTTTTGTTTTTTGGTGCAAATCCATTCAGTAGTTTTGGAGAAATTTAAGAAGAAAAAGATAGATATATCATTGGTTGCTTAGCCTTTGTGAAAAAAGATGAGCTTGCAACACTTTAACCAGGAAGTGTTGGCCGCAAGCCAAGTCCCAAAACAAACAAGTGAAAATAAAGAACATGTGGCAGGGAAGGAATACTCTGACCCCCAAGCCATGGTCTTGGGGTCCCCCTGGGACCCTGCCACGGCATAAAAGCTTTTTCTAAAAAACATTTGTTGCAAAATTACGATATTCACAACAAATAATAAAAAAAAAAAGCAAGCACCAACTCCCACGCTTGCTTTTAAGTAACCCTCAGGTGGGCCTGGTCCCGGGAGTATATGATAAGTATAGAAGGGGTGCTTGGGGCCCTCCTTCTAGGGCTTATCAAAGCCCCAGGGACAGCCAACTCCCCGGGGCAGTTTTTGTTATGTATGCGGGCAGTGGCCCTGCGCACAGCCCCGGAGACAGCTACCTCCCAGAGGCTAATTCGAATAATATGGGGGGGCTCGCGGACACTCCCTGCCCCAGGGACCACCACCTCCCCGGGGCTAATTACCATAATATGGGGGGCCTCACGGACACCCACTGCCCCGGGGACCACCAACTCCCCGGGGCTTTTTATTTTTCATGTGGGGGGCCTCACTGACCCCCTGGGGACCATAAACTCCCTAGGGACAAAGCTTTTGTAAAGAAATGGGAGGGGGGCTTCGTGCCCCCCCTTCCGGGCCGTTCTTGGCCCAGGGACCTCCCCGGGGCAGGCCCCTAGTCAAGGAAGGGGGTGCTGCACGGCCCTCCTCCTGGAGCCGTACATGGCCCTGGGGACCGCCATCCCCCAGGGCCAGCTCCAACAGTGTCCTGGGGTTTGCCCAGCTCCTGGACAACTCGCCTCTGCTTTCAGCTAGTGAGAGCAGAAAATGCTCTTGTTTGCTGAAAGCAGAGCATGTCTGTTTCTTTGCCCACTGTCAAGCAAGCAGGGAAATAGACACATTGCTTTGAGATTCAGGGAGCTCATTGTTGGTAGCTCCCAGGGTCTCAAAGCAATGCTGGCTCCTGCAGGAGGCGGGCAGCCGGCAGGGACCGTCGGGGCCTTCAGGCTCCCCCCACAGTCCCTAACATTGAAAATGTGGGTGCCCTGGTGGATGGGGTTCCCGGGTCCGAACTCAGCCAGTAGGGGGGCCACATGGCTCCCCTCCCTTGTTTTTTTTTTATTTAAAAAAAGGGGCCCGGGGAATGGGGTGCCCAGAGCTTGAAAATGGCCCGTGAGGGGGCCCTCTCTGCCAGGGCTTCTTGGCCCCCAAGGTCCTTCAGGAGTAAAGTGGACTTCATCCCCCAACCAGTAGTGCGCCAGGAAGCGAGTTTGCAGAGCGGTGGACAAAGGGGGCATAGCCTCCGAAGACCTATTACCAATTCCGCTGTGAGGGACTTACTGGAGGTAACAGGAGGGGTGGTTGGCCCCCAAGGATGGAAACTTTGGTTCTAACTATAACTACCTACTGGCGACCGCCAGTAGGTAATATATATATATATTTTTTTACCTATTTATGGGTGGAACCAGGGCACCCACACTGCTGGCCGGTCTCCGAGGGATAGGGTTCCCGGGAGAGAAATCGGCCCAGGAGGGGAGCCATGTGGCCCCCCTCTCTTTTTTTGATTAAAAAAATATATATGAAAGGGGCAGGCCCCGGGGGATAAGTGATGTAATATGTGAGGTTATAAGTAAGGGTGGGCGGTGAACTTTGCTTCGCCAGCGGAGTTTGCAGAGTTTTTCCAAATCCGCACTCCGCTGGGAGCGTGGAGTTCAGCAAAAAACTCTGATTCTTCTTCGTGGCATGGTTTGCCCTCACCGCCCACCCCTAGTACACCATCTGCTTTGCTTTACAGAAGTCACACGCTGTCATTTTCTTCTTGTTTAACCCCTCCTCGCCCTCGAGGTTCTCCACCAATCAGATTATATTATTACGGTCGCATGGACCTCAGTATCCGACACCTACTGGTCAGGCGTTCTTCTGAAACAATTTGTGGTCATGAATATGTATTAAGCCTTAAAGCAATAACATTTAAGAGGCGTGCCCCGAAGCTCGGGCACTGTTAGAGGCAGCATGATTTTTAACAAGGAGACTATTAAAGCGGATCAATCAGAAGCACTGGTGGGCAGGCGGCAGGACAATGAGCGTGGCTACTGTGCGGGCGAGATGATGCCCATCAGTACCGGGAGACATGTTGTCCTTGGTGTGGCCCTTCAGTATCTCTGAGGGTCCCTGCAGCGCCTGCCCCTCTACTGCGCGCAGGACTCTAGCCCGTGATGTAAACAGGGGGGGCTGCCCTTTAACTGATCCCAGCATGGCTTGGTCAACCGAGGCGTGAGACTCGCAGAGGTGAGTGACCTTCAGTGAACCAGACAGGCCAGCGGCGAGTGAGTCAGGGCACTTATTGCCTCAATGACATCACTGTTGGAATGACACAGCTAGGTTGGGAGGGCGACTCTGTAGCAATGGTGTGATCTTTGGTGGGGGGTGGTGGAGCAGGTACAGCACATGCAAACAGTCACCGCCACGAAACCTCACCTCTAGGCCCTATGCTCTTATAATGGCTAACAACTGTGGTTGTCCGTGTTGGGGTTGAAGGCATTCGGGGAGCTTGTTGACCACAGGTCAAGAGGTCAGCTTCCCCGCGTAGAAAGAAATGATGGCCCTGAGCCTGACCTGAATCGGGCTGGGGGATAGAAACATGGTCTGCAGTTGGGGGTGTTGCATGTGGTACGGCCAAGAACTGCCGGGATTTCATTTTACTGGAGGAGTTTACTGAGGGCTTCTACTTCCTTGGTGTTTTAACGTTAATAATTGGGTCCGGTGCATAGAACTTAGAAAATCATTTCTTTTTCCATCAAGGCAAAAACAGATTTTATTTGTTTGTTTTGCTGCATTATGTCCATTTTCAAACAGGCAAGAATTATTGCACGAATCTTGAAGTTCTCAAACAGTCACCGGACACCAATAATAGCAGGAAAAGCAACAGTAAATCTAGAAATAAGTAGTCTGTGGAGATAGGAAAGGGCGAACAGCATTAGCTGGGGGGTCATATCTACTGGCTAGGGTGAAGCGGAACTCCGCAGAATTCCACTGAGTTTTTATGCAACTCCGGAGAATTCCGCGAAGTGCAACTCTGTGAACTCTGCCCACCCCTGGTTATAAGCAGTGCATTACGGGGGTGCGAGTTATAGTAGCTCAGCTAACTATAACTGCTGAATTTCTCTGGTTTTGTATGAGTGAAACATTAGCCTAACTATAACGTCTCAGTAACCTTTGTTTTTTTCAGTGAATTTCTAAGGTTTATTTAATCCATTTATTAACTATAAGGTACCTATATCCTCAGGATTTTTCAGTGAATTTCTAAGGTTTTTTAAATGCTAATTCCTATATGTAATGTCCCTGTAACCTTTGGTTTTTACAGTGGAAAAAAAAATATATATATGCGTTTCAAGTTTTGATCTTTCAAACTGCCGAACACTTTTAGGATGGGTGCCTTCGTTTGTGAGGCTGGACTCACTCTATATCATCAAAAACAGGTCTCCCTGGGAAAGGGAACAATAACGGGCATTCACGGGCACGTTCTTAGTTCAAAATCAATCGTTTATTCAGCAAGCCGATCAGAATTCACAATCCATGACTCCCAATCCTCATGAATTGTGAATTCTGATCGGCAGATGAGTTCGGCAGACTGCCAGAACCACCGCTCTTGGAGGAACAACATATGGGAGTCATGGATTGTGCACTTTGATCTGTACAGCCAGCGACAGAGTCAACAGCTGTCCCTGAGGGAGACGGGGGGGGCAGCTCATGCAGAGCATGATTGCTTTTGAGAAAAGACTAAAGTATCGAAGTCAGTCAGATATATGTTTGTACTATGTTTTCCACCTATAAGAAGACCTAAATCACTTTATAAAACTGGTAAAAGGTAAGGAAAAGTATTGTTATTGTTTGTTTTATATATTTAAAAAAAGGTGACAGAGTACTGTGGTACTGTCTAGGAAGTACTGCGGTACCTTTTGCAATTAAAAAATAGATATGGCATACAAGAAAACAAGAGTAAAATAGAGGGCTGTGATTGAAGGCTGACATCCCTTAAGTGGGGCGACCTAGGGGAGCTGCAGGCAAGGATTGGCTGGGCATGGGTGGAGAGGGCCACCAGGGCTTGTCAGTGGAGGATGCTTGTATTTCTGAGGGCCTGGTTCCCGTACTTGTGTTTAGTGCATCCATGTAAATGGAGGGTGGGGTGGATCAATACCTCGGCCTGATATGTGTGTACAAGGTAGGGGGCCAGCTGTCAGGGCTTGTTTAGGTGAGGTTTGGGGAGAGTTGTGGGAGCGTTTCTCACTGGTGTATACCGGGCCGGCTTGCTGTTCTTGTCTTTTCTTCATTGGTGTACTGTATGTTGAATGATGAAAATACCAATAAACCAAATCTTTAAAAAAAATGAATAAAAACAACTGATTTATTCCTTGCTTTCTTAAATTTCAATAGGAATTGTGGCACTGCCTTTTAAAAAACAATATATATAACAATAAAAATACTTTCCATAACTATTACTATTTGTAAAGTACCTCATGTCTTCCTATAGGCAGCCACGGCCCATGCAGGTAAGAGCGGTGGGGCCGGGTGGGGGGGGGGGATTTCAACAGACAACGAGGAGGGAACATTTATTATTTTTTTAATTTTCCCTCGTGGTCATCTGTCGAATCCCCCACCAAACCCGGCCACACCACTCCACCGCTCTTACCTGCATGGTCCGCGGCTGCCTATAGGTGAACAGACATGGTAATAAGGTATATCTGTCACAGAACTCACCCATTTTGCTATTATGTCTGTCTAAAAAGTTAATTGAAAATGCAAAAACACTCCACGACACGCCGCTCTACTCCATTGTACGACACACAACTCTACAACATACCACTTCACTCTATGACACGCCACTCCACTCCACTCTACGACATGCCACTCCACTCCACTCTATGCTATTTCACTCTACGTCACTCTACTTTACCCCACTCTACTCTACGTGACCCCACTTTATGCTACTCCAATCTATGACTCTCCACTCTACGCTATTTCACTCTATGCTATTTCACTCTACGCCACTCCACTCTATACCACCACATTGTTCGCCACTCCACTCTACGCTTTTCCACTCTACGCCACTCCACTCTACGTCACTCCACTCTACACCACTCCACTCTACACCCCTCCACTGTAAGACATTTTAAGAGACTGTATGACTTGCCACTCTATGACACACCACTCCACTCTACGCCACTCCAAACTCAAAGGAGTCTACCCATGCATACTGGAGAGAGGTGTGTTGGTTAGGAAAATGTAGACTAATAATCCTTTGGCCGGTTCAATAGCATAATTCAAAGTAAGAATAACCTTGTTTTTCCTGCGAGATCTTCCCTGTTATCAATTGGCTATCCACCAACATTAAGAAGGACATTTGATAAAAGTCCTGCATTAAGGTATGGGCCTATTGAGGGAGGTAGCAGACATAACTTTTTCTACTTAGGTAAGAAAGGAAGTACTCAAAATAGGAGGAGCTATTGTTGTATTGGCTATATGTTGGCAGATGCTATTAGCGGCCAATAGTTACAGAGGGTAGGGCATGAGCAGTAGGAATGCAACTGTTATTGGTGGGAGGGTGGGTATTGCTCAGTCTGATCGTGCCATTAAAGGGGGAGCTTTGGGTATGGTCATTGTTAGCTTTCCAACTCTGATTCCAGAGGGTAGACTGGAGAAGGTAAGGTATCCTACCTAATATGGCAAGGGAAATCAGGTAGGAAAAACTTAAGAGAGGACAAAGGGGGTGGATGCATTTGGACCATCACTTTGTGATGAGTCAGGTGCGGGGCTCAGCCTCTGGCATTACTATGTTAGTGAAGCATCCTGTTTAATTAACAGTGAAAATACTTTAACTGGTAATGCCTAGTAGTAAATTAAATAAAAAGATAAAATTACACATATTAAAAAAAAGATCCATTTATTAACAAACAACTTTAACTTCCAACCTCACATCTCACGACAGGCCTATCCCATCTCCCTAAACCCTAAAAAGTTCACAACTACCACATCCCCAACTAATCTTCACACACCTCCCACAACAGGCTAACCTTTCTTCCAAAACCCTAGAAAACAACAAGTACCCATTTACTAATTATTCTTCCCACTGTCACCTCTCACAACTGACCACCCTCTTCTGAAAGAAACAGGTCTTCAATAGACTCCAGCCTCTGTGAAATATCCTCCTAAGTGTTGTCAATTCACTGCTGGTGCTCTTTTACTTCCTCACAGCCTTGCAGCACTTGATGGAGGAGGGGCTCTGTGATTGTGGGGGTGGCTGCTTGGCACCTAGACTGCCTGGAGTGGCAGTGATGGCATGGTGGGGATGCCTCTGGCTCCGAATCTAAGGAAACTGCCATTGATTCCATCTTCTCCAGGGTCACCACCCCAAGATACTCCACCACAGCGGCCTTCATTTTATGAAAGTAGAGCAGAGTGGCTATCACCTTTTAGGAGCAGCTAGATGATCCCAGAAAGAGGCAAAAACATGAATTGAACTTCTGACCACAACAATTGTTTAGGTAGTCAGAGAGTAACACAACATTGCTGCACTATGGATTTTTTAATGTGATTTTTTGAACCAACCCTTTTTTCCGACACATAATTCACATAATGCAGCGCATGGTATGAATTAATCCATAACCACAGCCATAATCAAAAACTAGATTTCTTGATAAAATGGATGAAAAGTTAAAATTAATTTGTGTAGTGAAAGTCACTTTCATCACACATTTAAAATGAAACAATACATTTACAATTTATGGTTCTATATATGTATGCTGTGCAAAAATAATGGAACCAACCTGACAGGGCAGTATGTTTTTCTTTGGGACAACTAATGAAATAATAAATTCCACTGATCCTGCTCTTACTTTGCTCCCTCCTGAGTCCTGTCCTGAGTCCCACACTACACCCTGCACTGCAAATTCATTAAATGTAAATGCAAACACTTGACTTGAACTAAAGTTTAGGTTTAGCCATGGACAGGCTGGGTCATATGGTATGTAGTAGGCTTTGTCATGGTGTCAATGGAAGGTAAAAGATGGAACAGGATAATGGAATCCGTGAAAAGTAGACAATTAAGCAGACACAGTGGGAGAAATGTGGCAAGTACCAAGAAGGGATTGAAGGCTGGCTGAGAAAGAATGGGGAGGTGGTAGGTATGAGTGGGCGCTGGGAAACGCACTTTTTATTCTACTGATTACTTTCAATGATAGAGATGCTGAGACAGACACATAGGAAGCTGGATAATTTACAAAAATGATTGGTATCTGGGCCTAGGAAGAAAGGACGAAATACTTAACAAATGCAGCAGCTGTCATTGATAAAGGTTAGTGACTTACCACTCTTCCCAGCAGTTGCTTTACCCCCTCAACACAATGGTCCATGCTCTCCACTGCAGTTTGTAATCGCGGAGGTTCTAGACAAAAATATAATGCACATATTTGCTAACCACAATATTTGCACAAGTTAAAAAATAATACCTAACATATGTGAGTTTATTGCTATTGAAAGTGTCAGTTTGAAAGTTTGAAATTTTAGAATTCAGTAGTCAACAATCATGTTATAACATTTTTTAAGAATGTATGGTAATAGCTAGGAAATGACCAGAAAAACAATGATTAAATGAGGGGAAGGGAACGGAAAGGAGAGATGTGGTGTGGTATACGTCCATGCTGCTCTTTCATGAAATGATGGAACCTTGTATAATGAGGGAGTTCCACAGAACCAACATTGTGAAAGTTTGACCGAGCGTGAACTGCGTACAATATCTGTTCTTATTCTGCTCCATCTATGTTCCTGCACCATTGACTGCTTGCTCAATAAAGCCTCCTGTCAACCTACATGTTGTGAATCTGCATTCCTGTTCACTTTTCTAACAATCATCTGTTACCACAAGATATGTAAATAGGGTGAGGGAAAAGTTTCTGTCACAGTAACAAAAAAGGGGTAGAAGAAAACTGCAGACATGAGGAAGTCAGCTGCAGCAATAGAGGGAATATACAAGAAAACACAAGGACATATGGGAAGAAATTAACAGACACTAAAGTAGATAAGGGGAAGTTGGGAAAAATAAAAAATATAGAAGTTCATAGTGCATACTAGTTAAGAATTGTTAAACATGACTTAACCGCACAAGTAGTAATGGCTGATGTGGAGGCCATGCTTGGCCGTTGCCCTTGGCTGTGGTGATGTTCTTGGCCCTCTTGTTCTCTTTGGTTGCCCTGAAAGAAGGAAAGATATTGAGGACACTGATTACTAGCACTATCTACAAATATTTAGATTAAATATTTTAAGGGAAAAAACATGCTTTACCATGCAGTCTTTACAACAAATCACCTTTTCCACACAGTCTTTAGCACACATGTGTCTTTGCCACACATGCCTTTGCCATGCATGCCTTTATTATGCATACTTTCGGTATAATCATTTGGGTTTTTGTTAAATTTATATTCCATTATATAAATATATCAAAATAGATTTAATTGACTATTAATACCTGGTTATTAAGTGTTAAGTGGTATGATTTATTTATTTTTAAATGTAAACATTACATAAATTGAAAACAATGAAGGTATAGATTTAGGCATGGGATGCAAGCGAAATAGGGGTATTAAGTGGGCAAGTGCATTAATACTCAGGTATTGACGATTTATCCCTGGGTATAGATTTTTTAGTTTAATTTACTATTAAATGTAATGATTAAATACATTATAATGGAACTTATGATAATGTAAGGCACTGGATACAGGAGAAATATGGGGATTGAGTGGGCAAGTGTATTACTCAGGCATTAACTATTGATAACCAGGTATTAATTTAAACATTTCATTTATTATTAACTACATTATTAAATAAATTAAAATGCAAGGTGGGATATGTTTAAGGTATGGGATGCAAGGAATATAAGAGTATTTTATACTGGCTTGCTTGTTTTAAAGGAGCTATCTATGGCTGTTGCTGCTGAGCGCAGTTTATGATCAATGAGAGTTTCTTTTGCCCTTCAATAACAGCTCCTCAACCCATCCAAGTTAGTAGCCCCCATGTGGTCCTCTCTCCTATTGTTCCTAGTATGGGATGGTGTGCTTTCCATACGTAGTTGGTTTTCAAGATGTGATTTTAGTTGTAGATTTTAGCCAGAAGTGACTGATCCACATTGTATTGACTTACATTCCAGGAGCTGCAGTAATTAATCGATCTTGTGAATTCAGATCAGAGATCAATAGTCAAACTTCTGTAGTAGCCCTCTTTTCTTAGTTTCTTTTTTGCAATATTTTTAAGATGCACTCAAAGCACTTTCATTGGCACCTTAAAGTATTTTAGTAAGTCCTTCAATCTGTTTTAGTTTTTAATGAATCTTAAATTTTACAGGAGTATCAAATTACATATAATTAGATCTCTTTGTATGTACATGATTGATTTGTAATGCTGTGTGGTGCACCTAGCTATGGTTATTGTAATGATTTACTCAGGTATTAACTATTAATATCTGGGTATTTATTGTTTAATGAAAAATACTGCTTAAAAGCACATAAAATATTTTTAATATAAACACCAAAGGGTAACAAAAAATTGTAAAATAATCAGACCTTGTAAAAATTAAAAAACATTATTAGCAATTATTACTTTTAAACATAGTTCTACAGCTTAAACAAAAACTCAAAACAAATTGTTAGGGAAGGTAAATGATTGTAATGAGAGTAGAAACAATTTAAAATACATTTACATAATTCTTTATTACTGATTTAAAACTTTGAACTGAACAATATAAACCATTTTTAAACATTTTCCCACAGTTTCCCATTGATTTCCATGGGGAAAATGTTTCCTTTTTCAATCTTTACTTTTTAGGTTGACATTCATGGTTGTATGTCTGTTTCTACAGTTGATGGAGTGCTGCGGCCAAGACTGCAAGCATGGGGAAGCTGTGGTCAGGTAAGATTGACTTACGTTTGTAAAAATAACAAAGGGCCTCATTACGATGCCAGTCGGACTGACTTCCGCGGTACTGTCGGAGGCAGTCAGCTCACCGCTGTATCATCGGAAGCAGTCGCTCCGACCGCCAGATTACAATGCTTCTGAATACACAGAAATCCAACTGCTGCAGTCTTTCCTACTCCACAAGGAAAATCCGACTGCAGTGGTTTCAGAAAAGACCAATGGAGCCAGTCAGAGAGAGAACCACCTTACGAACCGCCCGCCCAATTACAATGCTCCTTTCCAATGAGCCGACCATGGCATCCAATCACCTCATCAGAGCTGGAGGAAAGGAAGGGATAGAAGGCAGACACTCACCTGTACACAGCTTCTCACATTCTGTGCTGACATGGAGCATATCGTACATGTCCTGCTGCTGCTGCACCTGCTCATTGATGCCCAAAATCAACACTGTCGTCGACACAACCACTGGTAAGTCTCACACCTACCCGTGAACATGGAGTCCTCAGCAAATCGATGCAATGTCATGGAAAAGCAGCGGAGTAGCTTGCTCAGTATGAGTGGGTGTGTGTGAGCAACATGTTTACAAGTCATCATGCTGGGACTTCTTGCCAATACATATTTCATGAGAAGCAAGACATGAGGGAGCCTGAAGGGATAGTGGAATGAGCATGTAGTGAGAGTTGTGTAGCAGGGCTTGAAGTGGTCCGGGGTCTGCCGGTACTTAGCACACAGCAGGTCGAAAAAGCAGATGCAGAGATGAGTTCCATTGGGCTCTCCATATTTGCACTCACCCTAAGTGTGCGAATAATTAAATTCAACTCTGCAGCAGTTCCAACTTCCACTGCCACTGATGTAATTGCATAGAGACTCGTAATACCCCATTCCCAGTGTTGTCAGGTCAGAACTGAAGCATTATCATAATATTATGCAATGAAGGCACAGTTGTTGCTCCAATATCTAATTAAACTATCAGTCATTAGCAAATCCAATATCCCTGGCTTCTTGTAGGTGCAATGTAATTCGTTGTATTGGATAACTTGATGTTGTGCAATGACAGAAGTAGGAATATATTGTTTGTGTGGGACAAAATATCAATCACAAATGTACAGCTTACATGCTTGTAAGCCACACCCTCATGTACATTAGCCATGCCGCTGTGAGAGACCCCCCCATACAGTCATCCCAAACAAAGTCCTCCTGTGGAGAAGACAAAAAACACAATGAAACACAAAATTCACCACACTGTACAAGTCGACCACAACATAGAAGACAGAGAGCACGTGTAATTGCAAGTGTTGGCAGGTCAAACATCCCTGGTGAAAATCTACAGACACTGCACATCACCTGACTGAAAGCACTCCTAGCGAACTTTGTCCTACATGATATATCAATCATGGGGTCATGACGTTACATACACCCCCACCCCCCGGAGCCACAGAACTGTGGATAAGGCTAGGGGCATTGTATCCCTGGTCCAAACATACTTTGTTGGTTCCTACATGCAACATCACAGAATGTATGTTCCCATCACATCTGCATTATGTCCTCTATGTCCAGGTCAGTGACAATGTACAGGCACGCTCTCGCAAACTCTACATGTGTGAACATCTCAGAACAGAACCTGGTGTACTGATGTGTGCAATAAACAGCGTCACAAAACAGCACCTCATCCTGAATAACAGCAATCATCTTCTGTGACACCCTCACATTGCTCATAAGTTAGGTCCTGTTGTGACATCGAACATACATCAGTATGGATGTCTCAGGAAAATAAAACACACCTCCACTTCTAAAGCACTGTAATGGGCCTTCACACATCACCCACATGAAAAAGGAAAGTCAGGTAAATGGGATTACCACAAACCACAGTCTCATACGTTTAAAGGCCACAATGTAAAGACTCCTTGCAGATTTAGGTTACCCAAACCAGGGGACTCCTGGAAGGCAACGGGCCAAGGCCACAGTCCATATTGCACCTGCTTCAATGTCTCCATGTGCACAGGACCTGCGTCATGAGGTATATCAGGGACAACCAATATTGTCACAAAGTGGCATGCACATGTGGCTAATGTGTAAGTGCAAGTCTTGCAAGAAAAACACTACAGCAACAGCAGTTGTTTGACTTCTAGTAAAAGTATGTGGATAGAACACTCATGAAAAAGGGTACATGTACATCCAAAGTACCAATTAGGTATGACAATACAACACCCCCATGTGTGGAGAATGAAATACCTATTTTATACACATTAAACACATATCGACCCTACATCTCAGGTAATACAGCAAGCCAAAAGACGTGAACATTGGCCAAGTCAAGCTGCAATACTTACCATAGCAGATCCCACCGGTAAACGTCGTTTACAACGATGTTTATGCATTGCATGCCATTACAACGCGGTCATTACAATGACCGTGTTGTTACATCACATACCATTACAACACAAGTCATTGCAATGACTTGCTGTAGGGGGCAGAAGGTGTTGGATTTTAAATCCAACACCTTCCCTACTGTTGCACAGACTGGAGTTGGAATAGTAAATTATACTATTCCAAAATCCAGCACCCCCCTACAGCAAGTTGTTGTAATGACTTGCGTTGTAATGGTATTCGATGTAACAACGCAGTGGTTGTAAAGACCGCGTTGTAATGGCATGCTTTGAAAACGCACGCGTTGTAAGGTGGGCTATTCGATCCCAGCCAATGCAATGTTAGCCCCAATTGGAACTCAAACGACATATACATCCATTGAACAATGACCCTCGTCCTCTGTAACACCATAACTTGTCCCAATGTCTGACCATGCTTACCACTGCAAATGGATCTGCTATCATGGTCAAACAAACACAACTATAGTCACACATCCCAAATTAGCCAATAACAACAAGTACCATTAGTAGCAATGGCCGGACAAAGGTGTTCTAAAGAAAGCAAGTTGTTTATTATGGAGTACAAAGTGGGATCCAAAAACAAAGGCCAATGGCCAGTCCAAAATCCAGGATGTGGTCCAGCACACTGTTGTGACACCTAACGTGCCTACCAGAACACTGTCTGAGAAACCTCCCAAGGAAGGGGCATCTAGTGGGCAGTCCAGGCTCCTTAATGATGTTATTTGGGTGGGCTGATATTGGGATCAGGAGGGCTGGGTTGATCCTTGGGAGGGCTGGGCTCGGGATTGAGAGAGTTGGGTTGGTCTGTGGGAGTGCTGGGCTTGGGTTTGGGTGGGGCTGGGTTTGACCATACGGGAGATTCAGTAAGCATGAAGGGTAGTGATGGGTATAGGGAGGGTGGGGGAAGTTTTTGTTTGGCCTTAGAAGATCTGAGGTGTGGTGGGGAAGACGTTCTTTGGATTTGGGGAGGGGATGGGTCGGTTTCGTTTTTTTATGGCCTTGAATGGGTAGGGAGGGGCTTAGTAGAGAGGGCTTGTATTTTTGGGGTGGAAGTGGAAGGGAAAGTTAGGGGTGGGAAAGAAGATCTTTTGGCTTTAGGAAGGCAGCAGCTGTGGCAGGGAAGAGGTCAAGGGAAAACAGGGTAAGTTCTTTGGAAGACTGGGGAGGTGGTAAGCTAAGGTGTTGGACGTTGGCCGTAGAGGGATGTGAAGTCGGAGGTGTGGATGCGCCTGCTCTTTGAATGTGAATAATAAGGACCCCCTGTAGGTACTTCCAATTCCTAGGACAGAGCAATAATACTTTTGAAGTTAAATTCCTAAGCAATGAAAAAGGTCAGACTCTAATCACTGACTCAAGCAAAACCAAACATAATATAAAATACTCAGTGTCACTAGCGAATGTGTTAAAATCTCATCATTTTATTCTTGTCTTTTATTTAAAAACATAGGTAGAAATACACATGACATATACATACGAAACATATTAGACATATATGTCACAAATAAACAACATCTAAATGACCAATCAACAATATACACAAAACATCACAATTAAATGAATATTTAATAATGACAAAGGACCAACGACAAATGAAAAAACAAAGACAGTGGCTATGCGATGGCTCTTCGACGCGCGTTTCGGCGCAAACAGCGCCTTCATCAGGAGAGCCACAAACAAATTCCTACAAATATAATTAAAGCTGTATCAATAAATTAAAATGAAAACTAGGACACTAAGTTAAATAATACAAACACATCGCGACATTTGATAGATGCAATCAGTTACATACCTTCACCATAAATTTAAAAATCAACTTGTATATATCATAAACTGTTATATACCTTAACATTTAATACACAAAGAATTACAGAAAGGGAGATCAAATGATAACAGTCACAAGTCAGAATAACTTCGAAAAGTAATCTGTGCCTCCGTGGTAGAAAAAAGCCCATAAAAACCTAATGTTGAAATGATAACAAGAAAAAGAAAAAAAGAGAAGAGAAAATAGAAAGAAAAAGAAAGAAAGAGAAAAAGTGAAACAAGAAAATACATGGACTGAGGATATAAGATGATCAATCAGCCATAGTTTCTCAGGGTTAAATAATACACCCGTGATGAAAAACAAGCAACTATGTCCACACAACCGGTAGTATTTAATGCTTACTTAGTTGGAAAGTGGTAGGGTAACCTTTAACCGATGTCAGGTTACCGACGTTTCAGCTCAAATCTATAATAGGAGCATATCACATTTATCAAAGGAAACCTGATTTATGGTCACAAACTAATTAAAAGAGAATATATTATAAAACTAAAGTAAATGACGAGTGCTTAAAAGTCATGAGCCGCATCATAGGGAGCCGAACTTCTAGAATAATGAAGTTTATTTATTATAATATATCTCTTAGCAGAAAGAGAAAGCGCTCACTAGTTGACAACAGTATTTACTAAACTCATTGTAACATTCTCTAGCTTTGACAACTTTCTGACTTCTTAATTACCTGCGAATAGGACTTCGTGAAAAGAGGAGAAACTGCTCAATTGAGATGAACGTTTAAAATATATGGAATATGCAAACATCAATCTTTGCGTGATAAAGTCCAGGGATAGGCGTGCCCTATACAGAATAGACATAAACGGAAATCAGTTTTAAAGAAAATTATGGTAGAGCTAATCTAATTCTTTAAAAATGAGAGGAGTCAAATGGCTCTTACCCGTACTGAGAAACAATATTTCCACAGCACAACATGCGGTGTTCGAATGAAAGCACTGAGGAAGGATTTTCGATTGTCGAAAAGAGGATGGTGAAGAATTCGAAATGATAAATCCTTACTGGCTGTGGTACAATGATTAATGTACCTTACTGCAAAAATAACGTAAAAGAGTATATAACATAGATAAGGATAAATGCAATGTATTAGCACTACAGAGTAGTTTAAGTCTAAGGGCGTTGGTTTAGTTCTTACCGGGTAGTCGACGCGATGATGGCAGTCAGAAATGCATTTCACTCGGAAGAGAAACGCTAGACCCGGCATTTCCTGAGTTTTAATCCCGCAATGGTAGTCACATGAGGTATCACGTGGGCGAATGGTAAAAGAAAATAGAAAACAGACTCCTGCTTAATGAGGAGGAGAAAATTCTGATCGCTAGCACGCTTGAAGTTGTCCGAGAAAAATCCAAATAATCAAAATATATGATTACTAAATAGATAAATCATAAATGATAAGGATATCTCTATATATATATAGAAAGCAAAAAATATAATGATTCAAACCTGATGTCTCACTGGAGATTCAAACCGCAAAAATTGCGGCTGATTCCAGATGAAGCCAACAGGGGGACTTCCCGAGGCACGGAACCGCTAGTGTAGAACAAGTCCTAGCTAAAATAGTAGGGAACGATGGACTTAGGGTCTACTGTAGATTTAGGATGCTCAATGAGAGAGAGGTGTAGTAATGGTAGATACAATCTAAAAACTGTTAAACAGGATGGCATTCTCCCAAGGTAAGTCACTGTTTAAACCTCGTTTAAATGTATTTAAAGTAAATATCCAGAAAACTTCTCTTTTTCTTCTTATTTCATCGCTTCTGTCGGTATTTACGTGCTCTATTTTTTCAAGGATAAGCCATTTGATGTCATTCACTGTATGACCACAGTCTAGAAAGTGTTTAACAATGGGAGCATTCAATTTTGAAGTGCGAATGGCTGAACGGTGTTCAGTCAGACGTGTAGCAATGGCACGAGATGTCTCCCCACATAGCCCAAATTGCAGGGACAGATGATCAGATAAATCACATTTTTAGTTTTACAGTTCCACATCTTTTTGGCACGTATAGTATATTCATTAAACACAAAAATGGCACCTTCAATCACTGTTTGACATGATTTGCAATTTGAACATTTAAACGTGCCTTTAACTGGCTCATTGAGCATCCTAAATCTACAGTAGACCCTAAATCCATCGTTCCCTACTATTTTAGCTAGGACTTGTTCTACACTAGCGGTTCCGTGCCTCGGGAAGTCCCCCTGTTGGCTTCATCTGGAATCAGCCGCAATTTTTGCAGTTTGAATCTCCAGTGAGACATCAGGTTTGAATCATTATATTTTTTGCTTTCTATATATATATAGAGATATCCTTATCATTTATGATTTATCTATTTAGTAATCATATATTTTGATTATTTGGATTTTTCTCGGACAACTTCAAGCGTGCTAGCGATCAGAATTTTCTCCTCCTCATTAAGCAGGAGTCTGTTTTCTATTTTCTTTTACCATTCGCCCACGTGATACCCTCATGTGACTACCATTGCGGGATTAAAACTCAGGAAATGCCGGGTCTAGCGTTTCTCTTCCGAGTGAAATGCATTTCTGACTGCCATCATCGCGTCGACTACCCGGTAAGAACTAAACCAACGCCCTTAGACTTAAACTACTCTGTAGTGCTAATACATTGCATTTATCCTTATCTATGTTATATACTCTTTTACGTTATTTTTGCAGTAAGGTACATTAATCATTGTACCACAGCCAGTAAGGATTTATCATTTCGAATTCTTCACCATCCTCTTTTCGACAATCGACAATCCTTCCTCGGTGCTTTCATTCGAACACCGCATGTTGTGCTGTGGAAATATTGTTTCTCAGTACGGGTAAGAGCCGTTTGACTCCTCTCATTTTTAAAGAATTAGATTAGCTCTACCATAATTTTCTTTAAAACTGATTTCCGTTTATGTCTATTCTGTATAGGGCACGCCTATCCCTGGACTTTATGACGCAAAGATTGATGTTTGCATATTCCATATATTTTAAACGTTCATCTCAATTGAGCAGTTTCTCCTCTTTTCACGAAGTCCTATTCGCAGGTAATTAAGAAGTCAGAAAGTTGTCAAAGCTAGAGAATGTTACAATGAGTTTAGTAAATACTGTTGTCAACTAGTGAGCGCTTTTCTTTCTGCTAAGAGATATATTATAATAAATAAACTTCATTATTCTAGAAGTTCGGCTCCCTATGATGCGGCTCATGACTTTTAAGCACTCGTCATTTACTTTAGTTTTATAATATATTCTCTTTAATTAGTTTGTGACCATAAATCAGGTTTCCTTTGATAAATGTGATATGCTCCTATTATAGATTTGAGCTGAAACGTCGGTAACCTGACATCGGTTAAAGGTTACCCTACCACTTTCCAACCAAGTAAGCATTAAATACTACCGGTTGTGTGGACATAGTTGCTTGTTTTTCATCACGGGTGTATTATTTAACCCTGAGAAACTATGGCTGATTGATCATCTTATATCCTCAGTCCATGTATTTTCTTGTTTCACTTTTTTCTCTTTCTTTCTTTTTCTTTCTATTTTTCTCTTCTCTTTTTTTCTTTTTCTTGTTATCATTTCAACATTAGGTTTTTATGGGCTTTTTTCTACCACGGAGGCACAGATTACTTTTCGAGTTATTCTGACTTGTGACTGTTATCATTTGATCTCCCTTTCTGTAATTCTTTGTGTATTAAATGTTAAGGTATATAACAGTTTATGATATATACAAGTTGATTTTTTAAATTTATGGTGAAGGTATGTAACTGATTGCATCTATCAAATGTCGCGATGTGTTTGTATTATTTAACTTAGTGTCCTAGTTTTCATTTTAATTTATTGATACAGCTTTAATTATATTTGTAGGAATTTGTTTGTGGCTCTCCTGATGAAGGCGCTGTTTGCGCCGAAACGCGCGTCGAAGAACCATCGCATAGCCACTGTCTTTGTTTTTTCATTTGTCGTTGGTCCTTTGTCATTATTAAATATTCATTTAATTGTGATGTTTTGTGTATATTGTTGATTGGTCATTTAGATGTTGTTTATTTGTGACATATATGTCTAATATGTTTCGTATGTATATGTCATGTGTATTTCTACCTATGTTTTTAAATAAAAGACAAGAATAAAATGATGAGATTTTAACACATTCGCTAGTGACACTGAGTATTTTATATTATGTTTGGTTTTGCTTGAGTCAGTGATTAGAGTCTGACCTTTTTCATTGCCTAGGAATTTAACTTCAAAAGTATGCGCCTGCTCTTTG
Organism: Calotriton arnoldi; assembly: GCA_963921515.1. Lineage (NCBI taxonomy): Eukaryota > Metazoa > Chordata > Amphibia > Caudata > Salamandridae > Calotriton > Calotriton arnoldi. Next base: position 114,125 of record CAWUFW010007522.1, on the reverse strand, counting down.
TGCATGTCTCTGTGTGTGTTTGGGTGATGTATGCTCCTGTCTCTTGCCAATGTGTGATATGTCTGTGGCTGGTGGTGTGAGTGTGGTGTCTGGGTGTGTGATGTCAGTAGTGACTGTGTCTGGTGGTGTGGTGTCTGTCTGTATGTGTGTAGTGGCTGTGTCTGCTGGTGTGGTATCTGGATCTATGTAAGTTGTGGATTTATTTAGTGCAGTGGTTGTGGTGTCCGGGTGTATGTCACTGGATGTGGTGTGAGGGGTTGACTGCCTGGGGAGTGGTTGTGTGCCTGCCTTTTTTCATTTGTTTCTGTTGTCGGGTACTGCGTGTGGATGTTGAGGTGGATGGGTGCTTATGTGTGCATGTGCTTTGGGTAGATACGGGAATAAGGATTGTGGATGGGAAAGCTGGAATTGGCAGAAGGCTGCCATGAGTGTGGGAGCCAGAGTCTGAAAAGATCTCTGTAGGGCAGACATGTCTGCGTGAATGTCTTCCATGTATGACACCATCAGTTTCAGCTTGTGGCTTTGCACCTGGATGGCTTTCGGCCCTGCAATCTGACCCACAGTGATCTGTCTTAGGATGTCAATTGCCTCCACACTCAGGGCAGCAGGGGAGACAGGGGCAGGGAGTGAGGTGCCTGGTGCAAAGGAGACTCCACCCATCTTAGGGGAGCAGGCCCGGACAGCTGGCTGGGGAGCAGCAGGGAGGGTGGTGATGGAACAGGGTGGCAGACATGGATGTTTTGGACACAGCTCCAGAGGGGCCCGCCACCACCAGGGAGTGGCCACTGGAGTTTGACTCAGATGATGATGCTGATGTGTCGTCTGGCTCCTCCACGGCACTCCCATCACTCTCTGGGCTACTGGTTCCCTCTGTGTCACTGGCGCGACGGGAACCACTGTGGCCAGCTGCTTCTGCAACAGTCTCAGCCCTGTCTCCACCGCTGCCCTGGGTTGATGCTGAAATAATAGAAGAAATAGGTTAATTGCAATTGCGTGAACACAGTGGGCAAAAAGATCCTAACACAACACATTACACAGATCACAACATGTAGAAGGATGACTACATTGGCTCCAACATCTTCATGAGCACATGCATGAATTGTACATGACCTGTGCACAGTCACACATAATGGTTTTATAACCACAGTCTGCTCCAACTGCATGCATAGCATTGTCCCAAATCCAGCCTCATGTGAGTAGCGGGAGATATCATCACCCTGTCAACCTAGGCCCTTGTAGCATACCATTGTTACCTGATGTCATCAAATGGGATGTCCACATGGAATGCATTACTACCTATCCACACAAGGCCTTGCAATCAGCAACTGGTCAGATGTCCTTAACCCACAACATGCAGAACTGATGGGCCCCTGCTACAGCTAAGTTGCAGCAATATGTGAATACCAAGAAAAAGGTGACACGGAAGTGCCCATTCCACACTGTTCATACTTCCGAAGTGACACTATCACATTTGTCCACTGCCAGATGATGTAGCTGAAAACTGCACATGAGTAGCTTAGCTAGATATCACATGTAGTACAGAAGAGTTGAATAGAGAGAATGTGGCTCCAAGTCGTGTACGATTGCAGCACAAAGAAACATTGTACATGAGCCTGACAAGGAACATCCCTAGTCAAGATTGGTTCATGTGAGCACACCTTTTTCACATTGCAAACGTCAATGCCATTAAAACACTGAAAGTACATGAGGCTCAGGAAATATCCAGTCCATAAAGAGGTCTTACTCGTGTCCAAAAGGGAAGGGAATACACTGTACCGTCCTTGTCTCCCAAACACAAATACCATTGTACTACTGAGTGCTGACACACACTTATGATCCCAACATCTCAGCATGTCACTCCCTCAGGCATGTCACCAGCCACAGAATGACCCTCCACAAATGCACCTGTGCATCACACCTAACTGAATACACCCTTCTCAATGACATGAAAACTCACATTATTTTTTTTTTCTTCCACAGAGTTTTATATAGCGCGAACTTGACCAGAAGGTATCAGGTATCAGAGCGCTTTACATAGCACCAGTTGCGTTACATGAGGACACATTCATTTTTGTTAGGCATGGCCAGATAGTACTGAAAGTCTTCCAACCATACGTATCATTGCCTCCACAATTTGACCTGTCTAATGACATCCACCAATGGCATTGGGTATTTGTGACTCACCCACCCATGTCTACACCACTGTATGTAGTTACATCTACTCTGTATACCCATCACGGAATACTATTGTCATGTACACATTGGCCATCACATACAAATGTGATGCAATCATAATGAAAACCTTGTAGACCCTTAGATCATGTATGGAACAGTTGTACATATGACAGTACAACACATAAAGGTGTACATGCCAACATGTAGGCATTAATACAGATGGAACCAGTGGTGTTAGCCACCTCATGATACTGCACAATCCCCACTTGCCAAGGGTGAAGTCGTGCTCAGTGTCTACATCTAGAGTGCATTGTATGCCGGCCACAAGTAAGTGGCCCACCATCACATGAGACACAGTAATGAGGGAGCATCACACCAGACACAAGGATGACAAGTGGCCTTTTTAAGACCACTGTCACAAATGACAGAAAAAGATAAAGTAGGTGGTCTGCGACATTAGTCATCCATGTGGCTGTTCAACTCTGGAAACTGACATCTGAGTAGACCCTGTATAGGTCATGGTCACATGAACAATAGTCTACGGTTATCACCATGCACCTACTACCAGACCTACACATGCAACAACTTTCCCATTGTGTGGAACATGAGCCACCTTCAAGCTTGATGGGGAAATAGCTGCTTGTAACAAACAATAGATGGTCATGTAGAATGCTTCATCAGGCCAATACTCACCCCTCCTAGCTGCTGTTGGGCTCTGAACTGCCCATCATGGTCCGGGTATGCCATCACCAGTATGCGGGCCATTGAGGGGTCAGGGTCTGGTGCGTGCCCCTTCTGCCTTGGGAGAACAGCCCTAGCTGAACCTCCACAATCTTATGGGCCCAGCGGGCGACGGCCTTCCACATGGACACCTTCTGATGGGCTTCGACCTGTATGGATGCAATAGATAACGAGACTGAGTAGACGTGCAAGATATAGGTTATTTGCTAGGGTGACACAGAGGTTGTTGACAGCTAGCATAAACATTGATCTATATTGCACACACTACATGTATAAGGTGCACATGCTGTGCACCACAAAAAGCATTACTATACACTATTTAAGTAATCTGCTTACTACCCTGAATCCTGATTATGCCTATACTGACTAGGCCAGCCCACTGACATCACGTAGGCCTGGCCCATACAACATGCACTCTGAAATGAGTTAAGATGTACACAGCACACCATTGTGTCCTCCTATAATGGTACAGTACTAGTGCATCACTGGACAGACACCCGAACAGTCTGGACAAATTACTTTATTCAAGCAGTCCAAGACATCACTGCTACCATTGCATTGACTACATTCCAAGATTTGGGTCAAATGAAAGTGCTGGCATGTGTGTCACTATGACACACAGTGACAATATGGGTCCAGGGACAGTAGTCTTGAGCATGGGGATCTCATCATGCTCCAAACCAACTGTAGTAATACTAGGTGTATTTAGGCCAACTCAGGGTCCAGTTACACTAATTTAGACCACATCTAAGAATCAGCAGATCTACAGGGAGAGTACTCTGTGCATCAGTTCCATAGCCACATTATATCTGCTACAGCCTGGGCCATGGACCATACAGGGTACAACTCATTGTCAGGGTTTGCTCTCTGCAGCCTGAGCATACTCTTCCCACATGGCCATCATATGCCCACATTTTCCTTACCTAACAGTACATATTGTGGCCTTCCTATATATGACATGACCATTGTGGGTCACTTTGAAGGGGTCTGTGAGGTGTTGGTATCTCCCAGCAACAGTTTGGTGAGTCCTCATGTGTGTTGAGTGATATGTGGGACTGTACACACATCTCACAGCATCCTCACATGCTACTTACAGGAAACATACACAAGTTAGGGTGTAAGGCCTATACATTTTTTAGCACATCTGCCATGTACTAAATAGCAAATTCATCATAGGCAACATAACATTTATACATGCATAGATATGTTCATGCAACCGGTGTAAGATTTAGAACTGATTACACATCAATATGGTGATGTGAAGTCCACAAAGTACAGTGCCACATGAACCATGACTTAATTGTCCTATGTAGGGGACACACAATTTGACTTACTAAACTCTGATGTCAGTCTGGGACTTTGAGCCACATTCTGACCTATGGGATAGGATAGGATATTTGCTGCGGAGTACAGTCTGTATTAGCAGTACTCACCTGCTCCTCTGGTGAGCCATAGAGCTGGTGATACAGGGGAAGAGCCTCTTTCGCCAGGTCTCCAGCTCCTCTGGAGTGAAGGCAGTGGCCCTGCCCCCTGTACAGCGTGCCATGACAGCTCCCAGAGATGGCAAACAGCAGCTGACTTCGACGAGGTGCTGTAAGCAGCCAAACACGTATGCCACATAGGCAGTCTTCTGTGTAGACAGATATAGCTTTTGGACCGCAGCGGTCACATTATCCAACATCAGCCTATGGCTGTGACCGCCGTGGAGGAAGCCGCCTACCATGCAGTTTAAATCAGCCGGTGGTCAGCGAATCAGCATGTCCCATTAGCGAGATCAGGCATCCACATAGGCTTTCTTCTAAGTAGACAGACACAACCCTTGGACTGCGACGGTCACATTACCCAACATTAGCCTATGGCTGTGACTGGCATGGAGGAAGCAGCCTACCGCATGGTTTAAATCCGCAGGTGGTCAGTTATTCAGCATGTCCCATTAGTGAGGTCAGGAATCCGCCATGTCAGTGTTGAGAACCACATAGAAAACGATCTTCTAAGTGTGTCTCCACCAGTACAAATATGTTGGAACATGTCACCTGAAGTATGACACCATTCCTCTGCCTATACCAATAATCAAATGTCACTGTTGTACATTACTATGCATGAACACACAATTACCGCAGTGCACTGTACACCGACGGTGAAAGTAGTTATGTGTGCAATGCAGACTCCACAACATGATGGTGTCCACCATACAAAAGAAGTTTGAATGATGTGCACAGTGCTGGTACAGACACATGTGGAGTCTAGATTGGCGATGATAGGTGGAACTTGCAGTAATGGCAATTGATCCGATTCATGCGGGTGACTCCCGTATTTCTCAGGACAATCAATGTCTTACTTGAGGCTGTCTTCAGATTGGATTGGCATCTCCTACAGCAGCGGTCAAAGGGTGAAATCGCTCCCCTGGATCATTGTGCGGCATCTCTTCAACTTTCCTCATCCCAAATGTTGATATGTATGCAATTGTATCTTATGCAATCATGATGGGAATTGCTGTGTAGTGCTAACATATGCTGGTAAGGATGGTCACATGACTTTTGGGTGTGTCTTGGTAAATGTTAGAGTGGACACTCTAACCAATATCCATATACATATGTCTGTACACTCCACACATAGGTCCCCAGGCAGAGGGACGAGACGACAGCCTCCAGTATACCTGCCATTTCCAGACCTTCAAACTATGGAAGAAAGGACGTTTCGTCTTAATAATACAATATTTATGTGATCAATAAGAGCCTCATTTATCCTCGAAGAAACTATCCCACATCTCTGACACGAGTGATGAAACTCATGGCAGCACTGCATTTTCTGGCCACAGGTTCCTTTCAGGACACTGGCTATATCTGGAGGAATGTCACAACCTATGTTCAGTGGTGTACTACATGATGTGCTTTCATCAGCGATGAGACACGTGGATAGCTACATCCAGTTGCCTAGATGTAAAGATTTGGCCAATTTGAAGGGCGACTTCTATGGATTTTTAGCATCCCACATGTGCTTGAAGCTATTGAAGGCAATCATATTGCCTTAGTGCCACCACAAGTCAGAGAAGAGGTCTATAGGAACAGGAAGCACTTTCATTCTATCAACATGCTGGTGGTTCGTTTATCAGATTTATACATCACACATCTCTGCCAGATTCCCAGGATCTGTCCTTGACTTCTTCGTACTGCAGAACAGCACCATACCCCAGCTGATGTCACAACTACTAGTGGAAAGGGCTTGGCTTGTTGGTGAGTATGATGTGTCTAACCTTTGTGTGTGTGATGTCAGGTTGTATATTCTGAAAGTGTGTGACCCATTATTGCACTTCTGTCTGTCTTCCATCTTGGAGACTTAGCGTATCCCAACTGCCCATGGTTGTTGACACCGCTGAGGAATCTGACAACGCCAGGGGGAGTCCACTTCAATGAGGCCCATGGAAGAACACAGCAGCCAGTGGAGCAGGCTTTTGGGCTCCTGAAGGCCAGATTCAGATGTCTGGACAGGAGCCCTCCTCTACTCACCCAGGAAAGTGTGTCAGATCACCGTAGCCTCCTGCATGCTCCACAACCTCGCACTGCACTGGAAAACCCCTCTCATCGCAGAGGATGGAGAGCAGCAGGAGCCACCGGGTGAGGATCCTGAAATGCCAAATGATGATGATAGTGGTGAAGAGGAAGGAGTTGACATGTGTCAAGGCTCATCAACAACTTCTTCTAAGAGTGTAAGTATGCTGTGAGATGTCATGACTGACTGTTACAGTGACTTCTGTTGTGATGCTGAGAGGAGGACGTTCATGGATAAATGTAAGGTATACACAGGTGTGGCTAACTCTGTGCATGGCTGTTTCTGGAGGAAGGTCACATGCACATGTCGTTGATGTTGCTTTGCATAGTTGACATTTATGCATATACTGTGTACTCCAGAAGTGGACTGTGATTGGTGTCATATGTACGGCTTCCTAGCTAATCTCTTTGCATTGGTCTGTTTTAGGTAACTCCACCATGTCATCTTCATTTGGACATTTCAGAGTTGTGACATCAGCAGGTGTATGGTGCTGTTTTTAAGTACGAAGTGGACATGAATTGCTCCTGGGAATGTCTGGCACAGACTTTGGGTTTACAACTCCAGTACCAAGCCAGCTTGCACAGGGATAGGATGGAAGTTTCTAAGACTCCATTGGAATTGTTCCCTGTCGTGTGGTGGTGTGGTGGTTCTTTTGCAATATGTGTGCCACCAGGTTCTCCAACGCAATGTTGTTGTTGGCCCAAATCATGCTAGTCTTCCTTCACATTGGCTAAGTCCTCAATGTGTATGAACTGAATGTAGCTGTTGATATGTCTCATCATTGTATGCCATAGTGCTTGTAGCACACCCTTGACATATGTTTGTGACATTCCACCAGATGCAGCAACACTGTATTGGAATGAACCTGTGCTCATCCTTCCTGTGGCTGCCGCAGATGTAGGAAGGCCAGATGTAGATGGACCACAGGAAGGGGTAGGTAGAGGGAGAAAGCACTGCAGAGTGTGGTGTTAATGTCCCTCTGTAGCCCTAGGAGCTGGCCCATGTTGTCATTGTGGGTGTCAAGCCTCTGGTCTATGGACCTCTGCAGCTGCTTCATCTCCCTGAGTTCCTCAACTACCTGGATCGTCACTCCTTGGGAGTCCTCATAGGCTCCAAGGCGATGTTGACCTGGGCATCAGAAGCACCAGTGGCCTCACTTTGGGGGCCACAGTTAAATTAGCTTTCGAGTAATTATGTGAAATTGTGGCAGAATTATGCAATATTCCGCATGATTACATGAAATGCAAATCCATCCTTTCGTACTATATTTTAGTGTGAAATGCATTTTTACAGCAGTTTCTGGCACAAGGACGTATTTAACCAAAAACCACTGCAAACAATAGCTGCATGCATTCGTTGGTTCCCTCCCATTTGCTGTAAATTTGTATACCGATTGGTGCATAATTACCAGTGGTGGCCCCTCCATTAAGGCGGAGGAGCACCGCCCCCCTACCAACAGGCTCAAATAAAACGATAATAAAACTGGTTTTAAACCCATTTTATTATTGTTTTAATTTAATCCCCTGGGCCCGTCCCCAGGACTCTTACCAGTCTTGGGGGCGGGTCCAGGGGATGACACTGTTGGTGGGGGAGTGGTAGTGCACTCCCTTCACTGTGCATGAGGGTTTGGCCGGCCGTCTCAGGCCGGCCATACCCTCAAGCGCAGTGAAGCTCTCTTCAGCCTCAGCTGCGTTGCTGGGGCTGGAGAGAGCAGGCACAGGCTCCCAGTCTGCCTGGGAGTGCAAGTTGCCAGCGCTCAGGCCAATCCCGACGCTGCTTTCATGCAGTGTCAGGATTGGCCACAGTGCAGTCTGGGAGCCTGTGCCCAGAAGCAGGAAGAGCAATATGCGGCGGGAGACGTTGGCGTTGAGGTAAGTTTTTTAAATTTTTATTTTTTTATCCCCGAACCTCCTCCCCTCCCCACCTCCCTCCCTCCTCCGGCTGCCCTGCGACTTTGGCAGGGGACGGGCCGCTACTGATAGCTACTCAGAGTGGCATAATGAAGTCATTTTGGGAATTCTGCATAAAATCCTAAAACGAAATTCCTGGAACTGCACAAATTATGCCAGCATAGTTTAAATTTCACCAAGGCCTAATAAGCACTTCACAACATAAAATCAATAGCAAGAAAACTGCTAACAAAAATGTAAACATTCCAAAAATACATCTTAAACTAATGAGGAACATTAAGTTCAAAACTCAAAACCTATCAACTCAAAAGCATTTTTTTAAATTATAATAACATTAAATTGTTTTTATAATTCTGAAAAAAATTGTTAAAAACTAGAATGAATCCAGAATGAAAATGTTAATTAAACATATAAAAAATATCACAACAACATACATATAGAATACCATCATCATAAACTTTATTTCGGTCATCAGACCATAAAAGTGCAAGTGCGTACAATTCATACAAATATTTTAGGTACATACAAGAATACATTGGTAATAAACAAAGAATATTACTCCATTGCTTAAAAATTTGATAAAAGGATAAGATAACACAGAAGCGTAAAGAATCAGGGTCAGCAAAAGCCTATCCAAAAGCAGGTGTAAACGGCATAGGCCGCCATGCTGGCTTCTGGATAAAAATAGCACTAAAAATGGAACCAATTAAAATCACCAATTTTACAGTTACACGAAGATTGAATAGACAATTAAAACACCATAAGAAGTAATTAAAAAGCTATACATTTACAAGTATAATGATGTTACAGTTTCAACACAGACCTTCAAATTTCCCACATATTACTGAGAAACTTTGCTACTGCGCAGACTACCAGGAGTCTGGGATCAGATTTTAAAATGCGCAGTGCCTCGCGATGGCAACGAATGCTGAAGCATTTGCAAATGGGAACAAGCCATTGGCCTCTCGGCCGCAGATACAGTGGACAAGCAAAAAATTTGGGGCCAATTGACTCAACAGGAAGGTGACAGCCAGGACAAAACTGTGATGGAATAGATGGCTGTTGCCAGGAAGCTGTAAGAGAGTTCGCAGGAAGTGAGCCGAATCTAAATTGCATGTAAAGCTTCCTATCCTGAGGAATCGTGATAGCCTCCAGATATTGACAGTTTGAACTCCATGGTTAGGCGACCCTAGGAAGGAAACGATAATGAAGACTGAGCCACCCAATTCTAATTTTGTTTCTTAATCAATTCCTTGCTAGGCAGCCGTGCTGGATCCTTAGCTTACTACACCCCCTCTAATCCTAATGCAGTAAGCAAAGATTTCACCTCGCAAATCCAAGTAATTTTCTTATAGCGATCAAGTGCCTTCAATTCAGAGAGGGCAGCAGCATAAGGAAGCAACTCAGGGTGGAATTTAAGCGAAGCCAAAATAGAAGGAGGCGTAACTTGGCCCTCTCGATAATGATGGCTTGTCCCATATCCAGCCTTAATGGATGAAGGGGGGTGCTCTGCGGGAGTGAAACCAGGGCACTCAGGAATTTATTCTCTGTGGTCAGAAGGCCTTCCATCTTTTTGAATCCCCACAGTTCTGCACCGTACAATGCCGACCCTACTGCCTTGCAGTCATATATGTGGAGAGGGGCTGCTAATGGTTTGCTATGGGAGATCCTGTGCTCTTTAATCAAGGCCCAGGTAGCTGTCTATGATGGAAAATGCGCTTCGATACCTGGGGCTTCCAGGACATATTGTCTGAGAGAGTGATCCCCAGATAGTCAAATGTACTCACTCTCTCCAGCGGAACCCCACCCAGTGTTAGCTTCCCTTTATACGTTTTGTGAGGGTTCAACATTAAAAGCTTTGTCTTCGAGGTATTAACATCTAGGCCTCGGGAATCACAGAAAGCCTTGAAGTGGTCTAAAAGCAATTGTAGCCCTCTAGGGGTTTTAGAAACTAACAACGTGTCATCAGCGAACAACAGTGTTACCACTTTGTCGCCTCCTAGGGTGGGGGCAACTGCAAGGACCTCAGAAAGGTGCTGGACTACACCATTTACAAATAACGAGAATAGTATAGGTGCCAATACGCAGCATTGTCGAACCCCCTTGCTGACTTTGATCGAATCGGTATGCTGTCCTTGATTGCCCCAACGTACCCTTGCATTGTTGGCCTCACGGAGGTGATGGTTATCTGTTGTAGCTATGGCCCAACCATGGATCGACTTATGTCGCATACAGACTTTTGGAAAAGACTTCTGCTATCCTTGGCGGGTCGAATTACTATCCTGAAAATGGTGATACTCCCCCGTTTTCTCTATCTTTTCATAAACATCCCAGATCCCGCTGACAAACAGTTTCTTCCAAACCCTCCGGAGTGCACTGCTATAACTAATATGGGCTGGCAAACAGCCCAGAGTCAGCTCGTTGACACTCACACTGCCCCATGAGAGGGGTAGGGTTGAAGTCCATGACTTTAAACTGAATTACTTTGTGGCACAGGCACAGGATGCCTGGCACTGGTATCATCCAGATGCAAGATTGCCATACGCTAAACTCAAAAGTGGCAAACAGATGGTGTCCCATTAAAGGGGTAGCTACCCCAGAGCATGCCTGTTTATCATAGAGAAATATAAACTGTCACAATGAGCTTTTGAGCCTGGAGGAAGTTTGGCCGCAATTGAATAATTTGCCCCTTTAATCGCCAACAATCCCACTACTGCAGAACCCGCTCCTGCCCTTAACTTCAGAAATGTTTTTGTGTAATATGCTGCAGCATTAGGGAATGCGAGATTTCGATGCCCTGTATAACCTGGGGATGTTTGTATTCTCAGAACACATGAGATCAAAGCATAGGATGACCCCACTTGACCTGATCATCTCTCTAGGCTGAGGCACACAGCCCAAGAAAAGACCCCGGGGTTCCAAGAGGAACCAGCGTCGTTCCCACCACTAACCACTCTCATCCAGTCTACAGATGCCACTCACTGGGTTTCCAGGCTTTATTCAACATGCTATCAATTAAGTCGCAGCGCAAAGACCATGCAAGACTGGCATGGGAGTGTGATATAGAGGAAAACAGTACACAGGCCCAGTGGCATTTTTACTGTATGCAGACTCAGCTGGTTTCCTTGAACCATCATTATAAATTGTTGCGCTTTAGATTTTGCTTACTCCACACCTGCCAAGAGGGCCAGGATAAATAATTCCAGATCTCACAGATGTCCCAGATGCGGGAAGGACTATGCATACTTTATACACCTAACTTGGGTGCGGCATACTATACAGTCATTTTGGAAGAGGTGACCGATACTCTGTTGGACATACTGGACTACAAAGTGGATCCACGACTGCTTGTGGTACTTCTGAACTATGTCAAAGATATGCCACTGAGGGTGGGCCACCTGGCTGCCCTCACATTATTACTAGCTCGGAGGTGAATCGCCATATGCTGGGAGAGCCCAAAATTTCCTCACATACAGGACTGGTTAGCTGACCTGGCTTTCTGCAACACTAAATGTGAAATATACATAGAACTGCAACCACTGACATCCGATACCAGGGACATATGAGGTCCCCTCCTCACTTAAATAGTAGGACTCATGGTGGATACCTCAAATTAAGAATCAAACTCCTCATCTCCTGCGGACATACCAGAAGGACTCGTCCAGTTATCTGCATGAATATGCTGGCTGATTGGTGATGGGGATTGCCCTCCTTGGTATTTCCACCCTCTTACCACCATACCATACATTCTCACCCCACAGCGATGAAATTTGTGTGTTAGCATGCTAACTCCCCATTCTGTATATCAGAATGTAACCCCTTACCAATTTGGAAATATGTCCTCTGTTACACTGCCACGAGTAAATGCCATGGTAATATATAGCCATTACAACACTGTTGCACATGACCTGCGATGTGTAGCAAGTTCGTTTAGATCTATATTATGTTCTACGGCACGTTGGGTGTAAATGAAAAACCTTAATTAAAAAAATATTTTAAAAAGTTTATGGATTAATATTTTGTATGTATTCCATATCAGTATATAAGAAGGGTGATAGATCCATACCATCTAATTACAGGCCTATTAGCCTCATTGAAAGTATTCAAAAGGCCTCGATCAGTGACCATAATAGCTTGTCCCCATATCAGGGTGGGTTCCTTCAGACAAGAAATAAGCACCACCGACCAGGTGTTCCGATCTCTCATATTGACCTGGAAGACCGTGGTTATTGGTCAGGGTAGCCTCTATGTAGCTTTCATTGATCTAAGGTCCGCTTTTGACCTAGTTCCAAGAAACAAGCTCTGGACTGTTCTCAAAGAGTTGGGCTTCCCCCCATGGTCTTAGCACTTGTTAGCCACTTCCCTGTCTCTATGGAGATCAATTCCCAAGTACTTCTCTGTGTCTGTCATCTAGTGGATGGGGAAATCCAAAACTGCTTGTGGGGTGATTCCCGTAAGGGAGATTAGTTTGGATTTAGACCAGTTTATGACATTAACGTGCAAGAATGTCATGCTTTTAGATGTTTGAGCATTCCAGAGGTGTCAAAATAATATTTTGTGCCAGTTCCATTGCTAAATTCTCTGTTTCATTAGTTGCAAGTCACGGTTTTCACAGCTACCTTTTTCTCTAACCTGAGAATAGAGAAGAACTTCCTCACTACATTGAGCAGTGGTCCTCTGCTTCTTTTTCCTGAGACTTCTGATGTCTGTCTTGGTCTCCTCATGATGCCAAAATGAATTCTAAGTATATTGAATGCCAACAAGAATGAGGAAGTCCCAGAAAAAATACAGCAGAGTACACTAGATGTGAACTTTCTCTAGTTCAGATTTGCAATGAAAGTTGTACATGGGAATTACTTCCAGATGAATAAAGACAGTGATAGTAATCAGAAAAAGCTGTACCGTAGGTTGCAGGTACTGTGGAACCCTTTCTAGGTAACGTGGTACCACAACACCTAAAAACGCAGAACTGTTTTAGATAACTGCAAGACATCTTCCTTAGTTATTCTGTAAGGAAATCATTGGACTCAAAGATTAAATAAAATGACCCTTTCATAGCAAATGCTATTATTTCAAAACATTTTCGGCCCTGCAGTACTCCACGGGAACTCTGAAAAAGAAGTAAAACCCATGCGATAATCCCGAAGTGCTGTCTCTTTGGTCGATGTGTCCCACGGGAATACTGCAGTACCTATGAGAGGGCAACAAAATTAAAATGAAAGCAGCCATTTGACTGATGGCTCATGGAACACTGCTCAAAATAGAATCCTCGATCTTTTAGATACAGGCATGAATGACTTTCCTGCCCACTATTACCAGATTGGTGTTTAAGAGAGGCAGTTTGATGCACAGGAACTCCCAATCCATCATGGCCTCAGACAAAAGTAGACTTCAGGAATCACCAAGCACCTCATCCACCAGGCCTATCACAGGTGCAGCATCAGAAGATGATGACATTATTGCCGTCCTATCCACTTCTGCAGCAAAACAACTGAGGCCTGTGAAAGAATCCGTGGTGAGGTCGTTTTTTGAACTGCCAGCTGGCCCAAAAAAAAACAAGCGTGTAGGAGGTTATGCAGAATTTCTGCTACAAGGCTGGTTAACATTTTATGGGAATCAGTGGGATGCAGAAGCATCTGAGGGCTATGAAGCCCAATAGCATAGCTTGTGCTGTGATGCAGAAGAGTTGAGCATATGAAGAATAACAGACAGCTCCATAGAAGTGCTACGTCTACATTAGGAGGAAAGTCATGAGAAGATGCAGCATTGTGGAATGTACTTCATGCACTGTCTCAAAGTAGTGTTTTGTGAGCACATTAAAGGCTATGTAAGACTATCTTCAAGCAGAAAATAAACACTTGTGGGAAAAAATGGTTAAAAATAATGTTTGAAAATGCTAAAAATAATGTTTAAAAAATAAAAACACAAATAACGTCTAAAATAAAAGTATGCATCCAATCTCTAGATGGTTTCTGGCTGGATAAAAAGGGTGAGGGGTATAGCGGGGGTTGGCACCCCACAGTGGGGTTGCGTGCAAGGCCTTGTCAGAGGGCAAACACTGTGGCCAACTTCCCCCCTTTGCATGGCCTTTGCCCATGTGCAATAGAAAATTGCCCATCCCATGCAGGGTAGAGTGCAGAGCCTGGTTAGTGTACAGGCCTTGTTGTCAGCCCCAGCTGTGCATAGTCAAAGGCTGTGCGCAGCAAGGGAGATGGATGAAAATAACCAAAAAAAAGCCAGAAATTCACTGAAAAACCCAAAGGTTAAAGTGAAATTATTGCTAGATGTGGAAATAATGTAAAAAAATAAAATAAAATAAGAAAAACACTAAAATTCACTAGCTATAATACAGAGCTACCTATAACATGCACCCCCATCACACACTGCTTATGACCTCACATATTATATCTCATGACATACTAAATCACACCATTGATATCATCATCAATGACAAGGAAGACATCACTGATGCCATCATACAATTGTTCTGACGCCCACCTGTAGTGATTCAATACACTTCACCTGAGGAGAACTTTCTATTCACCTTAATGGTATTACCCTCTTAAAGGCTTCACATTACTCGCAATATTAAGTCAAGAGGTTGACTGGTATACATTTGCCACTGCAATGACACCTTCTGTCAGGACCTGTGGACATATAGACAACTCTCCACGGTTTAGTAAAATACATTACACACATTCCTTAGATGGGGACATTGGCATCCAACCATAGAGCCATGCTTACAATACCAGTGGTGGACGCCCCTCCGCTTTACATTATTCAACAATCTGTAATGCCACAAAATCTTCAGTGAAGTTTTGGAAATAAATTTCCACACCTCATAAACATCCTTGCTACATAGAATTTGTCTATATTACTGTATTATAAATATTTAACACAGGCACGTGCCCAGATATTCACTGGTGGAAGGAAGCTTTGGTCTTTGTCACAGATTTTTTGGAACAGGCTTTGGCGTTTAGCCTCAATCTACTTTCAAACAAACCTCTACAACCTACAACAGGAGCACTCAGCCTTTACCTTTAGTGAAATTTTAACGGTGCACCATATAACTTTCTACATGGACAATCACACTTGCCTCCAGGTCTTATGCTATTTCCGCTCTATGGGCGCACCTGTGTATACTCGGTAACTCTATGCTGTATATGACTATGGTGTTATCAGTAAAGCCATCAAAGTTATTAGCAATTCCGTCAATGATGTCATTTGAGATGTCATTAGTGATGTCATCAATGATATCATTTAACCTGCCCTAAGCAATGTGATATGTAAGTTCATATGCGGTGATGGTGGGGGTGCAAGTTATAGTCAGCTCAGTGAATTATATATGTATATATATATATATGTCTAGTGAGTGTTTTCATTAATGATGCCATTTCAGATGTTGTGATAATGTTATCAGTAATGTCACAGAACATGGCATGAGTGATGTAATATGTGAGGTAATTAGCAGTGCATGGCAAGGGCACAAGATATAGTTACTTTAGGACACAATTTATAGTTTCTTGAGATAATTATAACTGGTGAATTTCTGTGGTTTTGTTAATTTAAAACAGTATGGTTTAAGTAACATTTTCACCTAGCTATAAATGTCCCTTTTACAATGTTTTTTTCAGTGAATTTCTATGTTTTTCTTAACGTAAAGTAAGATCCACCCCTATAAAAATGTAATGCAGCCTCAGGGCCAAGGAATAGCTCAGAAGGGGGGACCACATGACTCCACTCTGTAAAACTTTAGTGCGGCCCCAGGGGATGGGGTCCCTGGGGTCTAATAAAGGCTCAGGCATGAGGGCTGCACGCCTTCTCCCATTAATTAATAATATAAATAAACCTCCAGCCCTGCCCCCCGGGGGGGGAGTAAAACTAAAATGGTCGGGAGCTCGCCTTTTTCTTCTTTGAATGGGACAGATGATCATCAAAAACAAATTCCTACTTGCCCCATTTATTTTCTTTATATAAAAAAAAATTAGGACAGGGTACTGAGTACCTGAGTCCTAAATGACAGCTCCCACATCTTTGCTGATGTGGTGGCAGCCAATCAGGTTTTATGTTTAGATCGGTTGGGTTCGCAGATCGTCCGCGGCGTGATTTCTGAATAAATTATGAACCTAAATTTTTCAAAAACTATTGAGATCATTTATACTAACTCACAAAAATCCCTGGATGAAGATCTAGATTTCTGTCAAATTTGGTGTAATTCCGTTGAGCCATTTTGGCTATAGCTATGCCAATTTTGCTGTGGAAAATTGCATGGGGAAAATGCATTTTGGAACCCAACTTTTTTATCAACCTCCGCTTGACGGATCACCCCAAAACCTTCCAGTAATGGAGGTGGGGTGGGTGAGACTTTGTCTGGAAAGTTTCGTGAAGATTGGTTGAACAGTGCCAATGTTATTAGCAAACCAACAAATCAATTTCCAATGCAAATGTGGTCCTAACTATAACTACACTGTGGCGGCCCATGTGTGTTTGTGTGTGTGTGTCGGCATGTATAACTAAAGCTGTGAGGATGTGTGTGTCTGTATATGATATTATCATAGAAAAAAGGTTTTTGTCTTTGTATCTTTGATGATTTGTGACATGGACGATGGTCATGGCCTTTAAGTAGCAGGCAAATGTTGCAGTCTTTGCACTTACCTTGTGTCCAGTCACCTACTTGCAGTGATGACACAGTAAGATGTACATCCATGCCTACTGGGTTTTGAGCACTGGATGTGGAAGTTGACTATGCCCTTCACCATGACCAAAGCTATCACTGTCCATGGAGCAGCCAATCTGATGATGGCCAGCGGGAACGTGACACTCAGTCCTTTTGCCAGTAGTGCCTGCTGGACAACACTTCTGACATTACCCAGTCCCCATCACACTCTATTCACTGAGTAACTCTTCTGCCATGTCTATGCAGCACGTAGCAAATGGCGGGCCTAACTGCCATTCCCTGCACTCTACTCCCCTCCGCCTGCACACAAGACATGGAATTTAACTTGGCGCCCAGCAGGTACTGGACACTAGGCATAGCTTTCAACCACATCTTGCATGGAATCACCTAGTCCATTGATCAAGTGTGTGGGTGTGCCCAGGAGGCACAGGGTGCAGGGTTTGGATTTTAGTCAATCAATGCCCCTCAACCTCTCTGTAACAGATCCCCTAATGTGCTCTTGATATGGCCTCTATCAAACCACTCAACCTTTCTTTTTATAGTTTAATTTCCTTTGGTGCGTTGCCGTGCACTTAGGACTGCAAAATCATTGTTGCCTACTTTAGGAATCCTGCATTAATAATAGATTGCAGAATGTTAACATTGGTCAATTATACTCATCTATTTAATGCTAATGCCCCCTGTAGGTTGACTATGTACGCCATAAAATCTCCTTGTCTGGCATGTTTTCTTTAAAAGCTGGATAATCAGACATGTCCATGGTTCATAGCTCCCACTGACAGTAGACAGAATAAAATGGTCCACTCCAACAACCAATAAAATTTCATTTCAGTCAATAGATCTTTATTTCACTATACTTAAATAGCATAAAAAGTGTTTTAAATACAATTTAAATTTAAAAAGCACAATATAATAAAAAACAATTGAAAATTGAAAATGCATTACAGTATTACATTGAACAAAACTAGCACTTAAAATTAGGGCGAGCAAACTGATAATATATAGGTGCAAAATCGATTCTATTTTGAGTTAAAAGAGTTTATCCCTTTATTTCTTTGACATTCCTGCTTTCCAGTCTTACGGTTGGAGTCTCCTGCTTTTTAGAGCGGACCATAAAAATGAAGATAAACAGTAACATGTAAAATGGTCAGTCAACATTTGTAAAAAATACAAGGCTGGGCGACATTGTCTGAATTTATGCCTGTGCATGAGCTGAAGTTATATCTTTTCCTTTCCTCAATATAAAATTTACAAAAAAATATTAGGTGCAGGTCTGTTTGATCTGTTTGATGAGATTGGCCATCGCATGGACAGGCGGGGATGTAATTTAATCGAAACCTCACTAGAATGAATCGATGTTGTTGCTTTATCACAAGGTTTAGATAGGAAAATGCATCTGTTGTTAATCTAGGGGCCATCTGATACAGTCTCACCATAGGTTTGTTATGGTTAGTCTCCAGTCTTTCTCTTCCCATCTTGGCTAAAAAATGTCCCCTTTAGTTTTACCCTGGAAATAGGCGCACAGCTAGGAGGATTCTCAAATAGCTTCTGGAGACCAATTGACTTCAAGTACCCTTAATATATTGCATCCAAGTAATCTTATGTACTTGGTCGAGTTTTAGGCAATCTCTCAATACATTCTGGGTAAGGTTGACCATCTCCCTTTTCCATACTGAATGTCATAGCAGGATTGGTGCTACACGGACATGCTCCGTGATAGATGGTACGTCCATCTCACTGTGGCAATTATACTTGGAGGAGCTTCGAGGTACCGCAACCAACCTTTTGAGGAAGCCGTCCTCTATGCGTTGAAGGAGAGTTATGTCTACCATTTCCCATACACCTGCCTCATATGTGGCAACAGAAATGGATTTAGCCACATACACCTTTTTTATTGTATCCAATGGTTTGGACCCTAGCTTTTTTGTAAATCTAAAAATAGCCATAATACTTTTTTCCAATTGAAGCACTCAGTTGGCTACCATATTTGTCCAGGTATTCTTACTGTCAAATAAAACCCTTGGGTAGGAAAAGGTGTCCACCGCCTCCACCCTATTCCCATCTATAAACAGTTTGTGGTTTCTTCAGTCTTGCCCCTGCCACGAGTATGAAAGATTTAGTTTCGTTAACCCGAAGGTCTAGGTTTTTAATGAATTGCGTATACTCCCCTATGAATTTCTGCAGTGCAATTCCGGTGCAAGCTATCAGCACTGCATTGTTTGCATAGAGGAGTATCGGGACGAGGGCTGAATTCACTGTGGGGACATCTGTGGTAGACCCATTCAGAGCAGCTTCCACATCATTTGTGTAAATCAAAAACAAGAAGGGCGCGAGTACGAACCCCTGCCTGACTCCACCCTGAATGCCAAATTGTCTCGTACACTCCCCATCCCTTCCGTACCTTATGCAAGCCATAGCTTGTGAATACATTTCATGTATAAATGTTATGGCTGCTTAGTTTTCTACAAAGTCTGCTGGTACCTGATGCGGAAGTGACGTACGAACGGCCGAGACGACGGAGGCAGGACGTTTACCGGGGAGCTATGGAACTACGGAGCAGAGCAGCCGAGCAACTGAGCGGGGGCGGCAGAGGCGTTGTGTGCTCGCCTACCTGCAGCCGCACTGGGATAAAGACTCCTGACATCTGCCTCAGTTCGGAAAAGATCCTGAAGTGTGCCTTCCAGTTTAACTAGAAGTTTAACTAGAAGGGAGGGAAGCATTGTGTGCTCGCCTAACTGCAGCTGGTGAGGTCGCCAGAGTCATAGAGGAGCGGAGCGGTCTGGGCTGGCACTCCAAGTACACTACTGCGCCGCCCGCCCCACCACTCCGGACCGCACCCTTATTACTGCTGCTGGTGGAGGTGAGGCAAGAGACAGCCGGGTCGAGTGAGGTCCAAGCTTACGGAGGTGTGGGAGGAGCGGTAAGCCATTTTTTCTTGCCAGCGCACTGCCCACGGTCCAGCCCCAGGCTGTTCCTAGTTCTCTAAAAATACACTGCCACCAGACTATAGTGAGAACGTGATATTGAAAGAGCTCCCGCAAAAGATGGGCAGAGGAGAACTGGCTTCTTGAGAGCGGAGGAGTCCTCCATTTGTTTGTGCCTGGGAGTGAGTGAGTGCGGGTGACATCGGGCGACAGGCTAGTGCCCCGCTTCCTACCCCCTGCACGGAGGCAGTCGGCGTTAGGCAGGTGCGGCTTGCAATGTGGAGAGGTTCGCTTCACCCCCCCTGCTCTCCTACCATCTCCTACGCCCCACCAAACCTCTGTATCATGCCACATCGGGTTTGAGCCTGGCAGGCTGAGACAAGATTAGCCCGCATGATCAGCAGTACTCAGCCAGACAACCAGACAACCACAGTTCTGGTGCTGCGTTCAATTCTTTGTTTGCAGGCCTATGAACTAAAATTATCTGTTGGTGATGCCCTCCAGGTGCCTGCATTCTGGTTGCTCAATTGCTCCCTCAGGATCATCCACAGGATCGCCAGGGTCCACATTAGGGCCAGCTAGTCGCACCTCTGCTCACACTATTCCCCTTAAGTTACTTAAGACCATCAGGTGAAGAAACCCCCGGGGACACCTTTCACACCTGAAATCCTATCCCACTGTGATGTCGATGTTCGTGAGGGGCACAGTGAGGGGCACAGTGGTAAAGGATAAGGTCCAGGGTATGGCCTCCGTTGTAGTGTTTAGGGACGAGGTGGGTGCTTGCCCTGCTCTTTCTGAGCTGACTGTTCCACATTTCCCTAAGTTTTTCCATCAGAATATTGGCGGAGAAACCACAATATCTCCATTAACACAGGCCACTGATAAATGTGTTTTACCGTTAGTGGTGAAAGATACTGAGATGGAAATGGACATGCCCGTGGAAAATGTTGAGGTTCAATCTGAAATAAATTCTGCCGTAAAGGGGTCGCCTGTCCCAGCAGGGCCGGTATCCTTGGTTGAAAAATCTAGCCCCTCGAGCAACGCTGAGCAATCTCCCGGCCATCTATCCCCTAATATGACCCAACACATGCTACAGACTGAAGACTGCAGCCTTGAACCTGGGGACTTGGAGAATCCACCATGCCAGACATTGCTATACCGTTGGAAAATAAGAAAGTTTTGGAGTCCAACTTGAAAACGCCAGTCACCAGGGAGTTGGTACAGAGACTGTCATTGGATACTCACGTTAGTTGCTACTGCATGCCAAACCTGTACAGTAGCGCCCCCTCTAGTGTGTCCCGTGTGCATTCATTAGATTTGTCAAAACTGGAGGCGTCAAAGCCGTCGCCAGATAAAGGGGTACTGGATTTTTTGCAAATATTAAATGTAGCGGATAATAGATTGGGGGAGGGGCAATCTTGAGATACTTTATGTTTTAGAGAGGATTCTATCGTCAATTTTATCCTTATTGGAGAAAACCACAATAAAGTCTGATCATATACTGGATGTCCTTTCACCAATTTTAATGGGGGTTCAGAAGCTCAATTCTGTCAATTCCAGTACAAGTAAGCTTGAAAAGGGCATTGATGTAAAATCCCAGGCATGCCAGACATGCATAGGGGTGTCTGGTTTGGGAATCCAGGTTGAGGTTCCGGAAGATAAGGGGGTCTCCTCCGCTCCACAGTTTAGTGGTAGACCCACGGTAAGCTCTGCCCCTAAAAAACAAGGGTCAGGGGATATTTCACACATCAGTCTTGGGGGCAACACAAATGTAACTGTACCTATGAATCCATTACGGGTGTACCCCATCTTCAAAAAAGGGAACACTAACATGTCTTGCACTACTGAATCATTAACCCACCCCCTCCACGTTAAATGGCCCATGGATAGTTTAGATGCTGTTCTCCCTGGGAAGGGTGCCCCTCCAAAAGAAACAATTGGATTAAAGGTCGTAGGGAGAAGAAGAACATGATTTGGCGCATTCCAAGGCATAAGTCCAAAAAATTGAGATTTCCTATGGTACTTGAGGAGCCAGACATCTCAAACCTACCTCAAAGTAGGAATGATTCCAGGTCGCCAGTCTCTGATGACAGCCAACATTTGGGGTGTTCAGAGATAAACCCTCACGCTACTATGTTAGTTGACCTGTCATGGAAGGGATTAGGGGAGTTGGAAGGGCAGAGAGATAGAGGGATTCCCAAATTCAATGAGGGGGCAGCGGAAAATACATGGGAGAATTTTAATGTACATATCGACCCGGATGTAGTGCATCGAGGAATCAGGAACGACCATAACTCAGTGAACTTAACAGCACAAACCTATGCTGCTGTGCAGGATTTAGGTCAGACCATGGATAACATCCCCTCCATCCTTCCTGACCGGGGTACTCTCCCAGCACGGATTGATCCCGGCCGAGGGAGGTTCCTGAAAGGGGGCCCGACCTTGCCTCTTGCACAAGGCAGATGTCAGTGTTGGGGTCCGATTTAAGGTTAAGCGATAAGTTATGTACTGGACAAAGTTCTGGGCAAGCAACTAAAATTATGATCTTTGCTTCCCTGTTTGATACTGAATCAGCTCTATTCAACAGAAGTTCTCTGCTGCAGCTGCTATCAGAAATAGAGGACTTAAGATTAGTAATAAGCAAAGATATAGAGCTGGTCTATCTCAATTTTAGTAGTGGTTCTCCAAATACCAGAGTCCTATTTAGTTCAGGGATAATTGCAATGCTAGTGTTGGCTAACGCCGATTATTTTAGGAAAAGAGGGATAGATGTGTTCCCAAATGAGGACCCTTTGGTGGCCCTGCTCGTATCCCACAGGGAAGACTGCCAGGAGCTAGGTAGTACGTTTTCCAACACAAGGGATGTCATTAATCCAAAAGACATTAACATTTCCGTGGGTAGCTCATCAGGAAAAAGAGAGATTAACATTATAGGACCTGAGGTTCAAAGAGCCATCAAACCCATAGGGAACGAAGAGATGACCCAGTGGAGTTGGGTAGCTGGCTCACTGAATGGCTTAAAATAAAATAAAAAACTCCCCATGTTGCGAAGGTAGCCCACTAGGAAAATCATGTCTTGGAACCTAGCGGGCGTTAGAATTTCTAACCTTAAGTTAAACTCCTTATTAGAATACGATCCTAAAATAATCTGTCTCCAGGAAACATGGAGCTGCGTGGATTGCAATTTTGAGAACTTTTTTGTATTTTGTTGTGCAGCCAAACCTTCCACTAAAGGTCATGCAAGTCGTGGCCTAGCTATTTTACTCAGCTGCACTATAAATTGGAATCCTGTGGTTTTTCTCCATCCTTCCAAGTTCTGCATGGGTTTGAAACTTAGGTTGGGTAATGGTACATGAGGTCAGCCTACATCCTTTTTGGGAAAATGTATACATTCCACCAGAGAGAGCAACTGATTCACTGGTTGAATTTATTTTTTCCTTTATACACAAGACAAGTATCTCCGAAGAATGCACCTTGATATTGATGGTGGGTGATTTTAATGCTAAAATCTCGAATTGCTCCATTATGGCTTTTTCTAACATATGGTCCATTCCTGAATCCTTATTGCCTGGCCATATTAGATCAGATAGGCGGGGCTTGTCTTTTTTGCATAATCTAAGAATGTATGATTTTGCGCTATTGAATGGCAGATTCCCAGATGATTCTCCTGCCTCTTTTACCTTTCGTGGTCCACGTGGGCACTCACTGATTGATTATATGGTGGTATCCTATCAACTCTTTGGTGCATGTACGCAAATTAAGGTACTGCTTACAAACATGAGCGACCATGGAGTTCTGTCAGTGGATGTCAACATGGATCCTGAGTTGCTAGAAAATGGAATGGAAGGGATGATAGCATTTTATATAACAGAATTAATGGACACACTGTTTGGTCTAATAAAAACCTCCCATGTTTCAGGAGGATAGTTGAAAATGCGTATCCTGGCCCTAGGCAGGAAAATCCCATCTCCAGGTTTGAGAAGATACTGGCCCTAAAAAGCAAGTTAGCAGCACTAATTCTTTAGTGGCTAAATCATAGGAGGTAAAAAAAATGAATCGCAAGATTAATGCCATAATAAGGGAACAATTTAAGCCGTCTTCAATGTCCAGACAAAGGGAAATTATTAGATTAAAACAGGTAAGAAAACGGAAACTGGCATCCGAGCGTAGATGGTTGGAAGATGCAAATTGGATCAAATTAAGAGAGGTTGCACAGTCCGGTGATACACGCAAATATTGGGCTTTAATAGCCAAATTTTGTGATGGCAGAACTAAGGCAAATCCCATTTTAATATCTGATGTAGAATGGACCATATACATTTCTCTGTTATATGCACTAAATTCCTTGGCTGGGTTGAATTCAGACTATGCTATTGGCTTCTCGGTGGGGAGCGATTATGGCCCCCCCTCGTATACTGAAATATAGGGTTTCATTACAGGCAGGGGCAAGGTATTCAGGTGCGATGGGCCCGGATGACGAACCAATAGCTATAGTTATACAGGATGGCGCAGCATGGGCGCAATTCTTGCGTCCGGTATTCTCTTACTGCTACGCACATGGGACTATTCCGCCATCCTGGAAGGGAAGTATTTTTGTCCCATTATATAAAAAGGGACCCAAATATTCCCCTGCTAGCTTTAGGCAGATCGCATTATTGGGTGCGACTGGAAAACTGTTTGCCAAGAGCATACTCCTACACCTTCAAGATTGGGCTTTTGGAAACGGTTTTGTCCCTGCAGAGTAAGCCGGGTTCCGTAAAAATAGTGGCACCTTAGATAATATTACTGCCCTGCAAACTTTAATTGAAAAATACCCAATGAGTAGGGGTATGCCGTTGTATGCGGCCTTGATAGATTTCTCCATGGCTTTCGACCGGGTTGACCAGGGGACACTGTGGAGAAAATTGGCTGCTATGGGGATCCCCATGCATCTGCTTAGATTAATTATTGTATTGCACTCCTCCACTTGGACTCAGGTCCTGATGGGAGGAACCCAGGGCCTGTCAAGTAAAATAGAGACCCACAATGGGCTGAAGCAAGGGTGCCTACTGGCTCCTCTTCTCTTTTCTCTTTATATTAATGATTTGCAGAGTAGGGTTGGGCTTTGCAAAGTGGATCCCCCAAAACTAGGAACTATGAAGTTGAACTGCCTTCTATAAGCGGATGACGCCATTTTGTTAGACCTAACCCTAATTGGACTCCAAAGGCGTGTTACCAAGTTAGCAAGTTATTCAGATGATTATTTCTTAAAAATAAATATTTTAAAAAGCAAAATAATGGTCTTTAGATATGGGGGATGCAGAGTGAGGAAAAATATGCACTGGTTCTTGGGGAATGATAAACTTGCCGTGGTGAAGTTATACCCATACCTTGGGAGAATTTTTTTACAACTTAGGGGTCGATTCCGATTCGGGCCGGAAATTTCCCGACCGAGCCGGACCCGGAGAGATTTCCGACCGAATCGGACCCGTGCAGTCCGACCGAACGAGTCCGATGCGTCCGTATGTTATCGGACACGAGTCGGTCGGACTCCCATTGAACTCAATGGGAGCCGGTCGTACAACGCGTACGCGGGCTCCCATTGCCTCAATGGGTGCGAGGCGGACAAGGGCGCCTCTACAGCGAGTACGCCGCGAGCGCCTCGCGGCGTACACGCACAGGTAGGGGGACCCTTGGGTCCCCCTGTGTGCGCCTCGCACGGGTACGCGTACAGGGGTCCGACACGGACCCCCAAAGTACGGCTCCGACAGCGAGTTCGAGTCGGACGGCGCGAGTCGGTCGGAGCGGTCGAGGTGCGCATCGTACTTACCCGGCCGGAAAACGTCTCCATTGCGCGGTGCGACTCGGGTCCGACCGAGTCGGTCGGAGCGGTACGGTCCGGGTACGAGTCGGTCGGAGCGGTCCGGGTCGCCCGGACGAGTCGGTCGGCGGACCCGCATCGTACTCGCTCGGCCGGACCAGCAGTACGGTTCGGTCGGGAAACAGGCTTTCGCATGGCTTTTTTCCCGACCGAATGGTATTGGGTGCGCCTCCGACCGAGATCGGAATCGGCCCCTAAGTGTTACAGTAGCGATCCCATTGACCAATGCAGAGGTAAGGCAATCTCTCAGGCTTCCGCAATTAGTAGACTTTATAAGCCTTGCGTGAAAAGATACTTCGCTCATGTTTTATCAGTTTATAAAATGAATATTCCCTCAGCGCTGAGTTATGCCTGCGAAACAGTAGATGAACAGCAGTGGGATAGAGGGGCGTATTTGGCGCCAAATGTGTGATCTGAATCGCGCAGCACCCATTGCGGCGAATCGGCTTTAATTCGGGCTACTTTCCACTTATGTGTTCTCTTTGGCTGCGTGCTTAAGATGTAGCAATGCACTATTGAACAGTGTTGAGAACCCTTTACAGGTAGCAATGCGTGAGGAAATTTTTTATATCCTGAAGGGAAAAAGTGTTCTCTTCAGGAATTACCGGAAAGCCGTAAATTTGTTTGACTTGCAGACTAGCTGTACGGGCGTTCTTCCCAAACAAGTTTTGAAAACTAGAATTTAAAAACTATTTACGACGTATCTCACAAAAGATGTGCGCAGCGCATTCCAACAATGACTTTATAGTGGGGAGTAGTATTTATAAAAAGCTACAACCTTACGTTATATGGAATCTCCCTCATGGAGTGCGCAGAACAATCTTGTTGCTTCGGCTGAATTTACTTCCCTTAAGAATTTTAACAGGAGCTTGTGAGGGTCTTCCTAGGCAGGAAAGATTCTGTCACCTATGTGGTATCTGTGTGCAGGACTTAAATCATGTCCTATTTGTTTGTCCCCTACTACAACCTTCACGACGTCGATATCTAAGACCTTTTTTCCTAAAGTATAATATTGCCACAGCTGAGGATGCCCGAAACTGTCTTCTGCCCCCCAGGTTGGAACAGGAAACAGGAAAAGGAACAGGTTGCCCCGTTAGCCATAGTAGGCTGCATAGGTTCCCTTCAGGGCAAAATGTAATGAATTTTATATGTAGTATTTTTGGCTTTTTTTTTAATTGGTGCTATAGTCTCGTGTTTGCACTTTTATTTCCTTGTATGCCGCTACGAATACTGTCATGTACAACTGAATTTCTATCAGCCAAGATTTTGGTATCTGTTATCATGTTCGAACACTTGCACTTTTCTGGTACCCTTTATGCTGCTAGCTACTGTGTACTGTACACCGAATCTTAGAATTGTTTAATTCCTTTGTATTTTAATCCTCAATGCTTGTTGAATCAATTGTATTATTACAAACATATTTTCAGCATCCTCATATAAGCACAGTCGAAGTCGTCTAAGGATCTAATGGTATAACATGCCTTGTCCAGCCCTTGCTAGCTTTGTATTTGAAAGGACTCTGAAACCGATTTTGTGCTTATATTGCACCACTTTGCAATTAACACGTAATTTGAATTTTGCATTATTTTATGAAAACGGAATTTTTGATGCTTTGTGATTTTATTAGCTTGTCTTTTAAGTGTTGGTTGATTTGATAAATTGGACATATGTTTTTATGTGAAACTCTTCGGAGCTCCAAATCATAATAAAATAAATTGAATTGAATTGAATTGTATAAATGTTATTATTGTATTCTATATTCCCATACCTTCCATGACTGACCATAGCTTGGAGTGGGTGACACAATCAAAGGCAGCTGATAAATCCATAAATGCCATATAAAGTTGGTCTTTCATGGCCGCCGTATATTTGGAGTTAAGCTGGCTTAGGTTAAGGCATTGGTCCACTGTCCCTTTCCCTTTTTTGAACCAATACTGCGAGGTTATTAATATATTCCTCGCCCGAGCCCAAACCTCCAGTCTATTAAAAAATAATAAAATTCCATGTCTATCCTTAAAGGTAGGAATTCTCGATGACTTTAAGCAGTTTCCCACTAGTAAATGTTTGTGTTTCTAAATTTCAAATGACAGGAAAATAGCTGTAGAGTTGTACATCAAATTTAGCAAGGTACCCTCAAGAAATTGAGTCTGTGTGCATGTTAAAGTTGCTGTAGTTACTGCTTTCAGTTTT
This sequence comes from Calotriton arnoldi, assembly GCA_963921515.1. Lineage (NCBI taxonomy): Eukaryota > Metazoa > Chordata > Amphibia > Caudata > Salamandridae > Calotriton > Calotriton arnoldi. The sequence continues at coordinate 86,099 of CAWUFW010007522.1, read as the reverse complement.
CTACAGTAGCTTAATGTATCCCAACTCTTCATCAGACTTAAAATTGGGAATGGGAAAATCATGTTTTTGGACCCCTTAATGAACCTTGCCTCATCCCCTCACAACCAATCTGCTCAAAACGTTAATGGTCAAGTAAACAATTAGATTTATACCAAACTGTCTTGAACTTGCTAAAATGGTCCTTTAAATTGCTCTTTAGAAGCAGAATACTTTGTGTTATCCACTTCTATAGCCCAATATTGCCTGTGATTGGTCAGCAGGACATAAAGGGTGGCTTAACTAATTCGTCCCAGGACACCTTTAATTTTATAAGGGTGCATATATCTGAATGAACACAAGGATTTGTAATGGATTGCTCATTGTGGCTGAAGCCTGAATTTGAGACATACACGGGGCTGTAATTTGTAGCAATCCTTTGCTTTTATCTGAACATTAATCATCAACTCCTTGAAATGTAGAAAGGCCATGTTTTAATGACTTGCTGTCAGTGATAAGTGCATGTCACTTCTAAGCTTTTATCCCTTTAACTCCTTAGCTGCTGAGGCTTTTCTAGTTCTGAGCCCTTGTGTTTGATGCTTGAGAGCCTTCATATTCAAGCATTTAGAACTTTTTTCCACAAGTGGTATCCAGGCCATATTTGCATCCTTTTTTGAAAATTTGGGGGATTTTAAATGTACACTGGGCTTGTAGATTTCTCTGAAGGGAACTGAGAAACAGCAAAAATATGGCAAAATGTCAGTGTTTTTTTGACAAATGGGAAAAAGTGGTATGCAAGAAATTTGATTTTTTTTCTAAAAGTTGCATCAATGAAATGTTTGCTGTGCTAAGAGCCCCAAGATCACCATCTACCCACTTTTCAGTAAAAAGCAAAGTTGTAAAAAAACAGTTTGGGCATTTTTCTACGTGGTAGTCATTCTTCCTATTTTTTGTGGTTTGAATCTACTTGCAGTTTGTGGTGGAAATGGGTGTGAAACCAATTGGGTGAACCTGGTAAGCTACACATTTCTGAAAACTAGACACAAATCTGATTGAAGGGTCATTTCTGTGGATCGCTTAAGGTTTTCTCAAAGAAACTAATCATTAAAAATGAAAAATGATGTTAAAACAAACAGGAAAACAAATAACTAGCTGACAACGTTTTAATCTCTAAATATTCATCCCAATGGCTGATTTACAACAGCAGCATACAGTTACGTCCATCAGACCCTTCTGGTCGCAGAGATATATAGTGTTTGTTTTCTGTCTAAAGCAAATGATACCCAGGGCCAACTGCTGAGCTGCAATTTATAACGATTCTTCATTGGGTACTGGCCAGGCAGCAATTCACGTGGCAAAGTCTTATGAATGAAAAATGGGTCTGAAAGAAACCCATGTGTTATTTAAATGTGCAACGGATACTTAGTTTAGGAATAGTGGTTATTTGTACAATTCTAACTATGTGATTCAGACGACATTTTACAAAATGTATTTTTTCTTGCACACTGGCTTACACTTGGAAACCAAGCATAGACAGAAATCTATTTGATAATAACAAGTGTTCTATTATGTGTATTCCCACACTTCTCTCAATTAAAATGGTACCTCACTTGTGTTGCTGGGCCTAGTGTCCGCAAAAGAAAAGTCACTGAAAAGTGGCATGGAGACAACATACTGATGAAAAATTACCCATTTTGGCAATTTAGGTAGCTGTGGAATTTCGAACTGGGCTTGGCCGCCTCTCAAGAAAACCTCTCAAATCCAGAGATATATGAAAACTAGGCAACTGCAGGGGTCCAGGGGGATGTGATTGGCGTGGCTCCTACTACGTTTTCTTGCACAAAATGCCCTTCAAACCTCAAAATTTGGCTAAAATCACACTTCAGTGAAGTAACATTCCGGAAGCTGTTGGGATCCACTTTGTTGATGTGGGTAGCTGTGGAATTCAGGCCCAGGCACAGCCCCCACCCAAGGAAACGCATAAGACGCATACATTTCTGAAAACGAAATATCCAGGGAAATCCAGGTTTGGATCAAGTGCATAGATCCCTCTATGTTTTGTTACCCACAATGACCTGTAAGCCTCAAACATTTGCTAATATCATGGATTCTCCCCATTTCTGTGAGGGAAAGCTCCACACATTGCAGCAATCCACAAACTTTCTACCACACAACATGCCCACATTTGTCCTGATAAAAACGGTACCCCACTTTTGTGGGTGGGCTAGTGTCTATGACAGGAAAGGCCCCGAAACTCAATGTAGAGGTATCACATTTTTACCATCAAAATCACCCCACTTTGGCAACGTATGTAGCTGCTGAATTTGGGCTCAGGCTCCGCAACAACTCAAGGAAACCTACAAAACCCAGACATTTCTGAAAGCTAGATATCCAGGATGGTGTGACTTGCATGGATCACACTACATGTTCTCATTGAGAATGCCCTCAAACCTTAAACTTTGCCGAAAACCATGCATTTTCCTCACATTTCTGTGAGATACAGTTCTGGAATCTGCAAGGCGCCACAAAATTCTTAGCACGTAGCATCCCCACACTTCTTTAGATAAAATGATAGCCCATGAGTCTGACCGGTCACGTTTCTCAATCACTGACAGACATATTCATTTAATGAATTAGGGAATATAAAAAATTATATGAGTAACACATGTAATATCATTCTACACAGCCATAGAGGTATTTAATGTCACCAGAATCCCTCAATGCCAATACACGACGATATTACACAGTTACCCCTTTATGTATTTTCTCTCACTCTTTTGTGCAGCTCTCCCATGCCAATACATCTGGTTCACACTACAGAAACCATGTAACTAATATTGTACAAATGTAATGCTTGCCCAAAAGTGTCTTTGCCTAGAGCCCCTGTTGGAGCTAGTACATAGTGAAAGGCTGTTTGCAGTGGTTTTGACAGCCATACATTCTGGGACAGTGAAGTAAATGGAAGGAAAAGTAAAAAACAAGAAAATAGAAAATATATGACTAAAATAGCTGGAAAAAGAAAACAACATTTAAAGCAAAGCATATCGTTTTAAATTGGGTTAATGTTAGCTACACAGGAAGATTTCTTCAAAGTTATCCTGTGACTGTAAAGAACCTTTCTGGTAAAGATGGCCATTAAAGCAGGACAAAGGGAAAAAAGAACATCCAATCATAACTGTGGCCAAATCTAGCAGTCATGCGATGTGTGGTGTTTCGAGGCCAGCTCATGAGTTACTATGAGAGAGTCTTGTTGGCCCACTAACAGGCCACAGAAGTCACATACAATGGTGTAGTGCTGGTACAACCCCACAATAGTGACTGAAACAAGCACAGTGTCACCAACAGACATTGGTGGCAAGAAAGAGGGCAGGGGATTTTGCAAACTTCTATATCAGCTGCTACCAATCTGGTGCATCTTGCACACACAAGTGGCAAGGTTGGAAATAAATAACCCCCTTTCTTACCATGATAGACCACTGTTAGACCTGGCATCCCGGCGTCTTTCCTCTGACTTATTTGCCTTATGACCTCCAGCTTTGCTGACTTCATTTTTGCTGGCTTTAGGACTCTGGGCACTTTACCTCTATTAACCAGTGCTAAGGTGCATGTGCTCTGTACTTAAAACATGGTAACATTGGCATAGCCACAATTGGCCTATTTAATCTACTTATAAGTCCTTAGTAAAGTGCACTACATGTGCCCAAGGTGTGTAAATTAAATGCTACTAGTGGGCCTGCAGCACTGATTGTGCCTCCCACCTTGGTAGCCCTTTAAACATGTCTCAGGCATGCCACTGCAGAGCCTGTATGTGCAGTTTTAAACTGTCATGTTGACCTGGCAAGTTAACCCTCTTGCCAGGCCCAAACCTTCCTTTTTACTAAATATGTCACTTCAAACGTAGGCCCTGGACAGACCCCCAGGGCAGGGTGCAGTCTATTTAAAAAGTTGGGCATCCAATTTAAAGTTTTACATGTCCAGGTAGTGAAAAACTCTTACATTCATTTGTCACTACTGCAAGCTCTGTATCTCTCATAGGTTAACATTGGGATTACCTTATTACATCTTACACAAGTTTAATTTCCAATTGGTAAGAGATAGGACCCCCAAGTTTGGTGTCTCTGGAATTATAATTTAAATTCCTAACTTATGGTGAAGTTAGATTTTAAATTGAAATTCTAAAAATGCCACTTTTAGAAAGCTGGTATTGTCTTACTTTATCCATTTGGTGCCTTCTGCTTGCCTCTGAATACACATCTGGGGTGGTTGACTGCTGGGCTTTGTGCATTCCCTCCAGACAGCCATACACAAATGGAACTTAGGTGTGACAGATGGGTCATCCACATCCTGATGGGCCATCCTAGGCAGGATGGGAGGAAGGAGCTGACACTTACACCTGAAAGGGCTGTGTCCTGTCCCCACAAAAAGGAGTGCTTAACCCCCAGTAGTTCATCTGGAGTCAGGGCAGGAAGGATAGGGACTCTGTACTTCAAAGCCCTCTCTTTGAAGTCTCACCACTTCAAAGACACAACTGTGTATAAGTTCTGGACCTCTGACACCACCTACACAATACACTTCTGGACCTGTGGATATTCTGCCAGGAAGAAGGACTGCTAAGCAGTTGAAAGGACTGTCGTTCTGCTGGACTCTGCTGGCCTGCTGTCCTCCTGTGGAGGAGTGAGAAGGACTGGTCCTGCATCTCCCACCACTTGAACCCGGGGTTGCTTCAAGGGCTTGTCCGCTTGCATCCTGTTGAAAGTTTCAGGGACATCAAAGACTTCACTCAACTCATCAACAGCACTTGCGCTCTCCCAACTGAGAGTCTTGCCCTTCCAAGTGGTGCCAAACCAGCCCTGGGCCCTTGGAAGTGGGTTTAAAGTTCTGCAAGTGCAAAAAGCCATTTCGTGGCTCAGAACTGCTACATCTTCTTACTTGCCGACTCATTGCCGCTGCTACCAGGATCGAGGACTTCTCATCACCGACTGCGATTGACGATGACACATCTCCTACATCAGAGGGGTTCGACGATGACACATCTCCGATTTGTACGTCTCGGAACCGATGCATCACCTACATCTCCAGGATTAAGGCTGACGCATTGCTTCCTTTCCTCCTTGCATCTCCTCCTCGACGTTCAAGCAACCCCGAATCAAGGTACTGTATTCGACCCATGCTCCATCGCGGTTAGCCTGAACTTTTAGATTTGACTCAGTCTAGCGCGACCAGATAGCAAAGGTTGGCACTTTATGCCTTTGAGCACTACATTTCAAGCTAATCTTTAAAAATTAGTGACTCCGGTTCTACATATTGGATGTTTTCCCTTTTGATCTTGGTTTGTTCAAAGCATTAAACTCTATTTTTCTAACTAGGTGTGGCATAGTTTTCTGTGTTGTTTTTAGTGTTTTACTGTTTGAAGTATAGCACAAATACTTTGCACATTGCCTCTTAAGTTAAGGCTGACGTGTCTGTGCCAAGCTACCAGAGGATGAGCACAGGTTAATTTGGGGTGTGTATCTGACTTACCATGACTAGGATTGTGGTTCCTGCTTGATTATTAGGGATCTTGTCTCATCACAAACATAATGAAATGTGCACAAACTAAAAGTGAAACTACAGTAGGGGCTTCAAAATGAGATTTAACATGATAGCAAAACAAATTACATTTAATAAAGTCAAATATCTCTAAAACATGTACAGCAGAGAAATGAAAGTAAAAAGAAAATGCAAATATCACTAATTCCCATTTGTTTGACAACCAAAAAGCTGACATATTTTTGATGAATGCACAATTTTTTTAAACCTGTCTGACAAACTCTAAACCACTCCAGAGCTGAACTGCTATCGTGATTACAATACAAACCCTCAAAAACATTGATGTTTGACAGGTATTCTAAGCTGAGAAAATCATAAATCTCACCAGACATATGCTGGTCGTAACCTCATTCATGACATGACTTCTCAAATGATATCAACAGTGACATCCCCGATGACATTTCAATTGACATTATTGATGACACTGCTGCTCGAATATGAATTTACCTTGAAAAAACAAAAGACAAGAGGCTTTAGGTAAAACAGGAACAATTGGTTTAGTTAAACACTTCTGTCAGGAGCACAGTTACAGAAGTGGGTCTGAGGACTGTCTCAAAGTACAATCAATCTGGACAGGGTTTTATGCATTTCTTTGGGTATCATAAAGTACTTCAGTTGATCCTTTTTTGGTAAAAGAATGCAGGCCTTGCCTGTGGAGTCATAAATAAGGTCCTTGATGACAATTGCAGGTGGGCCCGACCATGCGTGGAAACAATGGGGGCCAGTGGGTAAAGTGTCCAGATGTCCAGCATTAGGGGAGCATGATCACTGTGTGTACTGTGTGTGCTTTGTCCTGATTGGCTGTGTGTTCCTAACTTCATGTGGCAAACGACTTTATGGTGTTTTGGGAATGCGTGCACCCCCCTGGCCATGTGTGCTTTATTGGGGCCAATCTCCTTGGGCCATTGCAGTGTCACTGCGCTTATCTGGAGGGTGGACCTGAGTTCATGGACGTCATTTGGGAGTAGTCAGGGTCGCAGCTGTGACCTCTAGCTTGCTCCCTGCTACTCCTGGCACTTCCTTTATGATGCAGAGCAAACACAAGGAGATGATGGACGGAGCGCTGAAACTTTTCAGACACTCACCCCCAGTTACAGATCTGGGTTTAATTCATCATCGCTCTTTAGCTCACTTCGACACCCCGTTCAGACCCAGCTATATGCAAATCAGTCTTGACCCTGTGCCTCATGGGAACAGTCCAGCCAGAAAACTGCCAAGCCAGGTCCTCCCTGGACCGGAAACAAGCATCCTGGGACTGGCTTTGGGGTAACACCCCTAATCAGCCAGGCTAGCTTGAATCCAGTGGCAATGTGACCAAGGGACCTACGTCTGGGCATACCCTGCCAACTTAGGTCGAACAAAGCAAACACAAGGAGACGATGGACAGAGCGCTGTAACTTTTCAGACACTCAACCCCAGTCACAGATCTGGGTTTAATCCATCATCGTTCTTTAGCTCACTTCGCCACACCATTTCAGACCCAGCTATATGCAAATCAGTCTTGACCCTGTGCCACATGGGAACAATCCAGCCTGAACTGCCAAGCCAGGTCTTCCCTGGACCGGAAACAAGCATCCTGGGACCGGTTTCAAGGTAGCACCCCTCATCAGCCAGGCTACCTTGAATCCATATTTGCCTCCTCTGAGGCCATGAGTTGCAAAGGAAGTGCCAGGAGTAGCAGGGAGCAAGCTAGAGGTCACAGTTGCGACCCCTGTGACCTGTCAATCAGTAACATCAGGCCTAGGTCACGGAGCCTGCCTGACCATGTATGTCCGAGTCGGGGTTGATGGAGAGTGTATGACGGGTGAATTTGATAATAGTGATGCGATTTCATACTTATGTGCGAATGTATCATTATAAACATTGGGATTGGCAATTGGACCATACTTGGTCCATGGATTGGAATGGATCCCCCTCCCACACCGCTTGGTGCTGATTCAAAAAAACGTATTCACCAATTATTCACCCCCAGAAATACCACACCCAACCTACAAAGAAAGAGGAAGAAAAGAAAAAGAGAAAAAACAGCAGACACATATCCCACAATTTAAAACTCAAAGCTATAGTATAATGCTACATTTGTTACATTTCTCCCCTTCTCTCTGTCAACATACGGTTAGTCACTCCTTACAACCAACCATACCGTATTACACTATAGCCGATATACAGTTCTGTAAGAGAAAAAAAAAGTGCTACGTGCTGCTAAAGTGCATATATTTCCAACCAGAAACATTTACCTTTTCTCATTAAAAAACAAAATTCCTTTTATATGCCCCCTTTCTCCTCACGTTTTTAGTTTGGAACACACACTTTAACATCTGGTTGGATGCTCCTTCAACAACGACCACGCATGTGGTCCTAAAATAAAGTGCTGTAAATGCTATTAAAAAGTGCTAAGTGCTACTTCAGTACATATATTTCGCACCACCCTCTTTAAACCTATCTCAAACATTCCTCTCTCCCCTCCTTTCCCCCCCCTTTTTCCCTTCTTCTTTCTTCTCCCCCGTTCCTCCTCTCTTCCCCTCCTTCTATCTCCCTTTCTTAACTTCATTACTTTCCCCCCACCTTCAGCTACCAGAATTCAACCTAATTTATCAAGGAACTCTTTAGACTTAATTTCTGATGAGAAATAATATGTTTGGTCTCTTGATATAACTTTGAGCTTGGCAGGGTTAAGTAGATATGCCTGAACTCCCTCAGACTGCATAGGTTGAATTAGCTGCCGAAGCCACCAGAGTCTCTCCACTATAGCATGGCAAAATTCTGGTTTGACAAAAAAAGAGCAGCCGTCCACCACTCTCTTCGAATCTGGTCTTGCTTCATCGGAAATGGCCTGGCGCAGGAGAAAATTACCAATATATACCAAAATTTCCCTGGGCCTATTACTTTCTGGCTGGCTTCTGCCGTCGATACTGTTTAAAGGGGAACCTATGTGCCCTCTGAATCTCTGCTTCCCAGTTCCAGTCCTGCAGCTCTGGAAAGGCCTCTTTAAACAGGGTGATAATAAACCTCCGGGCGTCTTCTTTTTCTAAGCCCTCCGCCACCCACAGGACCCTTAGATTATTTTGCCTTAGCCTGTTTTCACTCAATGTCTACCAGGCATGCCTAATGATCCTCCTCTGATTTTTTGTTAACTGTGACCTCGACTTCTAAGGTAGTTACCAGACTTTCCATTTCAGTCATTCTAGTTGCGAAATCCATGCCAATCTTTGCCACTTTACGGATGGCCACCTGAAGTTTCCTATTTGCCGCTTGCATCCTTCGGCTGTCCAGCCAAGTCTCATCGTGATGGGCCATTAACCCCTGATATATAGTCTCCAAAGTAATCACATCCGGTTGTGCTTCTGGGCTGATACTGCCCCAGGAGTATTTCCCTCTGGTCTCGGCATTGCGGAGTAATCCCACCTGAGGGCAGTGTTGGTTCCTTCTCCTGTGGATAGCGTACTATACTTGCTGAACCTCCGGGGTACCTGTCTTCCAGCATCTTCACCGCATTGGTTTGACCCACTGGATACACTAAACAAATCATCATTCAGGTCTCCTTTTAGTTCTGAATCTTCCCCTGACCATTCAGATTGATCTGGCAGCGAGAAAAAGTGCTCTCCTATTTCTGATTCAGTTATACGGCCAGTTGACTTGGACCTGGTGTTTTTTGGGGTCCTGGCTTAGGGGGTTTTCTCTTTCTTGCCACTAACATCTTTCGGTGCCAGGCTAGCTACTTCTGGTCTGGTAGCCTTCTATAGTCCTTTCCCAATTTCATTTACACCATTAGTCCCATCTACAATGTCTGCGGCTCCCGCTTCTGATTTGGCCCTCCTTTCCTCCTGGTGGATTTATGTAGGTACTAGAGTCACTTGCCCCCCCCCCCCCTTGCTGCTCACTGCTAGCTCTGCAACCATTGATATGGGGGTTGGGGCAGGGGTAGGCATACTTAAATTTAATACCTCCACAGCTCCCTCCCAGTCTTATGGTTTACCCTCCTCCAGGGTGTCTTGCTGTATATCTATTTCCTTGGAGAGGACTTCTGGCCCCGTACAGTTTCCGGCATCTGCACCCCAGGCCAGTTTTCTGAAAAATCCAATGTTTTGTGGCTAGTTTGGCCTCCGCTAGCCCCAGATTATATTTTTTCAGGAGCTTTTACAGCTGCATTTGGGCTAATCCTGTTGCTCAGCAGTTCGTGTTGCTTGCTACCTTGCAGCCGAGGGTCAACTCCCTGCTGCCGTAGCACCAACATGAGATTCTGCAAAAATCTCAGACTGCGGTGTTCAAACCAGAGAAACACAGCGCGGCCGAGCTGCATCGCTTGTTGGGGGAGGAGCTTCCTGTTCCAAATCTTGCCTCACCACGTTACGGGAAAGTGAGGAGGAAGAATCCAAACGGCCGTGATTACCCAGTCTCCATTTCCATCCATGGACCAAGTATGGTCCAATTGCCTTAGCGAGGTGTGGGGTAGGGGTGGAGGGTGGGGGTTGACAGGGGTTGGGGAGAGTTAGGGGTTGGGGAGGGGAGGGCAGAAGGGTAGGGAGTGAGAAGCAAGGAAGGTATGATGTGCTCCTATGCTAACAATCAACAGAGAACTAAAGGAGGCAAGAAATTTGAATAGAGGTTGAATAATCTTAATATATTTAGAAGTGTGGTCCACACAAGTTGGAATGTGTTCAGAGGACTTTATCATGTGGGGTAAAATTCGGATTTGTACAGTAAATGTATGTGGTCTAAATGATGAGGCCAAAAGAGGTAGAATGGCAATAGGCCTCAAGGTTATGAGGCCAGATATTATATGTGTACAGGAGACCCATGTCCCATGGGAGAGAAGGAAAGTGCTAGAGGAGTTGGGTTATACATTACTAAATTGCACAATGCAAGGGGTGACTAAAAGGGGGGTTGCTATACTGGCCATCCGAGTGGTGGGGTCAATAATTAGAACCAAGGTAGACAAGGTAGGGAGATGGGCTATTGCAGATATCCATATTGGTACTCGGAGGGTGACAGTATGTTCTTTATATGGCTCAAATCTTCTTAATCCAGGGATGTTCCATACCCTCAACATGGAACTATTAAAGTGGCCAACCCCTCTTATTCTTTGTGGGGATTTTAATTTGCTCTTGGAAGTGAGAAAAAACCTGGGAAAAAGAGATCCATATATAGGGCGGAAACCAGTAGTTTATAATGCTGTTCAGCAATTGGTCAGAGATCATGGGTTGATAGATATATGGGGGGTTGAAATATCCGTATCCTGGTTATACCTTCTTCTCCTATCCTCGCAATAAGCTGGTCTGACTGGATTATTGTTTCGTGTCCGCCTCTCTAGTTGGACAAGTTGGGATCGAATGTTATCCATTGGTAATGTCAGATCATAATCCATTGGTATTAGAATGTGAAATGGCAGGTCTTGAAAAACAACCCAGATCTTGGACGTTCGATAGGAAACTATTTAAGGATGGCAACTATAGAGAGCATATGCGGGAGTGGCTGAAGTTGTTCCTTCGAATAAACCAGGGCACGCCCGCTTTGGGGATGGTCTGGGATTCTCTAAAAGCAGGAGTAAGGGGAGAGACATTGAGCTACAGCTTAACTAAGCAGCAGCAAAACCGGCACCAGGAACTGCATGATATACTGCTGAAATATGAGTTTGATCTTCGGGGGCAATTAGGATGGGGAGGAGCTGTGGAGAGGTGTTGCAGAAACTGGGGATAATCAGGGCTAGAATAAATGAATATTACAGTAAAGAGTTGGGGGCTAAATATCAAAACCATTGGACAGAATGTTATGAATATGGGTAGAGCACTGGCCGGCTGCTGGCACACCGCATTAGGCAAAAGGAGGTAGCAAGAGGGGTAGAGGCTAACATTTATAAACAAAGGAGGAAAACAGAAGTACCCTCAGAAATTTTAAAGGTATTCCTTATGTACTATTCTGATCTTTACTCAGAAGATATGGCTCCCCAGCCAGAATCTTATTATAACTTTCTCAGTATGATTAAGGGGAACTCATTAGAAATAGAAGAAAGATTGCCCTTGGAATTACCCATAACTGCGGAAGAACTTGGGATCACGGTAAAAGCCTTGGCAAGGAGGAAAGCAGCCGGGCCAGACAAAATTCCTTTGGAATTTTATGCAGTGTTTCTCCCAGAGCTTATGCAAATTATATCTCTTATCTTTTTAGCAGCACAGTCAGAAGGGGTAATACCACCATCCTAGGAAGATACTAATATTGTTGTTTTAAAAAAAAAAAAAAAGGGCAAACCGCCATTGAACCCTGGCTCGTATAGAGCAATTTCCCTTATAAATGCAGATGCTAAAATTTACACAAAAATCTTAGCAACAAGACTAAGTAAAGTAATAGCGACATTGGTCTCTCCCCATCAGCATGGTTTTATTCCAGGCTGGGGTACTGACGATCATGTATGCAGGCTTATAACATTGTTGTATGTAGCAGAAGTGGATAAATCACTGCTAGGACTGGTATTTCTGGATGCTGAAAATGCCTTTGATTGAGTTTCCTGGGGTTACTTGTGTGAAGTAGTAAAATGGAAGGGACTCGGTCGGGGCTTCATTAATTCTATCAAGGCTCTGTATCAGGCTCCTAAGGCTATGCTGCAGATAATGGGTAGGGGATCGAATCAAATGAATATCACACAGGGAACTAGGTATGGGTGTCCTTGTTCACCCCTATTATTTGCTTTATATATTGATCCTTTATTAGCTAGAGTAGGAGGTAATAGTAGGATTCAGCCAGTAATTATGACAAAGTATTACCATATGCCGATGATGTAGTTGTCGTAACACTGGATTCTTGCAATGCCATAAATCATATAGAAGAGGAAGCGCGTGGGTTTGGGACTATATCAGGACCTCATCTCAATGCGGGCAAGACTCAAATCATAAGCATGGAAGGTATATTAGGTGACCACCATTGGGTGGGAGAGGCAACATATCTAGGAATGGTTCTTACAGCTGATATTGGGAAGATAGTGGAATAAAATTTGGCCCCATTGTTTTGTAAAATCAAGATGGATTTACATAGAATTGATAATCTGCATCTAACTTTGGATGGGAGGTGTAATGTATTAAAGATGGTTGTACTCCCGAAACTTTTCTATTTATTTAGAACTATCCCCCTGGAGATACACAAGAGCTGGCTGACTAAGATGGACAGCCTGTTCAATAGTTTTATATGGCAGTTTAAGAAGCCAAGGCGGGCCTCAAAATGTATGATGTTACTGAGCGATCGGGGAGGAAAGGGAGTTCCTAGTATGGTAATATATTACTGGGCTTGTATGATACAGCATCTCACAATATTAATAACGGGTAACATACAGGATAAAAAACAGGCTGTAATACCATCTATATATTAATTCTCACTGGGATTTGATGTGAAAGGATGCTTTATAAGGAATATAGAGAAGAGTTATTAGACTAAGTTTAAAACAGTTGACGCAGCTTCTGAAGTTTGGTGTCAAATTAAAAAGATATATTACTAAAATAATTCCATATACCCCATTGTGGGACCGTTCATTTTTACCAAGCATATTCCAAGATGACATGTGCATCGATATAAGGCCTGCAGATTTCTAAAGCAGGGGAATCTTCTAGATAATGGACAACTCTGTTCGTTTATGCAGCAGCAGGAAAAATTTGGATTAACTAAGGGTTTAAAGATATTTATCGATTCGTGACTACCTTGGCAAGTTGTATGAAAAGCAATTGTCTGGCGTTAAATATCCAATAATAGACATAATGGACCGGGGTGGTCGAATCGGGCTTATTTATAAGACCCTAATAAAAGATCTTCCAGATGATATAGAATTACAGAATCAGAAGTGGGAGGTGAGGGTGGGATCAAAGGGACCGCTTTTGGAAACCTCCTTGGAGCTCTGTAAAGAGACCCTCCTGATGCCTAGTCTCAGGAGCCAATATTATAAAACAGCATTTGATTTATATTATACACCCAAAAAATCATGTAAATGGGTCAAGAGGTCGGATTCTAAATGCCATCGATGTGGCACAGATGATGCCGATATAGCACATTTGTTTAGTAAGTGTCCAAGGGTGGCTAACTATTTGCAAGAGATCTCACGCTTTGTCGGAATGATTTTGAATCAACATATCAATATTACATCTCAAGTAATTCTTCTTGGGGTTAGTGAAGACGAGGAATTGTCCAGAGGTGAGGCGTATCTGATTTTTGTTGCAATGACTATGGCATGGAGAAAAGCTTTATGTGCAAAAAGGGAGAAGTGCACGGAAGAGAGGAAATTTGATTTGGGCTTCAGTCGATGAGTGGATGGAAGGTATGAATGGAGCTAAAGAGAATAATCCGGCAACAATAGAAAATTAGAAATTAGGGGTCTTAAGGGGAATTAGGAGCATTTATGCATATGTCACTTTAAGGGCACTATTTGCACTTTAAGGCTTACCTTATTGAATTCATGAGGTGATTATGTTGGTATTATGAAATTCAGTATGGTTTATATCTCTATTTTTTTTCTTTTATTTTATGCTTTTTTATGCAATGTTTGCACTTTAACGCCTTCCAAATATTCTATTTTAGGTTTATGGTGTTATCAGATTGTGATTATATGGCTTTGTAATGATTAGCATATTAAATGTCTATTCTGTTTATCATTCTCATTTTTATGGTGTCATTGGGACTCATCAGTATATAGGGTGTTTTATACCTCCATTCCTCTTACAGCTTTTATTGTCTGAGTTTTGTCAAATGGATCACATTATATTTAATGTTTAATTTTTTTTAATACTTCTCTCAGTGATGACATATTTTTGATTACTTACCTCTGACTATTTTTGAGTACAAGATTATATATGAACTGTTACCCATACCTTGGAAAAAAAATATAAAAAAATAAAATAAACATTTGCATCGATTCTACCAATATTAACAACATCACTGATGAGTTCACATAAAACATCACAAAATAATTAAACTAATAAAATCTTGGCAGTGTGGTTAAGGCCTATCAAGGCCAGGCAAATTGACTACACATGCAATCTGTAAATCAACCAATGATGTATGAAGTGCCAAATGTCCTATGGCTAAATATTTGTGTCATAAATACTTTAAAGATCAAACTCAAGTTTGGGCAACAATAAAACAGAATCAGATGCAAAACAAAATACCCTATCCGACTACCACCAAGAGGGTGTGATACCTTAACTCCCAAGCAATCTAATTGATTTGCCAATTTAATGTTTAAAAATTGAATCCTTTATGGTCTCTGAGTAACATAATTTGGCTATTATGTATTTCTAATGAAAGTTCTACATTTCAGTGCATCTAAATTTACATTGGATTGATGTTTTTGAACAAGGAATTTCAGAAACACTACAGTTCAAATTGCACACTGTGTCAGTAAGCTGAATACATTTATAATTGAATTTGCACTTCTTTGAAATGCCTTCCCATCTCCTTTCCTTCTTTTTCCCTTTTCTCCTCTTGTTCCTTGCTGTTACTCTTTCCCTGGTCCCTGTTCTTCCATCCTATCTTATTGCCTTATAGCCTGCTGCTGAGAGCTATACCGGTGTTAAAGGCTCTTAGTCTCATTTATAGGTCCATTCTGGAGATGGGGGCCTATAACAAGGCAGAGAACCTTTAACAATCCATTTAGCCTGAGGCAGAAGGGCTATAAGGCTATTAGAACATTCCACTCACTGAGGATAGAATGTTCTAAATTGAAAAGACATAGAAAGACAATTGAGCTCCCAACATTACAATGATCTAATTTTCCTTAATTCCTCCTAGCCTTTTTTCTATTTATATAATCATTATATATTTATATAATAACTTGTGCATTCAAACCACTGCTTTCCGATACCTTTTATGTCCCATACACATCATGCAGATGGACACGTTTTGCAATATTGTTCCTACACATCTAATTACATAAAAACTTTCTTCCATCCTTAGCACAGATGCCCTCCTAGCATTGTTGCATAAACCCGACTATATTTGTACTTTCTTTGCAGAAATAAACTTTATTATCTAGTGACTGAACACCACCGATTACCTCTGATGTGGACTGCTTTACTGGAAGCATCGTGAAGTTGAAAGGGTCAACGCACTGTTTGTCCACATTAAAGATAAACTGACTGTTGCATTTTCTGCTGTAGAGATATTAACATACAGCATCTGTTTTGCCTGACATCACCTGATCCGTCTTTCTGACAAGGCGATTGCTCGGCTTTGTTTATGGATATTTTTGCTTCACTAACACTTAAATCATCATGGTGTTTTTTCAGACTACAATGGCTTGAGGCGCTAACGAACCATAAGGGAGGACATTCATGTCCTATCTGGAAACGGGAGACATTCAAGGATGTCCTGATGCTTTAACTGTGGGACGAGGAGGATCGAGAGAGGATACCAATTCCTAATGTTCGTAGGTGGAAATTTACTGGAGTTGATCGCGTGGAACTCTCAAATGTATTGTGGGTTTAACTGATGTTCACACTTTAGTCATTAGACCAGATTCCCTAGAGACTCTGAGGGGTACAGACCTCTCTGCAATGCTCTTATTGTGTGACGTCCTTGAATGTCTCCCGTCTCCAGATAGCATCCTTGCCAAAAGGTCTCCTTCCTAGCCTCACTATCTTTAAGACCCAGTATGCCTTTCACTGGCTATGAGATCATGTGAACGCACCTGCAAAGGAAAGAAAATTGCAATCCAGGCAAATTTTCACATTGAAAGTTAATCACTGAAAACCAAACGCTGAGGGCCTTTGGTTAGGCTAACTCAATAAAGCAGTCAATGTACACATAAAATACATAAAAAAATGCACACATACAGTTACAATAAAATGTAAAACATTAATGAATACATTATTACATGGAAAGTATACTTTAGGTAAATACGGTATAACTCAAAATGCACAGAAGAAAATATGCATGAGAACTACAAATTGTAACATTTAATGAAGGTATTTGAACACACACTTATATGGATGACTATGTTCTACCGTGAATACACTCAAGTAGTAGGTTTAATGTTTCATTCTACATTACTAGGATTAAGGCACATAAAATATACTATGCTAATGCACATACATATTGCACTTCTGTGATGTGTAGGGGTAGAGCTTAGATTGCACGTCTCCACAGCGCAGCAGCCAAAAATGCTGTGCTGCATTACATGACAGGCAGGAAGCAGGAAAGCACCATATCTACAGAGAAATGGAACTCTCTGCCCCTCTCCCTAGGGCTGATGCAGAATTTTTCTGCTGAGAGTCACGCACACATCTTTGCGCCATAGTGAAATGGTGCATACATGAGTCTAGCAAATGTTTTGTAGTGGAAGTGTTCCTTTCCAGTACAAAATACCTTGCCTAGACAACTTTTAAAACTTGTCCTACTTTGTTTGTTAGATCATTTCTCCTTTCAATGCCTGCTTTCAAGTGGCATTAATTTTTTATGCAAAACCCTGTCTACTATTATTAGTAAATAGGGTTTTGCGTGAAAAGCCATGTGTGGTTGCATGGCAACACCCATGTACCACCCATAGAACACCCCCTTGAGGCTGTGTAATGCAAAGCAGTGCTTAGGGCTGCTTTGCTTTACTTATAGGCAACTTTCCAGCATAAAACAAGTTTTGTGCTAAAAAGTAAATAACAAAAAAAACATTTTGCACTGGCTTGCGTCACTTTTGTGATGCAAACACAGCGCAAAATGTTTGTAAATCTGGGCTTGAGTTCTGATCAGAATGAATCACTGATTAATATTATATATTCTATCCAAACTTTGTGAAAACTGTCATAGTAATTGTTGTTGTAAGGAACGCCTTCGAAATATCTTTTAATACTATGTACAGCCAGGTTCCATCTTTGAATTCCGTTTGGTTTATGGCTTATGGGTCTCACCCTGATCATTTTTTCTCACCTATAACATAACTACATTATTTCCAGCAGTCAACTAAATTGGGTAGAGGTGTATTCAATTAACCACAATGTGTAAGTGGGATCACAACAACTGACAGGAGTTGGTCTTGAAGTTTCAACTAAGGACATTAATCAAGTAATTGAAACATTCCTAGTTTGTAGGCAAGATGACAGATATCCCTGAAGTCAAGTTATTTAAGCAGGACCATCTTACCTTCACCTGTAACATCTGGTGCTGCAGCCCATATTATGAAATCAAAGAATTCTACGTCATGCCTGGCTTAAAACTGAATAGTAGTCGGTTGACAATGCCATTTTTTTCAACATCATTCTTGAGCTGGAAAATTTCAGATTGCTCTGGAATATTGGTTGATCGGGAACCATAAGGCGAGTTTATTACTATTGCAAAGACAAGAGTAGCTTTCTTGTGTTAGGCATGATGATGCTGCAGTGATGGTGGGTGGAACTATTTCTTGTTTAAAGGACTAGTTTATTGGATGTGCTTTGGACACGTCTTTGACAGGTTTGCCGAGTACGTTTTTACTTGGCTCGAAATTGTTGCATACACATGTAAGGCTTTCCTGTTTGATGATTTCTGTTATCATTGAGAAAGAGAAGGTAGTGACTAAAGATTATTGGTTTGTACGTTAACTCCCTTAATCTCACGTTTATCTAAACTTGATAGGCTCTCATAATTTAGGCCCTTATTTAGAGGCTGGTGGATAGGTAATCCATCACAAATGTGGTGATTATTCCGTCCACCATCTTTGCATTTTAGCCAGTGACTTGTAAAATGGCAGACAGGATATCCGCTTTGTTTTGACTGAGTATCCCATCTCCAAAACTGTAAATAAGGCTCTTAATTAGGAGTGTTAGACACTTATAAGAGCAGAAAAAGCAACATATATAAAGTGCCTATGTTTAATATTGCTAAAAGTGATAATTTAGAAACTGCGAATTTTAACTTTAGGGAAGTAAAACCCACATTGAAAGCACCGCTAAGATACAAAGTAAATATGTTTATTATAATTAAGGATGAAACTTAGGTGGAAACTGCAAAGTATCAGGCCTCAAGACAGGTTAGAGCACAAGAGGCCTGACAAACACCAAATATGGAGATGATGGAAGGCAATAGAAGGCACTAGAATATGCTATGATTCAGCTCAGCTCATTCTCAGTTAACTGTTCAATTGATTGTGAATTCAGCACCTTAAGACTGCAATATTGGAATAAAAGATGTTTGATTGATTCTACTTGATCCCCACAAAGCCAACAGCAGGTGGTACTTATCGCAATCCAATGATATCTAGCAGCATTTGGCCCAATTTATATAAGAGCAATAATTATTTATCATCAGTTGTTGATATGTCTTTGAGATAGAAATTTTTTTCCATAACTGTTTTACACTTCTTATAGGTCAAACGTTCTTGATCTGAGTAATAATTTTATCTCCCTTTCTTTGCTCTTTTTGCCTTCTATTTTTTCTAAGCGCCTCCTTTTGCCTTTTTTCCATTTTCTTTTTTCTGTTTCATTTTAATTTTAATATTCAAGTTTCTGTTTCTTGCTTCTGTTCATATTTTCTTCCATTCTGCAATTTCTCTATACTAGCTCTTTCTATTGTTCTCTCTCTTTTTAGTTTAGTTTTCCACTCTTTTGCTTGAATCTTTGTCTCTATTTTTGCCACCTTGTTATCCGCCTTATTAAATCTTCATCTTATCTCTCTCACCTATTACTGGCATGGCTTTTACTTCATATCTTCTTTTGGTTTGTTTATTGAATGTTTTTGTCATTTTCCTTTGCTGTTTACGAATTTACCAATGAAGGAAGTTGATAGATTGTCACAAATTTAATATACAATTCTTTTTGTGTCTAGATCATTACAGTTTAAGACATGTGATATACTTTTAAATAGCTTGTGGGGACCATTGTCTCACTGTTGACTATGGGAACAAATGGCATTGTTGTTGATTTCATTTACATCAGCTGTCGCTCATGGTACATCTGTATTGTCATGGGATCACTTCAGTTTCACTGATTACGTCTTGATGTAGTCATATGCTCTGAATGAAAGGCTGGTAGTGATAGCTCAGTGGTAAACTAGCCCATTGCTTTTTACTGATCACTGGTAAACAAATTCACTGTTTTTCAGTTCTTAACCAAAGTGCCACCTGTCAGTAATTTGTCATACTTATCAGCAGAAACAATATACATTTATAATACATGGGATTCTGTAAACCCTGTAGAACTTCACGTGTCTAATTTCTTTATAGTCGGCAACTAGTGACGCACTCAGTTACCGATTATAAAGAAAATAAATCGGACCTCAACTATTATAAGTTATTACAGTTGAGTTCTGATATTATAAGTTATTACAGTCAAGTTCTGAAGTCACAGTTCCTGGTACCAGAGCCAGCACCCGCTGTGAAAGGCAAGTCAGGTCACGGAGCATAATTGAAGCAGCTGTTTAAAGCAACAAAATAGGTGCTTTGCTTTTCTTCTACTCTATTTTAAAAGCTTAAAATGACAAGCATAGAGAATATGTTTATTTTTTGCACTCCTTCGATAGAGAAAAGCTAGAATCTACACATTGAGAGCTCTTGCAACTTTTTTTTTTAAAACTTACTTGGATTGAACTGTTTCTAATATCTGCAACACATGTTTGATGTTTTTAATTTTGCCCTAGAGATTTTAATTGTATTCTTCATGTTTGCAAACATGCTCGCTCTTTTGTGTGAGAGACTTACACAGCAAAGTTTTAAGTGGTCTGTGGGAAAGGTGATGGTGTCACCATGTATTATATATGCGATAAAGTACCCCTGGCATAGTCACCTAGGAGTACCATAACTTTATAAAGGAACTTAGCCTTCAGCCTAGTTTTTCTATATGGTTATGCAACTCCTCAGTGACTTGCAATAACCTTATAATGAAGGTCAGGGGGCACTCTATCCCTTTTATACTTGGATCAGAGACAGAATATCAGAAAACCCAAACATCATGTGGACAGTATATTGTGTAAAAAATATTGAGGACAAGAATATCAAGAAGATAAGTGCAAAAAGTTAAGTATAAATTTACTATTCCTAACTCCAGATCTATGTATCTTGAAGATATATATATATCGTCAAGGTACATATATGTGGAGTTATATATGGTAAAACTGAAATTACCCATGGAAAAAGACTTTCACAATATTGTCCTCGATATTTTTGACACGATATTCTGTGTTTCCGATATTTAGTCCAAACACCATATACTTGATGAATTCACCTAAAGGTTGTGAGATGAAGTGGAGCCAGATAACATACATGTCAACAATTTGGTGCTGCTATCAATTCAAGATCCCAGAAGAGCTGAGAACAGATTGCATGAGTGGTTCTATATAGTAACTCTGTGGAAATGGTGATTATGTGCCTGAAATTGAAGTCTTGGTTATGTTTTTAGGTGCGTGTCAATTGTTTTCATCTTGTATAGTTCTTTAAAACTTGCTATATAGCACTTTTTTCAGTGTTTGATCACTTCATAAAAGCAGTCCTCATCTACATTCCAGTCCATCATAGCATTTTGATGAACTCTGCAGGGGTCAAGGGGAACCTACATGATAAAGTGCATGCACCTGAAAGCTAGCACATCCTAGTTTAAGGGTTCGGTGACACCTAAATATAGAACCACAATAACTCAGGAACTGCATGTTACAGGATCATGGTTCGAATAATCTTGAGCTCAGCATGACAACCCCTACAAGACAGAAGACACACTAATGAGCTTGGCGTGTGAAAGCACCCCTGGGTTATTCTTCCGCAAAACATATGGCACCCATCAAGTCACTTTTTTACGAAACCTTAGAAGGTCACACTCTCTGTCTATCAGTGTGTCACAGGACCAGGTGCACGTCCTGGACTGCAGAACGATTGTTTGGGGAATCAGTTTGTAGGAGAAGTGCAGGAGAACCAGTGGGTGCAGCCATTTTATGCTTTTTTCCAAATCTTAGGCCCTTTTATATGAGATGATTTTTCACTTGTCGATCAAGTTCATCTGGGCTCCTCGGTATACTCTTTTCTTGAGTTGATTTTCCACGCAGATCTTAGATAGCTGTGCCTTGACTCTGACTCACTTTAAGTTAGAGTAGCTCCTATACTCTTAGGGCAGTCCTGCTCCTCAACTTCCAAGCAACAGATTGAGCTTGAGATTTGTCATCTTGTAAACGTTTTAGTCGTTGTGTCAAGAAGTACTGGATTGTTGCTAATAGGTGTCTCTTCAAGTTAATGCAATAGATCTGCTGCACAACTTTCACATGAGATTGCATTACTAGCTTGAGAGAGCCATCGCTTATGGAAAATTGACAGAGCTGGTAGTAAGGGTCCAATCAGAAAGGTACGTCAACTTGACATTCATGTTCCTGAGCAAGCAACAGTGGGGAAAATCATTGCAGACATTGTATAAAGCTTTCTACCTTTGTGGTAAGAGATTAACAAATGCATGTGGATTGAGAGGGGAAAGGCTGGCATCCCTTCATATTACCTGGCAGAAAAAATGGAGCAGCTTGTTCAACACTGCATAGGGGGAGGCCTCATATTCTGTTATTGTGCAGATCTAAGTGTTAGATGTACAACCGTTTTTTGCGGTCGCAAACGGGAAATCGGCCCATTTGCGACCGCAAAATTGGTCTGCCCCATGTACAAACCATATTTTGCGAGTTGGTAAGCTATTACCGACTCGCAAAATAGGGTTTACGACTCACTATTAGGAAGAGGCGTGACAAGGGCGTCTCTTCCTAATAGTGACTCGCACTTCAATGTACGATTGTTTTGCGACCGCATTTGCGGTGGCAAAACACTCGCAGTTTACCACCTACTTCAAGCAGGTGGTAAGCCACTCGCAAACGGGAAGGGGTCCCCAGGTAACCCCTTCCCCTTAGTGAGTGTGTGCAAAAATATTTTTTAAGAGCAGGCAGTGGTCCCAGGGACCACTGCCAGCTCTGAAAAAATGAAACAGAAACGTTTCATTTTTCTTTTTTAAATGCATACCGTTTTCCTTTAAGGAAAACGGGCTGCATTAAAAAAAAAAACTGCTTTATTAAATAAGCAGTCACAGACATGGTGGTCTGCTGATCCCAGCAGACCACCTTCCTTGGGAGTGCTGGCCATTCCTAATGGGGTCGCAAATAGCACTTGCCTCATGAATATTAATGAGGCAGGCAATTTGCGACCCCATTAGGAATTGCTAACAGTGTCTGAGACACTGTTGTAAATTGCATTTTGCCAGTCGCAAATTGTGAGTCGCAAACTGATGTAATTTGCGAGTTGCAAAATGTAAGGGTCGTACATCTGGCCCTAAGTCTCACAGGATGTGGATGTGGGTGTGGATTGCCTGGATTTCAGTTTTTACATCCACATTGATGAGGGAAACCTGAAGAGGAACTTCCATCTTGTCCTCATTTAGCCCAATATAAATAATAATAGTCGACATAGACTCCATGCATTATTTCCATGTACACAGCCACACAGTGGATAGACAGTGTGAAGTAAAGGTTTTCAACTATATGGAACTGAACAGATTTTGCTAGAGAATATCTTTGTCAGAGGTATGCACCCCTGCCTATAGTCACCGTCACCAACCCTCATTCCACTAATAGCCCAGTTCAGTCAAAGAGCCAGGTCTGGAGGTCCTTCATGAATTGAGACTGTGACGGTGATGCATGAGATGCAGAGGCAGGGAGTTCCATCATTGTCCTTACTACGATGTGAGTGCTACTCTCTCTGTCACACTGTAGAGGTTTCACGCCTCTAAGAAACCTATTCCTGGCTCCTCACAAGGTGACTCTCTAAATGTCACTGGTGAAAACTCCTTTTCTACTCTTTGTGTGTTCTAACCCTGCCCTCTTAATGTTCTCCCAAATATTTCCCTCCTTCTGAAGGAAGAGTTAAGAACCTTATCAGAATTCTCAAAAATTACCATTTGACAATTGTATATGATTTGAGTGTTCAAAACCATTTGTTTTGACTTCTCAAGGAGCAGCCTTTAATGTTTGGCCTTCCTGATGTAACATGATTTGATATAGCAGAGGTTTGCGCTTTGCTGGTGGATTCCTGACCTTGTTTTGGTTTTGCTGTGCTTTATAAAAGAATAAATAAATACATTAATTAGTGAATAAAGTGATGTTTAGTTTCGTGCTACAACGTGCCCCTGTTGCTGCCATGGAGACCTACACTTGTTTTTGGGGCAGTTGTAGGCATGTGCAGGGTGCAGAATTCGCGCACATCTGCAGCCTTGGCCATCTTTTGGCCAAATGCAAAAGACACGCGGTACCACAAAAGAAGCACTGGGGCGCAGCCACTGTACTATACCGCACAGATTATGGGAAGATAATGGAACTAGAGAACTCATGAGCCACGACTTTATGAAACGCATCTTATTTCATGTATTTACTAGTTTATTGGTGATTTCTAAGGTGCAGCGTGATGAGGGTAGATCAATAAAGGGTGGCAGAAGTCTTGTCAGTCTATATTTGTTCTGATCAATTCAAAGAAACAAACAAACACAAGATCAGCTGATTAATACATCAGCACTCTGCATTTGTGAACACAACGCCCCGAGAGCATTAGTTACCCATCAAGCACATTTTATCAGACAATCAGGTTAGGCAGTTCCTATCTTTTTCCCCAGCAGGATTTCACCATGAAAGATAACATTAGAATTTATTAATACACTTAGAGACTCAGTACATCACAATATGCATGTATGCAAATTTCTTTCACAGCTACCCTCTAAATTAAATTATCTCGCGCAGAATGCATTAGGGACATAAATGGTTGCTATAACTACTGCAAGCCGAAAATGTGTTGACAAATTCATTTGTCTGATGTGCTCACTGGCGAATTAACTTGTTGAATTATTCAATTAAAAGTGGTAATGAGAGCAGATTGACATAGTTAAACACTCAGGTGAATAAATAATTTACTTTGAAGTACAGAAATATTTAGAGGCAACTGTGCTCTGGGAGGCGATTGTGTCCTCATCTCAGGCGTTTGGGAGTAATGTGATACAGGGCTTGTCTTTAAAGAACAAGAAAACACGGGATTGTTCATTGTGTCAGGAATAAGTGCATGTTTCTTTGTTTCTAAATAACAGCGTGCATAACATTTTCGGGGGCAATATAATTATCATACTCTAGAGAGATTAAGTACTGCCATCAAAATGCACTAATACTTTTTGACATGTGTCAGTCAGTCAACTGTTTGAGGTCCGAGGATTGTGTTATGTAATGTTATGTTATGTTATGTTTATTGGTATTTAAAAAACCCAGCGTCTTGCAATGTTTTTGAGGGCTGTCAGGGTGATGGTCGTTTGCAGGGTGGTGTGTCCTTGTTCATGTATCCCTAGACTTTTTGGTCAGCTCACTGTGCCTGCTTGTGTGTCCTCTGTCCCACTGGCTTTCTTGTCTCCTTCTTCCAGTGTCTCTGTGCTTGTGTTGTGTCTGTGAAAACCAGGACTTGTTGTTTTTTATTAGCGAAATCCCCATTCTCGCTATCTGTTCATCAGTTTGATTTATCTTGCAATTCTTTCCCTTGAAACTCCAGTTGCTGTAAGGTGCATAATAAACTTTGTTCACACAGTGCACATGACAAACATTCAGGGTCAGATCTACTAATAATTTGCTCTGGTTTTGCTCCACAAAAGAGATGCAAAGTTTGCAAGCCTGCTCAACGTGTTGTTTTTGGATTTACTTTACAGCACAAATCCTGATTTGTGTTGAAAAGTACCCAAAGGTACCACAAATTAGTGGTTTGTGCTACTTTGCGTCAAGGGGGCAATCCATGGCTGCTACATGGGTGTTCCCATGCATCCACCCATGGATTTTGATGTAATGTCAGAAATACTAAAAAAGGTAGAAGGACTTTGAAACAAAAATTAATGACTCTTTAAGGCAAGCTTAAAGTTTGAGAAACGATTTTTTTCTCCAAATCTTTCCAACTTTGCATGTATGACAGAAGAGTGTGTTCCTTCGGGCAAGACACACAAAAATGCACCAGTGTCCTACTGTTGCCATACAAAGATTATTACTTTCCTCCCATATCAAAACTTCCACTTTCATACTAAGGTTGTCCTATGTACATTACTTTGTACATATTGCTAATCATCAAAAACACCAGACACGGATATCCAACAGAATAAATTAGACAGTACACCTCTCAAATGCCCAACACACCACATATATGCAATCTAATCCTCGGGCACTATCTACGTAGGTGTCTGGTTCTTATACTCCTTGTTTAGTTGAGTAAGTCTCTTCGTTCCTTGTACTACTTGGTTGGAGTATCCTCACAATATCCAAGTAACTGAGTAACCCTCTGTGGTACTTACATTACACCTGAATAGACTTAACTAAAATCTTCATGTCCCAGTTGAATAACAACTGAGTGGACCTCACACATATACGTGTGTATAATGAATTATAGAGGCTTTTTCACGTTTCTATATAAAATGATGAGTTCTCGTTATATTTTAAGAAGTGCTTTAGGGCTATAACATTTTCCTAGCTAGGATTCTGCTTGTTTAACAAGGCATTTTTCTCATTCTTTTTCTCCTCATTTGTCATACCCACTTTCCCCTTTGATTCTGTCCTCATGATTTGATATTTCCCACATTTCTGCAAATAGTGATTGTATGAACGTTACATATATTGGGAATGCCATTTTTTGTGTAATATTGAAATATCACTTCCATATTTAAACACCCAGGCCCTGATTACAACAAGCAGATTAGAAATTGCGGGAGGAACACCTCCATCACTAATTCCATGTGTCTCTGAGCCTTGCATTATCCGGTCTGCAAAATCTGGACCTGATAACATTGGGCCCACAGACACACCAGTCCTTGTTACATGCTGCTAGGACAGGGATTTCGGGCAGGAGCGCAGCTGCCACTTGACCCTGCACCAGTACAAGGTGAGCAGACAATGCTCTCTCAGACAGGTTTCAGCCTGACCCCACCACTCACCCCACCATCCCCTGCCCTACCCTTCACCTCTCACTGGCCCTTCCACTGATACTTTCGGCTTGTTCTGAGCAAATAGAAAATTCGAGTATTTTTCTTCCCAGAATGAGGAACAATTACAAGACTGCAGTATTACTGGGCCTGTGTAGTTAGTCTCCATTAATCAGGGATTCCAACTGTCTGATATCCCACACCAAAACCCGGCAACCTTGTAATTAGGACATAAGGAAGAGTGGTAGCATCTCAATCAATCAAGTATTTATAAAGTACGGCATGTCTCCCATGAGGGTCTCAAGGCACTGGAGAATGTAACTGCTTCGAGGTGATCTGTACATTCGAACAGCCAGGTCTTGAGCCCTTTCCTGAATTGCCAGAGCGATAGGGCAGTCCTGAGGTGCAGGGGAAAGTGGTTCCAAGCTTTGGCCGCCAGGTGTGAGAAAGAGCGTCCTTCATTGTTACTTCAGCGGATCCGGGGGTGTCTGCAAGGAAGAGGGAGGCGGATCGTAGGTGTCTGGTCAGTTAGTTGAAGGTCATGCATTTGTTGATGTATGATGGTCCTTCATTTTGCAGGGCATTGTATGCGTGGGTCAGCATCTTGTATTAGCAACTCTTCTGGATGGGGAGCAAGTGTAGTTTCTTGAGGTGGGGTGTGGTGTGGGTTCGTCTGGGGAGGATTAGGATGAGTCTTGCCACTGAGTTTTGTATTGTCTGTAGTCTCTTCAGGAGGGAAGCGGTGACTCTTACTTAGAGTGTGTTCCTGTAGTCCAGCCTGCTGGTGATGAGGGCTTGCGTGATGGTCCATCTGGTGCTGACTCGGAGCCACCTGAAGATCTTGTAAAGCATGCATAGGATGTGGAAGTGAGTGCATGAGACTGCCTTCACCTGTTTCTTCATGATTAGCATGCTGTCCACGATGATGCCTAGGTTGCAGGCATGGGCTGTCAGGCGGGGGATGGGCTGAGTTCAGCAGGCCATCTTGCGTCATTCCATAATGAGGTGTTGTTCCCAAAGATGAGGGCTTTGTCTTGTCCGTGTTGAGCTTGAGACAGTTGTCTTTCATCCAATCGGTGACGTTCATCATACATCTGTGGAAGTTGGCTCAGGAGGTGGAGGGGTTGTCTGACAGCGAGACAATGAGCTGGGGGTCGTCCGCATAGGAGGTGATGTTGAGTCTGTGTGATGTTAAGGTGTTGGCCAGTGGGGTCTTATACATGTTGATAAGGGTGGGGCTGAGGGACAATCCATGGGGGATGCCGCCGATGATATGCATCGGTTCCAAGGTGAACAGTGGGAGACGGATTCTCTGAGTTTTTATAGTTAGGTATTAGGCGATTCATTTAAGGGTGTCTCCCTGTATTCTGATGTGGTGGAGTCTGTTGAACAGGATGTGATGGGAGATGGTGTTGAAGGCAGCTGACAGATCCAGGACGATGAGGGCTGCCATTTCGACACGGGCCAGGAGGGCTCTGAGGTCATCGGTGGGTGCGATCAGGGATGTCTCGGTACTGTGGTTGCCTCGGAGTCCGAATTGATAGGGGTCCAAGAAGTTGTTGTGTTCCAGGTGTTCGGTGAGCTGCTGGTTGATTGCCTTCTCGAGAACCTTCAATGGAAAGGGGAGCAGGGAGATGGGCCGGTAGTTCTTCAGTTCTGCTGGGTTGGCGGATGATTTCTCTAGAAGGGGCCTCACTTCAGCGTGTTTCCAGTCTTCAGGGAAGGAAGCCAAGGTGATGGGGGTGGTCAGGACTTTTTTTAGCTTTTCGCCAATCGTCTTGCTTCCAAGGTTGACAATGTGGTGGGGGCAGGGGTCCATTGGTGCTCCAGAGTGCACAGCGTTGATAATGGACTTTGTGGTTTGAGTTGTGAGAGGGTCCCAATGGGTGAACAGGTGTTCGGGGTTCGTGTTCATAGGTGTGAGCAGGCTGATGCTGTCAGCAATGGGGGTTTGGGGTTTAACGTTTTCGAAGATGACTGAGGTCTTGTCGTGTCCAGATTGATAGGGGTCCAAGAAGTTGTTGTGTTCCAGGTGTTCGGTGAGCTGCTGGTTGATTGCCTTCTCGAGAACCTTCACTGGAAAGGGGAGCAGGGAGATGGGCCGGTAGTTCTTCAGTTCTGCTGGGTTGGCGGATGATTTCTCTAGAAGGGGCCTCACTCAGCGTGTTTCCAGTCTTCAGGGAAGGAAGCCATGGTGATGGGGGTGTTCAGGACTTTTTTTTAGCTTATCATCAATCGTCTTGCTCCCAAGGTTGACGATGTGGAAGGGCAGGGGTCCATTGGTGCTCCAGAGTGCACGGAGTTGATAATGGACTTTGTGGCTTGAGTTGTGAGAGGGTCCGAATGGGTGAACAGGTGTTCGGGGTTCGTGTTCATGGGTGTGAGCAGGCTGATGCTGTCAGCAATGGGGGTTTGGGGTTTGACGTTTTCAAAGATGACTGAGGTCTTGTTGTGGAAGAAGTCTTCTTGGGTGTTACACAGTTCTTAAGAGGGTGTGATGTTGTTCTCGGTGGCTGCGGGATTAGAGAACTCCTTTACAATGGTGAAGAGCTCCTTGCTGTGGTTTGTGCAAGCTTCTATGCAGTCTGCTATGGCATTCTTCTTTGTTTTTTTCAAGAGATGGTGGTACTGGTTTAGTGCTGTCTTCAAGATTATGGTTGCTTGTCTCTTTGCTGGTGCGCCACTTCCTTTCTAGTTGTCGGCAGTTGCATTTGGCAGACTTCAGATCTGTGGTAAAACAGCTGGCTCTTTTGGCAGGTCCTCTGGATTTGGCTGGCTTGGCGGTAGCGACTGTGGCGGCGCATTCTGAGATCCACTGCGAGAAGTTCTTTGCATCATGTTCTGGGTTGGATGTTGTGTCTGCGAGGTGGGAGTTGAGGGTGTTGTTCCTCTGGTCTTCTGAGATCTTTTTCCAGTTTCTGCATGTGGAACTGGGGGGCATGGTACCAGCGTGGGTGGGTCCTGAGATGGTGAAGTGGTCATTGTAGTGGTCGCTCCAGGAGAGCTGTGAGACGTGGTTGTACTTGACTCTGTTGCTGGATGTGAAAATAGGGTCGAGCATGTGCCTTTGATGTGGGTAAGGTCGCTGACGTTTCTTGAGGCCTATGTTGCTCATGCTTTCCAGAAGGTCAGTTGTGTTGGAATCCCTGAGATTGTCGAGGTAGAAAATGAGCTCTCATGGTACAGAGACAGAATATCAAGTAAATCGTAGTTCAGAAATATCGACAGCAAGAACATCGTGGTCAAGAATATCGACTTAAGGTAAGTAATATCAATATTAAAAATATAGAAGTGTTTAATATCGTTTGCAAAAATATAGTTGTTAAAAATATCATTTTTTATCAATGTTATGTATTTTAGTATATATTTTATATGTATGTGATGTATTTTTTGTTGTATAAGAATTGTTTGTATTTTTAATATATGTGTTACATTTTTAGTAGTTATTAATTTTTTTATTTGAATTTTGCGTTTTTAGTTCGGGTTGTGGGTTTATAGGGGAATCGGGTGGGAAGTAATTTAATTATATTAAATTTATTGATTCTTTTTATTTATTAATATTGGTTGAATTGAGATGTTATAGTGTTAAATGTGTAAAGTAATTTATTAATAATTAATTAATAATTGGTTGTTAATTAATTTTAATTAATTATTTGGCAATTAATTATGGTAACTGTGTAATTAATTTTAGGTGTGTGCTGTGGTGTTTATAGGTGTAAAGGGTGGGAAGTAATTTATGAATTAATAATTGGTTGTTAATTAATTTTAATTAATTAATTGGTAATGAATTATGGTAGTTGTGTAATTAATTTTAGCTGTGTGTTGTGGTGTTTATAGGTGTAAAGGGTGGGAAGTAATTTATTTTTAATTTATGAATGAATAATTGGTTGTTAATTAATTTTACTTAATTAATTGGTAATTCATTATTGTAATTGTGTAATTAATTGCAGGTGTGTGTTCACTGTGTTTATAGGTGTAAAGGGTGGGAAGTAATTTGTGTTCAATAATTAATATATAGTTGTTAATTAATGTTAATTATTTGATAATTACTTTGGGTAATTGTTTATTTTTTGTGTGTTGATTTTATTTTTGAAGGGTAAAGGTGGGTATTAAATACATTTTAATTATTTAATTATTAGTTGTTAATAGTAATAGTTTTTAATTTAAAAATAAGTTTTAATTGTGTTATATTATTTTATAGTTTAATTTAGGTGTGTGTCGTGGCCATTATATTGTTAAAGTGTGTTTAGTCAATTAATGTTTATTCGTTATTTTATTAATAATATTTTTAATTGATGATTAATTATGTTAATTATGGAAATAAATGTAATTAAAAATGTTGAAGGGTTTTGTTATTGGTGTGGTGTTATAGGGTAGAAAATAAAATAAATACATCTATGTTTTAATTAATTTTTTGGGTTGTAAATATTTTCTAGTTTATTTTATATAATATTTGTAGGTTTTTGTTATATGTAATTAATATTATAATATGTGTTCTTTTTATATGTTTAATATTTTAGATTTTTATTTTTTAAATATTGTTTATTTATGTTTATGATTTTTTTTTTTATATATATATATATATTTTTAACTGTTTGAGTGTGAATAGTCATTTTTGTTTCTTCGCTATCCAACACTTTCCCTAATGTTGCACTCACTGGAGTGGGAATAGTAATTTTTACCTGTCCTCTATCCAGGACTTTCCCTACTGTTGCACTCACTGGAGTGAGAATAGTAATTTTTACCTCTCCGCTATCCAACACTTTCCCTAATTTTACACTCACCAGAGTGGGAATAAAATTTTTTACCCCTCCACTATCCAACACTTATCCTTCTGTTGCATTCAGTGGAGTGGGAATAGTAATTTTTACCCCTCCGCTACCCAACACTTTCCCTACTGTTGCACTCTTTGGAGTGGGAATAGTAATTTTTGCCCCTCCGCTATCCAACACTTTCCCTACTGTTGCTCTTACAGGATTGGGAATTGTAAATTTTACCCCTCCACTATCCAACACTTTCCCTACTGTTGCACTCACTGGAGTTGGATCAGTAATTTTTACCCCTCCGCTATCCAACACTTTCCTTACTGTTGCACTCACTGGAGTGGGAATAGTAATTTTTACCCCTCTGCTATCCAGCACTTTCCCTACTATTGCACTCACTGGGGTGGGAATAATACTTTTTACCTCTCCGCTATCCAACACTTTCCCTACTGTTGCACTCTTTGGAGTGGGAATAGTAATTTTTACCCCTCCACTATCCAACATGTTCCCTACTGTTGCACTCTTTGAAGTGGGAATAGTAATTTTTTCCCCTCCACTATCCAACACTTTCCCTGATGTTGCTCTCACTTGAGTTGGAATAGTACATTTAATTCCTCCGCTATCCAACACTTACCCTAGTTTTGCACTCACTGAAGTGGGAATAGTTATTTTTACCCCTTTGCTATCCCTACTGTTGCACTGATTGTATTGTAAAATTTAAGTTAAAATATTTTTCTAATAGTTTAATGTTTTAATTTATAATAGATTTTTTATATATGTATTTTAAATCATTAATATATATTTTATTTTGTATATTATTTTAAATTTTTTCATAAATTAAAAATAATAGTTTATTAATTGTTTTAAAGTAAATATATATGTATAAAATATTATGTTTGTCTGTTTATTTTTTCCTTAAGTTTATTTGTTATCTTTCATTAAAATGTATATTAAAGTTATTTTATTTTGTTAATATTATATTTAATATTTAATATACATATTATATAATTTTTTATTTTATATTTATATAAAAGTCGATATTTTATACATCTATGTTTTTTACATCGATATTTTTTAGTCAATATTTATGTACTTACCTATTTAAGTATAGGAGTCGATATTTTTGTTGTCTCAGGGATGGCGTTTCAGAAGCTGGGGTGTGCTCCTGGCAGTCTGTAGGCGAGGGTGCCTCTGATGGTGTTTTTCCTGTCTGTTTGGAGTTGGAAGTTGAGATGCTTCGTTATCTGGGTTCGGTCATCTGAGGGGGTCGTGCAGCGGATGGTGTCCTTGTAGATGATGGTAATTCCACCTCTGTGTTTGTTGATTTGGTCCCAATGTGCTATCTTGTAGCCTTTGGGGTGGTGATGGCTATGTCGGGCTCAGAGGGCGGTTCAGCCAGCTTTCTGTGAGGAAGATGACAACTGGGGTGAGGGATGTGATCGTGTCCCAGTATTTGCCGAGCGAACATGTGTCGTTGAGTAGAATGCACTGGAGTTGTGCAATGGCAGTCTTGGTTGGCGCAGTGGAAGTAGTTGTGTTTGCAGTGTCTCTGGCGATGATTGTTTTGTTATAACAGGTGAAATGGAAGTGATAGAAGGAGAATGGTACTTTGGTGGTGCGTGGCAATACGCCCTTGATCAAGGGTTCTGAGGTCTGTGGCGGTGTAGCTGTGCGGAGTAGAAGAGCCAGGATTCCTGGTCCTGGGCGAGGTCCAGGCCCAGACAGGCTTGCCTTTGGCATGCCAGTGGCGCGGCAGCACTGCAGCATCATTATGTAGGTCCTGGGAGGGGGCAGGGCACTGGGAGATGGGAGAGATGGAAGCAGGAAAAATGAGGAGCAGACACCGCTGAGCACAATAACAAAAATAACAGTCAACAACAGTCAGGAGGCACAAAATAAACAAAACATTGAAGACAAAATGCAAAACAACAAGCACAGAAGATAACGGCATGGATTGCAGGCACGGCAAGCCAAACTGTTCTTTGATAGGCTCAAATCAACTTTACCAATAGAGCAGCAAGCCCCCAATGGTCAGGAAATGGAGTGTACCACTGTGGATGAAATGTGCAAGGAACTTAAAGAAAGTTTAAAATTGATTGATAGTAAGATGGACTCACCCTCTGCCTGTCTCTATAATTTTCAACAAGTAGAGCGTCAAGAATCCAGGGTATCGCAAGCTGAGACCCTTATCTCTGCCCCAAAGGGCACCCACCGTGACTTGGAGCACAACATGCCATCAGCCTTGTGAGAGCTGAAGGCCATTAATGCAAATAACGAAGATCTGGAGTACAGGTTGTGGTGAAATAATGTGGGGATAATTGGGGTCCACAAATCGGCCACAGTCAACAATATGGGGACCTTCATTGAGGACCTTGAGGGAAGCTTCTTTGGCCGTGACAGGTTCTCCAGTGCCTTCATTGCTAAGAGGGCGCATCGCACATTGGCCCCCAAACCTAAGCCTAATCAAAACCCATGCCCCAACATTGCACATCTGTTGAACTAGAGGGACGGGGATCTTATATTGAGGCTGTCATATGAGGGTTCTAGGCTCTCTTTCTACCCTGATTTCACACCAGCAAGAAGCTCGGTGCTCCTTTATGGAAGTCAAGAAGATCCTACGCAGCTGGTCTGTTAAGTATTCCATGGTATTCCCAGCCACGTTGCACCTGGAAATTAAAGTGAAAACACATTTCTTTGTTTATCCTAGTGTTGCTCTGGAATTTATTGAACAGTATATCCCACAGTGAGGGGAGTCCTCTTCAGTCACATCCAGCCCGGCCGCCAGTGGTGGAAGTTGGCGGCAGGGTAGAGCTGCCTTCAGACAATGATTGATGTGTACATATGCTTGCTGGTGTCTCTGTGATTCTTTATGATATATGGCATTGTAACAACCTGTAATTTGTTTCACCTAATTTGGCTTGTGTGCTGCTGATGTCTATTGAATTGCTACAGTTGCATTGTGGTATATATTATTCATTAATGAGACAGGCTGTCTTAAATGGCAGCTCTGAATGCGGCCAAAGCTTTGCCTGACACTGCCTCTGTCTCTTTCTACTTTCAGGTATATGGTTTCATATATAGTACTAGCTGATATCTCATAGCATCACTCGGGGGTCTGCTGTGCTCTCTAGGCTCCCCCACGCATGAAGCACACTGGGTTTTTTGGCCCTGCAGTTTCGCTTGTTTTGAGTTTGTTTTCATCTACATGCAGATTGGGGGATTCACCAACATTTGGGGTTGGCGGGGTGGGGGGACGGAAAGGGTTATACGTTATTGAACTCTGTTCTAGCTAGAAATTAGTGACACAGGCATATATAGACACAAGGACACACCCTCACTTTATATTGGTACACTGCTCATTAAGTGATTCCACTACACTAGATAGATATGCCGATAGTTAATCTCTTAACATGGAACGTTAGGGGATTGAAAACAATCCTAACAAGGCCAGACGGGTATTGGCGTACCTGAACCAGCATAAAATTGATGTCGGTTTACTCCAGAAACAAATTTCCCATCTTTTGCCTCATCTTGGGGCACACACCACTATTTTTACTCCTACTCTCGTGGGGTGCTTATACAGTAATTTTTTCTCTGGTGGGGAGTGTAAAGGACTCTTCTGGCAGGAAGGTGGCAGTGGTTGGCATTCTGGATGGGTGCCAGCTCCTGCTCATTAACATTATGTCCCAAATATTGATGACCCAGATTTCTTCGATGACATGTTGTAGCTCTGTATGAAATACAGGGAATGGCCAACCATATGGGGCAGAGATTTCAACCTTACTCTCCCCTCGCACCTTGATAGATCAACAGCGGCTCTGCGGCTGGACTCACGCACAAGTTTCGCCCTTCCACACATTATGTAGACATATGGTCTAGTTAATGCCTGTCAGCTGCTACTCCCTATGATTGCTGAGTACACCTTCCACTTCCCGGTACATGACTCCTTTTCTAGACTAGATATGTGGTTAATTTAAGACATACTACTACAACAGACATGAGATGTGGTCATAGTCCCCTGTACACTGTCTGATTTCTCTCCAGTGAAGCTCATCCTCTGCCAGCCAAGTCCCCCTGCACTGTTTTACTATTGGTGGTTGAAAGGCACTGAATTGCAAGATCAAGTCTTTTGCAACAAAGTAAGGGATGCTATCTTGGAATATTTCCAACTCAACTGAAACTCTGTGTCAAGTAAAGCTATGGTCTGGGAGGCCTTCATAGCATGTATCCATGGTAAATGCATCTCCTAAAGCTCTGGAGTGCTTAAATTGATACGTAGACACCTGTCACTGCTAGTAACACAACTCAAGAGTCTTGAAAACTATTACATCTGAGATAAGGATGAGTCCCATTTAGCACAACTAAAGCGCACACTGCAGGAATTCAGGGAAGAAGCAGAACACAAATTGCTTTACCTCTGGCGAGGTGCCCAGCTGAGAGTGTATGGTGAGGGTACTAGACTAGACAGAACTGTGGCCTGCAACACCACGCTTGACAGGGGAAGTGCTGGGATCTCCCGCATTAATTGTGAGAGAGAGGGCATTACTACTCATCCTACCACTCTACTGAATGAGTTCTCACATTTCTATGATATTTTATTTGAGTAAAAAATACCAAGCGGATCCAGTAGATACATCTGCGTATCTTGACCAGGTTGCACTTGCTTAGCTGGATGGTAAAGCTAGAGAACTATTGAACTACCCTAGAAGATATTAACCACGCTACAATGAGTCTTCCTAATGTCAAGGCCCCCGGTGGTGATGGCCTGCCTATTGAGTTGATTGTGCGTGATTCACAAAGAGCCTCTGCACTCATGGCGGAGGCCCCACAGTCATGACGAGTGTGGGCTCCCCACCGTGACTGCGGGGCCTTTGCCATGAGTGCGGAGGCCCTTTGTGAATTGGGCATGGAATTGATAAATTGCCACTGAAACTTCTCGATATGTATAATGCAGCCATTGACTTCGGTAGTCTCCCACAATCTACTATGAGGGTCACCAGTATGCTATTGCTCAAAACAAATTAAGATCTCACTGAGTGTTTCTCCTATCGCCCCTTGTCACTGCTAAATGCAGACAACAAAATCTTTGCTAAAATCTTCTCGTAGAGACTACAACCATTAATGCAAAATTTAGTCTTGCCCGACCAGTCGGGCTTCATTCCAAAACGCTCTACCTCCTTCAATCTTCGTACCTTAATGGCAATATTACATAGAGTGGACCCCCAGCTTCCTGCCATCCTTCTCGATGCTGAGAAAGCATTTGATTTGCTTGCCTGGTCATTTATGAGAGAGGCACTTTGTAGATTGTAGTTGTAGACCTCTTGGGCGCTATTTGTTATCATTTATTGACTTATTATACTCAACCCCAACTGCAAGAGTTCATGTTAATAACCTACACTCTAATTCATTTACAATTAGCAGGGCACTGGACAGGGGTGTCCCCTATCCTCTCTTATCTTCACACTGGCAATAGAGCCATGGTCTTGCTTCATACGAGAATTGCACTCAGCGCAGACAGTCTCTTGGCAGTACTTCGCTAACATTCTCACTGCCAATTACATCATATATATATCACAGCCAGAGGGAAATCTAAAGTAAAAAACACACCGCTCTCCTACTAACTAATTCATAAAATTGAAGCCTGCAACAATACTACAACACTCCTGAATAAATAAACAAATTTAGCAGGGGCACTTAGACCAAATGTATTAGATACAGACTTCCTAATGCAAAGGTTCCATGTCAAGGTGTGTATTCAAATCTTGCTCACCGCTGACCTTATCATGTGAGTGAAATGACTAAAAACCTGGCATTTATAACTATCTTTGATCAGAGCAGAGCTATAAAAAGATGTATACATTTTTTTTAACAAACAAGTACGAGAGCGTTAAAGTCTTGGAACTCTTAAATGCACTGACTCAAGAAGCAATAATTACTCATTCTGCAGTAAACAGCTATTTAATTATTATGTTATTGAGGCGGGAGGGAACTTTGTGTTGTGGGATTTAAAACAGTCATTTTGCTGCTGCTGGACTCTGCCATCTGTGACCACTACCCTTGCCTGAGGTCCCCCTCCAGTCCTGAGCCTCAGAAGTGAGTTCTGCAACTGTTTTGCTCCAAAACCGACACATCGTCACCTTTGTGCTGATGGGAACTGATGCATCCCCCTTCGAGCCGACGCTGAGGCTGTTCGATGACAATGGTTCTACAGTCTGCTTGGCCGGATGACGACGCTCTGCATGGCTCAACAATGATGCATAACATGCATCTCAATGGAGCTCAAAGATGACCTAGCGACCCGACTGCATGGAAAAGATCGACACATTGTGCCTTCAGCATCAACGCTTTGCTCCATCCAAGGTACTTTTTCAGCAGAGCCTGCATGAGTCTAGTCTCATAGCTGGCCTGTCCTCCATCACGGTTGGCCTGAACTTTGGATTTACCCCCATCCCTCTCGACCTCAAGTAACCTTTTAACGCTATTAATGTCTTAACACCGTTTTCGCATTTATTCTTTAAAAATTCTTATCTTGACTTCTACTGAATGGATTTTTGTTTTTTGGGACCTGTTTCACTCAGATAAATATTCCTTGTTCTTCCAAACCTGTGTGGAGTCTTTTTGTGATGTTTTCATTGTGTTACTGTGTGTGCATGTGGTGCACAAATACTTTACACATTGCATCTTAAGTTAAGACTGCCTGCTCTGTACCTAGCTACCAGACAGTGAGCACAGGTTAATTGAAAGTGTGTGTCTAGCTTACCCTGACTAGGACTGTGGTCCTCACT
This sequence comes from Calotriton arnoldi, assembly GCA_963921515.1. Classification (NCBI taxonomy): domain Eukaryota; kingdom Metazoa; phylum Chordata; class Amphibia; order Caudata; family Salamandridae; genus Calotriton; species Calotriton arnoldi. Next base: position 48,110 of record CAWUFW010007522.1, on the reverse strand, counting down.
TGGGCACAGTGCAAACTTCTGCCAAATAGATACCGCTATTGCCTTGAATAGTCCTTTGTTCTGTTTATGGCAACTGCACAAGGTTGGACTACGTTTCTGAGGATGCGAATGATGGCGCAGTGTTCCTTAATGCTTTTTCTACTGTATTCAGATATTTTATAAGGTTTGCTGTTACTTCTGGATGTTTGCCTCTCAGAAGGAAGACAACAGCCACCTGAACTGACCGTAGCCCCTGAATGATCCGGGGTCATTGAAGGAGACTTCTTCGTTCATTATTTAATTGACAACAAATACAGAGAAGGTGTGACAACGTCTCCTGATAAGCTGAACTTATTGGAGGGTGCTTGGGATGCAGAAGGTGGCAGAAGATCTAGTGAGGAAAAGCATCCCATCCACAGCTGGCCGAACCTCAGTTTGAGTCGCCAGAGAATGGTTCAGTGAGGTACTTTTGAATCCCTCTTTGCGCGTAGCTGTTGATGATGAGGTGGGCATGCTTTCTTCTCTTAAAGTCTTGTCAATCCATCGTAAAATACATTGCATGAATCTCCTTATTTAAGGCTGCTTTAGACTGATGGTGAAGGAGATGTTGATTCCACAAAGTAGCGGCGCCTTCTGTAAGGGTATTTGACCAGGGGTTATAGGCTTGTGGGCTGCAGGACGTTACTTCAGCCCAAATTAGGTTCTTTAAAGTTCCTGGGTCATCAAGATGTGTTAAGTGCATGTATTTTCAAAAAACTAGCTTGGACGAGTTGTTGTTCATTTAATTTTAATTCCATCCTTATCTGGATTAGTGATGAATTGTGCAGCAGCTGAAATAAGAAAATGAATATGGCACTCTGCTTTATTCAAAAAGGCTCTGAATCTCCCACCGAATGCCTCTGTGCCATACGCCAGCATGAGAATCAATTTTGTGCTGATTATCTTCAAGATGGTTTCCAGAGTGGGGCATTTTGTGGTTATTAGCATTGTTTGAAAGGCAAATTGGTGGGATGCGATTTTTGGCTTCAGTGTGTTTAGATGTGTTAAGTAACCTCCTTTGCCATCCAGCCAGCACCCAAGATATATATATTTGTTGGCTTTTGTCAAACGCTGGTTCATCATGAACCAGGCACCTATTTTCTTCCTTTTTCTACCAAACACTACAATATTTGTTTCTTCTTGATTTATTGTCATTTTGTTTGAAGTGCTATGTTTATATAGTGTGATAATCAGTCTTTGTAGCCCCATCACCGTTTGACTTTGGAGGACTATGTCATCTGCATAAAGTAGTGTGGTTATAGGCTGGTTTGCAGGTTTTGGAGCATGACTAACAACAGAATCCAGACAAAATGTATAGATATCTGGGCCATTGGGCTGAAATTTAAAAATTCAAGCCTTCTGGTTGACTGAGGGGGCTATTTCAAGACTTGGTGACTTAGTCCACTATTCTGAAAATATTTTTGAAAAAGGAAATAAAAGGGCAGCTTAGGGATACCCTCACCCTCTGCCCTTGTGGGGGGAGGGGGCTCACAGAGGGACACCCATGGACCCAAAATTTAAAAATAAAAAATTAGGGTGCATCACCACGCTCCCTCAGGATTTTCAAATAAGTCCTGAGGGAATCCCGAGAGACACTTGGAAAATGAATTAGAAAAATGATTTAGAAAAAAAAAGTGGGGTGGATGTCCAAGGGATATAGTGGGAGCAGGGCCTGAGCTCAGGCCATACCTAGTGCCCAACTCCAGGCTATGCATGGCCATGAGTGTTGAGGCTTTGGCAAAGGCAAAAATAACATCATTGCTGTCGGAAACTGCATAATTGAGGTCAGCAGATAAAACGTAAACTCTGTATATTATACAGGGAGGCATATTAGATGGAGGAATTGCCCTCGTTTATTATTGAAATTTACATGTGTGCAATATGTAATATGCTGCTTGCTTTTTAAGTATTGGGCTGAGAGTCAATCATAAATTGGTTATATTCTCTAGACAAATCAAGGAGGATTCACTATGTCAAAAATATATGTAATATTACAATCATGACTAAGTTGGAATGAATAGAGAGTAACCACTACAAAATGGCCACCACGATAACACATGAATTTTCATTTGATTTGCCCATGTCGATTTCAGTTGTATGAATGAACTGCCACTTCACTATTTTGGTTTGAATGGCTTACGAAAATGTGATCACACTGACATTGAGGAAGGAGTACGTGCCGAAACGCGTCTGTCCAGTGTGCTTTTTAACATGTTGGCAATAAATATTTGAAACTTATACTCCTGGTGTGCACCTTTTTCGTGGTCATGACCAGATCACAATTGTGGAATTAAAATGTGCCTTCGCCAGCACGCAAGGATGCACCCGCGTCGAGTGGTGCGGTAACGTTGGTGAATGTGTACATGGATATATATATATATATATATATATACATATATTCACTGAAAAAAACCATAGGTTTCAGGCACGTTATAGTTAGAAATTAGCATTTAAAAAACCTTAGAAATTCACTGAAAAAACCATAGGTTTCAGGGGCGTTATAGTTAGTTGGACATTTCACTCATACAAAACCATAGAAATTCCCCCGTTATAGTTAGTTCAGCTAACTATAACTCGCAGCATCCGCAATGCACTGCTGATGACGTCACATATTACTTCACTCATGACATGGTCAGTGACATCACTCATGACATCACTGATGACATCTCAAATGACATCACTGATGACATCACTGATGACATCATCCTTGTGATAGAGTGGCAGACCTCCTCTCACCCTAATATAACCTTTGATGCACACACTCAAAAATACAAACTAACATTTTCAAAACAATGGACATACCAATACCAGTTACAACACACCTATTCAGTAATTCCAAGATCTACACACACATCCACTCATTCACCAACAGTCCCTATACAGTCACTCATACATGTACTCACTCATCATATGTACTCATACACCTATACATCCTGTTACACACCGCCACTCATCCATAGAGTTACTCACACACATAGTCACACATGCAAACAAAGTATCAAACATCCATTTACTTGCATATACAGTTATACACACACTACCACACTTACTTCTACAGAAACTTACACATACTTACTCTCTTAAACAATCACTTATAGAAACACCTACTTATTTGTACAGGAACTCTTCCAATCTCTCACTCTCACATATACTCACTTATATACACCAATACTCACATATACTAGTTTAAAACATATGTAGTTACTCATAAAGACACTATTGAGACAGTCATTCACTCACTAACACACCCATACACATACTCATCCACCTACACAGTCCTGCACACATGCTGTCTTCAACACATACAAACAGTGAGTCACTCATTCATGCATCTATGCACTAAGTAATACCCCCACCGAACCATACAGACACTCAGACACTCATACTGATACTCAAAAAACCAACTAATAACCCATATAGACACTCATGTAGCTACTCACCAACCCATGCAGCCACTTATACACAAAGTGAGAGACTGATACAGATATTTTCAAATTTAAACATTACTCACTAACCCATGTATTCACTAAGATACACTTAGTCAGTTATACAATCAATTTTACAAAACAAAATCATCTATTTAGACACTATATACCCATTTATTCTTCCATCGACCTTGAGATATACATATATAAAACATATTTAATTTTCAGAAAAACACACATTCACTGGATGATGTCATCAGTGATGTCATCAGTGATGTCATTTGAGATATCATCAGTGATGTCATGAGTGATGTCACTGACCATGTCATGAGTGATGTAATATGTGACGTCATCAGCAGTGCATTGCGGGCGCGCGAGTTATAGTTAGCTGAACTAACTATAACGGGGGATTTTCACAGGTTTTGTACGAGTGCAATGTCCAACTAACTATAACGCCCCTGAAACCTATGGTTTTTTCAGTGAATTTCTAAGGTTTTTTAAATGCTAATTTCTAACTATAACGTGCCTGAAACCTATGGTTTTTTCAGTGAATTTCTAAGGTTTTTTAAATGCTAATTTCTAACTATAACGTGCCTGAAACCTATGGGTTTTTCAGTGAATATATATATATTTATTATACTATGTATACATGTGAAAATGTCTCGGTCCCCTGTTTGCCTTGGTGGCACGGAAAAAATGGGTGGAACTGACGTCAGCACGCCGATGAGGTTCTCTTATGGCTCCGATGACGTCATACGGTGTCGCGAGCGGAGCCGTGCTATTATGACGTCTTCGTTGACGTGGGAGAGCTAGGAAAGAATTTCCGTGGAATGCTGGTGCAGGGGATATTCACCTAAGTGTACAGGCTAGTCCTTTGGGAGCAACTGTTTATGTTGCCACTCCAGAAACCGAAACCAGTGATCCGAGGGCAGAGGCCCTGCAGATGGCACACGAGATGGGGTGCCCAGTCGTGTGCACCGATGGGGCAGCGAAGTGGCAAGCACCACAACCCACAAAAAAGGTAACGAGGGCACTGAATAACACAGGATCTTCTCTTTGTATCTGGCAGGAACAACGAAGTTAAAATGCCCTAGTACCAAAATGTAGAATTAGTGCTACAACGGTCTTCAAGAGGACCTGCGATGCCGCTTCTGCCTCCCGTACCCTGGAGGTGGCACATGGGTCACGCGGTACGGTCATACTGCGGTGGGACGCACACTCGTTGACCTCTCATGGCACTGCTCCACACTTCAGGGAGGATGCTTTCCATTAGCTATGTTTTCTGATGACATGTCGCGCCGGCCCCGTCCAACAACAGAACTCCTTTAGATCCAAACAGACTCTTCCACTCTCTCACCGGAAGTGAAACCAGGCCACGCGGACACTTTCACAATACAACAGCCGGGAATGCACTTTTCGGTAAAAAAAACACATTCCTTCCTCCTAATTAATCAAATAAACGTCTCACTGAAGAACAGGGGCCAGCTTCGATCGGTAAACAGCCGTTACAATGACTTTTTTACTTTGCGATACCATTACAACGCATGCATTACCACGCATGCGTTGTACATCACGAAAGTCATTACTACGCATTTTTTAGAACGCATGGTCATTTACCACGCATGCCTTTACAACGAATTTTGTTGTAAAGGTATGTATGGTAAATGACCATGCGTTCTAAAAAACATGTAGACGATCCATGTCGTTGTAAGGAAACAGAGGCTGTCCCGTTTCCTCACAACGACGTGCACCGCCCCTCAGAGACGACGTGAAGCAGGAACCACGAGGAGAGAGGAACCATGAGGAGTGAGCGGTAAGGGGGATTGGGCATGGGGTGGGGGTTTCTTTTCTAGGGTTTAGGGTAGTGCAGTGGTGTTTGGGTGGTGTAGGGGGTCGTGCTGGGGGTAGTGTTTTAGGGTTTAGGGTAGTGCAGTGGAATTTGGGTAGTGTAGGGGGTCGTGCTGGGGGTAGTGTTTTAGGGTTTAGGGTAGTGCAGTAGTGTAGGGGGTCATGCTGGGGGTAGTGTTTTAGGCTTTAGGGTAGTGCAGTGGTGTATGGGTAGTGTAGGGGGTCGTGCTGGGTTAGTGTTTTAGGGTTTAGGGTAGTGCAGTGGTGTTTGAGTAGTGTAGGGGGTCATGCTGGTGGTAGTGTTTTAGGGTTTAGGGTAGTGCAGTGGTGTTTGTGTAGTGTAGGGGGTCATGCTGGGGGTAGTGTTTTATGGTTTAGGGTAGTGCAGTGGTGTTTGGGTAGTGTAGGGGTCGTGCTGGGGGTAGATTTAGGGTTTAGGGTAGTGCAGTGGTGTTTGGGTAGTGTAGGGAGTTGTGCTGGGGGTATTGTTTTAGGGTTTAGGGTAGTGCAGTGGTGTTTGTGTAGTGTAGGGGGTTGTGCTGGGGGTAGTGTTTTAGGGTTTATGTTAGTGCAGTGGTGTTTGGGTGGTGTAGGGGGTAGTGCTGGGGTAGTGTTTTAGGGTTTATGGTAGTGCAGTGGTGTTTGTGTAGTGTAGGGGGTAGTGCTGGGGGTAGTGTTTTAAGGTTTAGGGTAGTGCAGTGGTGTTTGGGTAGTGTAGGGGTTCATGCTGGGGTTATTGTGTTTTAGGGTTTAGGGTATGGCAGTGGTGTTTGGGTAGTGTAGGGGGTCGGGCTGGGGGTCGATTTAGGGTTTAGGGTAGTGCAGTGGTGTTTGTGTTGTGAGGGGGTCATGCTGGGGGTAGTGTTTTAGGGTTTAGAGTAATGCAGTGGTGTTTGTATAGTGTAGGATGTTTAGGGTAGTGCAGTGGTGTTTGTGTAGTGTAGGGGGTCATGCTGGGGGTTGTGTTTTAGGGTTTAGGGTAGGGCAGTGGTGTTTGTGTAGTGTAGTGGGTAGTGTTTTAGGGTTTAGGGTAGTGCAGTGGTGTTTGTGTAGTGTAGGGGGTCATGCTGTGGGTAGTGTTTTAGGGTTTAGGGTAGTGCAGTTGTGTTTGTGTAGTGTACGGGGTCATGTTTTAGGGTATAGGGTAGTGCAGTGGTGTTTGGGTAGTGTAGGGGTCATGCTGGGGTTAGTGTTTTAGGGTTTAGGGTAGTGCAGTGGTGTTTGGGTAGTGTAGGGGGTCGTGCTGGGGGTAGTGTTTTAGGGTTTAGGGTAGTGCAGTGGTGTTTGTGTAGTGTGGGAGGTCATGCTGGGGGTAGATTTAGGGTTTAGTGTAGTGCAGTGGTGTTTAGGTAGTGTAGGGAGTTGTGCTGGGGGTAGTGTTTTAGGGTTTAGGGTAGTCCAGTGGTGTTTGTGTAGTGTAGGGAGTCGTGCTGGGGGTAGTGTTTTAGGGTTTAGGGTAGTGCAGTGGTGTTTGGGTAGTGTAGGGGGTCGTGCTGGGGTAGTGTTTTAGGGTTTAGGGTAGTGCAGTGGTGTTTGTGTAGTGTAGGGGGTCATGCTGGGGGTAGTGTTTTAGGGTTTAGGGTAGTGCAATGGTGTTTGTGTAGTGTAGGGGGTAGTGTTTTAGGGTTTAGGGTAGTGCAGTGGTGTTTGTGTACTGTAGGGGGTCGTGCTGGGTTCTAGTGTTTTAGGGTTTAGGGTAGTGCAGTGGTATTTGTGTAGTGTAGGGGGTAGATTTAGGGTTTAGGGTAGTGCAGTGGTGTTTGGGTAGTGTAGGGGGTCGTGCTGGGGGTAGTGTTTTTGAGTTTAGGGTAGTGCAGTTGTGTTTGGGTAGTGAAGGGGGCCGTGCTGGGGGTAGTGTTTTAGGGTTTAGGGTAGTGCAGTGGTGTTTGGGTAGTGTAGGGGTCAACCAACATGAATTTGTCCTTGTGTGATGTAACCAATGCTCATGTAAAGCACTCCAATACCTGACCAGTCTGCACTATATAAAACTGCAAAAACCAAAAAATAAAAAGTGTTTTGCACACTTCTGTCATTGGGCTATACGTGGGCTACCTCTGGGTGATATTTGTGCTACATTTGGGCTCTTTTTCTCTGGTGGCCATCTTGGGAGACTTATTTGTTATGAAGTTTCCTAATTTCCTCATTTACTACAGTCTCCTCAGTAGGAAATGCTTTCAGTTTTTTACTTTGATTGCATCAAGAAGGCATTCAGATGTGTCACACATTTGCCATAAATTCAGAATGTTAGCACTTTAGTTGTTCATTAGATCACTGTAGTAAAGCTACTGCTCACCAAGGAGTTAACTGGAAGTCTACTGCTGGTATTGAAAGTGATTGTTTCAGTCTGCATGTCAGAATTTTCTAATGAAATAGAAGAGGATTTGAGATCTCACTTAAAACATGCCCTAAATTTTCTTTTTGCAGCACTAACCATAATTTCTATGGCAAAATGAACCCCCTCATTTTGTTCCTTTTTAAATTAAATGTTTTAAGTGTTACCAGTTTATTCCAATCAAGATGGCTTCAGGTGTGCCATACTTTTGTCATAAGTAAGGCTGTTAGCACTCTAGTTGTTCTTTAGAACACTCTGGGAAGCTGCAGTAGAACACAAAGGCATCAACTGACAGGCTGCTCCTGTTGAAATATAACAGGAAGATAGTTGAGATCACACTTAAAACATGTCCTAAATTTTCTTTCTGCAGCACTAACCATAATTTCTATGGCAAAATGAACCCCTCATTTTGTTCCTTTTTAAATTAAATGTTTTAAGTGTTACCAGTTTATTCCAATCAAGATGGCTTCAGGTGTGCCATACTTTTGTCATAAGTAAGGCTGTTAGCACTCTAGTTGTTCTTTAGAACACTCTGGGAAGCTGCAGTAGAACACAAAGGAATCAACTGACAGTCTCTGCCATTGTTGGATGTACATGTTTTACTGAGAATGTCAGACTTCATTCTCACATGACTGAGAAAGATAATGTGAATTTACAGAAAATATGCTCTCATTTTAGCTTCTGGAGCACCTTCCAAAACTGTATGGGACAAGCATGTGAAAATAGTTTTCTCTCAAACATGATTCATGATAACCCAGCAGAAGGTTTTTCACAGGGTAAAATCACCTTAGAACACACCACAATTCCTGAAATTAGTATGGTACCATCAACAAATGAATTCTAATGTAACTAAAGTCTGTTATCACCCTTTATAGTTCTCCTTTTGGTAACCCTCAAAATCTTCGATTCACTACAATGCATTTCAATGGGGTACTATCATTTATATTGGTCCCAAGATGGCTGCCAGCAATTCCAGGATGAAATGCTGACAGCCAATCAGATCTCACGATGACTTGTGTGGTTAGGCTCCGCCCAGATATATATGTGTTTTTACTTTTGATTTTCTCAGCAACTACTGAACGGATTTACACCATTTAACAAAAAGGGTTCTTTCTGAACCAAGAAATACCTCTTTGCCAAATTTGGTGTAATTCCGTTCAGCAGTTCGGGCTGTAGCCTTGCATAAAGTTTCCTATGGGAAATTGATTTTTTGACTCTTATTTTTTTAATTTCTCCGCAACTACTGAACGGATTTACACCATTTAACAAAAGGGTTCTTTCTGAACCAAGAACTACCTCTTTGCCAAATTTTGTGTAATTCCGTTCAGCAGTTCGGGCTGTAGCCGTGGCTAAAGTTTCCTATGGGAAAATGAATGGGGAAAACACGTTTTGGGACCCCCCTTTTTTCTCGGCCCCCGCTTGACGAATCACCCCGAAACTTTCAGGGTAGGAGCGGACCGGAGCGGGCCATAAAGTTTGAAAATTTCACGAAGATTCGTCAACCGATGCAAGAGTTATTTCAAATAGAATGTCGCGGATTTCCTATGGAAAATAGGTCCTAACTATAACTATCTACTGGCGACCGCCAGTAGATAATATATATATATATATATATAGGACCGTGAGCAAGACTCGGAGGAGTTGAAATGCGTAGGTGTTTGCTACGTGCCATTAAAATACGAAGTGGTTTATACACGGAGACTGGAGTGCAGTGTTTTTCTTCCTTTGGAGAGGTGGAAGTGGATTTACGAGATATATATATATATTATCTACTGGCGGTCGCCAGTAGATAGTTATAGTTAGGACCTATTATCCATAGGAAATCCGCGACATTCTGTTTGAAATAACGTTGGCGCCGGTTGACGAATCTTCGCGAAAGTTTCCAACTTGTTGGGGCGCTCCGCTCCGCCTCCTACCCTGAAAGTCTCGGGTTGATTCGTCAAGCGGGGCCGAGAAAAAGGGGGTCCCAAAACGCGTTTTCCCCATTCATTTTTCCATAGGAACCTTTAGTCGCAGCTACAGCCCGAACTGCTGAACGGAATTACACCAAATTTGGCAAAGAGGTAGCCCTTGGTTCAGACTGGTGCCTTTTGCTTAAATGGTGTAAATCCGTTCAGTAGTTCCTGAGAAAATCAAAAGTAAAGTCACATATATATCTATGGCCGAGTAGGGTCCAGCGTACCCTCAGCGCACTCCTGCGCGCACCGTCCCGATCACGAGCTGCATGCTAATTGGCTGTCAGCTGGCTGTCAACATTCCGATTCAGGAAGTGTTGGCAGCCATTTTGTCCCTCGGTAGAACCGAGGGACAGAAACAAGTGCGCAAAGCGCACAAAGGGGCAGGGTAGAAACACCCTAACCCCTAGGCCTGCTCCAGGGGGTCCCACAAGGACCCCCTGGGCAAAAAGCATTTTTTATTTTTTTAAATCGGCAGGATGCGCTCAGGGTGCGCGGATCCTGCCGAGAAAATCGAAGCGCGGTCTCCCGCGCTTCGACAGTTAATTTGCCCCGGGTGGGCCAAGTCCCGGGGGCATGGTGGGGGGTTAAATTTATGTATGGGGGCCTCTAAGGGCCCCCAAGCCCGGGGACCGCCACCTCCCCGGGGCTTCTGTTTTAATTTTTTATCCTGTGTGGGGGGCTCCAGCCCCCCACACGCCCGGGACCGCCACCTCCCCGGGGCACTAAAAATTAAAAATGGGGGCCCCCTCCCCACATTTTCAAAGCCCCGGGGACCACCACCTCCCCGGGGCTTTGAAAATGTGGGGAGGGGGGCCGCGCGGCCCCCCTCCTGGAGCCAGTGATGGCCCTGGGGACCGCCCTTGGGACCGCCACCCCCCAGGGCCGGCTCCCGTCCTGTCATTGCAAACTTGCTTTGGATATTGGAAGAGAGAGCAGGAAACCTGCTCTCGCTTCCAATATCCAAGCTGATTACTTTCCACATGGGGAGCAGCATGTTAGCTGCTCCCCATGTGGAAAGCAATGCCGGCTCCCAAGGGACGCGGGGAGCCGGCGGGACTGTGGGGGATTGGGGACCCCCACAGTCCCCTAACCAGAGGCCAGGCCCCGGGGATGGGGTCCCGGGCCATAGTAACAGGGAGGGGCCACGCAGCCCCCTCCCCCAAATTAAAAAAAAGAAGAAAAAAAGTGCAAGGCCGGCCCCGGGGATGGGGTCCCCGGGGCCTTAATGGCCTGAGGAGGGGGCCACGCAGCCCCCCTCCAAATAAAAAAAAAATCGAGGCCATGCCCCGGGCAATGGGGTCCCCGGGTCCAATACAGGCCCAGGGAAGGGGGCCACGCGGTCTCCTTCCCGTTTATTTTTTTTTTATTTAAAAAAATAATAAAATGCTCAGGCCCCGGGGATGGGGTCCCCGGGGCCAAAAGTGGGCAAGGGAAGGGGGGCCCGTGGCGCGTTTTAAGATGGGGAATAAATTCCTTTTCAATTCTGAGGGTCCCTAGGGGCCAACTAGCCCACCAGGTACCTCCAGTAAGCGCCACGGAGCTGCGTTGCAGAGTGTTGTAAAAGGGCATGGCCGCTGAACACCTCTCTGCAACGCAGCCTCTGGCGCATACTGGAGGTACCTGGTGGGCTAGTTGGCCCCTAGGGCCCTCGGGATTGAGGAGGAATTAATTGTCCAACTTAAATCACGCCACAGGGTGTGTTTGCAGACATGTCACCTTAGGCCCCACCCCTTCCTTCACCATTGTGCAAATATTCCTCTAAAATCAGCCGAACTACGAATTCCGATTTACTCACCTGTTATCAGGAGAGACCTCAGTGCTGCATCTTTGAGCCCAGTACTTATCCTGAAAAGTAATTCTAACCGCACTTACCAGTAACTTGAATTTCCTTCCATAGGATATCATTGCCTGCTTTTGCTGAAAAGTTTCTAAGTGTCGATTTTTGAAACATACAAATATTCCTCTAAAATCAGCCGAAATACGAATTTCGATTTACTCACCTGTTATCAGGAGAGACCTCATTGCTGCATCTTTCAGCCCAGTACTGGTCCTGAAAAGTAATTTTAACCGTACTTACCAGTAACTTGAATTTCCTTCCATAGGCTAACATTGACTGGTTTCACTTGGAAATTCTTCTAAGTGTGGAGTTTTGGAACTTTATAATATTCCTCTAAAATCAGCCGAAATACGAATTCCGATTTACTCACCTGTTATCAGGAGAGACCTCAGTGCTGCATCTTTCAGCCCAGTACTGATCCTGAAAAGTAATTTTAACCGTACTTACCAGTAACTTGAATTTCCTTCCATAGGATATCATTGCCTGCTTTTTGCTGAAAAAGTTTCTGTGTCGATTTTTGAAACATACAAATATTCCTCTAAAATCAGACAAAATACGAATTCCGATTTACTCACCTGTTATCAGGAGAGAACCCAGTGCTGCATCTTTTAGCCAGGCACTGACCCTGAAAAGTAATTCTAACCGTACTTACCAGTAACTTGAATTTCCTTCCATAGGAATCCATTGTCTGGTTTTCAGCAGAAAAGTTTCAAAGTGTCGATTTTCACAAACTACAAATATTCCTTAAAAATCGCATGTGTGACTTAAACGCATTCTTTCAACTGTTTACAGGAGATGCACCAGTGCTGGTTCCAGGATCCACCACTGAGTAAGAAAAAGTAACGATAACACTACTTACCTGCTAAGTGAATTTCCTCCCATAGGATAACATTGGTGATTCTATATGAAAAAGTTTCTAAGTGTCAACTTTTAAAATACAATAATATTCCTTAAAAATCACTACTGTAACCAAAACGCTTTTACTCAACTGTTTACAGGAGATGTCCCAGGACTGAATCTAGGATCCAGTCCTGTGGTTAGAAAAGTAATCCATAAAGTAACTAATTGCATTTAACTAGAAATTCACATTGAGCTCAATGTTGCATTGTTTTTGAAATTGTGTTGCCCATTGCAACAACTGTAACTACTGTACTTAAAAGTCTATTGCCTATTTGCAAAGTATTTAAACTAAAGTAATTCATTCTGAGAAAGTATATTTTGTAATGTAATGTATAATGTAATTACAATGTAATTTAAAAAATAAAATATCTAAAATTAAATAGTTTAAAAAATGTTGTAAATCAGTTTCAAAAAATAAATATAACAATTAATACATTTAAAAATTGTCATTTAGAAAACCTTTGAAATTCACTGAAAAAACCATAGGTTTCAGACACGTTATAGTTAGGAATTAGCATTTAAAAACCTTTGAAATTCACTGAAAAACCATAGGTTTCAGGCACGTTATAGTTAGAAATTAGCATTTAAAAAACCTTAGAAATTCACTGAAAAAACCATAAAGTTTTAGGGACAGTTATAGTTAGTTGGACATTGCACTCGTACAAAACCTGTGAAATTCCCCGTTATAGTTAGTTCAGGTAACTATAACTCGCGCTCCGCAATGCACTGCTGATGACGTCACATATTACATCACTCATGACATGGTCAGTGACATCACTGATGACATCACTGATGACATCTCAAATGAAATCACTGATGACATCACTGATGACATCATCAATGTGAGAATTTAATGCATCTTCTCACACCCTAATATAAGTTTTGATACACCCACTCTAAATTACAGACTGCCATTCTCAAAACCATACACACTCCAATACCAATAAGTACATACCCACTCACTGATTCTTAGGTCTACACACACACATCTACTCACTCACCCGTACAGTCACTCATACTTACAGTCACTCAGTACAGGACTATCATATGCACTCATACACCTATATAAACACTCACACAACGCAACTCATCCATAGAGGTACTCACACACCTAGTCAATCATGCAAATAATTAATCACACTCCAATTTACTCACCTATACAGTTATACACACCAGCTCACTTACTCATAAAAATACTAGCACATTCTTACGCTCCTATGCAATCACTGATGCAAGCACACACTCATCCATATAGCCACTCTCACAATCACACACTCTCACTTATAGCCATTTATATACTCCAACACACATATATACTGCCTTTCACATATGTAGTTACTCACACATGTACCACTGAGATATACATTCACTCACTAACACACCCATACACACACTCACCCACCCATACAGTCCATCACAGACGCACTCTTGAAACCATGCACCCAGTGAATCACCCACTCACACATCTATGCACAGAGTCACACACACCCCACCCACACAAACACTGAGGCACCCATACAGATACTCAGAGAACCAATCCATAACCCATATAGACACTCATTTAGCTAGTCAGAAACCCATGCAGCTGCTTACACAACAACAGACAGACGGATACAGACATTCACACAGTTTAGTCACTCACCCATGCATCCAGTAAGGTACGTTTAATCACTCACTTATAGACTCAGTCACGCACCTACTAAATCATCCATTCAGGCGCTTCTACACCCACTCATTCTTCAATACGCCTTTCCCTATATATATTAAACATATTTAAACTTTACAGAAACACACAGTCACTGGATGATGTCATCAGTGATGTCATTTGAGATGTCATCAGTGATGTCACTGACCATGTCATGAGTGATGTAATATGTGACGTCATCAGCAGTGCATTGCGGGGCGCGAGTTATAGTTACCTGAACTAACTATAACGGGGAATTTCACGGGTTTTGTACGAGTGCAATGTCCAACTAACTATAACTGTCCCTAAAACCTTATGGTTTTTTCAGTGAATATATATATATATACCCTTTTCCTATGGAAACTAGGTCCTAACTATAGCTACCTACTGGGGAGAAGACGCAATCAGCCATAATGTGCAGCTTTCTTTAATTAAAGGTTGTGAAAACTTACCTGCCTGCGGAGTGGCGTCCTTGAATTAGAGGCAACTTGGGTGAATATATATATATATATATATATACATATATATATATATATATATATATATATATATATATATAAAGATAGAACCTTGTTTCTATTCAAAAAGTGTTTTTTCTTTTGCCAATATCTTTGGCGGCATTTGACGAATCTTCGCGACATTTTCAAAACTAATGAGGCTTTCATGTCAGCTGCTGTGTTGAAAATTTTGGGGTGATCTGTCAAGCGGGGACCGAGAAAAAGGGGGGGTTCCAAAACACTTTTTCTCCATGATAATTTCCATGGGAAACTGTTGACGCAGCTACAGCCTGAACTGCTGAACGGAATTATACCAAATTTGGTAGAAAGGTAGCTCTTGGTCCAGAGTGCACTCTTTTTGTAAAATGGTGTAAATCCATTCAGTAGTTCCTGAGAAATGTAAACATCTCTCAGATATACAACTAGGGATGCGGAGGATCCGCGAACCCTCCTGATCTCGTGCCTGCAATCTGATTGACTGAAAATGGCCTGGAAAGAGAGCCGCTCGGCCCCCCTCCCTTTTTAAAAAATTTAGATAAAAAAATGGCTGGGCCCCGGGGGATGGGGTCCCCGGGGCCGATATCAGCCAGTGGAGGGGGACCACTCTGCCCCCCTCCCTTAAAAAAAATAAAACAAAAAATTGGCAGGGCGCTGGGCGATGGGGTCCCCAGGGCCTAAATTAGCCTGGGGAGGGAGGTGTAAGGCCCCTCCCCTTTATAATTAAAAAAAGTTAAGATAGCCCAGCCCTGGGGGATGGGGTCGCCGGGGCCAAAGTCGGCCTCGGGCGGCGAGGCTGTGCGGCCCCCTCCTTTTTATTTTACTAAAAAACAAAAAAAGTGTCAAGGGAAGGGGGACCACACAGCCTCCCTTCCTAAAATAAAAAGGAAGCCGGGAACTCGCCAGAGGCCCCACCCTCTTTCTCCACTACTCTGCAAACGCGCCTCCTGATGCACTCTTGGTTGGGGGACGAAGTCCCATGCACTGCTGAGGGTCATTAGGGCCCACCTGTTACCTCCAATAAGCTCCACACAGTGAGATTGCTGAGAGGTGGTTGAAGGCCACGCCCCTTTTAACACCACTCAGTGCGACCACCTCTCAGCAATCCCACTGTGTGGGGCTTGCTGGAGGAAACAGGGAGGCTAGTTGGCCCCAAGGACCCCCAGCAGCAAAGGGGACTTCATCCCCCCAACGAAGAGAGTGCCAGGAAGTGTGTTTGCAGAGTGGTCGACAAAGGACTCAGAACTCAGCAATCCTGCTGTGTGGTACTTACTGGAGGTAATAGAAGGGGTAGTTGGTCCCCAAGGACGTCCTTGGGGGCCAACTACCCCTCCTGTTACCTTCAGAGCTGCTCGGAGGCCCAGACCCCTTTCTCCACCACTCTGCAAACTTGACTGCTAGTTACAAAAACCTTAGAAATTCTCTGAATAAAACCACAGGTTTCAGGGACGTTATAGTTATAAATTAGCATTTAAAAAAACCTTAGACATTCAAGAAAAAACCAAAGGTTACAGGGATGTTATAGTTAGGCTGATATTTCACTCGTACAAAACCAGAGAAATTCAGCTGTTATAGTTATCTAAGCTAACTATAACGTGCGCCCCGCAATGCACTGCTTATGACCTCACATATTACATCACTCATGACATGGTCAGTGACATCACTGATAACATCACTGATGACATCAGTGATGACATCATCCACAGCATCTCTGACGTACCCACTCACCCCCTATATAATCTTTTATGCACCCACTGCCACTGCCACACAACCATTAACAAACCCATTCACAGAGCCATACCAGTACTTACACACCCACTCAATGATTCATTGATCTATACACACATCCACTAGCTCACCCATACTGCCACTCATAGACCCACTCACTCACTAATACAGCCATTGACATATCCACTCATACAGCCATACAGATGCTCACACACTGAGGGATTCACCCATAGAACTACTCACACACCTAGACACTCACCAATACAGCCACTTACTCACCCAAACAGTTACACACCCTCCCACTTACTTACTCATACAAATAGTAACACAGACTCACTCAGCTATACAGTCACTGACAGAAGCATCCACTCATCCATATAGCCACCCTCACATTCACTCACTCACGCATACAGTCACTCCTATACCCTGTCACTCACCAAAGGTTACAGGGACGTTATAGTTAGGCTGATATTTAACTGAGCTAACTATAACTCGTGCCCCCGGAATGCACTGCTTATGACCTGATATATTACATCACTCATGACATGGTCAGTGACATCACTGATGACATCTCAAATTACATCACTGATGACATCACTGATGACATCATCCGGTGACTGTGAGTGTTTCTAAAATGTTTATGAGTGTTAAATATATATACACCAAGGTGTATTGATGAATCACTGGATATATGAGTGCCTGTATGGATGATTTAGTGGGTGTGTGACTGACTGTATAAGTGAGTAGTTATACATGTCTCAGTGAATGTATGGGTGAGTGACTAATCTATGTGAATGTCTGTATCAGTCTGTCAGTTGGTGTGTAAGTGGCTGCATGGGTTGGTGAGTAGGTACATGAGTGCCTATATGGGTTATTGATTGGCTTTCTGAGTACCTGTGTGGGTGGGTGAGGGTGTGTGTGACTCCCTGCATAGATGAGTGAGTGGGTGAATCACTGGCTATATGGGTTCATGAGTGCGTCTGAGAGGGCTGTATGGGTGAGTGAGAGTGTATATTGGCTTGTATCGTTGTGCGAATGGATGTGTCAGTGATATATATGGGTGAGTAGCTGCATATGTGAAAGGTAGTATACGTGCGTGTTGGAGTATATAAGTGACTGTAGGTGTGAGTGAGTGATTGTGAGAGTGGCTGTATGTGTGAGTGTGTGCTTGTGTCAGTGACTGTTTAGGTGAGTAAGTATGTGTTAGTATCTGTATAAATAAGTGAGTTGGTGTGTGCATAACTGTATAGGTGAGTAAATGGTTGTGCGATTGAATCTATGGGTGAGTTAGTAGGTATGTGATGTGAGTAGCTCTATGAGTGTCTGACAGTGTGTGAGTGGCTGTATGGATGTATGAGTGGAAATGTCAGTGGCTGTATTAGTGAGTGAGTGGGTGTATGAGTGGCTGTATGGGTGAGTGAGTGGATCTGTGTGTAGACCTATGAATCAGTGAGTGGGTATGTAAGTACTGGCATGGGTGTGTCAATGGTTTTCGAGAATGGTAGTGTGAAAGTTGGAGTGGGTGTATGAAAGGTTACATGAGGGTGTGAGTGGCTGCGTCAGAGATCCTGTGGATGATGTCATCACTGATGTCATCAGTGATGTCATTTGATATATCACCAGTGATGTCATGAGTAATGTCACTGACCATGTCATGAGTGATGTAATATGAGAGGTCATAAGCAGTGCATTGTGGGGTTGCGAGTTATAGTTAGCTCAGCTAACTATAACTGCTGAATTTCTCTGGTTGTTATATGGCCATCGGGGTCATTGTCGACATTGCTAAGTTAGCATAAGCTTTGCTGCCATGATACTGCTTTTGCGCATGTTACTACATAGCTTTATTTTTGCAAGACGCTGTTTGTGCCTTTCACATGAGAACTGTCTACTTTTCGCGTTCTTTGCTGAAGTTCCTGGAGTTTAGTCTAAACACGATGTGCAAGGTCGATAAACAATGCCCCTTGTTATTGTGTTCTGGTCAGTCCCTAGCACCTAGACATAACATGCTAAACACAACTGCAATGCTGGAGACTCGTGCTTTGATATTACGGGGTTGCATGTTGTTTTAACACACACTTGGAGAGAGCCCTTTCCATGGAGAAGAGCTATGCTGTTCCTATGATGTAAACCTTGCATCTAGACTTTAAGGTATGGAGTCTGCTGGCAAAGCCCAGAGATCTTCCTTTTTCTAATAAACATCTTCCAGTCAAGGGGAGGGTGGTCAGGTCTTTAGTCCTTTTTCCACTATCTTTTATAAAATGACTTCCCCCTTTGTACTATATGGAATTGTAACAATGCTAATTGTTTTGAGTTAATGCATTTTGCTGCTGGTAGTGGCTCGTATACTGTATTGTAGAGCACGATAGTTAAAATAAACATTTTGAACTATTACAGTGACTCTGCCAAATCTTGTTGTGGACAAGTACGAGTGAGCAAGCGAAAGGGTATGTCTTGCTACCGCGATTCCTGAGAGAGACGGGAGTGTTGTGTTCTGGGTTGTCTAATCATTTGTAGCTCTGTGATTTTTGGAGGAGAACGAATGAGACACTATAGCTAGTCGGTTTTGGGATTTTGTGCACTAAGGTGGTAGGTTGGTACACCCCTATACACCGAGGTCCTGTTTTCCTGCACATAGTTCTGTGCAGGTGCAGAATCCCCGCAACATGGCGCCGCCAATGGTTGGTCTGGTTGCTATCTGCGAGACTCTTGAGTAGTGCTTGTGCTTGTCCACAATTCCCCTCACATCTGTTTCCGGAGACAGTTGTGACGGTGTAGCCTCCTATTTTGTGATATATTATAGGTTTTTCAAGCTTGAGTTTTAAAAGGTCTTTCTTTTCTTTTAACCCTTTATTGCGCTGCCACATTTAGGTTGTTCATCTCTTCTTCATTATGGTGGTTGACATAACCCCTCCTAACCGCGCACCGCTCAAGGCATACTTAACTCAGTATGGAGTGCCCAATGCAGGTGTTGACGTTATCTTTGTAGTAGAGGCGGATCCTGCTTTCCGCTTTGAGGTATTTTATTCTTGGGTTACTTTCCCGGCAGTCGATGGAACGGACGATTTGTTTCACACGTATACTGCCACCGTGCTTCCGCGGGTATATAGTCCGTATAGAACTCTTGAGATTCCGCTCACGGCTAGGCAACACCAAATTTGGTTTAATGGCACCCTTCCTCACCCAATAACGCAGGTCTGTTTGGGCCCTTTATCAATAGATGGGGCCACGTGGCCCGTTTTGGCTGGGTATACCCCTCACCCCCGTTACGCTACGACTGCGACGCTTGCTGAGCTTCGCGTGTTGCATACTTCTTTGATACGCATACATCGAGCTGTAATTCAGTTCATGTCATGCAACTACCAGGTGGGACCACCTGGTGTTGCTGCGCAATCAGCTGGACCTGGTGGTATAACCATCAGTCCGCTTATGGTTAATTCTGTAATGGGCAAGCGTTCACAAAATAAGGATGAGTTACCTTATTGGCTTGCTGAAAAATTTGGACAAATCGAAGCTGTTGTTCCGAATACCACTCCTGTAGAAAAACACAGGAGCTTAGCAATAAGTTTGCCTAAAGACTTAATTCCCGATTTGGCTGATTGTAACACTTGGGGAAAGTGTTTGCAGCGGTATATTCAAAGTGCTTCGGCACTCCTTCCATGACCGTCCTCCCTTCCGTGATCAAATGTGTTCAAGATGAGCACGGAGCCGAAGCGGCTCTGGAATTAGGGATGAGACTGGTGGGGGTGTTCGACGTGGTTGCTGATATGATCCTTGCTAATGTTAAAGGTGATGTTGTAAGCTTACAAGTGGCTAACCGCTTGGAGGCTGTCGCAGATGCAGATAAGCCACGTGAATTACCAAAGATTATTGCAAAGGCTTATAAAACTATTGGCCGCAATAGTCTGGGATTTAAGCCTTTTACTCAAACGCAGACGCAATCGCAAACACAAAAGGCCCAACCTGATAAGTACGGGCGCCTGTTCTTTCCTAAAAAGAACTGGAAAAATAAGAAACAGGGGCAGCAACAGCAGAAGCAAGGTTCGCGTGCTGGTTCACCGACACCTGAGTCTTCTGAGCGTACTTATGATTTGCGCGACCACGCTAAAATTAAGAGTCCTGATAGATTTCAAGTCCCTGATCAGCGCTCTCCTCGTTCTTTACAGGACTCAACGGCCTCTCAAGTCGGTGGAGGGGACCGCCAGGATCGTGGCAAAGTTCCAACTGGTCAACAGGGACGAGATCAACCTCAACAGTTTGACACTAAAGCCAAACAAGAGGATCTGCCTCATTTTAGACCCCCGAATCAGAAGAAAAAGGTTGCAGCTTTAACAGCAAGATATGCCTCAGACGGTGAGAACGCAACTCCTGGACTGGACATGGGCGGTGACTCTGCTCAACAGCGCAGCGGAAGTTACCATAGTGCAGGAGGCACTGCGTCCCTGTCTGGAGGCGACAGCAACTGATACCTTCATAACTGTGGAAACAGCAGATACCCGGGTTGCCCATCCGGATAGACTATATGACATTATTTTTCAAATTGAAGGTGATGTACAACGTCCAATCAGGGTTTTTTTGGGGGGAAAATCTAACCTCCTTGTACGACATTGTGTGTCCCGTAACCAGGTGGGCTGGGATATAGATTCACCGGCACATGAGATACCTTTACGGTCTATGCCACAGCCACAACCACAACCACAATATCCAATCAAACGCGAAGCTAAGGCGCACGTTTGTGACATTCTAACGCAGTTAGAGTATCAGGGTGATTGAATCCTGTACATCACCGATGAATAATCCTCTATTTACGGTATCAAAACCTGACGGTTCATATCGCATTGTGTTGGATTACCGAAATTTGAATAGCCATTGTCGCACTTTTGCAGTACAAAACACCCACAGCTCTGCACTGGTGAACAACCTTGTTCGTAAAAAATACAAAACTACACTGAACATATCCAATGGTTTCTACAGTCACAATCTGGCTCCTGAGAGCCGTGACTTGACAGCATTCACCGCCATCGGAAATCAGAAAAAATGTACACGTGTTCCCATGGGGAATAAGAATAGCCCCGGGGCATTTGCTGCGCGTGTTGTATCTTTGTTACACGACATAGATCCAGATGCGTTCTCGTACGTGGATGATATCTATCTCATGGACGATAGGCTCATGCCGCATCTTGTCCGAGTCGACCGCATAATTTCTGCGTTCGCCGACTATGGATATAAATTTAACTTTGCAAAGTCACCCATCGCTCATTTAGCGGTGCTCTTTTTGAGCTATGGGCTCAATAATGAAGGAAAGGGGTTAGCCCCCCACTTCCTGGAGAAATGTGCACATTTGCAACCCCCTTCTAATCTGAAAAAACTTCAGTCCTTGCTGGGATTTTTACATTTCGGGAGGACTTACATTCCCGATTATGCCCAGCGTATTAAACCGCTTTATGCGTTGATACAACCGACATATTCTTCTACCAGCTGGCTTCCGGAACCTACCTCTATTCTACAATCTCTGCAATCTGACATGCTTGCAACTAACTACTTATTGATGCGTGATAACACCACGAACCTGGTGATACGTATCGTACCTGCGAAGGTGGGTTTCACATACTTGACGTTCAATGAGGGGGACACAGAACCTATTGCATACAAATCACATTTGTACTCTGCAGCTGAAATGCGTTTTTCCAATGTTGAGAACGTTTTGACCGCGGTCCAGATGGCGATTCTGAAGGAACGCTCATTGGCGCAAGGAAAACTCATTCTTATGGTCACGCTCTTCCCTGCTTTGGAGGCCGTGACTAAGGCAAGTGTACCTAACTCTAAAGCATTACATCCCCGTTGGATACAGTGGGCTACATCTTTGACATCGTCTGATGTCACGTTTATCTTTGACCCTGCACATCAGACACAGGAGTTCTTACAGTATGAACATGTTCATCCTCCTCCGTTGTCCTTGCTTCCTTTACAAGAATACAAATGTATCATTTACACCGATGGCTCGGCTCAACCGGCCACCGGTTCCAAGCATGCTTTTTCAGCCGCTTGCGCAATTGTGGCTGGCTCCATTGTCAATGGAGAATTTAATCTTCCATCGTGCATACTCAAGCGCTTGGGGACTGTACAGCACAATTGGCGGAGCTGCGAGCTCTTATTCTTGCTCTCGAGTTTGCTGATCCTAATGTGAATACTCTTATTGTCTGCGATTCTTACTACTGTGTTCAATCTTTTAATGACAACTTATTTTTTTGGACTCAAAATGACTATCGAGACTCTAAAGGCAGCGCAATTAAGCATAAAACACTTTGGGTTCGAGTGGCAGACCTTAAACAGCGTCTGCCCCTCACACATGTTATCCATACTCTTGGCCATCAGCGTGTGGGAGCACATGCTCTTGGTAATTCTTTGGCTGA
The DNA here is from genome assembly GCA_963921515.1 of Calotriton arnoldi. Lineage (NCBI taxonomy): Eukaryota > Metazoa > Chordata > Amphibia > Caudata > Salamandridae > Calotriton > Calotriton arnoldi. Next base: position 25,476 of record CAWUFW010007522.1, on the reverse strand, counting down.
TGAAGCGGCCAAATCTGCAGTAGCCACGTGTTCTGTAGCAGCAGTTACAAGGTCCATGACTAAAATAGATAATGATATTCTGGCAGCGGTGGCTGCTACGAGGGAGGGAACCGCTTATCCTCAGGGTTTCCCTTCGAAATACTCTTATCATGTATCTCCCGAACAAGTTCCTTATGCTTCTATTCCATCAGTTGGGGTTCGGCTGATACCCAACATGGACTGCAGACTTGCTTTGATCAGAGCCGCACACGAGGGCATGGCTTCTGCACATGCCGGGGTGTCTGCGACAGTCTCGATTTTACAGCAATGTTATTGGTGGCGTGGATTATATAAACAGACCCGTAATTATGTGCTTTTCTGTGACATTTGTCAACAAATCAAACCTTCTACGTTGTCACGCCCGCCACACACACAGCTATGTATTTCTAATCAACCATTTGGCTGTGTATATCTTGATCACTGCGGTCCATTCTCTTCTGATACTGCATATATATATATTTTAGTTGCAGTTGATTCGTGCACACGATTCCTTTGGGTTTAGCCACAACGCAGTGCTGACGCTCGAAATGTCATCAGGGATTTGCGTGTCTTTGTCAGGATGTTTGCATGTGGCACCTTCCATTCAGACCAAGGTCCAGCGTTCGCCTCTAAGGCGTACAAGGACGCGATGAAGTCAATGGGGGTGCTGGTGAAGTTTTCGTCTCCATACAGGCCTGAGGGTAGTTCAATTGTGGAGTGAATGAACAGTGACTTAAAGCAATCCTTGACAGCTAGAGTCTTAGGTACTGGCAGGAACTGGCTGGCCCATTTGTAAGGTGTTCAACTTGCGCTCAATAATCTCCCTAGAAGATCTCTGGGTGGGCAGACCCCATACGAAATGCCCTTTGGCATCAAAATGTTTGTGCCAGACCTTGATGGTCTAGACCCGTGGTACTCATAGTACGGCCCGCGGGCCGCCAGCAGCCCGGCAGGCCTTCCTTGGCGGCCCGCGGACCTTGCAGGTAATGTACCCATGGCCCCCCAGAGAGAGAGAGAGAGTGGAGAGAGAGTGGAGAGAGAGAGAGCGGAGAGAGAGAGTGGAGAGAGAGAGAGACATTGGAGAGAGAGAGTGGAAAGAAAGTAGAGAGAGAGACTGACTGACTGAGAGACTGACTGAGAGAGAGACTGACAGAGAGAGACTGACTGACTAAGAGAGAGACTGACTGAGAGAGAGACTGACTGACTTAGAGACTGACTGACAGAGAGAGAGACTGACTGACTGAGGGAGAGAGAGACTGACTGACTGACAGAGAGAGAGAGACTGACTGAGAGAGAGAGACTGGCTGAGAGAGAGACTGACTGAGAGAGAGAGAGACTGACAGAGAGAGAAAGACAGACTGACAGAGAGAGAGACTGACAGAGAGAGAGACTGACTGACTGAGAGAGAGACTGACAGAGAGAAAGACTGACTGACTGACAGAGAGAGAGACTGACTGAGAGAGATACTGACTGGAGAGAGAGACTGACTGACTGAGAAAGCGAGACTGACTGACTGGGACTCACTGAGAGAGACTGACTGACTGACTGAGAGAGACTGACAGAGAGAGAGACTGACTGACACAGAGAGAGAGACTGACTGAGAGACAGAGAGACTGACAGAGAGAGAGAGACTGACTGACTGAGAGAGAGAGACTGACTGACAGAGAGAGAGACTGACAGAGAGAGAGACTGACTGACTGAGAGAGAGACTGACAGAGAGAAAGACTGACTGACTGACAGAGAGAGAGATTGACTGAGAGAGAGACTGACAGAGAGATACTGACTGACTGAGAGAGAGAGACTGACTGACTAGGACTGACTGAGAGAGAGACTGACTGACTAGGACTGACTGAGAGAGAGACTGACTGACTGAGAGAGACTGACTGACGGGGAGAGACTGACTGACAGAGAGAGACTGACTGACAGAGAGAGAGACTGAGAGACTGACTGAGAGAGAGACTGACTGAGAGAGAGACCGACTGAGAGAGATACTGGCTGAGAGAGATACTGACTGAGAGAGACTGACTTACTGAGCGAGAGAGAGACTGACTGACTGGGACTGACTGAGAGAGACTGGCTGACTGACTGAGAGAGAGACTGACTGACTGAGAGAGAGACTGACTGACAGAGTGAGACTGACTGACTGAGAGAGACTGACTGACAGAGAGAGAGAGAGAAAGAGACTGACTGAGAGAGACTGACTGACTGAAAGAGAGAGAGAGAGAGAGAGACTGACTGACACAGAGAGATACTGACAGATAGAGACTGACAGAGAGAGACTGACTGAGAGAGACTGACTGACTGAGACTGACTGAGAGAGAGAGACTGACTGACTAGGGAGAGACTGACTGACAGAAAGAGACTGACTGAGAGAGACTGAGAGAGAGAGACTGACTGACTGACTGAGAGAGAGAGACTGACTGACTGAAAGAGAGAGACTGACTGAGACTGTGATGGAATTGGGGTCAAAGAGTGTATGAAGCTATGCAATGCCTCTTAAGATTGCTATTGTCTGCTAATAAAAATGTATTATCAAAATGTGCTCTTTGTAGTTACATCTGCTTTTGAAATACAGCATTGTCGCATTGTCTAATGTTTTGAAACGGGTTTGATTTGTTTTACTCTAGCCCCGACCCCCACTGACCCCACCCCTACCGGTGCGGCCCTCGGCCACAAATCACACTGTAATTTTGGCCCCCGACAGAAAGTATGTGAGTACCCATGGTCTAGACGTTGTGGCGGCTGCCGCAACCTTTGATGTAGATAATCATTCTACTGTGTTACAGGATCTACAAAAGACCCGTGACAGATATGCAACTGAACATTTACCCTCATCCAACGATCCAGCACTGCTGATTCCGTTTGCCGGCTGGCTTCCTAAGATTGGAGATCTGGTACGAGAAAAGTTGGAGAACAAGAAAGAATTTGGTCCCTCTTATCGTGCACCGGTTCCGGTACTTGGATTGAAGGGTACTCGTACAGTCATTTTACCACCTTTACCTGGTCGCAAAGACAACAGATACATCTCAGTAGACAATGTCAAGCTACACCGTCTGGCCGATTCTGAATAGTGTCACACCTGCAGTTTCGTGCAACGCTATTTCTTTGAATCCGGTCCCCTCAACCTCCATGAATAAAAACAGTGTCAGTGAGGCTGAGATGGAAACTGCTGTTGACCTTTCTTCTTTTTGCCTCCTACCTCTTCCACCACAGATGTTGAATATACATATCCTACTGATGAGTCTAACAGGGTAGTGCCGAGCGATCCTCGCCAACATCATGCTGATACCTCTCACCCGCCTTTAAAACCAAGAGGTGAAAATGGGTATTTTGGGGGCCATGCCAGCTTCTCTTATGACTCGTCCTCCTCGTCTTCGACTTTGGCAGTACCACTGTCTAAATTAAGTGTTTTCATCTCTTAGTTCAAGAAGACGTACTTGGTCCCTCCATGGACCTACATCTGGTTGGTGTTTATCCTAATTTTCCTCTTCATGTCGATTGGATTTGTAACAGTGTTCTTCTTACTCATCAATGGTCAGTATTTGCCAGAGCGCTCTGCTGTGAACTTGGTCGATGGAACTCTGGCCCCGCACACATTGTCCCACATCATGAAACGTGATCAGACTCATGTGAATATTTCAGCATTCCCGGTTGCAGATGGCATCGTTTGGGATAAAGTAGCCTTTGAAGTCCACGGCCCGACAGAGGTGCTCAGGGTGCCATACGTGTTTCACGTCTCATTAGGAGATGTAGTAACACGGGACATACATTCTGATGATTGGGATGTGCAAGCAGTACATTCATTATTTTCTGATTTGAAGTATTATGCTGCTTTTGATGCTGAAGATTTGTACTTAACCCCTTAACCGCGGCGGCAATTCCGCCGCGGTGCGGCGTTTTAGCGGAGTGGGCGGGGCCGCGTCGGCCAACGGACGTGCGCAGCACTACGGAGGTAGTGCTCGCGACGGCCGTTGGCCGACAGAAGCAGCGAAGGGGTTAAATTCTGCCAATTATGCTGATCTCTTTTGTTATCAACACTATGGGCATCATTTTGTACATAAAACAAATACTATGAGGCCGGTTTATATTTACACTCAATGGGAACATTGTCCTACTCCCATAAGAGGGAGTTCAAAAAGTCTTAGAAATAAGTTTACTTATTTTACAGATTATAACACGTCCAATCCGGAATCATATTTCTTTAAATTACAATTGTCTTCTCAATCCAAATTTATACTAACCCACACTAAATTGATTTATTCCAACTCATTCAGGACCAAATTAGCCACACAGGGTTATGATCACTGGAAAGAGACCATTGATTTGAAATCAATTTGGGGTACAAAACACTGGCAGGTTCATGGAACTGAGGCACTGCATCGTGCCTGTCTAATCCCGGTTCAAATATTATTTTTAAATTATACTGTTTATCAAACCACGTGCTTTGGAATGGCTACGGTGAAAAATGTAAATATCCCTTTAATTCTGTCTTTAGCAGAATATGACAATTGGCGTGCTCGCACAAATTATACCATCGATGCATTGGGGGCTTTGTTCCAAAATGACACCTTTAATGTCTCAGGAATTGATTCAACCAGTTGGTTGGTGTGGCAAACCAATTCAAATGCATGTCAATTGCGTTTTTATAATGTAACACCTGGTTTCACCCAGACTAGACCGGACCCACGTTATCCACGTTCACATTCGGTTACCACATACTCGGTGGGTAAATTGTGCCAACAATGGTTGGAACATTCAACCCTATCGTCAGTAAAGCAACACCTGTCGCTGTTGTCGAGTGACATTAATTTGGCTGATTTTCTCTTGGGACCCAGGGTTCCCAGCGCTAAAAGATTTATATATGCAGCGTATAATGAAATTTTGAAACTTTCGCAGATGGAAGCAGCCTTTTGTCTACGTCAAATTGATCAAGCTAATTTAGAAAAGGTTCTAGCCGTGGTCGACAATAGCATCAATACGCTTTCATCACACATTTATACATTCGATAACATTGTTTCTTCTGGTATTGATATAGTTCAGAATGATGTGTCTGTGTTATATCATGGTCAAAATCAATTACGATCAGTTATGCAGTTTGCATGGACGTTACAGACCCTTAAAATGGGAAAAGTCGCTTGGGATTATTTGAATGATTTTGCTCTGTTTTTACCATTTAATCTGACTGATAAACAGCGTTTTATGTCAATGAAATATGCTACATACACGCTATTACACATTGAACAATTGGAACCCTTGCCATTCTCTGTAGCAGAAACGGATTCTGCTGTTTGGTTAATTTATGGAGTTATCTCCCTCCCATTGTCACTGTTTCAATTTAAATCTTGCATGCAACATTTTCCAATTGGCCGCTTCGAACCCCTGGGTAGTGCCTTTTTGCATGAATTATGGTCCCTACCTTTTACTTACAAATGTCAACAGGATGATAAGGAGGTCTTCCTAAAACAGGGGAGGACTGCGATTCGACAGTAGGACATTCCCTAGTTTGTAAACACGTTAAATTGCACGGCGCGTGTAATGTTTCAGCGCCTAATCTTGCTTGTTTTTTTAAAGGGACTCCCGTGCCATCAATAATTCCCGCTTTCACCCTGCTTGCTAACAGTAGCTATCTTATTTTGAACAACCAAGACTGCTGTGGTTTACGGGCAGGTGTCCCGTATTTGGTAACTGTTTCACAACGCGTTACTTGTTGTAGCAATGTGCTTTTTCCGCCCCTGCATGGGAGTGTAGATAGTTCCATTTGGCCTTCCATTTCTACTTTGAAAACAGATTTCAACAATTTAAGCAGGCTAAAGGCCCTTTTGTTCCAACAAGAAGTGGCTCTCACTTCAGCCCGAGAGACCTTCGAGTTACAGGTGGCTAGAACATCTAGTGAGATTCAGTCACTTCTGAATACTAACCTCCCACTACACTTTGGGGAGCTTATACATCAAATATTTAATGCGTCTGACACTAAAGGCCTTGCACATTTTTTTAAACAAGTGGAAGCAGGCCTTGTGACTTCTTTTCAGACGATATTTGGAGTAATACCGGCTTTTATTCATTCTATTTTTCCAGCGTCTTCGGTGGATTCCCTTTATTACTAACGTTAGCTGGTGGAATCCTGCTTCTTCTGCTCCTGCTGCGCAATGGCTGCTCCTCTTGTGGTCCTGCACAGACCAGGTCAATTGCAACTGTACCGTGATCGGATGCGACAAGTTTTTGGATGCCTGCCGTTAGCGACGCTTGGCGTGAGTTATGGATTAACTTTTCGCGTTGCCTACTTTACTTGCGTGCAACCAGTCTTCTACTGCCGACGATGCCCCTTCTATTGGGCTATGGATTTATGTCTCTCCAATACATCATGTCCAGTCCCAGATTTTGTCCAGTTGATGGGCCCCTTAGAGGCTCATGACCAGGCTTGTTCTGGGGATGGCTGTATGGCGCTTGCAGCAGCACTTGGAGTGTTGGCAGAATGGGATATCTGTGCGGCTGCGCAGAACCTCTTACATCAGAGTTTTATCGAATATCACGCAAGTTGTCCGATGATGCTTTTGGAGGCATCGGATTACGAGCAGCACGTTTGTTCCTTCGATCTACTTGATTGGATGACATCCCTTTTTTGTACTAACGATAGGGATGCTCTTCTGGAGGGAATTGTATTCTTAAGTTCACGTCCGTTGATGGACTTACCACCTTCTTCATCACAACATTTTCCCGGAGACGCCATACCTAGTCTTTTCAGCCATGAAAAAAGATGACAATTTTTATTTTATTTTTTTAAATTCCAATTTGGTTTTTTCAGACGTTTTTGAACTCTGCTTGGCATTTTGAACTCTGTTTTGGTCCTTTGTCTATCTCCTATGACCTTACCAGGGGGAGGGTGTTATATGGCCATTAGGGTCATTGTCGACATTGCTAAGTTAGCATGAGCTTCGCTGCCATGATACTGCTTTTGCGCACGTTACTACATAACTTTATTTTTGCAAGACGCTGTTTGTGCCTTTCACATGAGAACTGTCTGCTTTTCGCGCTCTTTGCTGAAGTTCCTGGAGTTTAGTCTGAACACGATGTGCAAGGTCGATAAACAATGCCCCTTGTTATTCTGTTCTGGTCAGTCCCTAACACCTAGACATAACATGCTAAACACAGCTGCAATGCCGGAGACTCGTGCTTTGATATTACGGGGTTGCATGTTGTTTTAATACACACTTGGAGAGAGCCCTTTCCATGGAGAAGAGCTATGCTGATCCTATGATGTAAACCTTGCATCTAGGCTTTAAGGTATGGGGTCTGCTGACAAAGCCCAGAGATCTTCCTTTTTCTAATAAACATCTTCCAGTCAAGGGGAGGGTGGTCAGATCTTATAGCCCTTTTTCCACTGTCTTTTATAAAATGACTTCCCCCTTTGTACTATATGGAATTGTAACAATGCTAATTGTTTTGAGTTTATGCATTTTGCTGCTGGTAGTGGCTCGTATACTGTATTGTAGAGCACGATAGTTAAAATAAACATTTTGAACTATTACAGTGACTCTGCCAAATCTTGTTGTGGACAAGTACGAGTGAGCGAGCGAAAGGGTATGTCTTGCTACCGCAATTCCTGAGAGAGTCGGGAGTGTTGTGTTCTGGGTTGTCTAATCATTTGTAGCTCTGTGATTTTGGAGGAGAACGAATGAGACACTATAGCTAGTCAGTTTTGGGATTTTGGGCACTAAGGTGGTAGGTTGGTACACCCCTACACACCGAGGTCCCGTTTTCTTGCACATAGTTCTGTGTAGGATTCGAATCCCCACAACATGGTTTTGTATGAGTGAAATATCAGCCTAACTATAACATCCCTGTAACCTTTGTTTTTTTCAGTGAATATCTAAGGTTTTTTTAATCCTATTTCCTAACTATAGCAGCCCTGTAACCTTTGGTTTTTTCAGTGAATATATATATATATATATATATATATATATATATTCACTGAAAAAACCATAGGTTTCAGGCACGTTATAGTTAGAAATTAGCATTTAAAAACCTTAGAAATTCACTGAAAAACCATAGGTCTCAGGGGCATTGTAGTTAGTTGGACATTTCACTCGTACAAAACCATAGAAATTCCCCCGTTATAGTTAGTTCAGCTAACTATAACTTGCGCCCCCGCAAAGCACTGCTGATGATGTCACATATTACATCACTCATGACATGGTCAGTGACATCACTGATGACATCACTGATGACATCTCAAATGACATCACTGATGACATCACTGATGACATCATCCTGTGACTGTGTGTTTCTATAAAGTTTAAATATGTTTAATATATATAGGGAAAGGCGTATTGAAGAATGAGTGGGTGTATAAGTGTCTGAATGGATGATTTAGTAGGTGCGTGACTGACTATAAGTGAGTGATTAAATGTATCTTACTGAATGCATGGGTTAGTGACTAAACTGTGTGAATGTCTGTATCCGTCTGTCTGTTGGTGTGTAAGCGGCTGCATGGGTTTGTGAATAGCTAGATGAGTGTCTATATGAGTTATTGATTGGTTGTCTGAGTATCTGTATGGGTGCCTGAGTGTTTGTGTGGGTGGGGTGTGTGTGACTCTGTGCATAGATGTGTGAGTGGGTGATTCACTGGGTGCATGGTTTCAAGAGTGCATCTGTGATGGACTGTATGGGTGGGTCAGTGTGTGTATGGGTGTGTTAGTGAGTGAATGTATATCTCAGTGGTATATGTGTGAGTAACTACATATGTGAAAGGCAGTATATATGTGTGTTAGAGTATATAAATGGCTATAAGTGAGAGTGTGTGATTGTGAGAGTGGCTGTATGGATGAGTGTGTGCTTGTATCAGTGATTGTATAAGAGCGTAAGAATGTGCTAGTATTTGTATGAGTAAGTGAGCTGGTGTGTGTATAACTGTGTAGGTGAGTAAATGGGAGTGTGATTAATTATTTGTATGACTGACTAGGTGTGTGAGTACCTCTATGGATGAGTGGCGGTGTGTGAGTGTCTATATAGGTGTATGAGTGCATATGATAGTCCTGTACTGAGTGACCGTAAGTATGAGTGACTGTACGGGTGAGTGAGTGGATGTGTGTGTAGACCTAAGAATCAGTGAGTGGATATGTAGTTATTGGTGTTGGAGTGTCTATGGTTTTGAGAATGGCAGTCTGTAATTTAGAATGGGTGTATCAAAAGTTATATTAGGGTGAGAGAAGATGCATGAAATTATCACATGGATGATGTCATCAGTGATGTCATCAGTGATGTCATTTGAGATGTCATCAGTGATGTTATCAGTGATGTCACTGACCATGTCATGAGTGATGTAATATGTGATGTCATCAGCAGTGCATTGCGGGGGCGCGAGTTATAGTTAGCTGAACTAACTATAACGGGGGAATTTCTATGGTTTTGTACGAGTGAAATGTCCAACTAACTATAACGCCCCTCAAACCTATGGTTTTTTCAGTGAATTTCTAAGGTTTTTTAAATGCTAATTTCTAACTATAACGTGCCTGAAACCTATGGTTTTTCAGTGAATTTCAAAGGTTTTTAAATGCTAATTTCTAACTATAACATGCCTGAAACCTATGATTTTTCAGTGAATTTCAAAGGTTTTTTAAATGCTAATTTCTAACTATAACGCGCCTGAAACCTATGGTTTTTTTCAGTGAATTTCTAAGGTTTTTAAATGCTAGTTTCTAACTATGCCTACAGAGGTAGGCCATGTGAAGAAAGAAGAAAAAACGCACAGAAAGAAGCAAAAGAAATGCAGAAAGAAGCAACAGAAGTCCACAAAGACGAAGAAAAGTGCAGGAAGATGCAAGACATGTGCAGAAAGAACCAACAGAGGAGCAGAAAGAGGCCTTGTTGCAAAATCATCCTGTGCCCACAACTTTTTCAGACGGGTACTGGTGGTAACTGACTCTGACTAACCAGGCCTAGAGCCAGTGCTATGCTAAAAGACACTTAGAATACAGTGAAAACACCTACATACACTAGGGAACACTATGCGTTGGGGTACCCCTGTGATTAGCATGACCTCCTCGGTAAGGCCCTAGTACATAATAGGGCAGGGGGATTAAAACTACCTCTAAGTCAGAGGTGCAAAAATATGCTACTTTAACTAGTAGTCGCGTTTGCAGAGTGGTGGAGAAAGGGGGCCATGGCCTCCGAAGACGTCTTAGCAATCCCACTGTGTGGGACTTACTGGAGGTAACAAGAGGGGTAGTTGGCCCCCGAGGACATCCTTGGGGGGCCAACTTCCCAAACTATTTCCTCCAGTCAGCCCCACACAGCAGCATTGGTAAGTACTCGTACCAGGCCACGCCCACTTTGCCCACCACTCTACAAACGCGCTCCCTGGCACGCTCTTGGATGGGGATTTAAGTCCCCTTCACTGCTGGGGCCCTTTAAGGGCCAACTAGCCTACCTTTTACCTCCAGTAAGCCCCATGCAGTGGGATTGGTGAGAGGTAGACAAAGGCCATGCCCCCTTTCTCCACCACTCTGCAAACGCGCCCCTGGCGCGTTGTAAGGTTGGGGATTAAGTCCCCTTGAATCCTGAGGGTCCCTGGGGTCCAACTAGCCCACCAGGTACCTCCAGTAAGCGCCACAGAGCTGCGTTGCAGAGAGGTGTAAAAGGGCGAGGCCTGGACCACCTCTCTGCAACGCAGGCCTGTGGCGCTTACTGGAGGTACCTGGTGGGCTAGTTGCCCCAGGGGCCCTCAGGATTGAAGGGGAATTAATTCCCCAACTTAAAACGCGCCACAGGGCGTGTTTGCACACATGTCACCTCAGGCCCCGCCCCCTTCCTTCACCACTGTGCAAACACGCCCCGTGGCACGTTTTAAGTTGGGGGATTAAGTCCCCTTGAATCCTGAGGGTCCCTGGGGTCCAACTAGCCCACCAGGTACCTCCAGTAAGTGCCACAGAGCTGCGTTGCAGAGAGGTGTAAAAAGGGGCGTGGCCTGGACCACTTCCCTGCAACGCAGGCCTGTGGCGCTTACTGGAGGTACCTGGTGGGCTAGTTGGCCCCCAGGGACCCTCAGGATTGAAGAGGAATTAATTCCCCAACTTAAAACGCGCCACAGGGCCTGTTTGCACACATGTCACCTCAGGCCCCGCCCCCTCCCTTCACCACTGTGCAAACGCGCCCCGTGGCACGTTTTAAGTTGGGGGATTAAGTCCCCTTGAATCCTGAGGGTCTCTGGGGTCCAACTAGCCCACCAGGTACCTCCAGTAAGTGCCACAGAGCTGCATTGCAGAGAGGTGTAAAAAGGGGCGTGGCCTGGACCACCTCTCTGCAACGCAGCCCTGTGGCACTTACTGGAGGTACCTGGTGGGCCAGTTGGCCCCCAGGGACCCCCAGTATTGAAGGGGAATTAATTCCCCAATTTAAAACGCGCCACAGGGCGTGTTTGCAGAGTGTTGCTGGGAGGGGGCGGGGCCTCCGGCACGATCGCTGTGTTTTTTTAAATTATTTTTTTTAGAAGGGGGGCTGTGTGGCACCCCTTCTTTTTACTTTTTTTGGGCCCTGGGGACCCCATCCCCCACGGCCTGACCCCCATTTAAAAAATATGAACGGGAAGGGGGCCGCATGGGCCCCCCTCCCGTGGCCAAATCCGGCCCCGGGGACCCCATCCCCCGGGGCATGGCCACATATAATTTTTTTTTTATGGAGGGGGCTGCGTGGCCCCCCTCCTGAGGCCTCTATTGGCCCCAGGGACCCCATCCCCCAGGGCCGACCTTTATTTATTTATTTATTTTGGGAGGGGGGCCGCGTGGCCCCCCTCCCGGCCCACTTCTAGCCCCAGGGACCCCATCCCCCGGGGCAGGCCCTATCCGTTGGGGACCGTGGGGGGCGCCCCAATGCCCCCACGGTCCCGCCGGCTCCCCGCGTCCTGCACGAGCCGGCATTGCTTTTCCACAAGGGGAGCTGCTGACATGCAGCTCCCCGTGTGGAAAGGCAATCTGCTTTGCTTCATTGAAGCGAGTGCAGGATTCCTGTGCGGCTCCCGCCCTGTCATTGCAAACAGCAGTGTCCTGGGGGTGGGCACCCTGGGACACTGCAGGAGCTGGCCCTGGGGGGTGGCGGTCCCCAGGGCCATCAAGGGCTCCAGGAGGGGGCCGCGCGGCCCCCTCCCACATAATGTACAGCCCTGGGGAGGTGGTGGTGCCCGGAGCTCGGGGGTTCCTTAATCGACCCCCACATTTGAATATTAGTGCCCCGGGGAGGTGGCGGTCCCCGGGGCATGTGGGGGGGCTCGAGCCCCCCCACACAGGTGTATTTTTTTTTTTAAAAAGCCCCGGGGGGTGGCGGTCCACGGGGCAGCGGGGAGGCCATGTGCCCCCGCAAAATAATTAATAAAAGCCATGGGGGGTGGCGGTCCCCGGGGCTTGGGGGGGCCTTGGAGGCCCCCCACATTAGAAAAGAAGCCCCGGGGGGGTGGTGGTCCCCGGGGCTGTGGGGGGGCTGCGTGCCCCCTGCAACTCATTAATCTTGCCCCAGGGAGGTGGCGGTCCCCGGGGCAGTGTGGGGGGTATTGGGGCCCCCCCACACATTTTTTTCACTGCCCCCAGGACCTGGCCCACCCGGGGGCTTCAATACAACGAAGCGCGGGAGTCCGCGCTTTGTTTTTTTTTAAATTTTCTCGGCCGGATTCGCGCACCCAGCGCGAATTCGGCCGATTTTGTTTTTAAAAAAAAATGCTTTTTTGGGCCCTGAGCAGGCCTAGGGGGTCAGGGTGTTTCTACCCTGCCCCCTTTTCTTGTTTTTTGCGTTTGTTTTTCTCTTTTCTTGTGACTCGGTTCTACCGAGTCACAAGATGGCTGCCAACACTTCCTGGTTTGGAGTGTTGACAGCCAAATAGAATAAAGCTCGTGGTCGGGAGGGTCCGCAAATCCACCGCGCCTCTAAATATCAAAACTTTTATTTTTTTATTTTCTCAGCAACTACTGAACGGATTTACACCATTTAAAAAAAAGGGCGCTTTCTGAACCAAGCACTACCTTTTTGCCAAATTTGGTGTAACTCCGTTCAGCAGTTCGAGCTGTAGCCGTGTCTAAAGTTTCCTATGGAAAATTCATTTTCCGACCTCTTTTTTTTTAATTTCTCAGGAACTACTGAACGGATTTACACCATTTAACAAAAAAAGTTCTTTCTGAAACAAGGGCTACCTTTTTGCCAAATTTGGTGTAATTCCGTTCAGCAGTTCGGGCTGTAGCCGTGTCTAAAGTTTCCTATGGAAAATAACATGGAGAAAACACATTTTGGGACCCCCCTTTTTTCTTGGCCCCCGTTTGGCGAATCACCCCGAAACTTTCAAGACAGGAGCTGACCGGAGCGCCCCACGAGTTTTGATAATTTCGCGAAGATTCGTCATCCGGCGCCAAAGTTATTGGGAAACGAAAAAACGCTTTTCCTATGGAAACTAGGTCCTAAGTACTATAACTATCTACTGGCGACCGCCAGTAGATAATATATATATATATATATATATATATATATCAAAACAACGAATAAATTATGCAAGAACAGAAGCAGAGAACTCTGGGTAGTTCTCAAGTTTATGTGGAAAGCAGCTCCAGTAAGAGCACTCTCAACACCAGCGACACTCTAAATTTGCTCACCTCAAAAGCCTAGTCAAGTTGTTTTGACTTATACTGGGTGGTCCCTTGTGTCTGGACAAAGCTATACCTCTCTGAAGAGCTCCAACGAGAGCGAAACACGTGTCAGGGGTTGCTTTTATTCATTTCAGGTTGGCTCGGATGGCATTTTACCAATCCAAAGATGTAATACTGTGCCTGGAGTGGTAAAGGGCTTTGGCCATTTTACAGCTCGGCAGGGATAGCACTGTGCTAATCCTATGCTTAAAGACTTTGCTGTAAAAATGCCAAAAGACTTTGTCCCTTTCTATCTCGGCGTGGATAGCACTGCGCTAATCCTATGCTTAAAAACTTTGATAGAAAAGCAGACATTTGAGGTGAGCAAATTTAGAGTGTCGCTGGTGTTGAGAGTGCTCTTACTGGAGCTGCTTTCCACCTAAACTTGAGAACTACCCAGAGTTCTCTGCTTCTGTTTTTGCATATATATATATATATATATATTATCTACTGGCGGTCGCCAGTAGATAGTTATAGTTACAACCTATTATCCATAGGAAATCCGCGACATTCTATTTGAAATAACTCTCTTGCCGGTTGACGTATCTTCGCAAAATTTTCAAACTTTGTGGGGCGCTCCGGTCCGCTCCTACCCTGAAAGTCTCGGGGGATTCGTCAAGCGGGGCCGAGAAAAAGGGGGTCCCAAAACGCGTTTTCCCCATGCAATTTTCCATAGGAAACTTTAGACACGGCTACAGCCCGAACTGCTGAACGGAATTACACCAAATTTGGCAAAGAGGTAGTTCTTGGTTCAGAAAGAACCCTTTTTGTTAAATGGTGTAAATCCGTTCAGTAGTTACTGAGAAAATCAAAAGTAAAAAGATAGATATATCTAGGGCCGCGGATCCTCCCGAGCACGAGCTTTATGTTAATTGGCTGTCAACACTCCAAATCAGGAAGTGTTGGCAGCCATTTTGTCCCTCGGTAGAACCGAGGGACAGAAACAAGTGCGCAAAGTGCACAAAGGGGGCAGGGTAGAAACACCCTGACCCCTAGGTCTGCTCAGGGGGTCCCACAAGGACCCCCTGGGCAAAAAATAATTTAAAAAAAAAAAATCGGCAGGATGCGCTCAGGAGCGCGAATCCTGCCAGCATCGAGCGCGGTCTCCGCGCTTCGATGTTAATTGCCCCCGGGTGGGCCAAGTCCCGGTGGCATGCTGAGGGGGGTTAATTTTATGTGTGGGGGCCTCTAAGGGCCCCCAAGCCCGGGGACCACCACCCCCGGGGCTTTATGTATAATGGTGCGGGAGGGCTCTGAGCCCTCCCGCAGCCCGGGGACCACCACCTCCCGGGGCTTCTTTTTTAAATTAAAAACCTGTGTGGGGGGCTCCAGCCCCCACACGCCGAGACCACCACCTCCCGGGGCACTAAGAAAAATTAAAATGGGGGACCCCCAAGCCCCGGGGACCACCACCTCCCGGGGCTTTCAAAATGTAAGGAGGGGGCCGCGCGGCCCCCTCCTGGAGCCTGTGGTGGCCCTGGGGACCGCCACCCCCAGGGCCGGCTCCTGCAGTGTCCCGGGTGCCTACCCCGGGACACTGCTGTTTGCAATGACAGGACGGGAGCCTCGCGGCTCCCGTCCTGTCATTGCAAACTGCTTTGGATATTGGAAGAGAGGCAGGAAACCTGCTCTCTCTTCCAATATCCAAAGCTGATTGCTTTCCACATGGGGAGCAGCATGTTAGCTGCTCCCCATGTGTAAGCAATGCCGGCTCCCGTAGGACACGGGGAGCCGGCGGGACTGTGGGGGTTTGGGTACCCCCACAGTCCCCAACGGAGGCCAGGCCCGGGGATGGGGTCCCCGGGGCCATAAGTGGCCACGGAGGGGGCCAGGCAGCCCCCTCCCCAAAGAAAAAAAAAAGGAAAAAAAAAAGTGCAAGGCCGGCCCCGGGGATGGGGTCCCCGGGGCCTTAAATGGCCTGAGGAGGGGCCGCGCAGCCCCCTCCAAATAAAAAAAAAGAGGCCATGCCCCGGGGGATGGGGTCCCGGGGCCAATAAAGGCCCAGGGAAGGGGGGCCACGCGGCCCCCTTCCCGTTTTTACAAAAATTTATAAACAAAAAGGGGAAGGCCCTGGGGGATGGGGTCCCCAGGGCCTAAAAATAGGAAAAAGGAAGGGGGAAAAAAAAACGATCGGGCCCGCAGGCCCCGCCCCCTTCCTTCACCACTCTGCAAACGCGCCCCCTGGCGCGTTTCCAGAAGGGGAACAATTCCCCTTGAATACTGGGGGTCCCTGGGGGCCAACTAGCCCACCAGGAACCTCCAGTATGCGCCAGGGAGCTGCCTTGCAGAGAGGTGTACAGAGGCCACGCCCTTTACACCTCTCTGCAACGCAGCTCTGTGGCGCTTTTTGGAGGTATATGGTGGGCTAGTTGCACCCCAGGGACCCTCAGGATTCAAGGGAGTTAATCCCCCGACTTAAAACGCGCCACGGGCGCGTTTGCACAGTGGTGAAGGGAGGGGCGGGGCTTCAGGTGACATGTGTGCAAACAGGCCCCGTGGCACGTTTTAAGATGGGGAATTAAATCCCCTTCAATCCTGAGGGTCCCTGAGGGCCAACTAGCCCAACAGGTACGTCCAGAAAGCGCCACAGAGCTGCGTTGCAGAGAGGTGTAAAAGGGGTGTGGCCTCTGTACATGTCTCTGCAACGCAGCCCCTAGCGCATACTGGAGGTTCCTGGTGGGCTAGTTGGCCCGTAAGGACCCTCATGATTCAAGGGACTTAATCCCCCAACTTAAAACGCGCCACGGGCGCGTTTGCACAGATGTCACCTCAGGCCCGCCCCTCCCTTCACCATTGTGCAAATATTCCTCTAAAATCAGCCGAAATCCGAATTCTGATTTACTCACCTGTTATCAGGAGAGACCTCAGTGCTGCATCTTTCAGCCCAGTACTGGTCCTGAAAAGTAATTTTAACCGTACTTACCAGTAACTTGAATTTCCTTCCATAGGCTAACATTGACTGGTTTCACTTGGAAATTCTTCTAAGTGTGGAGTTTTGGAACTTTAAAATATTCCTCTAAAATCAGCCGAAATACGAATTCCGATTTACTCACCTGTTATCAGGAGAGACCTCAGTGCTGCATCTTTCAGCCCAGTACTGATCCTCAAAAGTAATTTTAACCGTACTTACCGGTAACTTGAATTTCCTTCCATAGGCTAACATTGACTGGTTTCACTTGGAAATTCTTCTAAGTGTGGAGTTTTGAAACATACAAATATTCCTCTAAAATCAGCCGAAATCCGAATTCTGATTTACTCACCTGTTATCAGGAGAGACCTCAGTGCTGCATCTTTCAGCCCAGTACTGGTCCTGAAAAGTAATTTTAACCGTACTTACCAGTAACTTGAATTTCCTTACATAGGCTAACATTGACTGGTTTCACTTGGAAATTCTTCTAAGTGTGGAGTTTTGGAACTTTAAAATATTCCTCTAAAATCAGCCGAAATACGAATTCCGATTTACTCACCTGTTATCAGGAGAGACCTCAGTGCTGCATCTTTCAGCCCAGTACTGATCCTCAAAAGTAATTTTAACCGTACCTACCGGTAACTTGAATTTCCTTCATAGGCTAACATTGACTGGTTTCACTTGGAAATTCTTCTAAGTGTGGAGTTTTGGAACTTTAAAATATTCCTCTAAAATCAGCCGAAATACGAATTCCGATTTACTCACCTGCTATCAGGAGAGACCTCAGTGCTGCATCTTTCAGCCCAGTACTGGTCCTGAAAAGTAATTTTAACCGTACTTACCGGTAACTTGAATTTCCTTCATAGGCTAACATTGACTGGTTTCACTTGGAAATTCTTCTGTGTGTGGAGTTTTGGAACTTTAAAATATTCCTCTAAAATCAGCTGAAATACGAATTCCGATTTACTCACCTGTTATCAGGAGAGACCTCAGTGCTGCATCTTTCAGCCCAGTACTGATCCTCAAAAGTAATTTTAACAGTACTTACCAGTAACTTGAATTTCCTTCCATAGGATATCATTGCTTGCTTTTTGCTGAAAAAGTTTCTAAGTGTTGATTTTTGAAACATACAAATATTCCTCTAAAATCAGCCGAAATCCGAATTCTGATTTACTCACCTGTTATCAGGAGAGACCTCAGTGCTGCATCTTTCAGCCCAGTACTGGTCCTGAAAAGTAATTTTAACCGTACTTACCAGTAACTTGAATTTCCTTCCATAGGCTAACATTGACTGGTTTCACTTGGAAATTCTTCTAAGTGTGGAGTTTTGGAACTTTAAAATATTCCTCTAAAATCAGCCGAAATACGAATTCCGATTTACTCACCTGTTATCAGGAGAGACCTCAGTGCTGCATCTTTCAGCCCAGTACTGATCCTGAAAAGTAATTTTAACCGTACTTACCGGTAACTTGAATTTCCTTCATAGGCTAACATTGACTGGTTTCACTTGGAAATTCTTCTAAGTGTGGAGTTTTGGAACTTTACAATATTCCTCTAAAATCAGCCGAAATACGAATTCCGATTTACTCACCTGTTATCAGGAGAGACCTCAGTGCTGCATCTTTCAGCCCAGTACTGATCCTCAAAAGTAATTTTAACCGTACTTACCAGTAACTTAAATTTCCTTCCATAGGATATCATTGCCTGCTTTTTGCTGAAAAAGTTTCTAAGTGTTGATTTTTGAAACATACAAATATTCCTCTAAAATCAGCCGAAATCCGAATTCTGATTTACTCACCTGTTATCAGGAGAGACCTCAGTGCTGCATCTTTCAGCCCAGTACTGGTCCTGAAAAGTAATTTTAACCGTACTTACCAGTAACTTGAATTTCCTTCCATAGGCTAACATTGACTGGTTTCACTTGGAAATTCTTCTAAGTGTGGAGTTTTGGAACTTTAAAATATTCCTCTAAAATCAGCCGAAATCCGAATTCTGATTTACTCACCTGTTATCAGGAGAGACCTCAGTGCTGCATCTTTCAGCCCAGTACTGATCCTCAAAAGTAATTTTAACCGTACTTACCGGTAACTTGAATTTCCTTCCATAGGCTAACATTGACTGGTTTCACTTGGAAATTCTTCTAAGTGTGGAGTTTTGGAACTTTAAAATATTCCTCTAAAATCAGCCGAAATCCGAATTCTGATTTACTCACCTGTTATCAGGAGAGACCTCAGTGCTGCATCTTTCAGCCCAGTACTGATCCTGAAAAGTAATTTTAACCGTACTTACCAGTAACTTGAATTTCCTTCATAGGCTAACATTGACTGGTTTCACTTGGAAATTCTTCTAAGTGTGGAGTTTTGAAACATACAAATATTCCTCTAAAATCAGCCGAAATCCGAATTCTGATTTACTCACCTGTTATCAGGAGAGACCTCAGTGCTGCATCTTTCAGCCCAGTACTGGTCCTGAAAAGTAATTTTAACCGTACTTACCAGTAACTTGAATTTCCTTCCATAGGCTAACATTGACTGGTTTCACTTGGAAATTCTTCTAAGTGTGGAGTTTTGGAACTTTAAAATATTCCTCTAAAATCAGCCGAAATACGAATTCCGATTTACTCACCTGTTATCAGGAGAGACCTCAGTGCTGCATCTTTCAGCCCAGTACTGATCCTCAAAAGTAATTTTAACCGTACCTACCGGTAACTTGAATTTCCTTCATAGGCTAACATTGACTGGTTTCACTTGGAAATTCTTCTAAGTGTGGAGTTTTGGAACTTTAAAATATTCCTCTAAAATCAGCCGAAATACGAATTCCGATTTACTCACCTGCTATCAGGAGAGACCTCAGTGCTGCATCTTTCAGCCCAGTACTGGTCCTGAAAAGTAATTTTAACCGTACTTACCGGTAACTTGAATTTCCTTCATAGGCTAACATTGACTGGTTTCACTTGGAAATTCTTCTGTGTGTGGAGTTTTGGAACTTTAAAATATTCCTCTAAAATCAGCCGAAATACGAATTCCGATTTACTCACCTGTTATCAGGAGAGACCTCAGTGCTGCATCTTTCAGCCCAGTACTGATCCTGAAAAGTAATTTTAACCGTACTTACCGGTAACTTGAATTTCCTTCATAGGCTAACATTGACTGGTTTCACTTGGAAATTCTTCTAAGTGTGGAGTTTTGGAACTTTACAATATTCCTCTAAAATCAGCCGAAATACGAATTCCGATTTACTCACCTGTTATCAGGAGAGACCTCAGTGCTGCATCTTTCAGCCCAGTACTGATCCTCAAAAGTAATTTTAACAGTACTTACCAGTAACTTGAATTTCCTTCCATAGGATATCATTGCTTGCTTTTTGCTGAAAAAGTTTCTAAGTGTTGATTTTGAAACATACAAATATTCCTCTAAAATCAGCCGAAATCCGAATTCTGATTTACTCACCTGTTATCAGGAGAGACCTCAGTGCTGCATCTTTCAGCCCAGTACTGGTCCTGAAAAGTAATTTTAACCGTACTTACCAGTAACTTGAATTTCCTTCCATAGGCTAACATTGACTGGTTTCACTTGGAAATTCTTCTAAGTGTGGAGTTTTGGAACTTTAAAATATTCCTCTAAAATCAGCCGAAATACGAATTCCGATTTACTCACCTGTTATCAGGAGAGACCTCAGTGCTGCATCTTTCAGCCCAGTACTGATCCTGAAAAGTAATTTTAACCGTACTTACCGGTAACTTGAATTTCCTTCATAGGCTAACATTGACTGGTTTCACTTGGAAATTCTTCTAAGTGTGGAGTTTTGGAACTTTACAATATTCCTCTAAAATCAGCCGAAATACGAATTCCGATTTACTCACCTGTTATCAGGAGAGACCTCAGTGCTGCATCTTTCAGCCCAGTACTGATCCTCAAAAGTAATTTTAACCGTACTTACCAGTAACTTGAATTTCCTTCCATAGGATATCATTGCCTGCTTTTTGCTGAAAAAGTTTCTAAGTGTTGATTTTTGAAACATACAAATATTCCTCTAAAATCAGCCGAAATCCGAATTCTGATTTACTCACCTGTTATCAGGAGAGACCTCAGTGCTGCATCTTTCAGCCCAGTACTGGTCCTGAAAAGTAATTTTAACCGTACTTACCAGTAACTTGAATTTCCTTCCATAGGCTAACATTGACTGGTTTCACTTGGAAATTCTTCTAAGTGTGGAGTTTTGGAACTTTAAAATATTCCTCTAAAATCAGCCGAAATCCGAATTCTGATTTACTCACCTGTTATCAGGAGAGACCTCAGTGCTGCATCTTTCAGCCCAGTACTGATCCTCAAAAGTAATTTTAACCGTACTTACCGGTAACTTGAATTTCCTTCCATAGGCTAACATTGACTGGTTTCACTTGGAAATTCTTCTAAGTGTGGAGTTTTGGAACTTTAAAATATTCCTCTAAAATCAGCCGAAATCCGAATTCTGATTTACTCACCTGTTATCAGGAGAGACCTCAGTGCTGCATCTTTCAGCCCAGTACTGATCCTGAAAAGTAATTTTAACCGTACTTACCAGTAACTTGAATTTCCTTCATAGGCTAACATTGACTGGTTTCACTTGGAAATTCTTCTAAGTGTGGAGTTTTGGAACTTTACAATATTCCTCTAAAATCAGCCGAAATACGAATTCCGATTTACTCACCTGTTATCAGGAGAGACCTCAGTGCTGCATCTTTCAGCCCAGTACTGATCCTCAAAAGTAATTTTAACCGTACTTACCAGTAACTTGAATTTCCTTCCATAGGATATCATTGCCTGCTTTTGCTGAAAAAGTTTCTAAGTGTTGAGTTTTGAAACATACAAATATTCCTCTAAAATCAGCCGAAATCCGAATTCTGATTTACTCACCTGTTATCAGGATAGACCTCAGTGCTGCATCTTTCAGCCCAGTACTGGTCCTGAAAAGTACTTTTAACCGTACTTACCAGTAACTTGAATTTCCTTCCATAGGCTAACATTGACTGGTTTCACTTGGAAATTCTTCTAAGTGTGGAGTTTTGGAACTTTAAAATATTCCTCTAAAATCAGCTGAAATACGAATTCCGATTTACTCACCTGTTATCAGGAGAGACCTCAGTGCTGCATCTTTCAGCCCAGTACTGATCCTCAAAAGTAATTTTAACCGTACTTACCGGTAACTTGAATTTCCTTCCATAGGCTAACATTGACTGGTTTCACTTGGAAATTCTTCTAAGTGTGGAGTTTTGAAACATACAAATATTCCTCTAAAATCAGCCGAAATCCGAATTCTGATTTACTCACCTGTTATCAGGAGAGACCTCAGTGCTGCATCTTTCAGCCCAGTACTGGTCCTGAAAAGTAATTTTAACCGTACTTACCAGTAACTTGAATTTCCTTACATAGGCTAACATTGACTGGTTTCACTTGGAAATTCTTCTAAGTGTGGAGTTTTGGAACTTTAAAATATTCCTCTAAAATCAGCCGAAATACGAATTCCGATTTACTCACCTGTTATCAGGAGAGACCTCAGTGCTGCATCTTTCAGCCCAGTACTGATCCTCAAAAGTAATTTTAACCGTACCTACCAGTAACTTGAATTTCCTTCATAGGCTAACATTGACTGGTTTCACTTGGAAATTCTTCTAAGTGTGGAGTTTTGGAACTTTAAAATATTCCTCTAAAATCAGCCGAAATACGAATTCCGATTTACTCACCTGCTATCAGGAGAGACCTCAGTGCTGCATCTTTCAGCCCAGTACTGGTCCTGAAAAGTAATTTTAACCGTACTTACCGGTAACTTGAATTTCCTTCTTAGGCTAACATTGACTGGTTTCACTTGGAAATTCTTCTAAGTGTGGAGTTTTGGAACTTTAAAATATTCCTCTAAAATCAGCCGAAATACGAATTCCGATTTACTCACCTGTTATCAGGAGAGACCTCAGTGCTGTATCTTTCAGCCCAGTACTGGTCCTGAAAAGTCATTTTAACCGTACTTACCGGTAACTTGAATTTCCTTCCATAGGCTAACATTGACTGGTTTCACTTGGAAATTCTTCTAAGTGTGGAGTTTTGGAACTTTAAAATATTCCTCTAAAATCAGCCGAAATACGAATTCCGATTTACTCACCTGTTATCAGGAGAGACCTCAGTGCTGCATCTTTCAGCCCAGTACTGATCCTCAAAAGTAATTTTAACCGTACTTACCAGTAACTTGAATTTCCTTCCATAGGCTAACATTGACTGGTTTCACTTGGAAATTCTTCTAAGTGTTGATTTTTGAAACATACAAATATTCCTCTAAAATCAGCCGAAATACGAATTCCGATTTACTCACCTGTTATAAGGAGAGACCTCAGTGCTGTATCTTTCAGCCCAGTACTGGTCCTGAAAAGTAATTTTAACCGTACTTACCAGTAACTTATATTTTCTTCCATAGGAATCCATTGTCTGGTTTTCAGCAGAAAAGTTTCAAAGTGTCGATTTTCACAAACTACAAATATTCCTTAAAAATCGCCTGTATGACTTAAACGCATTCTTTCAACTGTTTACAGGAGATGCACCAGTGATGGATACAGGATCCAACACTGAGTAAGAAAAAGTAACGATAACAGTTTTTACCTGCTAAGTGAATTTCCTTCCATAGGATAACATTGGTGATTCTATGAGAAAAAGTTTCTAAGTGTCAACTTTTAAAATACAATAATATTCCTTAAAAATCACGACTGTAACCAAAACGCTTTTACTCAACTGTTTACAGGAGATGTACCAGGACTGAATCTAGGATCCAGTCCTGTGGTTAGAAAAAGTAATCCATAAAGTAACTAATTGCATTTAACTAGAAATTCACATTGAGCTGAATGTTGCATTGTGTTTGAAAATGTGTTGCCCATTGCAACAACTGTAACTACTGTACTTAAAAGTCTATTGCCTATGTGCAAAGTATTTAAACTAAAGTAATTCATTCTGAGAAAGTATTTTTTGTAATGTAATGTATAATGTAATTACAATGTAATTTAAAAAATAAAATATGTAAAAGAAATTGTTTCTAAAAATGTAGTAAATCAGTATGAAAAAAATTAATATAAAAATTAATACATTTAAAAATTGTCATTTAAAAAACCTTTGAAATTCACTGAAAAAACCGTAGGTTTCAGGCACGTTATAGTTACAAATTAGCATTTTAAAAACCTTTGAAATTCACTGAAAAAACCATAGGTTTCAGACACGTTATAGTTAGAAATTAGCATTTAAAAAACCTTTGAAATTCACTGAAAAAACCATAGGTTTTAGGGACAGTTATAGTTAGTTGGACATTGCACTCGTACAAAACCCGTGAAATTCCCCTGTTATAGTTAGTTCAGCTAACTATAACTCGCACCCCATAATGCACTGCTGATGACGTCACATATTACATCACTCATGACATGGTCAGTGACATCACTGATGACATCACTGATGACATCTCAAATGACATCACTGATGACATCATCCACGTGATAATCTGATGCAGCTCCTCACACCCTAATATAACCTTTGATACACCCAATCTAAATTACAGAGTGCCATTCGCAAAACCATAGACACTCCAACACCAATAACTACATACCCACTCACTGATTCTTAGGTCTACACACACACATCCACTCACTCACCCGTACAGTCACTCATACTTATGGTCACTCAGTACAGGACTATCATATGCACTCTTACTCCTATATAGACACTCAAACACCGCCACTCATCCATAGAGGTACTCACACACCTAGTCAGTCATGCAAATAATTAAACACACTGCCATTTACTCACCTATACAGTTATACACACACCAGCTCACTTAATCATACAAATACTAGCACATTGTTACGCTCTTATACAATCACTGATACAAGCACACACTCATCCATACAGCCACTATCACAATCACTCACTCTAGCTTATAGCTATTTATATACTCCAATACACATATATACTGCCTTTCACATATGTAGTTACTCACACATGTACCACTGGGACATACATTCACTCACTAACACACTCTTACACACACTTACCCACCCATACAGTCTATCACAGATGCACTCTTGAAACCATCCACCCAGTGAATCACCCACTCACACATCTATGCACAGTCGCACACACCCCATCCACACAAACACTCAGGCACCCATACAGATACTCATAGAACCAATCAATAACCCATATAGACACTCATGTAGCTATTCGCAAATCCATGCATCCACTTACACACCAACAGACGGATACAGACATTCACACAGTTTAGTCACTAACCCATGCATTCAGTAAGATACGTTTAATCACTCACTTGTAGAGTCAGTCACGCACGTACTAAATCATCCATTCAGACACTTATACACCCACTCATTCTTCAATACGCCTTTCCCTATATATATTAAACATATTTAAACTTTACAGAAACACACAGTCACTGGATGATGTCATCAGTGATGTCATTTGAGATGTCATCAGTGATGTCATCAGTGATGTCACTGACCATGTCATGAGTGATGTAATATGTGACGTCATCAGCAGTGCATTGCGTGGGCGCGAGTTATAGTTAGCTGAACTAACTATAACGGGGGAATTTCACGGGTTTTGTACGAGTGCAATGTCCAACTAACTATAACTGTCCCTAAAACCTATGGTTTTTTCAGTGAATTTCAAAGGTTTTTAAATGCTAATTTCTAACTATAACGTGTCTGAAACCTATGGTTTTTTCAGTAAATTTCAAAGGTTTTTAAAATGCTAATTTGTAACTATAACGTGCCTGAAACCTACGGTTTTTCAGTGAATATATATATATATATATATATATATATATATATCTTGAATCAGTCAGAAATAAAGCGATCACTCAGAGTAGTAA